>OY282584.1:20620620-21820620 GCA_958298965.1 Chrysolina haemoptera | reverse complement strand
TCGAAAAGCGTTGATATTTGTGAAACGAAACGTATTCCTTTTTTTGTATAGGAAATATTGGGGATTAAGAAAAAGAAGACGAAATCGATATTAATCCAGTGGCGTGAAAGTTGGGGAGGGGCGAATAGGGGTACCCACCTGCCGTACGCCCCTATTTAGAGTTACAAACACATGATTTGCCTTGAAATATAAAACTGAATCGTGTTAAGTGACATACCAAAGAAAAAAAAGTTAAGCCGTTATGGAGTTATTCTGGAAAATATATTTTTTTGTGTCACGTTCAACACCCTGTAACTCGGTTAATACTCATTTTAGGGTATATGTTTATTGGAACTTTCAGCCTTAAAATGAAGTGAGGATTCTACCTCGGAGTTTGTCCCCTTTATTCTGGGACACCCTGTATAGAAGCAAAACCCTATCTACATACAAAATTTTTCCCAAATCGATTTAACCGTTTCCGAGATATATCGTTTTGTTTATGAAAACTGTGCGATTTGTTTACCGTGCGTAAGGAGCTATTTACTGAGGCTGTGAGTCGTGTGTTTTTGCGTATTTTCTGCAGTAGGTAAAGTATATTTACGTTAAGAGAGAATGACATCATTTTTGCGAATTTTGTATATCCGACATAACAACGTTAAAATTCCCAATGAAATGCGGTCAATAGCGATGTAACTAGTCAAATTTCATTTAATTGCTATTGAACGTATTTCATTAGGAATTTTAACGTTGTTATGTTGGATATACGATATACCAAATAACATACCAAACATGAAACATGACGTCATTCTCTTCTCAGCGTAAATATCCTTAACTATATTTCCTTCAACGATAATTTTCAAAATGTGCCTTATAAATCATTAGAAAATTCATTAAATATCAAAGTTTCGGTTTACAATATGCAGTGTGGAAACTACCAGAAATGATCGGACGAGTCAATTTTTCGTATTAAATGTCACTTCAACTACATTCGAAATTTGCAAGGTGACTCTTTTGTGTGCAGCACAAAAAAATTTTCAAAAGGATCAACCAGTATTTTTTCATATTTTTTGGATTCAACCTGAATTCAACGAACTGAATTCAACGAAATATGGGTTGGATGAACTATTATTGTACTGCCCAAATTCTGAAATTCTTCGAAGTACTTGGTAAAAACTTGGTAACAACATTCCATATCTCCAAGCATTTCTCATAGTTTTTTCGGATATCGTCTGTAATAATATTATTCCATTGTATTTTGAAATTATTAAAATGAAATTATCTGGTGTGGTGGTATTTGCAAATTAAATGATGATTAGTAGGGAGAAAACACACAATAATAAACGCAGATTCAACGATAGCGATTTGTATTACTAGGAAGGAAAGTGCCACTTTTCCTCCCGCAGGATGTAGTTTACTTTACTCCCATGTAATACATATGATTTTTCTTCCTACCCACTTAATGAACCTTTTTTTGTAAATTTAAAACGCATCTCAACTGCTTTTGTCTAAAACGGACCTATACTTGCATGATGGAAAGTACAGTCATGTCCATCTGAGAATCTGCGGTGCTTGTAATCCGAAGGTCCCTTTTTTTTTAAAGAACGTTGTTTTACTTTTTTCTTGTTAGTGATTTGAATTATTCGACATTTAGATAGCTTATACATTTCGGATTGCTATTGAGTGATTTTCTCATAAGTAATGTTATGTGCCTATTTGAATGAAGTGTCGATCATTTTTTTTGCTAAGAGCTGCACTGTGTGTAATTCGAGCACAAAGTGTCATTGCCGTTCTCCAAAGATTAATCTGTTTGTCGAGCAACAATCAATCACTTTGCGCTCTAAATACACAAATAGCTATTGAAGAACTGAAGTAGAAGTAACATTCATGTTTGATTTTTACCAGAATACAGGATATACAAGATGTTCTAGAAATTACGGAAAAAATTTGATTATAATAGATTCACAAGTTTCATCCTTTACAACTTACTTGAATGAGGGGGAGGAAAAGTACTTTCCTCTCTAGGGAAGAAAAGTACCTTCCTCCCTAGGTAGGAAAAGTATGAGTTTCCTCCCTGGTTTGAGGAAGGAAAGTGTGTACTTTCTATAGGGGTAGGAGGAAAAAATATTTTAGATGAATAATATCATGAAATCTCAAAATTCCAAAGAACTTTTTTTTTCGTTATATTTTTATGACTTGAGTTAGCTGTCCAACGCCAATAATTATGGAAAATACTATCCGCGATTGGATTCTTCTTGATTTTTTGGGTATCATCAGAAAAAAATTCCCCATGCTTTCTTTTAGATATAGATTTTAAAGAATTCGTCTTTTTGGGCTCATCCTGTATCGTCACACACAAGAGTAGACAAAAATTGATCTTTATTCTGCTGTGAAAAATATCGATTGAATTCAAAATATCAATTGAGGTGTACATACTTAAGAGGCACGAAAGTCAAATTTTATCATTGCGCCGCACATGTTGGGTGTATGGGGATATATTTTTCAAGAGCGATAGTGGAGGTAAGGAAGCACTTGTTGTTTTTTTTTCTTCTGAGTCTGTAATCTCCTTTAGAATTCGTGAATTTGCCTATTTTTTTCATTTGTCAAACCATAAAAAAAAAATTCCTCAAAATCATAAAAATCAAAAATCAGTTAGATTCCCGAATTCTCACAAACGAATTGAATCAATTGTTTCAACAAAATTTTCGCAAAAAAATAAAACTGAACGCTGAGATTGTTTGCTCTCAAAGGATGTCAGTAATAACGGAACGAACCCATTTTGGTTAAGATAGTTTTTGGTTAATCCCTAAAATCGCATATTTTTGAAATGAGGACAATGGGGTTGGTTTTCCATCGCCTCTGAAAGTGTTGCAAGAATTTATCTCAACGGAAAATGATTCTCTGTACCCATACTAATGATACGAACCCTTTTTGGATGAGACAGTTTCTGGTTTAATCCCTGAAATCGCATTTTTTCGAAAAGTAGTTGGTACTCATCCACCCTCTCCGCAAGTGCTGCAAAACTTTTTCTTGATATGACATTCTCTGCACCGAGAGAATTGAACAAACCCAGTTTTGGTTGACGTTTCGATCTCAAATTCATGTTTTCCATCATTCTGATTCATGAATTGCTATTCCTCATTCAATAGTGTTTTTCATTACAATATCCAATAGACTTTTTTTCTAATTATATTGGAAATTACTATATATGCGCAGAACCCCAAATAAATTGCCAGTCTGACGCTACTGACCGATCGACAATCTTCGGAAGATTAGTTGCTATATTTTGGTTGCTGTTTTCACACAGGTCCACAATGATATATTCAAAGTCAATCGATATTTTTCACATAATACGTTATTCAAAAATAAAAAAAAAACATTAGACGGTATTTTTCATAATTGCCAGACATTCAAACTAAACTATTTTTATAGCTTACCTTGGGGCAAAAAGTTGCTCCTTTTGACATACACAATGATATATTCAAAAATAAAAAATATGTAGAGCTACAGGAACACATGTATTTAGTGCCATGTCTCTAAGTTCCAGGAACTGACAGAACACATTTAGAAAATGAATATTAATTTATCACTGATGATTGTGTGTACAATTTTAAAAACATTTCCGATAACTTGCTGACGATTAGTAAATACCTTAAATGTTCGAAACTAAAGCAAGAGCAATACAGATCACATTTTTTCTTTCAGTACTTACTCATTAGCAATGTCGAAACTCAGAAGTATTAGTCCGGGAAGTACTGTCACTTTGGAATACATCATAGTATGCATGATGAAATTTAGTTTATATTATAGTACACATACCACTTATTACTAAACCAAGATTCAGACCGCGGTGGGTGGAGTAGTGGAAGGCTGTGCAACTTGTCAAAAAAAGTTGAAAAAAATCTGTACTGGTAGTGATATTGTTGTCCTGATTCCGAATCCGTTGGAATTTTGAACCTAAGTATATTGTTCCCTAATGTAATTTTTTGCAAAACTGGCTAGGTTCATCACTCCTGGCGAGCGTTGTATTTCACTCAGATCAACCACAGGCAAGATTTAGACTCATCTTGAGTTTGGCACAGTTCTTCTCGAATAATTACGGAAGATACGGGGGTGTTTTCATGAGAAGTGAGATACACTGTATGTTAGTTATGAGAAGAATGCTTTATAATTTTCCAGTTTCAACACCCTGTATTTCTGCAAGAAACCAGCTTTGTGTAGCATTGGTATTTTTGGTAGAATATCCAGTACGAATTTATCTTGAAAACTATTATGACTATTATTAATGAAGAAATTAAAAAATAATAATTTTCCTGATTTTACCAGTGGTGTAAAAAATAGTGGATGAAAGGGATCAATATACCCTTTTTTGTACACCACTGGTGGCAACTAAAACTGTAATTTTTCTTTTAAAATAAAGCTCTTATTGAACAAAAACATTCCTCCGCATTGAACTGTAACATTTCCAAAACTGTGGAAGTTATGAATAAAAAATAGATTCAATTTTTCATATTCAACAATCTGTATCTGTGCAACCCACCGTTACTCAAGGGTCTGACGATTGATTTCGTGATGAGTATCACATGATCTACCAACGATAAAATATTCAGCCTGCAACCATGACGTATTCCAAAGTGACAATACCTCCCCGGCTCTATCATTTAAATGTTTCCATTCATTTACTTGCAGGCCGTCTACATGTTGATCCCCTTCTCGTTAAATTCAACGTCGAAGTCAAAAACTCGATAAATCCCTTGGCCAACTTCAACCTAAAAGGTGAAATGAAACGGCTAGAAGACAACAGTCAGTACGACAGTAGCTTCCAACTTATCCATGGATCGGATCTCTCTTCCAAAACCAATATCATCACTCTAGTCAGCAGCGCCACCAACAAGTACAAGAATTCGCAAGATTTCTTAGTTGCATGCAAGCAAAAGTTCACCTATCCTTTAGTCGGAGTGAATGTTGCAATGGAATTTGGGCAGACACCAAACAGTTTGGATTACGATTTCGATTTCGAATATGGGGACATCAAATTCGGATCTGAGCTGGAGTTGGAGGTAAACAAGAAGACATCAGGCGATTTCGATGTGGAATTCGAGGTCTACGGTTTGGCAAACAAGGTGGAGTTCAAGGGAAACAGGCAGGTTAGTCCATTTATATTACTCCTAAAATAGCCGAATAGAAAAAAAATCATTTGGAGATTATACACAACAAAGGAAGAGTTTTCAAAATCAAAAGAATTCTTAAGTTAGTAGTGTGAGCTTTCTCAAAACCACCCCCCATACACGCTGCGGTAGTGTTTCTCGTTTTTTACAGGAACCATTAGTCGCACACAAAATTGTATTCTTACTAAAAATATACCTCACAACATTTTCTACAAAAAAGGTATCATTAGCAATAACCTAGTGAAAAGTAGAAACGAACACAGGTCGCTTTCCGAAGTATAGTCCCCTAAAGAGGTTTAACGTAATATACATGCGACAGGTAATACTGCAAAATATACATAGACAAAAAATGTTCTTTTGTATAATATTTTGTTTTTGTTTCCATAATATTTTAATATTTTCACCTATTTTTATGTTGTTGCTCGTGCCCTCAACAGTCATGAGGTAGAGCTATCGGCGCGTTTTTTTTTTTCTAGTGGTTTTCCCACTACTCCACTAACTATTGCAACCTTTTTTTTTAATGGAAGATGTTGAAAATTGATTTTTGTATAATCAGCGCAAAAAAAAATGCAAAACTACTGCAAACTCTCGAAGTGTTGAAAAATAGCTATTTGCCAAGAAAATTCCAAAACTTCTGCAAACTCGAAAAAATAACTGAAATGTTGTTCTCGAGAAGTGCTTCAATTTGCAATCTCTTGTGTCAAACTGACAATATACTTATTCAATAAGTAAATAGTTTTTTTATTAAAATAATTTTCTATACTTAGGGTTCCCTCTTTCGTATGAGGTTGCAAAGTTTCATTTCATTTCAATAATTGTGTAAATTGAAAATGGCAGCATCGAGAAAAAAAGTTTGAGAAAAATATGATGCGTTCATCAGAAATGGTTGCGAATGTATTGTGAATATGTTAAACATTTTTTCATTCACATATCCAATTTGCAGAACTGTTGTAATTTTTTAAACAAATCACAATATAAAACTTAAACAAATGAGAAAAAATGATGTTCCGTAAATGTGACAGGGTTGAAAACTAAATGCATGTTGTAAAACATTATTACTAGCAGTATTTCTGGTTTGCAGAACTTTTGCAATTCTCAGTGCATAAATTAAGTATTGAAACGTTTTTTGCCATTACAACAATGTTGCGTTCATCGCAGACCTTTGCAAAATTTTTTGGTTTATTTTCATTAATACACTACTATTGAAGTTCGAAAACTTTTGGAATTAATGTGAATTAATTGTCTATATTTACTGAACTGTTGCTCAAAGTTCATTGGTTAAAACATAATAAAGTCTTCTATGCGACCAAGAGTTTCTGAGAAAAACGAAAAACCAATGTAGTTAGGGGTGGTTTTTGGTGGTGAAGCTCACATTTCTAACTTAAGGACTGTTTCGATTTTGAAAAGTATCCTTCATGTGCGTATAATCTCAATATATCAAATATTTTTAATATATTTTTTTCAATAATGATCAATGGTTTAGGTGCAAGGTGAACAAAGCAAAATCAACAACGAGCTGGACGTGAACGGACTCAAAATGGAAGTTAAGGGAACCATCAAACACCATTTCCAGCCGTCAAACGTTGACATTGGTGCTGACTTGACGATTGTCTTGCCCAGCCACCCCACCCCATTCAAGATAGACAGTGCTTGGAAATGTAACCACAACGATATCGATGCTCATCACAAGGTAACCAGTGGAAGCGCCGTGATAATCGACACCTTCTTGAAAGCGAGTAGAAACGGAAACGCGAATGGAAGCGTAAAAGTGAACATCAAGGATGTTCTTGTAGTGAACGGCCAACTGAAATCCATTAAAGGTACCGGAAATGCCAACCTCTTGATAGACGCTCAGAGTGTGAAAAAACAAGTCAAACTCGACTCAACCTTCCAGATTCAACCATTGGAGACCCTCATTATCGATGTTAACTTGTACCCATCTTTTCACAAAGATAAAAACCAAAAAATCGTCTTGTCCACGCACAACAAATGGACGGGCATAATAAGCCTCGACTCCAAAAATAGCGTAATTGTTCTGGGAAAAAAACTGGAAGTCAACCTGAAAACGAGCGAGACTGGAAACTACAAAAACGAAAAAATCAGCGGTGAGATCGAAGTGATTTTACCCACTGACCAGTATTTGTTGGGAAAGATCAATCGAGATGTCCAGCGTGTGAACGATGTACGAAACGGACAGGCTTTCGCCAGCTTGGAGTACAGACCGAACAAAAATGCAGCAGGACGCAAAGTTAGTATCAAATCCACCTTCCAGAACACGAATTTGCGAGAAAACTTATACGATGTGACTTATAACATAGCTGCCGATGATAGTAACGGCAAGAACATCAATGCGGACCTCGCATTCAAGTCTACTAAAGAAGGAGAGTTCAGAAATATACTTGGCGACGTAAGTTGTTTTCATTTCAATGTTTTGGATACTGCATATAGGCACTACAAGGTTCATTTCCCGACCCGTTTGGTAGTTCATGTATATTACATATGTCATTCAATATTAGACTCAAGGTCAGGTTAAAGAGTTGTTCGAGACTTTATTAGCGAAATAAATAATAATTAACCTTTTCAGATTAATTTTCTTTACGTCAAACTCACGTTTTAAAGATAAATGCTTAATTTCTACATAATTAATCACTATATATTATTAACAGCAAAATGACATGGCCATCGATTCGAGAATGGAAGTATTTCTCATTTCATTCAGATCAATTAATGAAATTTCATTATTTTTTACAGGATGGATCATTAGAAAAATGTTTGAGTTTGATTTTGTTTGCGTCGTTTCTCAGATATAAGCGGCTAAATTTTGTGAAAATGTCGTGAGAACAATAATTTTTTTCCAGCTCTATTTCAAAACCAACAAATTACATTTTAGTACAGGTAATCAAAGTTTCATTCTGATGTATACGACAAACATTTGATTTGTTTCTTGGTGACTCCCTCTGTTTGAAATATTAAAATATTAGGTTATAATGCTCCACACAATTGACAGATAGTTTTTTTGAGAACACGTCAAAAGGTAAGGGTTGCGTCTTCCCTAGCTCGCACAAGTCTCCCGAAAACTTCTGAGGGTTGCTTGTAAGGGTGCAGCCTGTTGACGGAAATTGTCTATTGAACAACACATAATGCACGGAAAGAAATACTTGTGTAGATTTATTTCTTTAAAAGTGTAAAAAAATGTGGAAATAATGTATACAATTGTCGAAAATTAGTACACCTGGTTGTAATATATTTTTACCAATGATTTTTTATTTCGGTTTGTGGTGAAATTTTCCCCAGCTTTGTGACTTTTCTACATAATATGTGTAATACATAATTTTGCATAAATTTTACACGAAATGTATAATGAATCACAAACAAGACTACCCGCCGATAGATGGCACAACCCGCACTATAATAGAATTCACTAAGGCCGAGGCTCACTAGCAAGACCAAAGTAATCTTACACACCAATTCCACTCGGCCCCCGACCGGTTGAGAAGGAAGAGATTGCTAGAGAACGAAAAAGCAGTGATAAGATATTAAAAAAACTCATTCTGTAAATGTTCTCACACAATAGGGAGTATTTTAAATTAATATTTCCTAATAGCTATTTTAAGCATTGTGTAAAATTTATATACAGAATTGTGGATTCTGAATTTCAATTTTGTCCACAGAACTGTAATAAAAACAAAATGTTGTGTAAAATAATAACACAATATTCTGTATTTTTCGATTATATAGTCAACAGGGAATTGTCTGTAACATTTATACAAAACGGTGTTGTTAACCAATTTGAACAATATTCTATAAAACATAGATTCACAGAAATATACACAATGTGGATATATTATAACAACAAATTAGGATGAACAATGGTATGCGAAATTTCTACACAAAATTCTTTCTGTAACCCCAGACACAATTTGTTTAAAAATTTCACTCAATTGTGGAAAAAACTACACACATTTTTATCCGTGTGTGACTTTCTGATGAATTCAGTTTTTCAATATTACCTTTCACTTAGATAAAGGGAAATATCTATTTTGCACACTGCATGTAAACTATATGGGATCTTCATATTCTAACCTATATGGTCCTCAATCAAGCAAAAATTCAAGAAATCATTTATTTCTTACTTTATGGTCCTCAATCAAGCAAAAATCCCAGAAATTATTCATTTCTGAATATTCAACAATAATCAAGTAAGGAGTTTTAACACTTTTCAAATTGTGATCTTCATATTCTAACCTATATGGTCCTCAATCAAGCAAAAATTCAAGAAATCATTTATTTCTTACTTTATGGTTCTCAATCAGGCAAAAATCCCAGAAATCATTCATTTCTGAATATTCAACAATAATCAAGTAAGGCATTTTAAAACTTTTTTCAAATTGTGATCTTCATATTCTAACCTATATGGTCCTCAATCAAGCAAAAATTCAGGAAATCATTTATTTCTTACTTTATGGTCCTCAATCAGACAAAAATCCCAAAAATCATTCATTTCTGAATATTCAACAATAATCAAGTAAGGCATTTTAACACTTTTCAAATTGTGATCTAATTTTATAATACCTATTTTTTTTGACGTTTGTAGAAAAAATTTTGTTTGCTACTCGTGCGCGAAATACTTTGGTCATCTCGACTATTTTTTTTAACTCGGCTGCGCCTCGTTAAAAAAAATCAGTTCTTGATCACCAAAGTAGCATTTCGCGCACTAGATACAAAAATAACTATTTTCTACAAACGCCAAGGTTCGCGCATTGATAACAATATGCGAAGTGACCCTTTTTTCATTTTCCTTCGTTACCATGACACCGTGTGCAAAGTAGTGTGCGAAATACATATTTCGTACACTGCATGTAAATTATATGGGATTTTTATATTTTAACCTTTATGGTCCTCAATGAAACAAAAATCCAAGTGATCATTTATTACTTAATGTTAAACAATAATTAAGGCTTAAGGCTAACACTTTTCAAATTGTGACAAAATTCCACACTACTTAATTTTATTTTTTATATTAAGCGTATAACTTATTTTAGGAAAATATTTTTTTATGTTTGTAGAAAAAATTTTGTTTGCATCTCTTGCGCGAAATACTTGGTGATCTCGATTAATTTTATTAACTCGGTTACGCCTTTTTAGAAAAAATCATTTCTCGATTTCACCACATAGAACTGTCCCTTCACTGCATAGTAATGTCACTGTCAAAGACAAAGACAAAGAACTTCATTTGTACTTCCACTTGGAGCCATCGGTTTATGAATGTACACGTCAAAGAACAGATGTGCAAAATTAAAATTCTTAAAATTAACCTGATACATTCAGGAGAGGTTGAATTAAAAAAGATTTTAAAAATTCAATGGAAATTACAACAATAACCCCCAGGAATATAGAGTAGAGACTTACAATTCACACATATTATTAAATAATTTAAATTTAAAGAGAGACAGAAGACACGGATGTGTTGAATTAAAATATTTAAAATTAATTTGATACATTTAAAAATCGATGGAACAATAGGATTTTTTGCAGTAATTCGTCCTAACGATTACCTATTCTGAAGTAACAAAAACACATAGTACCAAAATGAATTAGTGAGGTAAAATAAACAGTTCTGCAACATATATAACATATTGGAATATCAACACATCTGATTGAATAGAATTGATGAAACACAGCTTAATAATGTATGTTTAACGAACAAGTGTATCAATTCACGAGTTTGTTTCAAAACATTTCCGTAGACCGTAATTTTTAAAAATAAAGATATCTTACTTTAAATTTTTATTTATTCAATGATACGATAAACAACAATCACTATTTCCTATTTATATTAACTCTAATCAAAGATAGTTTAATTTTTCTTAGTAGTAGTTTCAATAAAAAAATAATTCCTCCTATTTGGGTTTGAACTTTCGACCTCGCTGTCACCTCCCGACTGTCAGACCAACATTACCAGTCCGTCATAAAAGGTACCTGTGTAAAATTTCCGTAACCTAGTGACCTGACGCCGGTTTGTTTATTTCCAATATCAAATGAATAATTGTCTATCAAACTGTATTTTACTGACAGTGATATCACTATGCAGTAAAGTGTCAGTTCTATGTGGTAAAGTGTCAGACTTTTCCGTCGACCACTCATTTAATGACCTTTGTTAATGAATGATTTTCTATTAATCAACGATTTTATTATATGCAACACAACATACATTGCTCTAATACTTTATTTATATTGGTTAGTATTATCTGGCATTATATTTATTTGTCAATTCTGAAATAAAATTTCAGAAAATTTTGAATTCACCAGTTGTCACTTGCAATCATAGAAAGTCACGTGGCGTAATGGTAACGTTGGCGAGAGATGTGACAGTGAGGTCGATAGTTCAAACCCACATGAGAGCATTTTTTTTAAAATTCCAATTTGAAAAAATTATACAAAACTACCACTAACATTAAACTATCTTTGATTAGAGTTAATATAAATAGGAAATAGTGATTGTTTTTCATCGTATCATTAAATAAATAAACATTGAAAGTAAGATATCTCTATTTTTGAAAACTACGGTCGACAGAAAAGTTTTGTAACAAACTCGTGAATTAAAATGGCGATTAACAATCTCGAACATTAACGCGATTGTTAATCGCCCTTATTAATAAACTTGTTCGTTGAATAACCATTATTAAAAGATTTCGCATTTAGTAAATTAGCACATTAGTCAAAATGCGAAAAAAAAATTGTTCATTTGATACTGGAAATAAATGAACCGCGTCAGGTTACTAGGTTACGGAAATTCTACACAGGTACCTACTATGAAATTTATTTGTACCTTTTTAATGCTTTTATATCTATGATTATTTATTTATAATTACGAACACAAAATGCGAAAATATTGTATAAACGAACCTCGTAAAAAAAGCAGTTTCACTAAACTCATATAGCTTTCAAGTTAGTTGCTCGCTGTGCTCGCTCGTACTCAAAAGCTGTACCCGTTCAGTAAAACTTTGCTTTTCTAAACTTGTTTAATATACTATTTTCATCTGATTACCGTATTGAATATATCAAAAACTGTACCATTTTACTCAAGCATTATTGAAAATATTGACTATTATTAACGAACGTCTTATGAACTTTATATGCTTAGCTTCCAAGATATGCATGTTTTGAGTTTACGGCATTACGATTGAACAAAACGTTAGGAAACCTTTCCATAAATTATGTTCTATTAGATTACTTCTCAATCAATTATTTGATACGACAAACAATATAAACCACACTCATCAACATTATGGAATTCAACAGTATACTCAAACGTAAAAATCAATAAATATTGTTGATACGGAAATCTGTTAATGCTCACAATAAGCTTATCAAGTAAGAAACAAAATGTCCTGCCCTACCAGGACTGCTCATTGCAATAATCCTACACAATAACAGTAATTGGGTAAAAAATCCATTGGAAAATAACTTCTTTCTTGGCTAATACCACGAGGAACGTTGAATTACATCTAATGAATTTCCGTGTAAAGTTCCTACAAGGCTATCTCTGCAATTGCTAGTTGCATGGAAATGTTCATTGAACCATTTGGACCAACTATAGATCGATTTCTGGGTTTTACCCTGATTAGTATAGGGTAGTTTCATGTAGACACCTAATATAACTAATGTCTGTAATAAATATTTCAATGAAATCTCCATTTCAAAGCCTCGGCTGAAACAGCGCCCGTAGATCAGTGTTCACCAAACCACGAGCAGGTATCGGAAAAATCGAAAAATAAACATAAAAAATTGATAAGAATTTCGTATATGATAGTCAACATTTGCAAAAATGCGTGAGTGAAATAATTTCCAAAGAAACGAATTTTTCAGATATTTAATAAGAACATTGAAAAACAAAAAAAAAATTAACTCACCTATTATCTATATGAACGGTATTATTGAACAACGTAATCCATCAAAATAATGGTTAAAAAAAACTAAAGAACACGCTTTACTTTCAACATGGACTAATAAGTCAAAAATAATTGACAATTCAATTACTAAAATGTAAATAAGCGCGGGTGCTTTCGATCTACATTCTCATATTTTTTAGTTTGATTTAACAATACTGAGCATTCAAGACCTCAAAAGAACTTCGTCAAGTACCTTTTTTACGTTTGAGTTATTAAATTGTCAATTATTTTTTACTTTTTAGTCCATGTTGGAAGTAAAGCGTGTTCTTTAGTTTTTCAAACTATTATTTTTTTATGACTAAAAAAATCGAAATTCCCTACCCCGAAAACCATACCAATTTTAAATCGAATCTGACGATAATCACAAATCTCGTCCACCATCTTGGGCCGCCATCTTGAATTCATAAATCTTGACAAATAATTTATAATCTCTGATCCCGAAAACCCGTACACATTAATTTTGAATCGAATCTGACCATAATCACAAATCTCGTTCGCCATCTTGGAGCCACCATTTTGAATTTATGGATTTTGATAAAAAATTCATGATCTCTGACCCCGAAAAACCTTACATACCAACTTTGAATCGAATCGGATCATTATCACAAATTTAATCTGCCATCTTGTAGCCGCCAGTTTGTTTTTTTATAACAAAAATGTCATATTACATTTTTACCGGAATTATGAACACATGCCAAATTTCAAATCATGCGGACGTCTGGAAGTTGCTGAAAATCACGTTCAAAGTTTCCGTTATATCGATACATCCAAGTAAAGCTAATATAAGCGTGTTAAAAAGTAACGTTAATATCGTGTCATCATAATCGACAGTAGTAGCAATGAATGCCTTTTCTTGTAAACAAAATCGATGTGTCAATTGTTTTCAGTATAGGGGTACAACCCAATAATTTTTATATTCATACTTCAAACAGAAAGGGTCATCAAGAAACAAAACACATTTTTGTCGCCTACACTAATAGAAACTAAGATATTTTACTTAAAATATAACTTGTGGGTTTTGAAGTATTGCTGAAAAAATTAATATGGGTAAAGGATTGTTTTGACTACTTATGCCCCTTATATACCCTAATACATATAGTACCATTATTAATCTGTTTATGAAATCCGATCACTACGTTTTCATCCCTAATTTGTCTTATATCGGCAATAATTTTTTTTCCTTATCAATCGCAAAACGTTTTACTTTTATTGGTGATTCAGCAGGCTGTAGGTATGTTGATTCTTAACGGATATTAATATTCACACTTATTTATTCATCTGGTTATTCTGTGAAAAATGTATTTTATTAATGTGCACACATATTAACATGTCTGGTAATTTGGTGAAATTTATATTAACGCTTAAACGCAAGTCACTCATTTTTCGAATAACCTACCCCACTATAACATAATAAAATTTCAGCCAATTCACTATATGTTTTCATATGGGTTTCTTGGAAAAAACAACGCAGTCTGAAATATCATTAAATAACTACTTCTGAGTTGTCCATGCTTGAACTATGGTTTAACTCCCATTGTATTTATTTCTTTGAAGAAAATTGAATGATAAAATTTAATGAATACTGTAATTAGATAATATTTTCCGACCCTTTTTCAAAATTATATAAAATACCTAGTTTAAAATTACAGTATCAGCACGCTGTTATCAATGTTTCAAATATATTATATTTTTCAAGTTCAATAATAATTATGTTCCAGACTAGAATATATGGATCGATCCTCCCAAATCCAGTCAGTAATAACTGGAAAATTAAATACACCCAGAACGCTGGAGACTATGACTGGAAAATTTCATATGGACAACAATACAACTTAGACATGTCAGGTTTGTAACCCATTATTTGATACTAGCCTTTAACATATCCGTCCGAAATAATAATAATGATATGAATATAATTGATGAAGTTTTCAAAATCAATTGATGTTTTTTATTTTAGCCAAATATAACTTCAAAGGTCAAGGAGCACCACTTACTAGTTCTATGACCTACGATCTAACAACACCAAATAAGGATTTCAAGAAACTAAAATTTGAAACTATCGGATTGATCAAGGTACCCAACGATGTCTCCAATAGTTTTGTGTTAGACGGAGCCATATCCCTCTTTGTTGATGATGATGGTGTAAGTATATTGAAATTAAGGAAACCATATTTCAGTTTGATGAGTAGCCCAAACAAACTTTTCATGCCAAAATTATAGGTCTTTTATTGTTTGAGTAGAATTCTTCTGGACTTCCATTGTCTTGAAACTTAAAATACATGAATTTTGAGACGAACCATCATGGAGCGACAAAGAGAGGAATTATTCGCTCGTTGCTTGACCGGGCCTACAGCCTCTGCAACACCGATGTGAGTCTGACCAACGAATTGAATCACATCAAGAAAGATCTGAGACAGAATGGGTACTCCGACAAACATAAAGGAGCGATCCTTAACTGCAGAAGAGGCAACACCGAAAAATCAGATCACAAAAACGAGACCACCCAACGAGAATAGTGATTCCAAAAACTGGATTTACCGTGTTTCCTGTGAATGTGGGATGGATTATGTGGGATGGATCATGTTGGAGAAACTAAGAGTACACTAAATGTGAGGATCGGTGAACATAGTAAAAATACATAACGAGTATATAGACACATCGAAGTCAGAAATAGCAGATCACCAATGGATGAATCAGCATAGCATTGCATGGTCGGAAGCCGAAGTTATCCTCAAAGAACAACATTGGTATAAGAAAAAGTTTATAGAGTCAGCATATATTCTGAATAATAACGTGTTCAGTCAACCGGTGATATAGAGATTCGGAATGTGTGGAAGCCACTTATCACTCAACTTGATCATTTGTTTCAATAAAACTTCCGGTCATCAAAAAATAACACTCACCAGTGTACCTGGCGCGCTATCACATTGATTAACATTGATGACCTGAGAAACCCCACGCAGAGCATTATTACCCTTATAGCAGGTACATTAGTTACATGCTAATAGCACAGATTGCTATAAAATAAGTATATGAGATATCTTGCCTCATTCACACTCTTGATAACTACAGTAGATGTTAACTATTGAAACGTCGTTACTTAAGCTCATGCAGTGAATTAATTTTCTATGTTTCTAGACAATGGAAGTCCAGAAGAATTTTACTCACACTAATACATTGTCAACCCCTTTCAAACACACTCCTTTCTTGTTGTTGAATTGACCATATTTTTCACAAAAATTCGTTTTTAAATGTATTTTCGTGAAATTTCAAAACTTTAACTCAATAATCTTGTTGTCACGTCTCAATTTTGATAACTCAGGGTATTCAATCCATGATTTCGAACAAATATTTCAATATCCTTTGTGAATCTTGGATTTTTTTTAATGTTGACTTCAGTTGAGGATACCTACGCTCGAGTAACATTGAATTATGGTTGTTTTTTCTCAATTTCAGAGTGTACCAGATGCAATTGTTGATTACAAAGGCGAAGGTACGATCAGGGCTAGCGATAAAGATGCAGAAATAAAGGTAAACATTCTTTTTATATAGTCAGAGTGGTGAAAATAATAAAATTAACACTATTCATATTTCAATACCTAAGTGTTTGCGAACATTATCGCTGAAACTCTTCGGTATACGTGGATCTATAGAAACTGTCGGTAGTTATTTATGAGCGCCAGAGTTTTTGTTAGCGTTGGCGGTCTTTTTGAAGTCTGTAATTTTTTTTTTAATTTTCTTCATTTGTTAACGGTTGCTACGAGACGAAACGAAGGTATAATAGTAAATACAGTGTTTATAAGCTTAAGTGTCTAGACTGTGAGAGTGGGTATGTGAGGCAGTAAGGACGGAAAAAATAATTCGAGATTTTCAAACCATTCCTTAGAATGTAGTCACAAGTTTTCAAATTTAGGTAAACGATACGGAAATTTTTCACTATGCCAGCAAAGGTTGGAAACTCAGTTATTTATAATCCTTAGAAATTCATAAACATTGCGGATATTACGGAAGCGTAGAAGGGCCAACTCTTCCGCAATTTAATTTATTTTACAATTCAGACTTTTATCTCGGAATTCCGACTTTTATCTCGGAATTCCGACTTTAATCTTCCAATATAGATATAATAGTAGAAATAGTAGAAAGGTAGTCTTTGCTGACTAGTTAGGATACAAAAGGGGAGATTTTTGGGTGAAGCAGCAAGCAAAACGTGAACTCTTTCAACACTATATTTCCGACAGTGGTTCCCTGAAGATGACAGTAACCATTGTCGAAATATCGGAAATATAGTCTAAAAAGAGTACACGTTTTGTTTGCTGCTTCACTCAAAAATCTCCACTTTTATATACCGGGTGTCCCAGAGCTTTTAGGCCAGTAGATATTTCCGTTATTTACAGAAAAAAAAATTGAAAAAAATCCGTATCGTAGGAGACCATAAGAACTTTCATCCAGCATAGCAAAATCCACCCCCTGGTGAGCAACCCCTGAGAAACAACCCCTAACTTTTGTTTTTCGTATTGTACCCTCATGGTTGTTGTTCAATTCACAGTTCTTTTGATTTCTTAATCATCCATATATCATAATGTGTAGTTGTGAAGAAAGTTAGTCGAGAAAATTGAATTCATTAGTGGGTACTATTGAATGATCTAAATTGATTGTTCCAAATTGTAGAGACAAGAAAAAGTGAAAGTTGAAGAAAATGTTGAAACTTTTTTTGCTTCGGTTACAGGACTACCCTCACTGGATAAGAGAAATCAATTTCCGAACGATGTGGAGTGTGAACAAGTGGTGTGGTTTACATAATGGACGTCTCATTGGCCCTCATTTTTTTAAGACACTTTGACAGGCCACCAATATCTACATTTCTTGCACTACTAGAAGATATTTCAATTGAAACACAATAACAAATGTGGTGTCAACAAGATGGTGCTCCTGCACATAACCATAATATAATTACTACATTCCTCAATAATACCTTTCGAGACCGTTGGATTGAAAATGGTGGATCTGTTCGATGGCCTGCACATTCTCCAGATCCCACGCCACTAGGCTTTCTCCTATTGGTATATGTAAAAAAAGTTTTCTTCGGAAATCAATCAATAAATATTGAAGATTTAACCCAGACAATTCCAGAGGCTTGTTATACCGTTACTCCGGAAATGAGCTTCCGTGTTTGGCGAAAAATTTCTGTGGTGTAACGTATTATTCAAAATGCAGTTGAGCTTATAAGTTAATAGTCCATTTGTATATTTTTTTGCCATAGTTCTGCATGCTATGAAAGCTTCCATGGTATATCATTGAATGAGGAATGAAAAACACTGTAAGTTGAACCAAAACAAACATGGGGGTGCAATTTGAGGAGTGGTTTCTCGGGGGTTGTTTACCAGGTGGTGAATTTTGCTATACTCTATGAACTTATATGGCCTCCTACGACACATAGTTTTTTTTCAATTTCTTTTCTGCAAATAACTGAGGTATCTGCTGGCCAAAAAGCTCTGGGGCACCCGGTATATATATATATAAATGGTATATATGGTATATATATGGTATATATGGTATATATATATATATACAGTGTGACCCATTTAAGCAGTTTTTAAACAACATGCTTTCGTGGAAAATTATCGGTAATTTTGATGCACTTGTGTAATTACTTCCGAATATGTCCCGCTTCATAGTATTTTCACTTATAATCTCCCTAGTGCTTGAATTATTGCCGGAAATTTTTCGAGTACATGAATTTTCATGAAAAATTTATGTACGATGTCAAATTTCTTGAATTTTTGATATGTTGTAGAATTGATCATTCTGGTGAAATGTTTCAATGGGCGCAACACGATCCTATGACTAATTTTCGAGATACAGGGTGTTGAATATGAGAAATATTCACTTTTCATCACTCCGTATCTCCCAAGTTATGATTTAGTTCTGATTTATCTTTGGTTGTATCATCATCACCTCCTTGTATGACGAATTCATGAGAAATTCATTTCCAAATCTTTTCGTATTACAAGGCGATTTCACTTGATAATAATGCTATTCTGAGACTTTCATAATACTTGACATGAGTTATCTTGAGCTCTTGATTGCTAAGTATTGTAAAACTAAAATTAGTGATACAATATTTAGTTCAAGAGAACTTATGTCAAGCACCTCACGCGTTTTTACATTTCAGTAATTAGATTGACAATTATTTTTTAATTTTTAATCCATGTTGGAAGTAAAGCGTGTTTCTGTAATAAAATTGCGGAAGAATTGGCCTTTCTACGCTTCCGTAGGATATAACTTGATGAATGATCAATTATATTTGGTATATTCGCCAGTTTTCAACGCCGGGTCTAGGTAAAATGGTTAATGTTAATAAGATCATTAATTGGTTGTGTGTTGATTAAAATGGCTTATTGATCTTTAATGACAGTCCTCGGATAGATTTAAGACTATTCAAGGATATTTGAACTTACACTGAGATTGAACTATTTGTTTGATATCCATTATGGACTAAACTGCAGTAACAGATCTAAGTGGTACAACAAATGAAAATCCGTGTTTTAAACAATTTTTTAAAAACATTGCCATGGCAACTTAATTCTTTACATACATCACTATGGTTACTGTTTGATTTGAGAGGTAATAAAGCCATCTGACAGAGTAGGTCTTGGTCTGTCAATTGAAATTGTCATATAACCTAACAGAAATCTTTGAGTAATAAAGTTGATTACTGCGAGATTGTAGAAAAATGACGGTGTGTGACATATTAATAAACTCTACTAGACCTTCGTTTCTAAATACTGATACGCAGCGCTCGTGCTTAGAAGACAGTGACAATTTTACGCACTTGTGCTGAAAAATATTACTTTACGCACTGTAAAAAGTGCATAAAAAGTCATTAGAAATAAAGATGTTTCTAAGTGATATTTCGATTTTTTACATTCTCATGTTGAATAATGATTAGTCTATATAGGGTACATTACATTAAATTAATACAGTGTACTCATCCCACCAAAACAAGTGAAAAAGTGAATGAAATTTGGACCAAAAAAATAAACTTTCATAAGTGTTCCCGTCGCTCCTGAATTTTCACACGTGGATTGCCAGAATACCTGTCGCACTTCTTTTATTCGCACATGACAGACGAGTATCCAGGGGCGGATACAGGGAACCGCCCCCCCATCCATAAAGTTCAAAAAAATTCATGATTTCATCCCGGATCCCGGACCGAAAACACTGAGACTGAAAGCGAGAGGACGTTTGAAATGCATGGTGCACTGTATACTGGCGTAAATACATTGTTATAAAAACAATTATGTTTTATATTACTTCGTCAGTTAAAATTTCAATTCTGTATCCGTCTCTGCGAGTATCACATTTGATTTTTGCTGAGTGATGGTAGTTTACCCTGTATATACATGCATAAAAAGTAATCTACCGGGAACGTTCAATGAAAAAATTAGTCACATATTATTTGCCTACCCTATAGTTACCATTTGAAAATACATCTCTTTATCGAAAAACACTGATTTATGTTTCAATTTCCAGGGAAGAGTCACATACGGAAAAGTTGGACCAATTTCAGCAGTAGCAGGCTACAACCTCAAAAGAGATGGCGATAAGAAAGAGGTCAATGGAAACGTGGCTCTTCAATATGGTAAAGACAAAAATTTCAAGGCCGAGGGATCCCTAATAAGAGTGGACAAAAACGAGTACAAAATCAACGCTGAAATTAACACCCCGTACAACGAATTCAGAAAAACACTCCTAACCGTCGACACGAAAACATCGGAAGATCACAAAATTGTCGTCAGTGAAATTACACTGAACCACGATGGTAAACTCTGGGCTGTTAACAGTGAATTACAGAGTTCAGATATATCACCTCTAGTCGACATCAAAGTGAAAGATCCCGAAGGAAAGAGGTCGGAGTTGTACTTGAAGATAGACAAACAAGGACTTAATGAGTACAAGGGACAAAGTAAAATTCTGTGCGAGAGGAACGATTTCCTGTGGGAAGATGACTGGGACGTAAATGTCAATAACATCGAAGACTTCTACGTTAAAATTAATGTCAACTCTCCCAAGTACCACCTCGACAAGGTCTCTATAGAGGCACAGAACAAACCGGGAAAAACCGGAAAACGAATCCAATTCACAGTCACTTCTGCCGGGAAAAACTTCGTATCGGGAAGTACCGGCTACCAAGCGCGCGACGAACATGGAAAATACATCGTCGAGGGATCCGGATCCATGAAAATTAAAGAAGAAACCAAGGCATTGAGCTTCAAATATATCTGCCAGCGATTAACTACGAGCAAGAACGGAGAGCAAGGAATTGACATTTCGTTGGATGCTTCTGTGGGAAATAAGGCGATCGACACCGAGTTCAAATCCACCGACAAACAGTTCAGGGCTCTAACTTCGTACTGCGAGAAGACCAAAGAATGTGCTCATGTTGAAATCGACGCGAAGATCAACCATGACGGTAAGTTAGTTGTCTTTGTAATTTATCAGCATAACTTTTGATGCCACTGTTGATGGCAGCCACATAGCACATGTACGTCTAATGTATGTCCAATGTATGTACAGCGTAGATATTATGGACGTTCACTGGACGTCCAGTTGAATTCATAAATGTCAAGATACACAGTACGCATGGGTGTACAAAATGGGTCTTTAATACATACGGAATAATCGCACATACGTCTAATTTATCTCCAGTAGATATGCATCATGAATTTTCCGCTGGACCAAATGTACAAATACACCGAGATGTCTAATGGACGTTCTTTATGAATGGCCATGTACGGAAATATATCAAATTGGTCTTAAATATGGAATAAGCACATATACGTCTAATGTATGTCCTGTAGATGTACAGCAAGGACCTTCCACTGGACGTCCAGTTACATCATTTGATGTCCGATGAAAGTTCACCAAAAATGTTCAAATAAACCGACGATTTCCAATGGACGTTCATAAAGAACGTCACATCTTCGGTGTCGTGATTTTATCATGTTATTTGCTCTCGTCAATTACCAAAGAAAACAAGTTTTCATTCACAATAAAAGTTTATCACATAAAATGAAAACTTCGTGTAGGTACCTCGAAATGGAATTGTTCCTAATTATAGACTGCCTTAAACATAACATTTTTATTATTATTAAACATTATGTGTGTAGCTGCTTCGCCCTCCTCATCACAAAACCTGCATAATATGGACTCTTGATGTATCTCCAACAGATGCAGATGTTTTCTCAGGTGGCATTAGTTCAAGAAGGTATCTTGATAGCCGGTCGGTTAGGCCCATCATCCTAATTTTTCCGTGAGTATTGCCTGAGGGATTGATTATAGTTCATAACTCACTTCTTTGTGTCCTGCTTGATATTCCCAAACAGGATTCCGTAGGCTGGTTCTGGTCCGATGAGAGTTGTTGCTGCTCCTGCTCTTGCGCTCTCATTTCCCTGGATGCTCTTGTGGCCTGGTATCCAGACAAGTTTTATCCTGTTTGTGCTCCCAGGTCGTTAATGTTTTGGTATGCCTCCCAAACTAATTTGGAAGTGAATCTGCATGATCGCAGGGCTTGAGTATCTTAGAGCCATCCGTGTACCAGATTTGCCCCATTGGCAGCACTGGTATGGCCTTTGATGTGACTTCCTCATCTTCCACAATAATGTTCCATAAAAGAAGACGTGTCGATTCTTATGACCTCCAGTATGCTGGAGTGGCTTCGGTTATCGCCCCTCGATCGGCCCAGACATTTTAGCCTGGATGCTTCTATCCTCGGCTCTACTGAAATGTGCAAATGCAGAGGAGGGAAGTTTAGGATCACCTCCAAGCTAGTCGTCGATGTGCTGGACATGGCACCAATGACTCCGAGCATAGCCAGCCTTTGTGAACTAGCCAGCTTCCTCCTTGTTGTCACTTGTTCTACCTTTGGCCACCACAGCAGGACTCCATACGATATCGACGATATCGAAGGCCTAACTATTGCTATTGCTGTTGTCATTGTAAACATAACATTGTAACACATATACCCATTGAATTAAATCAAGATGTATAAATATTTCTTTCAGAGATCGACCATTTCAACCACGTCCTCGAAATCAGTGTAGATTTCCGAAAACTGGGCATCCCCCATGAATTCGGACTGAAATCAGTGACAGACAGGAAAAACTACCTTCTCGATCACACTGTGGACGTTCATTTCCAAGGCAAAGAAAACAAAAAGTATCAGTACAGTGTGTTCGTACACCCTAAAGAGGCGGGAGTCTCCCTGACGACTCCCAAGAGGGTCGTTTCGTTAGAAGCAAACGTAGTGTTTCCAAAGGAGATCAAGGGGGAAGGAAAATATGTTGCAGAAGTCGCCTTCTATTTGGACAAGAAGAATCAACCGAACAAAAAAACTTCTGTTAGTGCGTGGATCGATTTCAGCAAACAAGGAAGAGCGGTGAACGGAGAAGCCAAATTGGAGCATCCAGGACTACAGAGAGTAAGTTTCTACTCAACGTAAATGTTGATAATCAATACCTTGTAAGAGGTTCAAAAGCTGTAAAAAAACTGAACAAAATCATCGTCAAAACCAAATTGTTGGCTCTCCTCTGACTAGCTTCAAAATCCCGTAATGCTATAAAATGAGCCGGAATTGTTTTAAATTATTCCAGATGGTTCAAAGACGCGTATTCTGTTTCCTCTATGATAACTTCATATCCACTAGCCTATTTCTTTCCCGAATATACAATGGCTCCTACTGCCCTGTGGCTCGCATTCATACATTATAGGTTTATTCGTTTGCATCAAGATATAGTGTAGTGTAGTGTAATTTACACTACATTTTGAATCGAGTGTAGCTGAGTGAAGTTCAAACAAAGGAATGTGTCAAATAATCTTCAAACGAATACTAAAAATCGAGTGTAAATTACATCAGGTGTAGGAAAGAAAGTGCTACAACTCGATGCAAACGAATAAACCTTATGTGTGAAGCTGTTTCTGGCAACATCTTGTAGAGACTGCGATTCATGAGGCAGTATTATTATTAACTGCTGAGTTCACTTTTGCACTGTTCTGCAATGAATGGTCTTCCGTCTGATGGTACGTTCTTCTATTAAATTTGTTGTTTCGTCGTGACACATCCGGTAAGTGATCTGCTCCCTGTATATATCGGTATAGAAAGGCCTAGATATGGAGAGGGCGGTCCTTTCCTAAGACACAATAATTGTCAGATTTTTTATTAGTGTGTTTTGGTACCTACAATAGTTCAACTCTATTATAATCTAAAGGGTTTTAAGAGTTCCCAGAGTGACTATCAAAAACGAAATGGAAAGGCTTCTACCCATTTTCTACGCGATCGCTAAGGTGGGCTCGGCTGTTTTCAATCATGTTTGCAAGCATTTTTCACCCATTTCGCGGCATTGTAGCGAGAAAGTCTATTCGGGAAATTTAAATCGGACCATCACTAGCCAGGCACGCTTGAAAAATTCAAATTGCAATCGTGCCAAAACTAATGGTCCGACCGCACCTGTTCTACCTATAAATGAAGTACTTGTAATTCACTACTTTCATGAAAAGTGCCAACCTTACAAATTGAAAAATGGCGGAGTTGTAATTTTTTTAAAAAATCGCAAAATTTTCAGATTTTTTTCAGTTTTTTTCCATCACTAATGATCCTATCGGGTCGTACTAAATTTCATTTTGTTCGTATTTCAATTCTCTACAATTCATTCAACCAGCAACCAGATTGATGTATTAGTTTTAATTTTATAAGCAAAACACCCTTTTTTAAAATTTAATTGGTATAACAAATTAATAAATGACTGTTGCGTGTCTAAAACATAGGAGAATATAACTACGGACTGTCCCTCATGTGATGGCACAATCGGTTTCCTAATCGTATTCTTGTTACGAAAAAATCCTCTATTGATTGGCCTAAAAAGGAATTTTCTGTCATGACAATCTGAAATTTCATGCAGACTTGCATGTGGTTTTTCCCTCACCGTCATCTGGTATTTTTCCAGACTTTTTACCATTACCATTTATGATGCACAGCGGCACATTATTTTAAGATGTGGGGTGTCTCCGGTTTTTCCACGTTAGTGCCGATCTCCTTTGAGCCTAGCTTTTTGAGATTTTCTTCGAGTCTACATTCTTCTTGATGCTTTCTCCTCTTCATCGAATTCCTTCTAGAAGTAAGAGTCTATATGCTCACAGAATGATTCTGGGTGCACCTTCCGATAGATGCTTATAAATTTGCCCATAGGTTTGTAGTAATCAATACGAAACCCAAAAACTTTCTATACCACTCCGCTCCAGGGACTCAGGGAATCGATTGTGAGCATCATTTTTTCTGTGGGGGTATTTTCAAAACTGAATTTCCTGACAGTCTCATTGGAAGCTTAATAAAGTGCTCGGCCGCAAGGGGTGAGTCCTCTTGGATGATATTTCCTACATAACTGTTCCAGGGTAGTTTCGGGTCAATGGTTAGTCCAGACACTTTATTTCCTGCTTTCAGTCTAGTCTGGTTTCGTTTCTTCGAGACATATAGATCTTTTTGGCCTATATATTGCAGTTTTTGGTTTTAGTGTAAGGTGGTAGTAGTTCAGTAGTGATGGTAGTAATGATGATGATTCTCAACATTACCAAGAGACACCAGTTCCTGGTAATTTTTATACTGCTTTTAGTAAAATCACAGAGTGTTCTTTCGAATTTGACCAAAGCAAGTAATTCCTTGATCAGTCAGTGTCCCAAGTAGATAGTCCACCATGATGTTCCACATCAAGCGTGATAGTACACCTCTCTACGAATATTCTCTGGTTGAGCTGATCTGGATCTGCATTCATTTTGGCTGGCAATTCAGCATTTGGCACATCGATGTGGATGCATCAAGTCTTCTTCCCTTATTCGCCAGGGCTCTTTCTAAAAGCCACATAAAATGTACTATTTAATACCTCCTCTATACCTAAGAACGTGCAGATAGCATTTTCTTCCTGTTCGAATTTTGTTTGAATATTTTCGGTGTACACGGGGAGGGTGATTTGCAAGATCTATATTACCAGTATGCCTGTTGTCCTTAGGGCAATGAAACTCTTTCCGTCTTCTCTAGTGTCTTCACTGAGAAAGATGAAACACAAATCAAGACAGTAGGATCTTTCTTCGCTACATTTGACATTTTACATCGTTATAATTAGTTTCAATGTTAATTTTTTATTTGTTCTATCGATTTAAGGTTTTTGTTCTTATGGAAATACTGATGTTTACGTTCAATACCAAAATTAGAGCGGGAATTAGCGCATTGGATAGCGCTCACGCCTGGTGACCATGAGGTTCCAGTTTCCGTTTCGATTTCTGCGAGTTTTTTTTTACATTTTTCTGAATAATTGAATCTAGTTGCCGACTGGGAATAATCCTCCACGATTCACTGTTGCGTTTGAAATTAAAAGTGGTGTTCCTAAATTGGCGTAAGGAGTTAGTAACACTAACCAGAATAAGTGGCTAATGACCATAGCAATCGATGCAAAAAAAAAATGGGAGCTGCAAGAGCCTCAGTTATTAACTGTATGATACTTTGATTCTGGTAACTTCTGATGTCGTTTGTCAGTTGTGATTATTTGAGTTTGAATTTCATGGCTAATTTTGTTCGATTGAACAATCAACTGCATCTCCGCCATTTTTCAGCCGATTTTCAATTTTGAAGAAAAGTATCATCACAAATGGCCTGATAATGGAAAAAAAATTACAAGGTGTCGTTTGAATAAAAAGTTTGGGTTACTTCCGGTTAAACCGGAAGTGATGAATTTTCAGTAGTGGCGTCAAAATATGCGTATTCAAGTACTATAGCGACACACCAAATTTGAAATCTTTTGATTTCTCAGAAATGGCGTGAGATTGAAAACACTGTGTTTATCACTGCTCGAAACTTTGTATTAGGAAAATATTGCATCAAAGGAGTGGGATAGGTACTGATTGACACAATCTTTTTTATTTTTACAGGCACTATCTGCATCTGTCAAATCTCAACTGAGCGGCGAACTGAAAGGCAAAAGCGAACTAGTGGTCACCGGCAATTTAGATATTTTCGCCCAGCCGGGACAAAAATTGGTAACTGTACTGAAATACAACCAAGACTTGAACAACTATAATTATAAAAACAGCCTGGAAATTAAGAGCACAGGTTTGGGAATCGATATATTATCTAATGACGAACTAGATCTCGACAGGGTAACGTACAGTGGAAAATACACCACCAGTCTTAAATACAAAGTCGGCAATTCCAATTACGACAACGAAATTTCAGTAAAAGGTGGAAAGACTCGTTTCGATCTCCTGATTAAGATCCTCAATGTCAACTTGCTCAAAATATCCAGTACGATAAACCTCAATAAAGATACGCAAGTTGTCGATTCTGAAATATCCTCCTACGACAACAAACCTTTCGTCACCCATTTGGAAGTTAAGAAATTCAACACCATACTTCATACCTGTGGGTTCAAAGGTGAGTTTAAGTTGTACTTGAAGTCAACAGAGTTCAAACATAACTTTCATCTAATTCCATACATACAGTATCGGAAACAATTTATCTGTGGTGTAGACAGAAATCTACGCGAACAGCAAGAAACTTAGTGATAAGATAATTCCACATAAAGAAGAGAGACGCACTAACGTATTAACGGACCACGTGGCAATGCGACACAGCGCACGTCGATATCCCTTTCTTGAGCGAGTCGAGGAGACATGTTAATGTTCTCTCAACATTTAGCAAGCTATTCTTTACGCTGTCATGAAACCACCACACCCAAGATGAAAACTTTCCGATACTGTAGACAGAAACCGGCTTTATTCACCAAAACAAAGTCGGGTGGAATAAACAATAAGACGTTGAAAATTATATTAATATAAAATATATAAAACACTATGGAATGACACCGAACTAAAATACCCAAATCCAACCAAAAAAACAAATGAAAAATAAACAGAGTACAGATTCCATTCGAGAGAACTTATACCCTCAATTCCTGCCATACGAAGTGAAAAAAACAAAACTTCCTCAGAAAAATGTCACCCTCTTATGAAAAATTAAGGCTATAACTAATTTAAATGAGTAATCTGAGTTCATTTGTTCACCAGATCACAAATTTCATTTTTACTATCCTCACATACATACCCAAATTGCAATCATATTGAAACAAAAACACCTCAAATTCATACCGAAACTACACTCACATTGAAACAATTTGCTTTTAATGTATACACCCATCGTTGGTGTACCTCGTGCCCAACGACCCGACTCTGTGACCTAAATCCCATTTGGATTCACTTCTAATTTTTTCTTATAATCGTTATTTTCCACAAATCTCTACACCATAAAAATCTCATAAAATTATTCAGTTTGCTGTGTAATAGTTATGCTATTTATCTGCAATGCGAATATTCTATATATTGCTATTTCAATCATCGTATCCAAATTTCTAGTCGTTTCTGACAATTGGAAATATACATCATCAGTTAAACTGAACTTTTCTATGTTTTTTCTTTCAGATACTCCCAGAGATAAATTACAGTTCAATGCTGGTTTCATTCCGGGACAAATTGCCGATATACGGGCCGACCATGTCACCGGTAGCGGAAAAGTCAATCTGTTCCAAGCAAACGTGAAACTGTCCGAAACCGAATTCCTCAAACCTGACTACAGCATCAACTCTAAAGAGATCGATAAAGTTCTTGACCAGAGAAGACAGAGACTCGCGACTTATTTGAACGGTTTAGGAAACATTGGAGAGGAATGGGCCAACGATATCCGCAAAGAATTCGTCCAGTTGAGAGACATCTCCGAAAAGGCCACTCCAGATTTCCAACCCTTGACACAGTACTACCTGACGGAACTGCAGAAAATCAAGAACGAAATCCTTCAAGACAAGGCGATTAAAGACATCGGGGAGCTTTTCGAGAAAGTCTTCGGAAATCTGGCTCGTTCCGCGGCTGAGCTTTTAGTCAAACTCAGCGAGAGCGTCGAGCAGTTGGCAAAATCTTTACAAAAAGCTTTCTCCGGTTTGATCAACACCATCGAAAAAGAGCTCATTCCCGAACTGAAAGAACTCACCAAAAAACTCATCGCGGTCATTACAGACATCGCAAATATCTATTTGGAAATTGTTGCCGGATATATAGCAGCTGTCAGCGAAATCGTTGAAAAATACCAACCGGAAATCAAACAACTGGCCGCCATCTTCAGCGAACTGGGCCATAACGTAGCTAGATTCATCGAGAAGGCTTATGACGAGATCAGGAAAATTTTCAGCGAATTGAGCAGGAAGGTTTACGAGGAACTCAAAGCACTGCCTGTTTTCGAAGAACTGCAGGCTCAATATGAAGATGTAAGTAAAACAGAACTGATTTGAAAATAAAAAAACGTAGGCGCAATAATTCTTCAATATACAAGGTTTTCACTAAATAACTTCACCAAACCATAAAATACGTTTGGCCAACATATGTCTTTCTTCAAAGAGGAGGTATAGGTACTAGTGTTTATAAAGGGTCATCCCCAAAGTACGTACCATATGGAAAACTTCTTTATTACAGGTTTTTCGACAAAAAGTTCTTGACCGAAATGTAATCAGGGAGCAACGAAATATAGCAAATAACATGTTATATACGAGATGCATTGGAAAACTTGATATTGAGCCTGAATTTGAAAAATATAAAAAAAAAATGAAAAAGTTGTTCCGCATTCAAAAATATATCTTAATTTGCAGTCTCAGTGAAGTTTTATTATTTTCTTCATTTTTCAAAATTTAATCTTCAAAAACTTGAATTTGCTTGAAAACATAAACTAGGCCAATTATTTCAGCAAAAATAGGGAAAAAATTACAAAGGAAAGGAAACTTTCACAAAAGTTAGTTCGTTAGTGCACAATAAAAAAGCCTAGCAACATTGTTAAAAAAATTATTGTGGTTATTTATTTATAGGAAAAAATGGAAGAGTCGCAAAATGGTGGAAACAAAAAAAATATCATCATTTATCGATTCTCAAGTTTGCGACCATGTCCAAGTTTGGCGTGAGAGTAAATAAATTATTTATTCGGCAAGACTTTTGACATAGAGAGAAATATTTCTTTGCGTTCGCTACTATTTTAGATTTCCTTCGTCAAATTTTCAACAAAATCATCGAATTAATATCTGAGCACAAATTGATTATAATTATTTTATGGAGATTTTCATTTTCCGAATAATAAGTATTGATGAATGTAATAAATTTTTGCTCAGACATTAATTCAGTTTTGATATTTCGCACTCGATATCATTGAACATTAATTTCTTGTTACAATACTGCATCATTTCAGGAGTTAACAGAAAACTAAAAGAACTTTGCACCAAAAACGTCGATATTTATTTCTGTTCAAAACAAAAATTAACATAGTTAACCTAATACTTACTTAGGCAGTTTGTAATATTACACGATGTCGTTTATTTATCGTCGTAAGCAAATTTTATTCTTAACTATTCCATTTAAATGAAAGTGGGTTAAAAACAAAACATCACTTAGATAGGCATCACTGCTTCGATAGCCATCACTTCAAATCTAGATATATTTTTCACACTAAATAACTTTTTTGAATAACATTTACGCCATTTTCCAAAGTAAGGATACTTTACTCTTGGCTCCGATGCGCCTCGTATGTTACGGGTGGTTTGCTATATGTTGTTGGTGCATGTTTAAACTTAGTGGAAGCACAAACTTTCAACAGGACTAACCTATTTATCGAAAAACAAAAAAATAAAGGAATTTATATATTACATTCATAAAGTGTGTCCTAGGAAAACTTTTTTGTTACCGTTTTTATGTTGTGCTTATCCCAAATCTGAGAGTGACAAATTCTCATATTATACGGGAAGGAGCTTATACATATAATTTCAGGTTTGGGATAAATGGCGTAAAATATTGAAAAATAATACCATCTAGAAAAGTATTTCAGATTTGAATTTCATAAACAAATTTAAAGTGTTAGTCTCTCAAGTTTACCTAAATTTTTTTTTGCAAACATTTTTGTCAAACAGCATATTTCAAAATCGCCTTCATAGCATTTGTTATCACCAGCCAGTATCTGCAATGGCTGGTATTGACCATAGATTTTTCGAAAAACCATCGATAACAACTAAAATATAACGATAACCTTTATTACTGTTGGCATATGGATGGCGTTCAGGAAAATCAATATGTCATTAATCATCGATGCCTTCGAAAATGGTTGCTCTTTTCTGGAAGTTACGACGAGTCGTTTGATGTTACTAGCCATAGTTTTTCTATGATAACTTGGGAATTATGGCTTAGGTTACAATACACCGTTGAAGCTTTCAATATGACTTTTCATCGACTTCAATATTGGTTTTATGAAATTTATTTGATTTGTTGAATTTTATTCCATTTCTTTTTATATCACCTTTTTGTTGAAGTCAGTATCTCGGCATAAGTACGTTGAATTCTTGCATCTGCAACTGCATGCAGTCTCTTGAGAAATATCAAATTATAAATATACAAATCATTAAAACGCAAAGTCGTCTCCACAATTTAATTTCCCATCTAGTTCAAAAGGATGGTGAAACGGTGAATGACCGCTATCAATCAGATCGCCGTCAAAAAGTAGAAGTTGTACATGTTTCGGTCCTATATAGAACCATCATCAGCTATTCAAGAAAATTCTACAATAAAAGAAAGACTATGTACTAAAGACAAAAGGCTAATATAAGGCTATACTTACATGGAGAAGAAAATAATGTAGTGTGATATATATAAAATGTTAAAATATTATGTTATTAAATAATGCTAAATAATATTTTAACATTTTATATATATCACACTACATTATTTTCTTCTCCATGTAAGTATAGCCTTATTTTAGCCTTTTGTCTTTAGTACATAGTCTTTCTTTTATTGTAGAATTTTCTTGAATAGCTGATGATGGTTCTATATAGGACCGAAACATGTACTACTTCTACTTTTTGACGGCTATCTGATTGATAGCGGTCATTCACTGTTTCACCATCCTTTTGAACTAGATGGGAAATTAAATTGTGGAGACGACTTTGCGTTTTAATGATTTGTATATCCATACCACTCCTCTTTGAGATATAATGGACTTCTACCACAGGTCAAATTATAAAGATCTGCCCTCCAAAAGGAAACAAAATTTACTGATTTTATGAAAAGAAGTAGGTAACTGAATGAAAAAATTCTGCTTATTCGAAAACTGAGAGCGTTCTGATGAGGAAGTTAAAATCTCTAGTATTATCGGGGAGGAATAAAAATATAATTTCAGCTCCGAACACAACAAATTCAATTTTAAAAATATCTAAAAATACCATATGAAAAAGTTGTTCGGAATTGCATTGCATACACAAATATGGTGTAGCTGCACCCTATAGTACAATAAAAAAATTATCGTTCATTCATGAAAAACTCTTTATAACATTAGTCTCAATTATTGCTTCAACTAGGTACTACTTTCTTTCACATACAACGATGACGTCTACGTAATTTTCCTCTCAACGTTATTCACATTTGTGAATTGCCTTATAGAATTTTCATTAACAAAAAATATGTATTAGACTGATCTCTTCAAAGAATACGAGGGTTATTACAAAAAATATATAGATCAAAATTGTAATAATTTCAAGTATTTACTGACTACTTTATTTTTAATGCTGTTTTCTTATTACAGTTCATCAAGAACGAGCTTCCGAACAGAGATGGCATCGTAACAGGAATCAAAGAATTTGCAGCCACCATTAAAGATTTCCTAGCACCAAATGACTTCATTCCCAAAGAAGTTATTGCCATTATTGACTTGATTGTTGATTACCTAGAGAAGGTAAGAATCCCCACCATCAAGTTACCGGCTTGATCTTGTGACCAAAACAATGGGGTATTGTGTATTCCCCCTTTTCAACACAGTTTCAGTGCATAAATTAATCAAGATGACGTCGATTCGAAAGAAAACTCCGTTGTTGTGAACAACATAACAAACTATAATATACTAATACCTATTCAACTGACAACATGGCAATCATCAAATTTGCTACGAAGTTGTTGACGTATTTCTCGGAAATTTTGAATTAAACATAATAATTTTTCACTCTGTATATAATCAGTAATAAACTCTAAATTCTGCAAATGAAGGATTTCAACCTACGGCTACGGTTATATTGGATGCGTACTCTGACGTACTGGTGCGTAGTCGGACAATCGAAACAAGCAAAGGCTGACAAATTGAACCGGTTACATTCTACGAGGAATAGTCGTTAGTGTATACGCGTATATGCACGACCGATGTTGAAATTCAAACTTGTTTGTTTTTTTCGGCTACTTCCGTCCATAAAATATCGTACACTTTCGAAAATTCGACTGTTTTTCAAATTTGAGACAAAATATATTTGAACGTTTCAAGTATCATCAAAAATTGTATGTGGTTGTAATAACTATTCAAATAATACGTAGAACTCGTCATTTTCTGTTCTATTTATGTATATATATCATTTGCCCATATTTTTCCTGTATTTTCTTACATCAAAAGAGGAAAAAAAATGTTATTCAATGAATATATTCTCTATCGTTGGCCATATTGTTTGAACTGTTTGTCGCAATTAAACGTATGCAATACGACCACCAAGAACGTACGACCATATTCGTCCGTCTACGTCCGACTCGAGTCGTCAGAGTACGCATCCAATATAACCGTAGCCTAATGCTCTCAAAAAATGACCGAAATATCTAATCAGTATAATATTACAACACCACTTTTCTTAATCCAGGAATGTGTCTGCACTTGACCAAAACACTTCAATACCTACTATACTAGACGTACGCTTCGCTACCAAAGTTTTTGATAATAATTATAATAATGAAAACAACTTTGTTATTTATATTAGCGAAATATGAAAATAACTAAATCGTAAACAGACAAACAAATGTACCTAAATTCGATTCATACTTGAATTTTGAAGAACATTTAATATTTTTTAATATGCATTATATTTTTTCCAGTGTCAGCCTGATTCTATTAGTGTGCTGTTTCGAAACATTTCTTTCTCTATAATGATTAGGAACTGAAATGTTATGAAAATTTAAATTAGTTTATTTCTTTTTAATTCTCAATGATGAATAAATGCAGAAACTCGCAATTTCTTGAGTGAATTTAAATTCAATAAATTTTTATTCTATATACATTTTTGTTTTAATAAAGAAGCTCAGGCAGATCCACATATAGAAACTAAATACTTATTGCAATCTAGATTATATGAAACTTAAATTAATATTCATCAAAATTTTTCCTTCTAAGGAGGTACCGTCTAATTTTGTGAAATATACCGGTTATGGTTGATATATATACAGTGTTAGTCTAAAGTCCGTTCCCCCCTACTAATTTTTGAACCACCTGGTATATCGCAACGAAATTTGGAAGGCTCAAATAGGAGATAAAAACTTACTTTTTTCATGAGAAAATTCCAGCTAAAAGTTTCAAAATGGCAGCTGAGCGCCATCTTCAATCATTTTTTTAAATAGAACATCCGGTATATGATTGCATGATCGATTAGGGACGATCATAAGGAATTCAACAACACCAAGTTTGATGCTATTATCTCCAAAGACTATGGAGATATCGCCTATTATTTTCTCCATAAGCCGAATGAGTGTGAGAGAGAATTTATTGACCCGCCAGAAAAAGTTTCTCTCTCTCCCACTCATTCGGCTTATGGAGAAAGTAATAGGTGATATTTCCATAGTCTTTGGAGATAATAGCATCAAACTTGGTCTTGTTGGATTCCCTATGATCGTCCCTAACCGATCATGCAATGATATACCGGGTGTACTATTTAAAAAAAAATGATTGAAGATGGCGCTCAGCTGCCATTTTGAAACTTTTAGCTGGAATTTTCTCATGTAAAATTATGTTTTTATCTCCCATTTGAGCCTTCCAAATTTCGTTGCGATATACCAGGTGGTTCAAAAATTAGTAGGGGGTGGACTTTAGACTAGCACTGTATATATATATCAACCATAACTGGTATATTTCACAAAATTAGACGGTACCTACTTAGAAGAGAAAATTTTGATGAATATTAATTTAAGTTTCATATAATCTAGATTGCAATAAGTATTTAGTTTCTATATGGGGATCTGCCTGAGCTTCATATTCATTAAATTACCTCATCTAGGACCTACTGAAAATGTATATAGAAAAAAAAATATATATATATAGAAAAAATGTATATAGAATAAAAATTTATTGAATTTAAATTCACTCAAGAAATTGCGAGTTTCTGCATTTATTCATCATTGAGAATTAAAAAGAAATAAACTAATTTAAATTTTTATAACATTTCAGTTCCTAATCATTATAGAAAAAGAAATGTTTCGAAACAGCACACTAATAGAATCAGGACTGAAACTAGAAAAAATATAATGCATATTAAAAAATTAAATGTTCTTTAAAATTCAAGTATGAATCGAATTTGGGTACATTTGTTTGTCTATTTACGATTTAATTATTTTCATATTTCGCTAATATAAGCAGCATATATTTCTTGGAAATAACAAAGTTGTTTTTATTATCATAATTATTATCAAAAACTTTGGTAGCGAAGCGTACGTCTAGTATAGTAGGTATTGAAGTGTTTTGGTCAAGTGCAGACACATTCCTGGATTAAGAAAAGTGGTGTTGTAATAATATACTGATTAGATATTTCGGTCATTATTTGAGAGCATTAGGCTACGGTTATATTGGATGCGTACTCTGACGACCATCGAGTCGGAAGTAGACGGACGAATATGGTCGTACATTCTTGGTGGTCGCATTGCATACGTTTAATTGCGACAAATAGTTCAAACAATATGACCAACGATAGAGAAAAAACACGCTTTACTTCCAACATGGACTAAAAAGTAAAAAAAAAATTGACAATTTAATTACTCAAATGTGGAAAAAGCGTGGGTGCTTCCGATCTATATTCTCATATTTTTTACTATAATTTAACAATAGGTACTGAGCGTTCAAGAGCTCAAGAGAACTTTGTCAAGCACCCCACGCTTTTTTTTACATTTGAGTAATTAAATTGTCAATTATTTCTTACTTTTCTCTCCGTCCCCGAAAACCAAACCAATTTTGATTCGAATCTGACCATAAACACAAAACTTGTCCACCGTCTTAGGCCGCCATCTTGAATTCATAACCTTTGACAAAAAATTCATAATCTCTGACCCCAAGAGCCGCCATCTTCAATTTATGAATTTTGACAAAAGTTTCGAAATATACGATCTAAAAAACCCACATGCCAATTTTGTATCTAATCTGACCATAATCACAAATCTCGTCCGCCATCTTAGAGCCGCCATTTTGTTTTTTCTATAAGAAAAATGGCATATTGCATTGTCACCGGAATTATGAACACATACCAAATTCCAAATCATTCGGATATCTGAGAGTGGGTGAAAATGACGTTCAAAGTATCCGTTACATAGGTACATACAAGTGAAGCTAATATAAGCGTGTTGAAAAAAGTGTTATGAATTAGGAATAACACAAATATCCTAACACAAATCCCTGTGGTACACCTCAATTCACATTTTTATACTGACTTTTATTTTCAGAAAATCACACAAAAACCAGTAGATGACTTCGCTGTTCTTGACCAATACATCTCTCTCAACACAGTAATGGTTAGAAAATTACTCAGTTCGTTGTCATCTTCTAAATACGATGCTCAAAGAACAGATTTGTTACCGGTATCTTTCGACTTCTTCAAGAATCTACCAAAATTGGTAGCCATCAAATTTTCCCCACTTTCGTACTTGCTGAGGGAAGATATCTCGGAAGAAGCATTCAACTTCTTACTATCTTTGGTCAACGATCCACGACAATGGTTTGCTCCATTCCCACGTGAGTATATTGCATGAATTACAAAGATAGTTGATAAAAATATTTCATGAAAAAACCATTAAAAATGTCTTCGAGGTTAAACATCAGCAGAGAGGTTTTTCTAATCTTTTAGACATATTTTCTGATATTCAGGAAGGGGTGTGAATGCTGAACTAGAAGGGTAAATTTCGATGAAACTGCTCATGGTGAAAAGATTGATGATATTTCAGAAGGCATCGGTCACGAACATTTCTATAAAACAGTAACTTTTGATGCTCCAGGAATGTAAGCAAGTTTGTGATCGAAGCATCACCGACGAGGCGAACTTCTCTTTTTATATAGAACCTACTAGCTTTATTGAATGTTCAAGAGCTGCATCCATAGTTGGTAAAAATATTACAGGTTGGATCTATAAGCAGCTGACTGAGTTTAATAGTGATTAATGGTAGATCTTCGAGGTACATTATATAGAAGAAAGCACAAATGAGAATATGGAAAGAAATACCGATCCGGTATCAAATCTCGAATGGAATTTGTTAATTCACCTTTTTGAGTGATCCCTGGAATGTCTTTAGATGTCGAATGTGGCGTATTTTCCAAAATATAATTCTTTAATCACTTCTTATTATTCTTAACGGTTTTGATTTTCACATTATACCCTCAGTTCATAAAATATATACCTCATTTTTCATTTTTTATAATGAAGCGTGATTTAACTCATCTGGAAAAATTTTCCTCGAGAAATATGCAATTATCTTTTCTGTTGAGGGTTCGGAAAAAGTATAGGGGTGAGCAGAAAAATCGAAAAAAAATGTATTCGTCAGAGGAATACTTAACATGAAAATATTATTGTAATAGTTTCTGTTTCTATATTCATATTTTTTCCATTAGATATCTTCTCAGTTATTGCTCCGTACATCTAATACAGTAGTGTGTAAGCTGTTGATAAAATTAAAAAAATCAAACTAATCACAACATTCCACTTCATCTTCATCCACTCTCTTCAACATTTAGTTTGCCTGATTTTGCCATCCGTCGTTTCTAGGAGCCTTTCGCAGTTTCAATTTGAACAACTCATTTTTCCACAGAGTCCGGGAAAACTGTTTCAACGATTCCAGGTTGTCGGAATTTTCTAGAAGCCTTGTCCTTCATTACAACATAATTTGTTCATATCGTCAAAGTTAGTAAATATCGTCCTTCAATCCTTAAGCTCGTCTCCACTGCTCTCGTAAATATCCATTTCCGACGACCTACTGCAAATAGGTAACATTTTACACTGTAAATTAGTACACAAAATCAGGTATTTTACACAGGTGCCAAATATTTCATTTCGCACTAGTGCGAGTCATTAACAATTTGTCACTGACTCTACACAGAAACCAGATACATTTTTTGTCAATTGTTGGTGAAAGTCGTTTTAATGACTTTCAAACCTCTTATTCTTCCTCAGGAGGTATATTTTCCAAGTGGCATTGTCAGAGTCATGTATTTGGACTTATACTAATTTTTATCCCGAAATCATGAAAGCAGTTCACTAAATTTTAGTAAAATGGGCAAGTTCAATTTAATGGAATTATACAATTTTATTTCCGATGGAAAAATGTTCTGTGAACCAGCAATAATTACAAAATCATTCTGTTCACTCGTATATTCTCATCATTATAGTCTTCAGGCATGTCGAGGAATATCAACACATATAAGAGCCGTCCATTTTGATGTATCCGTTTCGTTGGTAGAATTATATTTTTTCTTTGAGAAAGTACCACTTCCCGGACTAGTCCGGAAAGTACGTATTTTCCGGACTAGTCCGGGAAATGCTCGAATTTCAATATAAATATTACTATAAATAAGAATTAGGACTTATCTTCTGTTCGAATTTCAATATTTAATACAAATAAGAATTAAAATGAGCGAAATTTTCTTGTACAAAGAAATATAAATAAATGTGTCTCGATTTGTTATTCTACACAGTTGCCGAAAAACTTGTGTACGCAACACGTCCGAAAATAGTTTTTTTGGACTCGTAGACTCCTAGGACTCGCTCGTCCTAGAATCTTGTCCACTCGTCCAAAAAAACAGTATTTTCCGGACTTGTTACGTAAATTACTATTAATTTGGCCGAGCAACCATTTGGAAGTTTCATTTTTATATTTGGAACCCTATAATTTGTCGATTTCTTTGCTACCTCCCCAATATTTTTTAATAAATTGTTAAGGCATTGCAGGGTATTTATCAATATGTTGTGATCTGAGTTATTTGTTTCTACATGTTTTCTATTTTTTTCAGTATTTGGGGTTATTATCCAAGGCAGACACATTTTCACTTTCGACGGAAAGTACCTTACATTCCCCGGAAACTGCAAATACCTGCTAGCAAGAGATGCTGCCGAAGGAAACTTCACCATCATTGGAACTTACAAAGACGGTAGACTAAGCGCCCTTACCCTTGCAGACAAGCATGACTCCATCACGATCAAGGATAACGGACAAGTACTTCTGAATAATGGTGAGTTATTTAATGAGATATAATTGAAAATAGGATATTGGACGCCTGTGATGTCACTCAACGAGAACAAGGAGTATTTTCCCCTTTACCACACAGGTAATTGAATTCCTAGATGCGTGAATTCGGTAGTGTACCTATCCAGCAAGATAGTTTTTATGTTGAATTCGTTGATGGAATAAAAAACTTGAAATTGTTTGTGTCAGTTAACTTTTTCCCAGTGTGCCCATTGCAGAAATCTTGGAATATTTGAGAGAATTATTTTGTCTCTCAAGATAAATTCTTCCAGCAGCAAGAAGGCACTGCTATGGGTAATTGTCTGTCTCCCTTTATCGCTAATCTTTTCATGAGTAGGTTTGAAACAGATCTTAAATCACGAAATAATTATTCCCCGATAATTTGTATCAGGTACGTGGATGATGTATTTTGTGTTTTCGATACGAAGAATATAGAACACTTCCTGAATAGTGAATTCAGTAATTTAAAAGATATTCACGGTAAAGACGGAGGTTGATGGACAGTTGCCTTTTTTGAATACATTGGTAATTAGGAATGGAGAATGTGTGAAAATAGACATTTACGGAAATCCAACTAACACAAATAGATTCATACCAGCTGATTCTAACCACCACATTCAGCACAGGATGGCCAGTTTCAATTTTCTTGTTCATAGAGCGTTGAACTTTTCACTTAGTGCTGAACGTTTTCAGAAAAAAATAACAACCATCAAAGGAAATAGCCATTAATAACGTACATTCTCCAACTATAATAGATAATATACTGAGAAAGAAACAATTTCAAATGTCCTAAAGAGAGAAGAAAATTCTTAAAAAATAAAACACACGATACACGGTTTACGAGTGGTCTCATTTCGATATTCCAAGACGCAAACCGTCAGATTGTGCATAGCAGTCCTAATAATATTCAAATGTTATTTGGTAACCCGACAGACAAAGTCCAAACTTTCCATAGTTTAGGAATTTATGAAACTAGCTGTCAAAAATTGTGATAATTTGTATTATGGTGATACCAAGATATCCAAAGTAATATTCGTTTCCGTGAATATTTAACCCATGCTTAATATTTGCGAGAAAATAAATCGAGTATTGCCGATCATTTACTAGGAACTCACCATAACATTAACATTCAAAATTTAAAAGTAGTAAAACCAGTCAATGATTATTGAAAATAAGATTGTTATGAAAGTATTGCTTTTCACAGAAACTGATTTAAATCTTTGCTCAATAATGATACAGAACCATTAAATTCTACACTATTTGAGTTAATACCGATAAAGGAATATTTACCTATAATTGTTATGCTTGTTGTGTTCTTACTCGATAAACATCAGGTAAGTAGTGGTGGGTTCACTCCTGGGTTCCAATAACAGTAATTAAGTGCAGGGTATAAATAAGACAGGTTTGATTATTCACTTTAGTTTAGTAATGCCTATACTGATGAGGGTAACTTGGTTATCGAAATGCGCATCTAGGAATTTGGTTACTTGTGTGGTAAAGGAAAAAATACTTATATTATTCTCGGGGAATATAGTTGGGTATTAATTTCTTGAGAACCGAAAATTTCTGAATATTCCCCATTTGATTTTCTAGTCGCCACAGAATATCCTGCACGTAAACCAGAACTCAGCGCATGGAGAACTTATGAGATGCTCAACATCAGATCAACAGCGGGAGTAAAAATAGAATGTACCGAGGATCTGGGAGGTTGTGGATTCTACATTTCTGGATTCTATCACGCCCAGATCAAGGGTCTCTTAGGAAATGGAAATAACGAACCGTTCGATGATTTCACAATTCCCAACGGCAAGATTGTCACAACGGAAAGTGAATTTGGAAACTCTTACAAGATTGGAAACTGCCAACCAGTAAGTGAATACAGGGTGAACTACGACTGGTTACAGAGAATTATACAGTGCGCTCTCTTCACCAAGAGAAGTGGAAAACTATGTGATATCTGAACCAAAAAAATTAAAATTATATGAAGGAAAGTATCGCCCCTAGACATAGACAGTATTTCTTCGTCCCTTCCCTTTTGGCAAACGTGGTAGTGAAAGTGGTGATTTAAAATTGAGTTTTTTTTTATCTCTCCCTATAGCAAATTTCAAAAATAAATGATTTTTGCAGAATATACATAAGACGGCAGAAAGTTGGTATCGATTGAACTTTTCCGCGTGAACGCAAACATTGATATTTTGAGCGAAAATCAATGCCTTTTGAACGATCGATTAACGAAAATACGTAGGCTGAAAAGGACAGATTGCGTGAACAGTTGCAAATACCGTGGGAGTCGTAGGACCATAGAAATCGAGAGATTGTGGGCATATATTTGAAACATACTACCTGGGCTACTGAGCTTCCCTCGTTTTCCAATCTAATATAAACCGTAATAATTTGATTAGCCAACGTAAAAGCAGCTTTTGAAAATTCTCATCATTATAATTACTTTGATATTATGAAATTACTTTGGTGATATTTTTGAATAGGACATCCAGTATATTTTTCTATATTTGGTTAGGGATCGTCATTACGAATTCAGTGAAATCAGATTTGATGGATTTATGTCAAACGGCTGCGGGGATATTAGCAAAAACTTCCTCGTAAGAAGTTTCTTACCAATATCTCCGAAGCTGTTTCCCATCAAATGTATAAAAATATACTGGGTGTCCCATTTAAAAATATCACCAAGGTAATTTTCACTCAAAGACAGATAACCCTATATATCGGTAGGGTTCAACATTTGACTCATCGGAAAAGGAAATCGACCTATCCGAGGATTTTTACGAAACATCTTCATATTCAGAAAAAATAAATTGTTTCCATACTTTACGCGCGCACTGTATATACAAGAATTGCTTGTTTAAAGATATAACATTATGCTTTTGATGTAGTAGCTCTCTTAGGAGGTTGAAATACAAAAAAATATAAATAAATGCTCACGGATTGCTCTGAAATTCACAGATGTGTTTCCACATGATAGACTAGTACACCATTTCATTTTCGGTAATTGGTCATAGTTCACCCTGTATATTTACAATGCAGGAATAAATCTGACTAACCGAGAAACATTACAGGTTACAGTGCCCAAAAATGACGCCTCCCAAGAAAATCCCATCTGCAACAAACTTTTTGGTTGGGAGTCACCAATGAGTCCATGTTTCCCATTCGTAAAGACGGATAATTTCAAGCTGGCATGTGTTCATGGATTGGCAGCCAATATTAAACACACAGAAATGGGAATCGCTTCGGCTTATGTAGGAACTTGTCACGAGCACAATATACCCATCGGCATTCCGTCGGATTTATGTAAGTATTTATTTCAAATGCATTTCCTACTGTAGTGATAATAATAATAACGACGTGGCAGATATGTCACATGTCATCGGTCTGTCTGTAGAGGAGGCTCGCTTCATGCCACCAATGCAGGCCACAGGGTATATCAGAGTCCGCAGTGCGCTCAATAACATCAAGCGCCTGAAGCCACAACAATTGGCACTGGATGCGAAGATTTAAAATGTTCTTTCAGAAGGGGCTGACATCTGGCAGATCAACTCTGCCGTGTATGACGTTGCTCAGACTTTTTCCCAAGCGGAAAGGACCTACCCCTCTGATTGGGAGGGATGAGCGTCGCATACTCAAGATGAAAGCTAAGATTAAGTCGGCGAGACAACACGCGTCTTGTATCCAGTGTGTGGTGAACCGATAGGCCCTTCACGATCATTAGTGGGGCGGGCGAGAAGTGTCGTAAACCTTTTTGCTTATTCCAAGAGCCTCCACGTGTTGTGAATAACTCGCCGGCCGCTAATTGGGTGAAAACATTTCGAAAGAACATTTTATGAGTTTTTACAACCACTTAACGTAGATACTCCAGCCCTAGCGCAGTTCGAAGCTTTCTTCAGGAGACTTCGCCAGCCTGAAAACAATGATCTACAAAATCCGATAAACACAGAAAAACTTCGACAGAGAACTTTGCTGCTCCAGTTCCTGATCGGTTGAATAACTATTGGTGGAAGAATTATCCTTGCACCCACCACAATCTGACAAGAGTTTTCAACTCATGACTAGATCGAGAACAGCAGATTTCGAATTGGTTTGTCAGGGGCAAACCGTGCTCATCCCAAAAAACGGAGATTTGTCTGATCCAAAGAATTACAATGTTCTAAGATGTTTATCTGCATGTTATATGCGAATACTCTGCACAGTTCATCCATATGCTCTGAGTTTCAGTTAAATCTGTCAGACATATATTATGTGCAAATAACCTTACCTTTAAAGAACAACTTTGCAAAAGCTCTCTGGGACAAATAGCAGGACTTCGCCAAATTCAGCCTAGGATACCAAGTTTGTATACACGCAGGTTCTTGATATCCGCCCTTGTCTGCCAAGATATATACTGTTATTGCCCAAAGAATCCATCTCGTCGACTTATTTATATGTAGTAAACGTTAATGGTTATTTAACGAACAAGTGTATTAATAAGAGCGATTAACAATCGAGTTAATTAATGTTTGATTTTAATTCACGAGTTTGTTACAAAACTTTTCCGTCGACCGTCTTTTCAAAAATAAAGATATCTCACTTTCAATTTTTATTTATTTAACGTTAAACAGCAATCACTATTTCCTATTCATATTAACTCTATTCAAAGTTAGTTTGATTTTCCTTAGTGGTAGTTTAATTTTTTTTAACTGAAAATAAAAAAAAAATGCTCCCATTTGGGTTTGAACCTTCGACCTCGCGACCTATTTATTTACTATTAGGCCAACATTTTACCAGTCGGCCACGTGATTTCCTAATAACGCTAGTGACAACTGGTGTCATGAGGATTTTCTGAAATTTATTTCAGAATTGAAAAATATAAATAATGACAGATAGTACTAACCAATATAAATGTATTAGAGCAATTTATGGTGGGTTTCATTTAATGAAATCGTTGATTATTAGGAAATCATTCATTAATAGGGCTCATTAATAAAAAATATTTTGAGTGCGTTAAAACACATCATAAATGAACGGTCGACGGAAAAATGTTATTTTCCGTTTATATCCATTGTGAGGAAGTATAGTAGTTTTAAGAGCGATTTCTGATGGATGAGAAGTTGCAATAAATCAGAAAAAATATATAAACAGGCCGTGAATTTGAATTCATTATGAATTATGAATAATTAGTGCTTCAATAGGATTGGAACGTTGCAATAAATGAGAAATAATAATATCAATAGTGAAGGATTTTCAATTCATTTTAAATCTACAATTAAATAATTTTAACTTCGCCATAAGAGGTAGTTTTCATAGGATGAAACATTACAATAGATTAATAATTTTATTTATTAATATAAAATATGTATTTTTTTTATAGGTTACTTTCAATCACTAAAAATAAAAAGCAGTCAACTACATAATTCTGCGGTAATAGCCTATATTCACAGTAAAACAGTAAACTAAAAAGTAAATGCGCCACTAAAATTCAGTAAGCAGCCCTAGAGCGCCTCTGCAAATAACATTAATAGTCGCCCTCTACCCGCACAGGCTATGCCTTTTGGCATACTCGATACGAGTGTTAATGGAGGAGTATTAATATTCATAAAACACTCTCCATAAAATAATGAAAGATTTTTTTTCTAGTACAATGTTCTAATAGCGAGAAACCATTCAACATTGGCGAAACATTCAGCGTGAAAGTGCCAAACAAAGCTGCAGATATTATCGTTTTGGTAGATACCATCAAGTCCAACGAAAAAACTTACACAGATTTAGTGAAACCAATGCTACAGGATATTGTTAAAACTCTGACTAACAAGGGCGTCAAGTGAGTATTATTAAGTAATAGTAATATTAACCAGATGAGTAAGTGCATCTGATCTGAATAATTTATTATGACACTCCAACAAATCAACTTCATTCAATGACGAAAACATTTTCTTGGATAAGCACTCCCAAAATACCATATCTTATCATCAATAGAATGATGAAATCTAATTTTTATTTATTAATAATCCAGTAACGACAGACAAACTCGACCAAAAAATGAAGAATGAATTGTAGCACTCTGAAACTCGGCACATAACATCTCGACATCATGTATTATTAGAAAAAAAAATGGTTACCAAAAATTCAGGAGTGAAACCTAAAAAATTTTTCATTTAAAAAAAATATAATTTTTTTTTGTTGTTATTTCAGAAAATATAAAATTCATCAAAAAACAATTTCGATAGGTTGAGAGATAATTCAATTCTCCACAAGAATGATGTTCAGTAATACCTTATGAATACGGTCGTTCTTAGAAAACGTAGTTTAACGCCGACGTCACATTTCACGCTTGCGCTAACCCGCCACTGTACGTTCAGGCTGGGCCGAAAATTAGATTTGTTATAACTTTGCTAAAAATTATAGTAGAAAAAAAAGAAAAATTGCATATCGTTTCTGAAGACTTCTACTTCCTCATGCAAATATAACATGTGAGTACTTAAAATGTGTTTTGTCCCACTTCACATAACCTTTCTACGATATTCATGGATATTTTAGTTAATATGAAATAATTATACTGGAGCAGGAATCAGTACGCTCTTTAGACCATATAAAACGATATAAGGCTACTGAGACAAGTCTCACTTATACATGCCAAAGAAAAAACTGGGTTTTACTCCTGCCTCAGTTTTCAACTCACCCATAATCCTGGCAATTTCTTCAGTAAATGTTGAAAATACTCGCTCATACACATCCTACATAAAAAATGAAGTATGTGATTCCAAGCTTGAGGTTTGCACTCCACAATAGCGTTATTGAACATATCTGTAGGACATGAATAAGCGATTATTTTCAACATTTACTGAAGAGAATGACGGTTTTATGGGTGAGTTGAAAATGAGGCAGGAATAAAACAAAGGTTTTTTTTGGCATGTATAAGTGGGACCTGTCACACCACTCTAAAATTGTTGGATATAGTCCAAAGAGGGTATGGGTTGCTGCTTTAGTATAATAATTCCATATTTACCAAATTATGATTTTCGGATCATCCGCAAACATCTCCGTGAAGTGCAACAAAACACATTTTACTTACATAGTATATTTGCATGAGAAGGTATGAGTCTTCAGAAACGATATGAACTTTTACTTTTCCTTCTCCGATCATTTTCAGCAGAGTTATGACCAATCAAATATTAGTGAGCCCGCCCGGAGAGGATACATGGCGAGAATGCATGCTCTGTGGAGTGAGAGGTACCCAGAGCATGCCGCCCTTTCCATCTAAAATCTTAGAGATTACGTATCTCATCTTCGGGCCCGAGGCTATGTCAGAGCTCCTCCTCAGCTGGTTAACATAGTGGCAGAAGTGGCAGATATGCCACTCGTAAACCTGGCTGTAGAGGATGCTCACATCATACCACCGATGGAGGGCATCAGAACCCGCAGGGCGCTACACAAAACCAAGCCCCTGAAGCCACAATAACTGGCACAGGTGGATGCGAGTATTCGTGGAATTCTTTCGGAGGAAGCTGACATCTGGCAGATCAACTCTGCCGTGTATGACGCCGCTCATGCTGTGTCCCAGACATAGAGGAGAAATACCGCCCTTTTGGTTGGAAGGCATGAGAGACGCATACACAAGATGGAAGCTAAGATCAAGTCGGCGAGACAACACGCGTCTCGTATCCAGTTTGTGGTGGACTACGTGGCGGCCAATAGGCCTTTCACGGTCACAGTGCGGCGAATTGCCGCAAAACTGAGACGAGCTCACCACACACTGAATCAGGACGTGCTGTTTACCATCAAGCCTTGATAGGATACGAATGCTGGTGGCTGCAAGAAAGCCATTAGTGAGGCGGGCGAGAAGCGTCGTGGAAAGCATGAAGTTCCGCGATAAACCTTCTCGCTTATTCCAAGAGCCTCCACGTGTTGTCGATAATCCGCCGGCCGCTGATCGGGTGGAAACCTTCTGGAAGAACATCTATAAGTATCCGCAACCACTCAACGAAGACACTCCAGCTCTAGCGCAGTTTGAAGCCTTCTGCAGGAGGCTTCAACAGCCTGACCACAATGATCTGCGCAATTCGATAACCCCGGAAGAAGTTCGACGGGCCCCAAAGGCTCAAAGAACTTCGCTGCTCCAGACCCTGATGGATTAAACAACTATTGGTGGAAAAAATTGTGGCAAGAGTTTTCAACTCTTGGCTAGATGATGGGGAGCAGCAGATTCCGGATTGGTTTGTCGAGGGGCGAACTGTGCTTATCCCCAAAAACATAGATTTGTCTGATCCAAAAAATTACAGGCCGATAACATGCTTGAATTCGTGCTATAAGATGTTTACGCGCATTTTATACGCGCGAATACTCTTCGCAGTTGATCCGGTGTACAAACGAATATATGAGCGAAGAGGGTCAAAGAGGGGGGTCGCTGGCTGCAAGGAGAACTTGCTCATCGACAGATGTATAACGCAGGACTCCGTGTAGTATAAGCGGAACCTTTCGATGGCCTAGATCGATTACCGCACGGCATTTGATACAACATCGCATGAGCTGATCATGCATTTGCTCAGATGCCTTGCGGTGCCCGATCAAATAGTGAGATGCATTGAACAACTGATGCCACTCTGGAGGACTCGCTTCACCATAAGATCTGGTCAAGTCAGAGTCCAAACAGAGCGGGTAATCTTCAGAAGGGGCGTATTCCAGGGAGATTCCCTCAGCCCTCTTCTCTTCTGCATCTCACTATTGCCATTGTCCGTTGCACTCAGGATAACCCGTGGATACAACTGCGGCACCCCCAACAACCGGAGGCATAAGGTCACTCATTTATTTTAAATGGATGACCTCAATCTGGAGAAAGGGACCTACATCAGTCCTTAAGGGTGGTGCAAGAGTACACGCGTGCTATCGGAATGGAGTTCGGGATTGACAAATGTGCCACGGTTCATCTCAAAAGAGGACGATGCGAGGGATACGGAGAGGATGTCCAGCTCGTAGACGGAAGCATCCTACATCATCTTGATGCCGGAGAGACGTATACCTACTTGGGAGTAGAGCAACACCGCTCCCAAAAGGTGAACACAGTTAAAAACTCTCTTCACGGCAAGTATCAGCACAAACTCCGACAGATCTGGTCATCAGAACTGTCGGGGAAGAACAAAGTTGCTGCAACTAATATGCTTGCCGTTTCGATCTTACTCTACTCCTTTGGAGTGGTGAAATGGACTCAAGAGAAGCTGCGACAACTCGATGTGAAAACTCGTAAGATGATGCATTTTAATAGGAGCTTGCATCCTAATTCGTCCGTTCCACGGTTATACTTCCCCAGACAACAGGGAGGCCGGGGACTTTTGAGTTTGGAGTGTCTACATAACAGAATGGTGCTGGATGGAGCCAGTAAAGTCATCAGGAGTTCAGATCCCCTTCTCTGCATGGTCCGCGACCATGAAAAAGCAAGGATTGGAGCATTTCTTTTCAAGGCAGCAATCCGGGCAGCTGATGGACTCGGTCTCGTATTCGACACTAAACGGGCAAACAGAAACTCTGTCACTGAGTTGGAACCCGTTCAGCAAAAAGCTCACATCAAGACTGCGGAGACTGAGGTTCTCCTGCAGCTGCACAAGGATAAGCCAATGCATGGGGTCTTCTTCAAGAACATTGAAGACCTTGGCTTATCCAAAAACTTGACCTTTGCTTTTCTCAGGTCAAGTGAGACCGAGGGATTTATAATGGCTTGCCAGGATGGTGTCTTCAACACCCTGGTCTACCGTAGGCGCGTGATGGGTATAGAGATCCCCGTCACTAGATGCAGAGCGTGTCGTGGGGCGCCTGAGACCCTTATGCATTTGCTTCCAGCATGTCCAGCATATGCGGTCTCAGCCTATATCCTCAGGCATAACGCGGCTCTACGAGTGTTGTACTACCATCTACGACACTTGTACGATATAGACGAGACACCGGTGTTGCCTTATGCTCCGGGGGATATTGAGTCCGTTGTGGAGAATGGGAATTGCCAAATATATTGGAACTACTCATTCCCCACCCTCAGGCAAATACAAGCCAATAAGCCTGATGTAGTCCTCCTCGACCATCAGAGTAAGACGATTTTCGTCATGGAGTTTTCGGCTCCTGGTGAAACGAACATCGTCCGAAAAGAGGAGGAGAAACGGACTACATATCGAGACTTACTTTCTGAACTCCGCAGGCTCTACCCAAACCATTCTGTTAAAATGGTGGTTCTGATTATAGGGGTCCTTGGTGGAATGATGGACGCACTGCTCTCGAACTTAAAAATCATACCGGCTTGTCGTAATATGGCAGAAATCATAGCCGGACGAATGCAGAAGGCCGTCATCCTTGGTTCACTGCGTCTGCTCAGGGCACATGATTCTCGGATCCAGTAATCGCTTACCCCACGGACGTGGGGAGTGGTTATCTGGGTAAAAGATCCAGCGCGCCCTCCGGATGTGTCGGAGCTCCGGATACAGGACCTGCCTCCTTGATTATATCACATACTGAAAATGGATATTAATTAAGTTTATTTCTTTGTGCAAACATGTAATTTTTTAATCGATTTTTAAATTGTAAGCTGTTTCTGGAATTTTTTATCTCAATTGGTAATCCATTAAAATTTGACAGAGCTGAATGTGTAAATCTCTTTTGTCCAAAAATTGAGTTAGCAGGATCAATATAGAACAAGTTATGTTGTCTAGTATGATAACTATGAATTTCAGAATTTCTAGTTAATATAAAGTTTGATTTAACTTTTTTATTCACAATATTGGAAGACATTTTGAAAGTTTCTATTGTATAGAGTTCTTCCAACGAAAATTTATCTGTAATTATATAGAGTTGAATTGTTGGTGTATCATATGGAAGACGATACAAGACTTTCAAGGCTTTTTTATATAAATTGGAAATTTTGTTGAAATTATTTTTAAAATATGTTCCCCAAATGTTTTATGAGATACGTAATCCTACTTATTATATGAGAAGGTACAATCATATTTGCAATATTTGGATTGAGTTTGGGACATCTTCTCAGGGCTCCAATTAAGGGAGATATTTTTTTCAAAAGCAATTCAATATGTTTTTCCCAGTTCAATTTTTCATCAATCCATATTCCTAGATACTTTATATGTGGAGTTTGTTTTAAAACACCACTTTTTATTTTCAAGTTGAGATTAATTTTTTTTTTATTTTTATGTTGAAAAACTATGTATTCAGATTTATTTGTATTTAATGACAAAAGATTAGAATAAAGCCACTTTTCGTATTTTTTCATATCTTCGTTGATCATGGTTTCTAAAATTAAAGAATTAGAGTTCTCATATAAAATCATTGTATCATTCGCATAAATGGTGTATTTACCTTCTAAACCCATTGTGGAAATATTTTGTATATATAATAAATATAAAATTGGACCTAAAACAGAACCCTGAGGAACTCCTTTATTAATAAAAAGCTTGTTAGTTTCGAAGTTACAAGATTTAGTGCTGATTGTTCTATAAGATAGATATGATTTAAGGATATCATTTACAATGCCTCTGATTCCCATAGACTCCAAATGTTTCAACAGTGTTATGTGATCAACGGTATCAAATGCTTTTTTAAGGTCCATGAATATCGCAACCACATAATTTCCTTTGTCTAGTCCTTCTCGAATTTTATCAATAAATTCACTTTCAAAATTCAATGGAATACCGGAAGACATTGAAAATTTTAGAAATATCACTAAATTCGAATAAAATATATATTTTTTCTCTAAAAAATAAATTTAAATTGAAACATGGGAACACAAAAGATTCATTAACAGTCTCATAGGTAGCAGTATGATACTGTATGACTTGCTCATGCTGTCCCATCATAGAAATCATAATGAGCATATAAATATACTCTTATATAATTATTGTTACTTTGAAAAAAAAACATTGAAGTAAAACTTCTATATAACGGGGGTATATTATTATGGGGGGTTACGCCTTTGAAGAAATCAAAGGTTGATAACGAGTTATGAGCTAGTGAAAAAAAATGCAATGTGAATTGGAAAAATGAGAATCACACAAACATGAACCGAGCCCAGATCTAACCTCATGTATTGCCGTAGTCCGTCTTCGGGGAGTCCTTAGTCGGCCGAACTAACAGTGACAGAAACATGTCTGTCACTATAATGACGAATACTTAGGTCATTTTAGTGGGTTCATCCCATCAATCAAAAGAGAGCAAATCTTGAAGAGTTTCATAATCTTTTCAAAGACCAAAAAGAAGACGAGCAGACATTTTTCCAATATATCAGAATGGCCCCAGACAAATTTTTAGAACTTCTAGATATTCAAGGACCCGCATTAACATAGGCAAACACTTTATTCAGCAGAGCATTATAGTCCATTTTAATAGGTACCATCTGATAATGGGTTGCCAACTTCTGGAATATTGCAAAACAGATAGTAAGAGACTCCCTAGGCCGTGTTTGGGCAAGTTGATGCTGGCAAGCGCTGGCCGGCGACGCGGTCACTCGGGCAATTCAGCACAGCACGTACCGTTGTTTGCTGGAAAGGATCGGAGAGCTGCAATCCTTTCCCGCGGCGAATGCTCTTGGCTGTGCCCTGCTGGGCATGGGCGGTTGTCCACTTATTTGCATTGTTCCAATTCTATCTGTATTTTGGGACGGGCCGTGCTGTGCTGTACCGGACAAGTGGGCGTCAAGCTTAAAGGTTTGTTCTGGTTCGAAGATCTAGAACTGTTTGAAAACTGCGGAGGACATGATGCGTAGAAGCAAAAAATCCTAGATAGTCCGGGACAGTCTCGGACACTTGATTAAACGAGAACGCTATTTTGGAGAGACCAACTTTACACTTTCGTATACACGAAGAGTTTTTATTTAACAAGCAGGCAAACAGCTTTTAGTCATCGTTAAACAAGGCTACTGTACCTGTGTAGAATTTCCGTATCCTATAGTAACCCGACACGGGTTCATTTCCAATTTCGAACGATTTTCTGTCAAACTGTGTTTTATCGACAGTGACATTACTATTACTAATATAGTAAAATAACAGTGTTTTATCGACAGTGACATTACTATTACTAATATAGTAAAATAACAGTACTGTGGTAACACTTTAATATGGGATTTTGAATTTAGGAAAATAGCTATTATCAGTCAAAATGCAAAAAAAATATTTTAATCACGTCCATTTTATTAAAGTAGGTAGCTGAAAATCAAATTCAAATATCACCTAACATCAATCAACAATTGTCAACTTCAACAACGATTAAAAATATCCAAGAAACCAAATGCGCATGCGCATTGAGAACAGCTTTCATCAGTTCTTGCTCAAAGCAAGAACAATTCGTGATAGTTCAGGACGGTCCCGGATCATTTCGTATGCGAAACCAGAACAGGGGATTTATCAATCCGAACTTGTCCTCGACAAACCAGAACGCTCTTTATCAACTGCGCATAATCCTGACGTCTCAGAACCAATACTTTTCAGAAACAGAACAAACCTGCCTATTGCCTCCATTTGTGGTATGTGTAAAAAACTTAATAATCTTCACATATAAAAATCTTCTGTGCATCCATACGACCGTGAACTACTCCTGAACGGCTGGACCGAGTTTGATGAAATTTTTTGTGTGTGTTCAAGTGGATTCGGGAATGGTTTGAAGTCACAATTCGGTCCACTACAAAATGATATTGGAAAGATGAAACGGGAAACATGAAAAGGAACACATGAAACGGGACACATGAATCGAGAGACATGAAACGGGACACATGAATCGGGAAACATGAAACATGAAACGGAACGGGAAACAAATTAATAACAAGAAAACTTTGCCAACAGTTCAGTTTTTTGAAAGTCTCAACAAACGACAAAAGTGATGACGAAAAAAAATGGTTAAATAAAAAATGCATTCATTAAAATGTACCTAATCTAACCAAATAATAATTTGCAGGAAACCTGCGAAAAAAATCGAAATGTGTGCTGGGACACATAGTAGAAGTGAAACTTCAACGGACAGGTGGAAAAACGAATCGCAAGAATATTTTAACGTCAAGTTTTACGGGCAGATTGTTAATGTACTTTTTCAATTTGAAAACCTGCCCGTAAAACTTCAAGTTAAAATTTTGTTGCAATTGGTTTTTCCACTTGCCCGTTACGATTCGTTTTTCCACTTGTCGGTTGCGATTCGTTTTTCCACTTGTCCGTTGTTATTCGTTTGCATATTCTCACACTTCTAGCTATGTTTGCTGTAGCTTTTTTTTGTGTAGGGGAGACCGGTGTCAATTGTAACAGGTATCATTTGTAACTTTGATATATATATATATATATATATATATATATCCCGCCATCTATCGAGAAAAAGAAATATGTTTATTCTGGTGAAATAGCTTACTACAAGCCACTCAGGATGAAGTACTATTAATTTGTCAACAATAGTGTGTTAGCCTGTGAAACGTGCGAAAGTAATTTTTGACATAAAATGTAAGTATTGCATTCCATAATTGAGCAAGTTTATTATTGAGCCTACCCCAAAAACAATTATTACACTGAAATCAGACTGTTTTGTCGCTAATATTCGCACTGATTTGATTCCCAAATTTGAAGGTTATATTTAGTGGAATAATTGTCTAACGGTTAGGGAGCTGTTGGTGTCGATTGTAACAGATTCGAGGGTGTCAATCGTAACATGATACAATTGATACCAGTTGCGGTAATATCAGTATTTATTTAGATCTTCAATTGTTACAGTGTGAAAAGATGGTAAAACCTAGAGTCAAGAAGACCACTAGAGGTGGAATTCCTCAAGAGTTGTACGAGCAGGCTGCTAATGATCTTATTAAAGGAAATGCAAAAGTCAGAACTACAGCAAAAAAATATGGAATGTGCCATATTTCTCTCAGGCGATTTGCTATTGCTAAGAAGAATAATGAAAACCCACAAGATGGTTACAATCCACACAATCGAGTTTTTGCTTCCGAACAGGAGCAGCAGTTGGGCAAAAAAAAATATGTGTAAAATTCCACAGGGGTGGGAAAGGACAGAAATGGCGAGTGAGGATTGGCTTACAGCATTTTAAAGCGTAATCTGGTTCTATCAGTACGCACCCCTGAATCAACCAGTTTAGCAAGAGCTATGAATTTCAGTCATGAAAATGTCAATAAATTTTTTGACAACCTGGCTGATGTCTTACAAAGATACAATTTTGGGCCGAACAATATATTCAACGTAGATGAAACCGGGTGCACTACGATCCAAAAACCTAATAAAATCGTAGCAACAAAAGGTGTGAAAAAGGTGGGTGCAATAACTTCGTAAGAAAGAGGAACGTTAGTTACAGTATGTGTAGCCCTAAATGCACTAGGGAACAGTTTACCACCCATGTTCATTTTTCCCTTGAAAAGATATCACGAACATTTCGTAAGAGATTGGCCACCTGGATGTATCGGATCTGGGAACAAGAGCGGTTGGATGCAAGGAGGAGAATTCCTAATTTTCGTGAAACATTTCGCACATTACGTGAAACCAAATGCAACAAATAGAATCCTGCTTATTTTTGATAACCATGGCTCGCATCTGTCTATTCCCGTTATAGATTTTTGCAAAGAAAATTACATAACCTTACTTACATTTCCACCGCATACGTCCGATAAATTGCAACTGCTTAACCGCGGAGTTTATGAGCCTTTAACATTTTTTTTTAATAATGAATGTGATCAGTAGATGAAGACGAACCCGGGCAAACGAATAACTATTTACAATATACCATCAATAGTGCGAGACGCTTTACCACTAGCTGTAACTCCCAGGAATATTACTGCAGGTTTCAAATGCTCAGGAATATGGCTTTTGAATCTTCACTGACGATGAATTTGCACCTTGTAGTGTAACTGAAAATGTCGAAGAAATCGTTAACAACCCCCAACCCAGCACATCAACGGCTCCTTCAACACCAATTCGGCCGCCTAATGGTAAAGATATTCTGTATCTACTTCCAGCACCTCCTGTGAAAGCTTATACTCCGGAGCAAGTTCGTCCTTTGCCAAAGGCCGATTTCAGCAAACCAAAACGCACTACATCTAGACGAAAAGGGAAAACTGCAATTATAAGCAACACACCTGAGAAGAAACTATTGGAAGAACTATACACCAAAAGAAAAGTGGCTTCCGCTAAAAAACGTTATGGCAACTAAAAAAACTGAGAAAATAAAAAACGTCGCAAAGAAGCGAAAGATTGTCGAACAATCATCGGAAGAGTCATATATATGTTTAGTATGCTGTGGTACTTACTGCAGTAGTAAGGAGGATTGGCTGAAGTGCAGGAAGTGGCTGGGCGCATTCTTCTTGTGCTAAGAACGATCCTCTATTTGTCTGCAATAATTGTGAGTCCTCAGATTCAAATTCAGTTTGTGTCACATATTTTTCCCGAACTTTTACTTTCAGTTTTCGTTGTTGTCATTCAATAGTTTTCATGTTGTTGATTGAAATTACATTTTTTGTATTGTTTCTCAATAAATTATAATATAGGATGTAATTTTACCTCTTTAGAATAAAATAAAATTTTCGTCACAATGATATATCAAGGGCTGAACATTTTCATTCTAACGTAATTTCGTACGACTTTCACATGTGTTCATACTCCTGTTACAATTGACACTTCAATTTTTACTATTGTCACTAAGATGGTGTCACTAAGATGGTGTTTAGTTTTTGACAAAAAATAAATTTCTGGAGCTAAAGTTAATTGAATTACACCAAATCTGATTATGTCCCGTTATTCCAAAAGCTTAAAGTAACTATTGGATATTTTTATTTTCACAAGTTGGTGATTACTGTAGTGAGAAAAAAATCAGAACAAAATATTGTTACAATTGATACCGGTCTCCCCTACTCTAGGAGCTAAAAGTATTTTGAGGGAGGACATTTTTCAATTTTAGAGTAAGATCCCATGGCCCCCAGACGTAACTTATTTTCTAAAGAACAACATGTGTGTTATAGCGTAGTGTTCCTATGTGCCCTGAACGCATGCATACCTGGTAAGTTGGGTAGACGGTCAATTCACAGGTATCAGGTGAGAAATTTGAGTAAAATATATTTTACTCAAATTTCTTATTTATATATGTTTTGAAGGATACAGTTTTTGCATAATACCCTAGCACTCATACTAACGGTAGAATTTTTTTGTGTCTGGAGGATGTTTGGCCCTTACGATTTGTCTCACTGATCACATATAGTTTTGAAACTGGCCCTTGAATAATATATATAAAAATCAAGCGTTAGAATATAAGTAGAGTCCAATAATTTTCATTGAGCTTTGAAGAGTCTAGCGGAAGTTATGGCTGTCGGGAAGAGAATAATATTCGACGAAACATATTTAAAAATCAGCCATTAGAATTTCGTCACATTTCGTCCTTTAGAAAATAAGTTAGGTCTGGGGGCCTGGGATCTTGGACTATATGTTTTTACCTCGAATTATTTCCGCCTCCTGTCAGACTGAAAAAAAGGATATCAGCAGTTAACCGCCAGTTCGGCAACTGTTGCAAGAACAGTGATATCCACAACCATTCAGTTCAGAAAAGATTTTTCTAAATTTTTCAACAATTTTTTTTATTTCAGTGACGTACAACTCCAGGTTATAGCTTATGGAGGTGAGAACCAGTGGCCCAGTCACGTTACCGTTGGTGGAAAACTAACTTTCAAAGGAAAACTTCCTGATCTTAAATTCTCAGAAGAACCAAAGCAAAAAGATACCACCTGCTCCTTCGAAAGATTATTACCTTTCTTAAATATCAGACGTGTTATTCGCGATATTAAATTGGCGGTGGGTGACACATTGGAAGGACAAACGTTCAGTGAAGCTTTCAATTATCGTTACCGAGCACATGCAGTCAAATCCATCATCGTCCTCACTAGCAAGCCTTGCGAAGTAGGAAATCTTGAAATTGTGAGTATATTCACACTATACAATATTCACACTATACAATATTCACTTATAATCTCCCGTGTATAGGAATGTATGCTTTCGCGACTGGCGTCAATGTTTTGGTTGGTTTCTCGGTTTTGTCGTGGTCTTCTTTGGTTAAGATCTCGGAACGTTTCTGAATTCTGAAGAAGGAGAAATCGAACACCGTCTTCAAACCAATGAAAATAATACCGAAATATCTGAGATCAGCGACAGAGAGATCCACTCAAATCAGCGGGAGTTTACAGGATTCCATGTTATTGTGGTAATGGTTATATCGGACAAATAAAAAGGAGCATTGGTACCCGCCTAGTCGAGCACAAGCGACGTTGTCGATTGGGACAAACTGAGAAGTCTACAGTCGCCAAACATGCATTGTCCGACGGAGAACATAAGATTTTTTCAAAAATATCGAGAGGCTAGCAACGTCCAATCATTATTCAACAAGACTGTATTTACAAGCAATAGAAATACACAAGCACCAATAAAACTTCAAAAGAAAGTAGGAGAGAACAACATATCTACCAAAGATCTGGCTTATAATAGACGACCCGCATAACACGTTGCGTGCTGAACGCCGCGTTTTCTCCGCTGGAATGAATCGTTTGCATTTAAATTGATACAAATAGACGAGTGTTGGGTACGTTCGTATTCGCTGGCTGAACGCCGGTGTTTGCGTGCTGCACGCGTCGTGTCAAAAACGCCGTCGATGAGATACATTATTTACGAATACAGGACAGATATTTTACTCGGAAGAGTATAGTCCCCTCCACAATTACATTTTCAGGCTAAACCTTCGTCATTTCAATTCGGGAAGCAGGGAGTAGTGCTCACTTTATATTGACGCCGTGTAGTCTTGTACGATGTCTACGTTTTCGTTTTTTCAACAATAAGCACAATGTTGCAACAACCAATTTGTACAGGGTCTATTTTGATACTGACTGTATCTGCCGTTTTGTGAAACTTCACACGCTAAAATACTTGCACGTGTATTCAAAAGCCGGCGCAGCAGAGCGTGCGTGTTGTACGCTCGTCTATTTGGCGCCTAAAAGGCGCCAAAACGAAGCCATGTCACCTAAATCGCGCGGAAAGTACACAACATCATATAAAGTGCGCGCAAAAACAGCACTATAAATGACGTACCAGAAACGAGAGCTTCAGTTTCAGTTGATACGTCAAGGAAAGTACTTCGACCACGCCACTGGAGATGACTGCCGCGTTTGCAGTTGAACCATTTGGAGATTTTAACCAAAGAAGACTACTGTTAAATCCGTAAACCATCCAAAACAATCTTCCTAGAGCTTGAAAAATTACCGGAAATTTTTGGACTGCACGGTTTTTGGAGAAAAAAAATCGTGCACAACAAAAATTCTTGTTCAATAAGTTAAGAACGAGGAAAGTGAACAAATTTCACAACAAAATATTAAACAAACAGTTTGAACAATTTATTCTAGAATTATAGTTGTTAATACATTGTTAATTACAAACACTTTGTCGGCAAACGACATTCTGTGATTGTAATTGTTGATAAATTGTTAATTTTATCCAAGTCGTGGATGGAATATGGAAATTTATGATGACAGATATAACAAGTTGCAAGATGAGTTGTTTTTTGCATGAGATGTGGATAACACGAACTATTATAAGCCATAGTTTACGAAAAAATCGATATCGAAAATTTTGTCAAAATAACCAATATGGATCTGCGAACGAATTTATTCAGTAAAATGTTTGGCGCGTGGCCTACCGAAAAATCAAATTGGGGTTTAAAAGTGATAAAAAATAGTTGCAGTCCTTGCCATTTTCAATGGTTATAGGTATGTATAAATATATAATAAAACATAAATAGTGAATTATTTTTGTGTTCATACAGCGTACAGTCCAACGAATAATAAAGGGATTCAATATAATTTATAAATGAGATCATAGTTGAATGGTATAAGTTTAGGGCACAAAAGTTGAAAGAATAAAAATATTTCTGTAGAAAAAATTATTAGCAGCTTGAAATTTGGCAAATTTTTGCTGATTGCTTGAAAATCGTGAAAATGGGAAAATGTAGTATTTTTTGTATCGATGAAATAGATTGATACATGACGTGGAGAAAATACCGAATTAATTTTCCCTATTTTCAACATTCCAATAAACCTCTGCGAAAATTTGTCAAATTTCAAGATGATGGTAATGGTTTTAAAAGTCTCAAATTTTTCACCTTTTGTACATCAAACTAATACCATTCAACTGTGATCGAACACATTCATAAATTATATTGAATCCCGTTAAATTTCGGAGGGCTGTATGCAGTTATGAACACGAAATATTAGTTAGCGGATAATTACACTCATTATATTTATTATTTAGTACCTAATCTGTGGTTTAGTTATACATACCTATGACCATTAAAAATGTCAAGGAATGCAAACATTTTTTATCACTTAAACCCAATTCGATTATTCATCCTGGCTTGAGTAGTTTTCGAACACTTAGTTTTTATCGATAGGCCGCACGCCAATCAATTTAAATGAATTAATTCCGGTAAAAAATCATATTGGAATCTTGACACAACTTCAACGTCGATTTTCTCGTAAAATATGGCAGAAGAAAATTGTAGGATACTTTCTTTAGGAAATTTGCCAAGCTCTATATGTGTGATGAATCCTTTTCCATATTTTCAAATGTTGGCGAGTTATAGGCAAAAGGGTAATTTTTCAAAAGCGAAGTTATGTACCCTCATAACGGGTTAATGTGGTTTCGTGATGTGAGGGATCTCTACTTAGTAATAGTTTATGAAAAAACAGCGAAATACTACTCATTTTAGTCCTGGCAGTGCAACAAAATTCGTTTTTCAACAATGTGTCCAACTTGAATTATGGTTTTTATTTCGGAGTGCGTATTGTCAATTGTATTAAAATTACAGCTCCAAAGGATAAGGACCATACTATTCAGAAACGATCAGATTTCACTAAACTTGATCACTCCATTCGATACCTTTAGCGTTAAGGATGGCAAGAAAACTCCCGACGTTGTTGGATTCAATGACCAGAATGTTTTCACCGTCTCACAGGGCAAGAAGAAACCAGAGGGTAACGCCGAACTATATAAGGATCTGCACTATAACGATTATTGTGTTGACTTCACTATCAAGGTAACTATGAAAGATTATATAAAAATTAGGTATAGAAAATATTAAGCATGCTATTTCTTCGCGAATCGTTCAGAAATCGACGCATAATATAGTGTGTGCATTTAATTTATGCGTGCATGAACCTAATGCGTTACACAACAATTGAGTGTCATTTCATTTCTTCACTAAACACAAATAACGAATTTTTCCTAGCAGTGTGTGATGGTTAAACTCATTCATTTCAAAACGAAACTAAAAAATGTTCTTTGTTCCCAGTCAACACAGAATGGTCTCAGAGATGGTAGTGGGGTCATTCATGTGAATCGCAATGTGACTTCCATTATCATCGCATAAACGTCTATTCGGTGCCCTATTGGTCAGTTCGAGACATCAAAATGTGACTCGAAATTTGCCCAATGTGACATTCCATTTATATTTCGGAAACAAATCCACATTAATACCCTTTCCGTGTAACAATGTGAAATTGAATGGACTGGTACTTATTTAAAAATACGCTTCACTGTATGATTCTCCTATATATCTCAAACACTCAGTCGATGATGCTTTCACATGTATGAATGATTTTGTAGGTTATAATTTAACTCACATGTAGTCATACAAGACTTATTACCTACTGAGAGCATCTCAAATTCTCTTCGAAGCGAATTCACTGCTAGAACAATAATTAATTGGCAACTTGAATGAATATGAAATATAGAATATTCAAGAATGAAACAAAAAGCTCACCATGTTTCAACATAATTAGGAATTGTACCGCAATATTATTATCCTTACTAATAAATTACGGTTCATATGGAATGGAATGCTAGAAAACAAATACGTGAGTTGATTCCAGAGTATATATCATTTACAAAAAATAATTATCAAACTATAGAAATGTAGAATAAACTATAACTCAATTCCAATTCTTTGGACAGTATTTTCTTCCCTGCGAAACCAGGACCTATATCCTGAATATTCCAAATTCTGTAAATCACTGAATTTACCTTCCCAAGTTTCTGCTCACCGTTTCGGTCCTTGAAGTGATACAGTTCTTGGTAGAACTAATTATTGGGCGGTATTAACAAACACACTGATTTAATTATTGAAATAAAAAGAATCAAACAAAACACTGCACACTAACAGAAATGCCTGTAGAATATTTAAAGAATGGCGTCAACCAAATACAAACTCTACTTGACTCTCGACTCGACAAAGAACTCTGGCTATTTTGTGTCGTGTCGGTGATGTCATGCGCAATTTTAGTACGAACCTAATTCCTCCTATACCGACAAAATCGCAATGAAACAAAAATTCATGTTAATGTGCTTCGCAATTTTCTTCACATTTTGTGCATCAAAGCGACATTAACGAGAAGAATGCATAACATTTGGCATCACTAAGTGGTAACAGTGATGTTTAAATGCTCATTTTGTTACCACAATAATCAATAAAGCAACATCTCCTAGACGTTTGTGTTAACTGGGTTGTGATCGTTTTCCGGGTTTTGCCATGGTAAAATCTCCAAACGTTTCAGCTGCAACTGCGGCAGTCATCTTCAGTGGCATGGTCTTCTTGACATATCAACTGAAAAGTTGATAATAAATGATAGAAATTGGATATTTACTCGATATTCACAAACTTCTCTCTTCGAATGATAAATTTGAAATGTTAAAATATATCCGAAAAATGTATAACTACACTCTTTTAAACGCAACGTCAAATAATAGTAATATGAGTCTTCTAGCCAATGCACATCAGTTTTTTAAAAGTCATACAATATTTTTTGACACTGAAATATAATTGAAATTAAAATTCAGGTGAATTATCAACATACTTGTTATATCTATATCATTCGAATTTTAGATCAACCTTTTCTAATGGTACCTAATCGATACTGAGGTAGCGGTGTCAGCGATTCTTATGATTTGTTTACATACAAATATTATTTTGTTATGGTAATTCAAATATCATGAAATCAACGACATATATAAACTTTTGACTATCAATATAATAATTAGCGAAGAAATAAATAAATATTCTGAAGCATCCTATATTGATGAAGAAGGAAAGAAATTGGCACCACAGATAAATCTCGAGCATAATACGAATTTGATTGATTATTTTGTTCCATTCGATTACTTTTCGCACTGGTAATTAACTTTTCGCACTTGTGCTTTAAATTGACTTTTCTCACATTGAAATGACATCTGAAAAATAGTACACTTCAGTTGTGAGAGTCAAAATAATATATTAATAAACACGTTTAGAAAAGAAAAATGTTTTACTAAATGGGTACCTATAGCATAGCTTTTGAGCACGAGCGAGTGCCGAGAGTTTAGTAAAACTACTTTTCTTACGAGGTTCATCATACTATTTTTTCGCATTTTGCTGGTAATTATAAACAAATTATCATAGATATAAAAGCATTACAACGTTATGAATTTGGGAATAGTAGGTACCTGTGTAGAATTTTCGTAACCTAGTAACCTGACGCGGTTTGTTTATTTCCAATGTGAAACGAACAATCTTCTATCAAACTGTGTTTTATTTACAGTGAAGTAAAGTGACAGTTTTATGTGGTAAAATGCCACTTTATTGAATGATTTTGAATTTAGTAAAATAGCACATTATCAGTCAAAATGCGGAAATAGTAGATTATACCACGAACCACGAGTTAATAATAATAATAATAATAACTTTATTATTCCCAAGAAACATATGCTGCTTATATTAGGGAAATATCAAAATTAAATAGGTGAATAAAAAAATGTATCTAATAAAATAATAAATTGTCAAATAGCTATTATTCTCGAGGAACCGAGCCGTTAGCGGCGATGGAGTAATATTCCGAGAGAATAATAGCCTATTGCTAGTAGTATGCTCTACTATATTTACGAAAAATTCATTTATTAGAAATTTTTAAGGAACTTTGTTATAGGGTAGATTTACGCAATAGAATAATTTCATCAGGAGTTCTGTCAATAAATTTCCTACTTTTTTCCGGGGTCAGAAAGGAAAATTTCTCCTTCAGATTTTCTTTTAAAAAATGCTAGTAGTTTGTCATATTTTTTCATATCAATGTCATCTTTGATATTCTCAATATTTATTCAATCATTGAATAGAATGGCTATAATGAATATGGTTTGTATTTTGCACTTCATTCAGCGAAATATAACAGCAGGACATTTTCGGAAAAATGAGTGAACCTTTCGTTAAAGCTTGTGCACGTTTTATTATAAATGGATTTTGGTGTTTCCGATATTAAGGTAGAAGTTTTTGCTGCAGCAAGTTGTACAATGTCTGGAGATGAACAAGTAAAATATTCTTCATTTTTATCCATCTCGATAAAAATACACAAACATTATGCATTTAACACTGACACTTTTGAGTTTGGTTATATTGTTTTCATGGTATTATTTAATTCAAAAAAATTAGTGATAGGAGTACAAGAGGGAATAAAGGCTATTATTCCCTCGCAATTATTCCTTAAGGGAATAATATATGGCATTATGCTGAAAAAACCACAAGTATAATAATTACATTATGTATCAGTCGTGAATAAAAGCTATTATTCACCTTTTCCATTCAGAACAATGGAATGCTTCAAGGAATATCCTCTTTCATTCATAATAATTATTAAAATGTATAAAGGTAAATCTGGAAATTCTTTTAAATTTATTTTCCTAGATCCCTTCAAGTGTTTAATCAACATTAATCTTTTAGTAACTATAAGTATTCAAAATAACCCCGCGACAATAAGTTTGGTCCAACTTTACTTTGAAAAATCCAATATTTGGGGAAATAATTTTCGGGATTGTATAAATTCGATCGAATAAAATCGTAAAAACTATTTTGTGTTTTGTTTTTTTCTGTACTTATTGGATTTTCAGCAGGACTCAAACTCCAAAAATTCCTGGACTTCCTGGAATTTGGCGGTCAATTGTATATTTACTAATATAAAGCATTATACACTTATATTTCTTACTTTTCAGAACCGTGGAAACGTTTTCGTTGCCAACAACTTCGTCAACGCCAAACCCGATGCTAAGAAACAGTTCGTACACATTGCAGCCCATAATATCGTCGAAGAGGTCCTGAATGTTGAAGAAGGTTTGGACTGCGAATGCCAAAGGTTTGGCGCGTACTCTGCCGGAAATGTTTGCAAAGAAGTGTATTCCAAAGAAAGACCAACAGTAGGTATTGTTTAAGCAGGGGCGAAAGACTGAACAAAAAAAAGGCTCATATCAATAATACAGAGATCAGTATATTTCTCATACAATTTTTAGGTAGAAAATTCCTGTTAACGAATGTTTTGTTCGACCAAGCATACATAAATGATTTGAATTGAAAGTTTAAAAATAATATCTCCGTATAACAGGTAGTAAAAAATATCAGAAATAAAGCCATGGTATTTTTCGAAATACACAAACATTTTATTTCAAGAAGGAATTCACAAATTCAGATATAAGTTTTTATTTTTAATTTTTTCGTTATTTTCTTTTTCGTTATTTTCTGGTACAGCATATGGTAAGATGTGAACAAAGCCTTTTTTTAAATTCATTTTGAAAAAGCTCATCTATGGAACTGAATTTTATTTCAGTATGTGTTTCTTGAATTGGGTTTGACGAAATTATAATAGTTTTGTATTTATTAGATTTTGATAGTCTTTTTTGTTTCAGAAAAAAGCAGCAACTAAATCGTGAGATCCTCCATGTCTTCAATTAATTGAAACATATTTTCCTGTTTCCAATGAGACTATGAAATTAAATTATATTTAGTCATAGAGCGATATATTTTTTACATCATGGTATTGTAATTTGTATAAATTATATTTAGGTACCTACAGAATAAAGTAAGGTTTAATAAATTTTATAAAAAATTATGTGGTTTTTCAATCTCAAATACTGCAGAATATGTGTACCACAAACAAAAATTTAACACTAGTGACGAATGCCTTGCTCTATGCTTATAGGGGCGTAGAACAAAGCGGATCAGTTTTCATAAAGGAGTTATTCTAGGGAAGGCATTGTGTGTTTAATTCTGGCTGCTAACAATAATATAAAATAATATAAATATGTAACTGTCTGAAACGTCACAGAATATCTGCTAAATATGTAGTCGGTTTGAACGTTTATATGTTTGTCATGATGACAGCACGTTGAAGTAGAATGACAGATGAGTGCAATAAAAACTGTATTGTACTAGTGCAATGAAGAACTTCTTTTTCCACTTAATATAGTTCAATAAAGTTTTGGTTTTTGCATGAATGTAGAAAAAATATATTAACACATTATAAATGTGACACAAGACACAAATTTGTTGTAACAATGAAATAAATTTACACATTTCCGATAAATGAAATCAGGTATACAACAAATTGATAAATAAGTATATAAATAAAGTTCTGAAAAGTTCATGAAAATAGTGGAATATAATGAAGTACGATTTGAAATCTCTGGATTTATTTTTTTCACTGGCCTTCCCTCAGCAATTCCACTGTGCAGTGTTCTATTTCCACTTTTGTAATTTTTTCACATTCCCTTTCTGCAGCACCTATCTAATAAAATTGTAGTTGTAAAACTCTCAATACATCATTGACAGCGTTATGAGGAACATTATGTTGCAGGAATTCCTTTTCACTTTCCAATAGGCAATCCGCATGGACCAATCAAAACTATTTTAGTTGCGCCTGCGTGATGTGCAATGTAATTTTAGGTTGTAAATTTCGCAAATGAATTTTCGTTCCTCGCATACACTTTTTGTTTTCTCAACAAACATAATATTGGAAACACAAATTTCTTATTCATTTAAATAGGGATTATCCTAATATTATTATTAGATTATTGAAAAAATTAATGTGGGGAATGAAAATTCATTTGCGACATTCCCAACCTAAAGTTACATCGCACATCACGCAGGCGCAACTAAAATAATAGTTTGATTGGTCCATGCGGATTGCCTATTGGGAAGTGATGTGGAAAGGAATTCTTGCCATTATGTTTCAATGCCCACATTACCAGTGGGTGTTATGTTAAGTGGTATGTTCAGGAAGGATGAGAATTCCGAATTGATGCTTGACGATCATATCATCAGATTTGTTCAGGTACTCCTCAAAACTACAAAAGTATCTGACCGATGAAAGGTTAGATTCCTGTGAATCAGAATTGGGTTGAGTTTCTACACACACGTTTAGTTTGTAAAAAAAATGTGTTGCGCAATGCTCTCTATTTGTTAAAAAAGGTGTTTTTAGAGCTCATGGTGTACCTTTTATTATTCGTTTCAAACAGGTAAAAGCCGGTAATAAGTATGAGTACTTACTTTATCTATCCATTTATTTATTCTTTTCACCTTCCTATTATCTATGATTCTTCGATGAAGATATATAGAAATCGCCAAAACACAAAAGTTTTACCACTGCACAAACCACTATAATGTTCGCAATAAATCCAAATTATCAAACTATCCAGCAGACTTCATTTGTCCATCTCATCATATCAAAGACGCCAAAAAAACAATGCATAGCGAATACCTACCGTCACATTTTCTTCTTCTTCAACTACATACATGTGCATTAATTGGACGTCCAATAGATGTACAAAATTCGATTTCTATCGAACGTCCGTGTCCTGTACATACAATGAACGTACATTCAACGTCCATGGACGTTCGGACTTTGGCTGGACGTAAAACGGACGTCCATTGGATGTCGTGTGATATGTGGGCTCCTTGATACTTCTAAATAAGATATGCTCACGCGCTTTGTCCCTCGACGCCCCTTCAATTGATAACGTAAGCGAGTGTCAAGAGTAGTGATCCGGCTGTTTGTTGTCTGATGGGTAACAGGACAGAAGTGTTTTTCGACAACCACATAACAAAGTAGGCTTTGGCGTGTTCAAATCTCAACGTAAAGTTAAGAGCAAACAATTACCTCTGATGAAACAAATATCGGTTTTGAGCGTTCAGTTTTTTAAAAGATTCAATTTGTTTGTAAGAATGCGGAAAATTAATTGATTTTTGGTTTCGATGATTGATTTTGAAAACCAAAAATTATGGTTCGACAAAGGAAAAAAATACGTAGATTCCCACATTCTTAAGGAAATTATAGAACCAGAAGATTTTTTTTTATATCATTAGTTTTTACACACAACCGGAACTACGATTACGAGCTATCTACCATATTGGCGCTCCCAGCTACATAGTTTCATTACGGACAGGTGCTTCGTTATCTCCACTATCGCTCTTGAAAAATATATCGCCACACACCTAAGATGTGCGGCGCAATGATAAAATTTGACTTTCGTGATGACGCTCTGGTGAAGCCTCTTAAAGTTTTTTGAGGAATGTCATTAATTGACAGAAAACGCTTGCTTATTCGGATGTTTCCGATTTGCCGGCGTGTATATAGGTAGGTATATGAGTACGTGTAACTTAATATTTAATATTATAAAGATGCCTGTAAAGTCTAATGGATAGCGTTTCGACCCTTCAACCCGGTTTTTTGCTTCAGCCTTTTCCGGGGTTCAACATCGAAACAACCAGCCTCAGAAAACTGAAATGTTCAATATCTACATAGAATGCAAATGAAAAACACGCATTAACCGCGCCGCACCTCCCTGAAAAAATTCTGGCTGAAATCTTTACATTCATCCTAATGTAACTGCGTACACCATGCCGCGCCGCCGTGGAATGATTTCGGAGCGGCTTGGTGTACGCAGTTACATTAGGATGCATTTAAAGAATTCACCCGGAATTTTTTCAGGGAGGCGAGGCGAGGCGCAGTGCGGCATTTTTGCAGGCGACGTCCCAGTATCTTACCGGATTTTCCACCTTGTTGTAATGAAATTCCGGCACAGCGTGGGCGGACTACAGCACCCTCTCGCGGGGGATTTATGTTCGCCTTGGTAAGGTGCTCTCGTGCTCTTCTGCACAAGCGATCTAACCGTACCAATTCTACTTTTGATCCCGCAGTTCCGCATGCGCACAACTTGAATTAAAATAATTTAATGGCGGTATGGCGGGATGTTTAGATGACAAAACAAGAGAGCAAACTGGGTTGAAACTGCGTGAATTTGTTTTTTTGCTCGCGATGGACACACAAACCTAACCTGAGCAAGCTAACCTAGCTTGCGAGTCAGTCAAAAAGGCGTGAATTAGTTTTCTTGCAAACTGAGTTGAAAATACGTAAATTACTAGCCAACCATGCCTGACTTGACTACCCTTACCTAGACCTATTAACAATACAAAATTGTTACGAAATAACGACTATTTACCCAAAATTCAGAAAGAACAGGCGTGGAGCAGCCAATTTGATGGTTCACCCCGCTTCTAGCATAAACAAGTGCGTATGCGGAACTGCGGCTAGAGCGGGAGAGTTGCTACTATTGCGCCCGTCGTTCCCATCCTCCCCTGACCCCTTGGGTAAAGAAGAATGAGACTGATGACATGTAAATTGAAAATTAAAAAATGAACCCCTATTTATTTATTTATTTCTGCTCTTCACGCGGGCGGTCGGGGTTCAAGCCCCGGACCAACATTTATTATTTTATTTTTTAGAGATATAGATTGCATGAATTTGGCTATATCTATTAAAAATTGTCGAAGTGATGCATTCAATTTTAATCAAGTAAATAATAAAACAAATGAATATTATTATTAGGTGATAATGTATGATCAATAAAGTATCGAGTGTTTTTTCTGTATCTGAGATCTGCGTTTGTCGAAAAAATATTGTGTATTTCGATCATAATGTAATCACCGCTCTCCAAAGTTTACCGCTCTTTGTTCGAGCAAAAAACAATACATAAATGTGTAGAAGAATAACACATCCAGAATATGGTGTTGTAGAATAGCAGTATTTGTAGAGTTGTGTGAAATAATTTACCTGGCCTTGGAATACAGCGATGAAGTACTATGGTTTTGTGCGCCGTGGTAAATTGTAACAATAACAAAAATAAAATAAAAAAAAATCTTTTTAAAGACAGGCTTATATTCAAATGCGCTAAAAAGTAAAAAATAATTTCTCTAGATGTGAGTTAGAGATTCAAAAGCTTGCCGCATGAAGTTTTCGGTTCGAATACGAAAGCGACAAGCTTTTGAATCTCTAGTTATAGTTTATCCAAACTCAGTATAATATGACTTTCTTCAGCTCAATAATAAAACCTCATTTAGTATGCAAAATGCATACAAGGAGGCTCGTGCAAATTTTGATGTAGAACGTTTAGGAAAACATGCAAGCAACTGTTTTCTTCATTCGCTAGGTAGTTCCACCCCGTACAATATCTATTTGTCGGATTAGGCCATTGTAAGGCCATTGTTAAGGGATTTAAAATTCTGACCAGCCACCTTTCAGTGGCGTATCTTGGGGTATAATTTGTGTTTAAAAACATAATGGTAAATATTTTATGAAAATATTAGGTTTACGTCAAACATTGATATAGAATGTTATTCCTTAACAATTAGTTAGTAATTAATAGGTAAATGTAATTAATTATTGACAAACACTATTTGTTATCATCCAAAAACAGGTATAAAACTGTTCCCAAATTAATTGACATTTTGGCTGCTTTATAAAAGAAGGACATTGTAATAGTATACCTCAGTATACTTCTGCTTGAAGAATTCATTGTATTCGAAAAACATATGCCGCGGTTTTTTAAACTAAAAGTGTGAAAATCAACATTAAAGTTTTAGTATAAACGTTTGCGTATTTAGTGTTGCAACATGGCATTTTGGCGACCATTCGAAGAACGTGAGGAGCAAGACTCACAACCTGATGAACAATTCGAAGAACGTGAGGAACAAGATTCACAACCGGATGAACAATGGGAATTTAAAAACAAAGATCTTCATGTTCAGACCCAAAGACTTGTTCTATATATTTATAAAAATCTTAAAAAGGAAATGAACGACAAATGTGACAATGAAATTTTCGGAAGGATATCTCATCTCACCAGTTTGGGGCAATCAACTATTCACCAAGTGGTTAAACAAGGGGATGTTGTAGATCATTATCGTAAAAGAAAACGAGAAGATCAGATATTAAACAAAGTAGATGAGGCCACAAAAGATTTTCTTCGAAGGCAAGTTTATGATTTCTATAAACGAAACGAAGTACCTACCTTGAAATCAATCAAAAACAAATTATCTGATTATCCTGAGTATACATATAAGTCGCAGGAAGCACTACGCCAAATTCTAGACTGTGGTTTCAAACACAAAAAACTAAATCAGCGAATGACAATAATGGAATCACCCCGGCTCGTTCTGCAAAGGCAAGATTATTTGCGACAAATAAAAGAAAATCGGGAATCGAAGACATATAGTAAATCTTGACGAGACTTGGTTCGATAGTCATGATGTGATTCGCTATGGATGGGTAGATAACTCCCAAAACTGTTGTCTCCAAGCACCATGTTCCAGGGGAAAACGTATAATTATTGTACACGCGGGTAGTGAAGATAGTTTTGTACCAAACGCGTTGCTGTTGTCAGCAAAACAAATAAAAAAATGTTCAGCAGATTATCATGAGGATATGACTGCAATTTTATTCGAAAAACGGTTCAGTGAACAATTATTACCAAATATACCACCAAATTCTGTTATTGTAATGGATAATGCGTCATACCACTCGCGTCAAAAGATATAAATACCGACGAAAGCAACATTTGGAGACATTTTGGAATTTATGGCTTATAAAAAATTGAATATTCCCCAAAAAGCCACGAAGGAGGTATTACTACGTATAATTAAAAATGAAAATTTTGAAAAAGAATATATTATTGACGAACTCTGTAAACATTCTGGTCATACGCTTCTGAGGTTACCTCCGTATTATTGTGTTTTCAACCCCATTGAATTGGTTTGGGCATTTATAAAAAACAAATTGAGAAAATCCAATCAATGTCCAAATCTAAGCGGAGAAGTAGTAGAAAATGTTAGGAGAATCTTAGGAGAGGAATATAAAGATCTTTGGATAGAATGCATTTTACATGTGATTTCAAACGAACGTGAATATATACTTTTGCCATCCATTCAACCAGTAATCATAAACATGGGTGATTCGTCTGATTCGGAGGATTATGATGATTGAGTCTTGCCACGATTTTGATGTGTATATAAGATAGCCGTACCAGCAAATGAATTAACAATGTTTCCTGATGTTCTCTTATTCTATTTTTTTGAACGACTTGTTTTCGGTGTGTCAGATAACTTGTCAATAAGTTACAAGCAACGTCCCGTACCCATACACGCGCAATCCTTTAATTCTATTCATTATAAGAACAAGACACATTATATTCGCAAATTTCTATACAGCCAGCAATACGCAAGGTTATACCCAAGTAAGAGAAAATATCTCCGCCTATGGTCGGCAAGTACGTTCAAAGAGGCGAAGTCATTGAAGTGTTGATCCGGTATTACAGTGAGATTGGATAAACTATATGCTAGTAGTTGTAACCATGATAGACACGAAAAAAAATTGTTTACTAACATTCCAGGGGTGGAACATTCTTTTTTTCTCGTTTGAAAATGTATAAATAGATTTTTGCTGTACTCTTGAAAAGTGTATGATTTATCGAAAAACTAACTCAACAAGGTGAAAGACAATTCAATTCGTCATAAAAATTAGATTGAGTAATTTCTTATGAAATGCGCTCGTTTTCTCAGAAAACGTGATTGAACATCGACAACAATTTTCAGGTTCACCCTTACCCGCCGCTGAAAGTTCTGGCGGAGCCGAATACTTGATTGGTCATAACTCTGCTAAAAATGATCGGAGAAGGAAAAGGAAAAGTTCATATCGTTTTTGAAGGCTCTTACCTTCTCATGCAAACATAATATGCGAGTATTTGTGTACCTAAAATGTGTTTTGTTGCACTTCACGGAAATGTTTGCGAAAAATCATGAATAATTTAGTAAATATGGAATTATTATACTGAAGCAGCAATCCATATACCCTCTTCGAACTATATGCAACACTTTTAAAGTAGTGTGACAGGTCCTACTTATACATGCCAGAATAAAAACTTTGTTTTACTCCTGCCTCATTTTCAACTTATATAAAACCGGCATTCTCTTCAGTAAATGTTGAAAACAATCGCTTATTCATATCCTGCATATATGTTTAATAACACTATTGTGAAGTGCAAACCTCTTAAGCTTGAAATCACATACTTCATTTTTCATGTGGGATGTGTATGAGAGATTATTTTCAACATTTACTGAAGAAATTATCGTAATTATGGGTGAGTTGAAAACTGAGGCAGGAGTAAAACCCAGATTTTTCTTTGGCATGCCTAAGTGAGACGTGTCTCACTAGTCTAAAATTGTTGTATATGGTCCAGAGGGTACTGATTCCTGCTTCAGTATAAATATTTCATATCTACTAAAATATCCATGACTTTCGGATCCTTCGTAAATATCGTAGAAGTGTTATGTGAAGTGGGACAAAACACACATTTTGGGTACTCAGATAATCACATGTTATATTTGCATGAGGAAGTACAAGTCATCAGGAACGATATACACTTTTTCTTTTCCTTCAACTATAATTTTTACCAAAGTTATGACAAATCTATTTTTCTACCCTGTCGGAAATTGCAGTGGCGTGTTAAGGCGAACCTGTAATTTTGTATCCGAATTCAATCAGGTTTTCTGAGTGCATTTTGTGAGAAATTACTAAGAATATTTTTTGTGAAGAATTGAATTATCTTCGCCTTGTTGAAATTGTTTCTTGATGAATCTTATACTTTCCGAAACAACAGCAAATAAAAATATTATTTTTTTAATTGAAAATGTTCTACCCCTGATATTTTGGTCAACAATTTTTTTTCTAACTATATATGATGTCAAGAAGTCATGTGCCGAGTTTCAAAGTGCTACGATTCATTCTTCACTTATGGCTTACATTTGTCTGTGGATACTGTACTATTAAAGAAAACGAGATTGTCTGAAAAATATAAAACAATTCAGTCAATTAATTGTGAAGAAATTTCAATAACTTTCCTAAAAGTTTTATTTTTCATCTTGATCTCAAAATTAGATGTTACTCAAATGGCTGACTACTGATGGCTACTCTACCCTATAGAATAGAAAAAAAGTATAATTTTTAAATTTTTCTTCTCGAACTGGTAACTCTAGTTCGTGAATTTTTTATTCTACATTCAACGTTCTAACTTTGAATGATTCAAGGTCGTCAGTTGGGATATGAAACATGAAAACGAAAATTCTGTGTATTGATCAGAGAACATCATAAAAACAATAGGAAAGAAGACACGAATATTGGAGTGTACATTTTAATTTCCGAAAAATTGAAATCAGTAATCTCTTTCGAGATAACCTGCCAGATTGACGGATCGCCCGAAACATCAGTAGCGTCGATGTCTGCTAGAATTCGAATTTTGAGGGGCCATTACGGAATATGAAATGTTATGATACACGAATCGACATTATAAGCATTGCACTAGTGGAAATTTTTTTTACAGGAATCAATAAAATTATTATTAGTAAGTGGACGACCCTGAATCAATTACCTAGATCTATCCAAAAATAACTCAAAACTATTATAGGATTCGCTATAGGAAAGACCAGTCTCTTAAGTTAAGTTATTATCTTTGGTGTGTGGGTATGATTTCATGTTTTTTTTTTCAGAAACTAACAAATTTTGAAAATTCCTCGAACCTGACAAAAACGCGTTATCAACTTGACGAACAAAAAAAAACAATTAGCGACGGGACAAGGAAGTCGTTTTACCGAAAAAAAAAATCGGAATCGAAATAACTAGAGCCTGTGTGAGACGAGGTATTAACCTGATATATAAATAAAAAACTTCTGTAATAATGATAAAATATAACTAAAGATGAATTCCTGAGCAACGGGACAATGTAGAGTATTCTTTCAAAAAAAATAAAATTCGAAAATAGAATCACTAGAGCCTGTCTGAAACTAGACATCACCTAGTCGAACATAAAACACAACTCATAATGATAATTATCATATAACTGAAGATGAATTCCTTAGTAAGGGGACAAGGGTGTCATTTTGCCGAAAAAATTAACAAAAATGGTAGGGAATGAACATAAGAAACAACTAGTAATATTGATAACAATCATATAACTAAAGACGAGTTCATAATACTGGACTTCCTTAAATGTGTGTGAAGTTAGCGACGAATTAGCCAGCGACGATTTGGTAGGGCGGATTTTATGCAATTGAAAATTCTATTTCAGTCGATATCCAATTTTTCGGCATTGATAGGCTCGAGGTGTATGATATTCAGGTTGAAATAGAAAACAAAAGTATTGAATCGTCTTAAAAAATTGTCAAATATTTGGAAAAATGCACTTGTTGCCATAAAAATTTGAGATTTCTATTGTTAATTCCATTATAAGTCGAAAATGAGGAATAAATACACCTGGAAATTTCACCAGAACGTGCAAAAATGCATGCTCTTTCGGAAAATAAAATGTGGATTCCTGAAAAATCGGTACGGAAGCGGCAAATAATTAAAATGTATGAAAATTTGGTATTTCTATGGTTAATTTCATTATAAGTCGGAAATGAGGAATAAATACACCTGGGAATTTTCACAGAAAGTGTAAAAATGCATGCTCTTTTGGAAAATGGAAAGTTGATATTTGAAAAATCGGTACGAAAGAGGGAAATGATACAAATACATGAAAATTTGAGTTTTCTATTCTTAATTTCATTATAAATCCGAAATAAGGAATAAATACACAGAATGTGTAAAAAACATGGGAATATAATAAATAAATAACACGTGCCATAGACAAATAATAAACAAATTCCATTATATACAGTGACCGCCAAAAAGTACGTACCATATGGGAAAAAAGTTTATTATTAGAGTATTGGAGAAAAGTTTCTTTGGAAAAGTTTGTGCATGTCCGATAACCTAAAAATCGATTTTGATACATGTCACGTGATCGCTGGTATGGCGGCAAATTGAAAAAAATTACTATGAATAGGCAAAAAGTTGGGCAAAATGGCAAGATATCAAAAAAAATTATTTGAAAAAGTTGCTTAGAATTCAATTTTATACACATATACAAAGTTTCAGAAAATAGTGTGAGAATATTGAAATTAGCAATTTTTTTTAAAATATTTTTCTAGCTGTAGAAAGATGTAAAATTATTTTCTTATGAATAGCTTGACCATGCGGAAATATTTGTATTCCGATGATAATAACATAACTTTCTCATTTTCTCCACACCAGAGAGCACTAATTTGAAAAAATTGAATTTTGTCTGAACCCTTGCTGTTACAATGGTTCGTATCTAACAGTTATATCACAATTCCACTATTATTGCGATGATAGGGAAATCCAAAAATATCGTGTTTTTTCGATTTTAATCAATTTTTGATGATAATCGTGCACGAACGTTTCACTTCGCACATAATCTTGAAAATGTGCGTCAAATTAAAGAGGCTAGAGTTTTCAACATTGCATGCGAAGTGAAACGCTCTGGCACGATTATCATCGAAACTTGATTATAATCTGGAAAACACCATGTTTCTGGAGTGTCATGTCATCACAATGGTCGTGGAATTCTGATATAACTGTTAGATACGAACCAATGTAACAGCCAGTGTTTTAACAAAATCCAATTTTTTTTAATTTAGTGCTCACTGCTGTAGAGAAAATGAGAAAGTTTTGTCATTATCATTGAAATACAAATGTTTCGGTATGGTCAAGCTATTCATAGGATAATAATTTGATATTTTTATACAGTTGGGAAAATATTTAAAAAAAATTGCTATTTTCAATTTTCTCTCATTATCTTTTCAAACTTTGTATATGTGAATAAAATTTAATTCTAAACAACTCTTTCAAATAACTTTTTTTGATATCTTTTTGCCTTTTCATAGTAATTTTTTTCAATTTGCCGCCATACAAGCGATCACGTGACATGTGTCAAAATCGATTTTTAGGTTGTCGGACATGCACAAACTTTTCCCAAGAATCTTTTTCCTAATTCTCTAATAATAAACTTTTTTCCCATATGGTACATACTTTTTGGCGGTCACTGTATATCATCAATAAATTCCAATGAACATACTTTTCGATTTTATTATTAGCGCTGATATGTTTCTTAAGGAAAGGTAGGTCCTCTGTATTATCATGAAAAATATTTATATTTCGATAATTACCTACTATCACAACACGGCTTCTACAAAATATGTATGTAATTAGGTAATTTAGAAAAACTGACAACGTTGGTCGAACCGGATTCCTCGCCAAGAGCACGTGTCGGTATAAAAAATGAATATTTTGGTTTGGTTTTGCATATTCTTCCCTTTATGGAATTAGGAATAGTATATTCTGTGACCAGGTTAAAATGAAATTTCGATGCGAGTGGGAAGTTCTGAGTGGGAAGTTCCGAGTACGAGCTGAAAGCGAGCGTGAGGAACAACGAGCATCACGAATTTCCACTCCAATCGACTAACAGGCTGTGCTTTCTCCACAAACACAAATTTTCATTTCACATCTTGTTACTATGATGCCAGTCAAGGCTAACCGAGGCTAACGTTATTATTGCTACAAGAGAGTTACAATATTCATTCATTACCAAATGAAATACACGCAAAATGTATAAGACAGCAATTGTTGTAGAACATTTGTTCAATATCAAGAGCGAAAATGTTATCATTCTGTTATCAAATTATATTTTAAAACTGACAAATTCTGTTGTGGAGAAATATAATACCACTTCATTTTCTGATGCGCTGACATAAGTTTTTCTCTTGACTGTAACCTCATCAGCTGAAATGGTTTAGAAAAGTCATTTAGGCATTTCAATGATTTTTTCTCTGATCATTTATATCAACTATGAGAACAAGTATTTTCCCCTTCACCACACAAGTAATTCAATTCTTATATGCGCATTTCGATAAACAAGTCATCATCATCAGTAGATATTACTAAACTTAGGTAAATAATGATTATTTACTTCAGTTTAGTAATACCTACTGCTGACCAGAACTTGGTTATTGAAATGCGCATCTATAGGAATTGAATTACTTGTATGTGTTTAAGAGCAATAATCCGTATAAGTTCTTGACCTTTTTATTTATTATTTTATAATGACAATCCCTTGACATTGTCCTACAACTAACTACTTTAACATACTGGTATGCACAATAATATTTTATTAAACATCTCCCCTTTTGTAGGGCTTTCCAGAACGTGTTACTCCGTATGAGTTAGTTAACCTACTAGTACTTTCAACACGTTCTTGACCTTTTTATTTATTATTTTATAATGACAATCCCTTGACATTGTCCTACAACTAACTACTTTAACATACTGGTATGAACAATAATATTTTATTAAACAGTATGATAAAGGGGAAAATACTTGTTCACATTGACTGACACAACAGGCGTCCAATATCCCATTAACTTCATATAACATCGTGCAAGCCAAGTAAAAGTAGAAAGGTATGAATTGGTATCTTTGAATTTCTGGAGGCTGTATTCCACAGGAAACCCCTCCCGAAGTACCTAGTGAATTCCTAGTGCGACGCATGTCTTCACCATGAAGAAATATGTTTGTGATAAAGGCTGGGATCGAAGGGTATTTGGATGGGACCTTTCTATAGGTGGAACGATTGATGATAATTCAGAAGAGCATCGGTGATAAACAGAATCTAAAAATTTTAGTATATTTTTAGGGGTTGCACTCCATATCTGGTCTTTATAAATCATAATCAGCTGAGAAGAAGTAAAATAGCTCTTGGCTCGGAACAAAAAACCAAAGGCACTTTTGGCAACGAAACTCAGATGGTTTTCCCATGCTAGGATACTGTTGATGGTACATGGGTTCTATTCGCATTGAATTCTACCAAGTTTGTTGGATTTTTACCAAATCCATATCAGAAATTTTCACGTTACATACCCGTTCATTTCTGGTTTGAGGGGCTGTTATCGGAGCTTTGGAAGAGAAAACTATATGAAGACTATCATCGGCAAAACTGTGCGCTGGTCATGAGTTAGCTCAAAACAAATCATCGATGTAGAGAAAGAGCAGTGTTGGTTCTAGATAGGATCCCTTCGGAAAACCAGGATTTACACCAACACAGCAAGAGAGCAAGGCACAAAACTGGGGACCCATCCATTTGGGAAGTTCCATATGCGAACTCGATCAGTTTTCTTGAATATATCTATGGCCACGGCCATAGTTTCACTATATTTTTGAAGTAATTGCTGTGAATGTGAGACACAAGCAAGCAAGTCATCAGCTGATCTCCGATGACGAAAACCATATTGTTGATTATTTACAATTCTTGAGCGTTCCAGATATTTATACGCTCGATCTTGATGGTTATTCGATGACTTGCGATCGATCTATAGTTGTTAGGTAGGGTCTTTTTTCTACCTTTACTAAAATACGCCATTCTGTAATAGAATTTCATCAGCGAAAACGTGATTTCCGTCGAAAGTAAGAGATATTCTGATAACGTTAACTTTCATTTCTGGTGACGAAAGTTCAATTGTTATTTTTCCCAATCATTTCCCATCCATGTATATAATGTTTTCACGACTTCAAATTATGAATAAACGAAGACAGGAATCATTTTTATAATTAGAATACATTTTTTTGATTTTGTTTGGCCGCAGCTGGTGAACTGTTATTTCGCTTCAGAAAATTTAACTTTCGTCACTTGTAAAACAATATAATATTTTACCGTTTTTGGAACTCGTGGTACTCATGTAATTTTCCAGTTGGGCAGAAATGCCCCTGGTAATGTGGAGGTCGAACAGCTTGCAAACGCAATGAAAATAGTTTGAGGGCACACTCTAATTAATGAATTTTCAACTAATCACTTTCTGAGAGTACATACATTTTCAGAAGATGTCATTGTGCGAATTTTTCCAGGTGGCTTTTTTCTTAATATATAATTAATAAATAATTTTCGTGGTTTTTAATCATTTTCCGCTTCCGTAACGATTTTTCAGATATCAACTTTCCATTTTCCGAAGGAACATGCATTCTTACACCTTCTGTGAAAATTTCCAGGTGTATTTATTCCTCATTTCAGGCTTATGTAATGAAATTATTAATAGTAATAATAGAAATACCAAATTTTCACGAATTTTAATTATTTTCTGCTTCCGTACCAATTTTTCAGATATCAACTTTCCATATTCCGAAAGAGCATGCATTTTTACACCTTCTGTGGAAATTTCCAGGTGTATTTATTACTCATTTCAGACTTATGTAATGAAATTAATAATAGTAATAATAGAAACACCAAAATTTCATGGATTCTAATTATTTTTCGCTTCCGTACCAATTTTTCAGATATCAACTTTCCATATTCCGAAAGAGCATGCATTTTTACACCTTCTGTGAAAATTTCCAGGTGTATTTATTCCTCATTTCAGACTTATGTAATGAAATTAATAATAGTAATAATAGAAATACCAAATTTTCACGAATTTTAATTATTTTTTGCTTCCGTACCGATTTTTCGGGAATCAATATTTCATTTTTTGAAAGAAGCATGCAATTTTACACATTCTGTGAAAAATTCCAGGTGTATTTATTTTTCATTTTCCACTTATGTAATGAAATTAATTATAGTAATAATAGAAACAGCAAATTTTCATGGATTTTAATTATTTTCCGCTTCCGTGCCAATTTTCCAGATTTTTTGGGAATCAATATTTAATTTTTCGAAGAAGCATGCACTTTTACACATTCTGTGGAAATTTCCAGGTGTATTTATCCCTCATTTCCGACTTCTAATGAAATTAAGAATAGAATTCCAAAATTTTCATGTATTTTAATTATTTTCCGCCTTCGTACCGATTTTTCAGATATCAACTTTCCATTTTTCGAAAAAGCATGCATTTTCGCACCTTGTGTGAAAATATAGAGGTGTATTTATTCCTCATTTCCGACTTATGTAATGAAATTAATAATAGTAATAATAGAAATACCAAATTTTCACGAATTTCAATTATTTTTTGCTTCCGTACCGATTTTTCGGGAATCAATATTTCATTTTTTGAAAGAAGCATGCAATTTTACACATTCTGTGAAAAATTCCAGGTGTATTTATTTTTCATTTTCGACTTATGTAATGAAATTAATTATAGTAATAATAGAAACAGCAAATTTTCATGGATTTTAATTATTTTCCGCTTCCGTGCCAATTTTCCAGATATCAACTTTCCATATTCCGAAAGAACATGAATTTTTACAGCTTCTGTAAAAATTTCCAGATGTATTTATTCCTCATTTCCGACTTATAATGGAATTAACAATAGAAATCTCAAATTTTTATGGCAACAAGTGCATTTTTCCAAATATTTGACGGTTTTTTAGGACGATTCAATACTTTTGTTTTCTATTTCAACCTGAATATCATACACCTCGAGCCTATCAATGCCGAAAAATTTGATATCGACTGAAAGTAGAATTTTCAATTGCATAAAATCCGCCCTACCAAATCGTCGCTGGCAAATTTGTCGCTAACTTCACACACATCATATTGACAATTGAATTGCAACCGAATATTCGCCGGACCGAACTTCGGAAGGAAGAGAAAAATCATGATAATTGCTTTTCGCATAAAGAATGCATTTGTAGGTGCATATTGAGTGAAATGTGAGAATTCCATGTTCTTTGAAATGATTACGACCTGTTCCTCTATAATCTAGATTAAACATTATTCGTATTAATTCTGTTTTGAGGAATGACAACTCTGGATGCGCCCCCTGCACCACCCCATAAAGTAATATTGTACGAAAGGTGGGAATAAACGATAGATCAACTGACTAGACACAAAAATATTTTTCAGTTGTAATATAGCGAAGTAATTACTATTCAATTTCTTGCAAATGTGATTAATATTAGAATTCCAACCCATAATTGATATAGACTGAAAAACAAGGAGTAGCACATAAAGGAACAAGTGGAGGAAAGAAATTAATATATTTTTCCGGGATATGAAATGTTGGTAAAGTATAGGTTGAGAAACCTATAGAAAGATCGTCATGTTTTTTTGGATGGCCGTCAAAGTGAAAAAAATTAAAATATGTTCTCAGTCTATGAAATGGTCGTAAATAAACGCGCTGCTCATAAACAAAAAATACCACAAGAAAGAAGAGGTTGATGAACCTATGAAACCATCATAATCTTTCTCTGGATGGCCGTCGGGATGATAAAAAAAAAAATTTCCCGGACTATGAAATGTTGGTGAGGAGTCGCGCTGGTAAACAAAAAATACTACATGAAAGAACAGGTTGAGAAACCTATAAAACCATCGTCATCTTTTTTTGGATGGCGTCAAAGTGATAGAAAAAAAATAAAATATTTCCTCAGTCTATGAAATAGTCGTAAAGAGTCGCGCTCCTGATAAACAAAAAATACCACAAGAAAGAAGAGATCGATGAACCTGAAAAACCATCATAATCTTTATCTGAATGGCCGTCAGGATGATAGAAAAAAATATATTTTCCCGGACTATAAAATGTTTGGTAAAGAGTCGCGCTGCTGATAAACAAAAAATACCTCATAAAAGAACAGGTTAGAGAACCTATAAAAAAATGGTCATCTCCTTCAAAGAAAGTCTCGTTCCTGACACCTTATTCAAGTAAGACAAAAAAATATTCAACTTTCATCTGAAGCATTTTACCATATTCTCCTCACTACTTAATACTTTGCATATACCTTGTATATAGAATTACAGAAAAAAATCGTTAATAACTTTTTAATGTAGGTAGGTAGCTATAAAAATTATTTTAGTATTCTGAATATACAAATCTTGAGCATTTAAAAATGTATCTATGTACATTTTTTAAAATAACTTTGGAACAGTCCAAGCTCATTGGAATATACGCCTAATATAATCATATCACATTTTGTTTGGTCCCTATAATCTATAATTACAGAAAATATTAAAATATCTCAACAACATAATTTCCTCAGTTTTCCCTTTTCCGACAACAGCTTATTCTTCAAATCTTGTTTGACGTTCAACGAATCAATCCTTTTTTTAACGAAGAAATTATTCGAATAGCTGTGGTCAAAGTTTGACTCGTAGTTTAGGCTTTTGACCGCTTTCTGTCTACTGGGATCCAAATATTTCTTGGCCAAAGATTCGGCAATGAAGTTAGTGCCTTCTTCGGTGGATTTTCTTTTGATCTGCATTTGTTCCTCGAATGTGTGGTTCTTCACATGTTTCCTCAAGCTGCTCGGATCTGTGTATTTTTTCAAACAACCAATTACTTGGCAAGCATATGGTTTCTATAAAAAAAAATATCTGTTATAATCTGAATTTGAAAATATTCAAAATTATCATAGCAGAAATATTATATACACGTGTCCATGGGCGCCGCCAGTAAAAATTTCAGGGGAAGGCAGTTTTTTTTTAATCTAATCTTTTATCTCTTATTTGAAACATTCGCAATTTACGTTTATTACGTTTGGACTGAAGAGGCTAAAATCCAGGAGGGAAAGAAAACCCCCCTTGCCCTCAAGTGGCGGCGCCCATGAGGGTGTCCCGAAACTCAACGTCATCCTTCGGAGAGCTGATAGTCCAGCTCATGACTGACCAGAATATCACAATACCACCTTGGTAAAATATTGATAGTTTTGGAGATATTGGCACTTTTATAAATTTCGTTAAAATCGAAATCAGTATTTCTAGTGCCGCATGAACAAAACTTCATTGTTCAAGATTCTAATGTTTGTTATGTAACCCTGAATTATATTTTACGCCTTGTTTTCAATGATCAAATATAGTACCCCTTGTTTTCCGTGTAAATACGCAAATTTTTAAAGCAACTGTGTCGCTTCAGGCCAACAAAACGCACCTATCTCTGCACCGTCGTGTCTGTGGCTCTATGCTAACATTGCTAACCTAAGTTCAATCTTTTGTTTCGCGCGAACGCAAAAAGATCGTCAATCCGATTAATCCGAACAAGTTTGCAATTGAATGAAGAAATGAAACGTAAAGTAGGCGAGGTGGCGCAGTGGTTTAGCGCTAGTCTCATGATCCAAGGGTCCTGAGTTCGATTCTCCAGTGAACCAGACTTTTTTTCATTAGAAATTAACTCTGGGTTATTGAAGAATACCTTTCCCACGTTTTCATGATTGACGGGACTACGAATAATCATGCTGCTCCATAGGTGGCGCAAGGAGTTAGTAACAAGGCCTAGCCAGAACACTTGTATGAATGGGTTATATGTTGTGACACATGTCCGCCGTCTACGACGTGCCAGCAATATTCAGGAAAAAATATTTATAATATGTGATGTTGAAAAATACACTTGGGATGCAGTATGGCTTCGAGCCAGACTACTGCATTCCCCCGATACACCTTAACTGTCTACGCCGGTTGAAGGCCGGATGGCAACGGATTTGCCGCAGTTGGGGATGTCCATATAGCGCCGTAAAGGAAGCTGAGGACAATAAATGATGAGAGAGAGAGAGAAATGAAACGTAAAAGATACAGAATCCAGTTCTACATCGTTGTCATCATCCTACCGATGATTTTGACACATTAAAGACGGAAAATTAACATTTCAGGAAGCTTGGGGCGAGACACCTCATGGTTGTTGAGAAGAGATGTCTTCAATTCAAGATGGAGCCAGAGCATCCATCATATAAGGCGAGGCGCCTACTATTGCTGGGGCGAGAGGCCTCATGCTTGTTGAGAAGAGATGTCTCCAATTCAAGATGGAGCCAGTGCATTATATAAAGCGAGAGGCCTACTATTGCTGGGGCGAGACGCCTCATGCTTGTTGACACGAGACATCTGCAACTTAAGATGATGCTAGGGAATCATATTATTCCAGATGCCTACTATTTCTGAGGCGAGACGCCTCATGTATGTTGAGACGACATGTTTTCAATCAAGGTGAGTCATATTTCAGGTGACATGTTTCAGATGTGCCATTGAAGGATAATTTATTGTCAATGCCTTGGGGCCAATCTGAAGAAAGTTCAATCGAGCTTGGGCCCAGATAAAGAATTTATCAGAGTTTGACAAATATCGACATAAATTTGGGTCTTATAAGAGAGTTTCTTGCAAGGGTTTGTAAGAGTTTCACAAGTTCTCAGCGGACATAAAAAAGGATCGGTAAAACAAGACATCATCATAGATTAATTAATCTATGGATACCACCAATACATAAATAAAAGGTAGACAGTCGGAGTTAATCGAAACATATGTATAATTGTCAGAGTGGCCTAGGGGGTTAGTAATATCCAATAATGGTAAAAATTATCATAAAACAAATTATAGTTATGGTGTCCATCAAATACAACCAGAATTTGGTTAAAAATATGTATAATTATTGTCAGAGTTGCCCAGGAGGTCACTAATATTCACTGGTAAAGTTAGAGAAATGAATTATAGTTATGTCCATTAAATACATCAGCATCAAGAGTTTAGCGGAAAAATATCTATAATTATCAGAGTTGACTAGAAGGCCACTTATATTCAATACTGGTACAGTTTATCAGAAAATAAATATATGGCTATTGCTTTTATGCGGTGCATTTATCCAGTGCAAAACCAGGAATCCTCAACAGCTGACATCATGGGATACGGATAGTCCTTGCATTCGGTTATGTGAAATCGAGCGCAGTACCACGTGATCACCGAATTAACTGAGAGATTGGTAATGAACAAATGAACGAACGCTCCATATGCTAGGTCATAATCTATGAATCTATCATTTGGCTAAATCAGTCACAATCACAAAGTGGGTGAAATACGCTAAGGAACATAAAAATATGTCATATCGGTGTAGTATGTGTGTACTTGACGTTGTTATAAGGTAGGCAACCTAATAGGCAATTCTTGTATTGATGGTTGCATGCACAGTGGCACCATAACAGGGAACGCTCCAAAAAGGTAATGGCGCGGGATTGCATTGTTTTTACTTACATTGTGTATGTTGTTACAAGTACTAACAAACAATAAAGAATATTGGTATAATAGATCTCATTACTACCTATATGACATGGCGCAGTCGAGAAAGGACCTTTAATCACAAAAGAAAAACAGTGTACAAAAGCAGATACGTCAGTTGACCAGTGAATAGGTTAAAAACAAAATTCAAGAAATGGAAGGAAGGCTACCAGAGCCCATGAAATTTGAAGGAAATCTCAACGAGAATTTCAAAAGATTTCTTCAAAACTTTGAAACCTATTTGATTGCCACTGAAAAAGATGGAAAATCAGACAAAATAAAGATTGCTCTATTATTGAATACAATTGGCAGTGAAGGAATCGAAACATTTAATACCTTCAAATTTGAAGACCCAGATGATAAACAAAAGTATGACAAGGTTGTGAAGGAGTTTGAGAGATACTGTGCACCTCGAAAAAATAGAACATACGAGAGGTTTGTTTTCAATAATCGTATTCAAGCACCGGATGAGCCATTCGATCATTTTTTTGGTGAACTAAGAAAACTCATACAGTCATGTGAATATGACACTCAAGAAGAATCAATTCTTGTTGACAGGATCATCCTGGGCACGAATGATCCTAAAGTCCAAGAGAAATTACTTAATATTCAAAACTTGGCATTAGATATGGCAATAGACATTTCTAGAAATGCAGAAGTAACCAAAAAGCATTTAGAAAGTGTAAGGCATAAAGAAGAAACAAGTGTAGATGCTATTAAAAAGAATGAATATTCCACAGAAGGAAGAACTAGATCAAACAGAGAGGACAAGCAGGGTGGAAGAGATAATGGGAAAAAATTGAAGTGCATGAAATGCAATAAAATACATGAATATGGAATGTGTCCAGCATTTGGACAAAAGTGTCACAGATGTGGTAGGCCCAACCATTTTATAGTGGCATGCAGGTCTGACATGAGGAAGGTTAGAGAGGTATCTCAACAAGAAACAAGACCAGCCGTGGAAGATGATCAGCTATTTGTGTGCAGCGTTGCAATAGTGGGGGAAGTTAAAAAAGACAATACCTCAGTGTGGATGGAAACTGTAAATCTTAATGGAAGAGAAATTAACTGTAAAGTTGACACAGGGTCAGAAGTGAACATTATCCCAAGACATGTATATAATCAGTTACCGATGGGTAAATTAATGAAGTCGAACGTAGTCTTGGAAGCTTATGGTGGAGCCAAATTGAATCCTATAGGTAAAGTAAAATTGAATTGTAGAATTGAAAATAAATCTTTAGAATTGGACTTTTTGGTGCTAGATTTAAGGGTAAAACCAATAATTGGATTGCCTAGTTGTTATGATTTAGGTTTTATAAAGAAAACAAGTAGTCTTGAATCTATAAAAAATACGGAACAATTTGTAAAAGAGAATCAAGATGTTTTTGAAGGTCTAGGCTCTTTTCCGGAAGAATGCAACATATCCTTAAAAAAAGGTAGCATTCCTGTTGCTAGGCCATGTAGGCGAGTACCGTTAATAATAAAAGAGAGATTACAAGCCAAACTTAAAAGCTTAGAGGAACAGAAAATAATTTCCAAAGTCAATAGGGCCAGCGAGTGGGTTAATCCACTAGTTATTATTGAAAAGCCCAACAAAACATTACGTTTATGTTTAGACCCTCAAGAGTTAAACAAGTGTATCGAAAGAGAATTTTTTGAAATTCCTAGTCTAGAGGAAATTTGCAGCAAGTTGGCGGGCAAGCAATACTTTTCCGTTTTAGATTTTAAAGATGGCTTTTATCAAGTGAAACTCTCAAATGAATCTAGTAAACTTACAACTTTCTCAACCCCGTTTGGGTGCTACAGATATTGCAGGCTTCCATTTGGCTTAAATTTGGCACCTGAATATTTTCAGAAAGTGAATTTTAAGAATTTTGGTGATATCGAAAATACTATAATTTATTTTGACGACTTATTAATAGCAACTAACACTCTAGAAGAACATACTCAAACAATAAAAAAGGTCATACAAAGAGCCAGAGAGAAGGGAGTGAAATTTAACAAAGAAAAGGTACAGTTTCAGAAAGCTGAAGTAAAATATATGGGACATATTTTCAATAAAGAAGGTATGAGGGTTGACAATGAAAAAGTGAGAGCCATTAACGAGCTTAAACCACCTAATAACAAAAAAGAGTTGCAAAAATTGTTAGGGTTGATAAATTATGTTCGTAAGTTTATATCTAGGCTAGGGGAACTGTCAAGTCCACTTTGTTATCTATTGAAAAAAGAAATAGATTTTCTGTGGTTGAGTTTACATGATAAAGCCCTTCAAGAAATTAAAAATGAAATTAATAAAAACATTACATTAATAAATTTTGATTTTAATAAAGAAATTGTCATACACACTGATGCATCCCAAAATGGCATCGGCTGTTGTTTAATGCAATGTGGAAAACCTGTAGCATATGCCTCTAGAGGCCTCAGTGATACAGAAAAGAGGTATGCCATAATAGAAAAAGAAATGCTTGCTATTTTGTATGCAACACAAAAATTCCATAATTACATCTATGGACGACCTATAAAAATAGTCACAGATCATAAACCCAATGTCAGTGTTATGAATAAACAAATTTGTCAAGTACATTCACCACGCTTACAGAGACTCAGACTAAAGTTGTTAAAATATGATATAAAAATTGAATACTTACCTGGTAAATTCCTGCATGTGGCTGACTGCTTGTCTAGAAATTTTAGTAGTGAAAAAGGGGTGGATGATGATGACTTGAATGAAATGGTGCATTCGGTTGAGAGACATTTAAGAATGAGTGAGTCTAGAAAAGTAGAATTTAGAGAGCAAAGTGTTAGTGATGAATTTTTAAAACAAGTGATTGAGTACTCTTTGAATGGGTGGCCTGACAAATCATATGAGGGAGAATTAAGGGCGTATTATCAGATTCGAAATGACATTTACGAGTATAATAAGATGATATTTTTCAATGACAGAGTTTGTGTCCCAAGAGCATTAAGGCACGATATGTTGAAATTATTACATGAAGGTCATTTTGGGATAAGTCGCACAGTAGATAGAGCGCGTGAAATCCTATACTGGCCTGGTATGACCAGAGATATAGAAACCATGATCAAAGCCTGTGCTCAGTGTGAAAAATATAAGTTTGCAAACGTCAAAGAACCTTTGGTTACACATGAAATACCAGAGGTACCTTTCCAAAAACTGGCTTCTGACATATTTGATTATGGAGGCAAGTCATACTTAGTTATTGTAGATTATCTTACAAAATGGTTGGAAGTAATCCCAATAAAGCACAAACGAAGTAGTGATATTATAAATGCACTTAAAAAAGTGTTTACCACATATGGTGTACCAGATGTTGTTGTTTCTGATAATATGCCCTTCTCATCCTATGAGTGTAAGCGATTTGCAAAAGATTTTGATTTTGAGTTTAAAACCAGTAGCCCACGTTATCCCAGATCGAATGGCCAAGCTGAAAGGTATGTTCAGACCGCCAAAAATATGCTAAAAAAAGGTTGCGACTTAGATGTTGCCTTAATGGAATACCGTAACACACCCCTTACTGGTCTTAAAAGAACCCCTGCTGAATTATTGTTCTCACGAAAACTAAAGACTAAATTGCCGTTAGTTGATGAACCAAAAGCTTTCATAAAAGAGTTTAAGAAAAATTTAGACAACAAAAATTCACTTTCAAAAATCTATTATGATAGGCATGTAAGGGAAAGGTCAGGGTTTCATAAGGGTGATGAAGTTGTATTTAGAAATGAAGCCAGAGAATGGCAGCCTGCATCTGTAGTAGCCAGGCATGAGTCTCCACGATCATATTTAATAAATACTGGAACAAATGTGTTGAGAAGAAATAGTTTTCATTTGAGAAAATCTTTGACAAATCGTCAAGTAGACCACACTCCCTGTGACCCACAAAATATAAATGTGGGGCCCAGGAATAGTTCTACATATGTAAAGGCTGATACTTCCTTGACGGATTCTAGCACAGAAAACCCCACAAGCCAATTAACGAACAATAATCAGAATCTAACCAGTCAGGGTAGTGCACGACCTAGTAGAACAATAAGACAGCCTTCTAGACTTAATGAGTATATTGTATATTAGGATCAAATGTGTTGGTGTTTCTTGAGAACAATTGTTCGTCATGTATTAGTTTAAACTTTTGGTATTGTTAAAATTTAGTTTTAACCTTAAGCAGTAAATAATTAGTTCCTGGGAGGGGAAGGTGTTATAAGGTAGGCAACCTAATAGGCAATTCTTGTATTGATGGTTGCATGCACAGTGGCACCATAACAGGGAACGCTCCAAAAAGGTAATGGCGCGGGATTGCATTGTTTTTACTTACATTGTGTATGTTGTTACAAGTACTAACAAACAATAAAGAATATTGGTATAATAGATCTCATTACTACCTATATGACAGACGTCTCAATTCGGAGCGAACCAATTATATGGTTCTGTTTGCCCCGCTCTAATACGCCGGTCGCCGGAAAGGCAAACGGAGCAGAAACATTGAAGTAACAGAACGTGTATTCTGTGAGTGAAGCGAGTCGATCCACAGTAGCTTCATTCGTTTGCATCGAGGTGCAGCACTTTTCGGTGTAATTTACACCACATTTTGAATCGAATGTAGCTGAGTGCAGTTCAAACAAACGAATGTGTCAAATTAAGATGCAAACGAATAAACCTAGTATAACGCTTGAATACTGTGGTCGAGCTGTCAGACATAATGTTCAATGGTTGACATTTGAACGTTTGTTTTTTTTTTTTTCTACACAAAACTATATCGATGCATTATTAAATCTGTTCAGACTTCTTATCGCCAGAAAACTTGGCACAAGACAGAACGAAATAAAATAACGATATTTCTATATTCCCGGCAATAGTTTTACAAGTATTGGGAAAGTAACCCACTAAGGTTAAAATGTACTGGAGGGGTTATTGAAGAGATATCACCTCGAGATAGACATCCTTTTCACAGAATGCCTTAGTTGGTGAGGCCAGATCTAGTTTGATCAAAGGATGATCCCGCTATTTCCAATTGTCAACCAATGGAAACTTCAAAACCATATCACGAGGGAATCCTACTTGATTTAATTGGTGTGGAGACAAAACCAAATCATGCTATCATAAGGGGTATAGCCCAGACTCTCACTATGTTGGTTGGTGAAAAAAAAAGAAGGGGGGAAGTAACTTACAGTTGATAGAACTGGTGAGTAGGTTGGACATACATTAGCAGACCATCATTTACTGAAACTGACAGAATTTTGTCTCATATTTCCACTTGGTGGAAATGTGCTGAGAGAAGGATATGACTGTGTCAAACATTATTCAGTTCATTGAATAAAACTTTTCGATACACATTTTTCGAACTCGGTTCGATTTCATACTGAAATAGAAGCAAGACGAGGATTGAGGAAAACGCTAACTGTCACTCCTCATGAGATATGGGTTGGGGAAAAACTCAACAGGGAGTACCAATACCAGGGACGCTGAAGCCCCAGAAAAGGGGGTTAGAGTTAAAAGACTTCAGAAGCCTGAGACCTTTAAAAATAAGCAGAGAGGTAGAATATTCTACTCTGACTAAACAAATCAATTAACAATGTGACAATGAGGGCTGTGCTCCCAAACCAAGACCAGTCCCTTTCGTTTTATACGGAAAATATTAAAACTCTCAACAGCTTTACTGACACGGAATACATTTCAAGTTAGACGACAAAAATATAGCGATGAAACAATTTCAAAAACATGACTGCTTATAATTATATGATGCACATTTCCTTATACCTGTTCATAGGAAAGACAGAAGATATCTGAATTTTTCCTATAATAGTACTGTTTCGAGCTGATATATATATATACATTTTGAGGTTTTCCACAACATATTGACTTTTTACTAAAATCATGATATCTGTGATATTCTAATTGACAGAAAATGGTTTTCTTTCGTAAGTGGAAGATATGTTTCTAATAGAAAATACATATAATTATTTCAGAAAGTATAGCTATCACAGTTAACTTAAAGGAAAGCCAGTTAATCCCAAAGACAAAAGTGCAAGTTATAGATTTATTTTCCATTCAGAGAAAAATAGATCCCTAAAAGGCTAGAAAAATGGTACAGGCAATACAGGCGGTTCTTTACAGATTCTGCTCATTATGTTGGCATTATGGTTTATACTTCCTAGGAGGAGAGTTTTCTTGGGTGTATCTCAAGCGTTTTGGAAAAGAGGATGTTAAGTCCTTCAGAAAGCAGGAAATAATTATGAAAAATTCATGATGGTTCCTATCAATCGGGAAAAAGAATCGTTTTCGATGTATCCACTACATGGTGAACTGATTTTGTGTAAATTAGAGTGTTCCCATGGGTTCAAATTGAGATATCGGAATCAAACCTCTAGCAAGAATAAATACCAGCCATTCCTAGAGCTTTCAATGTTTCGAGAAAAACCAAACATATGTGTTGCGAGCACGTTAGATTATTACACAAAGAAAACTTCCTCATTCAGAGCTGACATTCATTAAGTTAATTTTAACTTATAAGAGAACCTATATGTAACAGGTCCTTGCCAAAGCATTAGTAGATGGATAAAGATTGTGTACTACACAACAGTGGTATTGATACAAACTTCTTTCATCCGCTGCCAAGTTGAATGGGGTAAACTTTGATATGATAAGGCGTACCGCAGGCATGACAGAAAAATCCACCTCTGTAAAGTTCTATAATCTCCCAATTAGGGCAAAAATAACTTTGCAAATAAGATTTTGAATCTTGGTCTATAATAGGTTAATTGATACTAGAGGAGCTTAATTATTACATTATTACAATGTATCCCTATCAACTATCAAAGCCTATTGTCTTCAAACTTGTTCGTTTCGTCTCAAAACTTTAAACATCTTCATTTGATCATTGAGAACAAAGCGTGAAATAAATTATAAGATCAAACGAACGTACCTTAAGTGAAGTTCGATCTTAATTATATGAAACGCCTTGTTCGAAGATGATTAGTCCCGCCCATACCCAATGGCGAAATGATTTCTTAAAGTAGGAATCGGATAATAAGATTCCTGTACCAATACAGGTTTATATCCTTCATAAACCATGCATGATATAATTATTTGGAAGAAACTACCCACTAGTGTCAGTGGTTAGGATCCCGATCATCATTTGAGACGAAATATCTTTAAAAGTGATTAAACTTAGGTTAGCAATGTTAGCATAGAGCCACAGACACGACGGTAAAGATGGGTGCGTTTTGTTGGCCTGAAGCGACACAGTTGCTTTAATAATTTGCGTGTTCACACGGAAAACAAGGGGTATTATATTTGATCATCTTCGCACAAGGCGTTTCATTTAATTAAGATCGAACTTCACTTAAGGTAAGTTCGTTTGATCTCATAATAACCTTCCTATTGATTAGAGTCCAGAATAAAATGACTGCTGCCATACCTGTGAAAAAAAAAAAGTATTTGTCCGATTCACGAGTTAATTAATAATAAGTGTTGAGTTTGTTTAAACTATTAAGTTTTGTACCTGTGGTACTCAAAATACTGATTAATGGTTTCGACTTTCACGAAAGAGCCAATACCTCCAAAACTATCAATATTTTACGGATGTCATATTGTGATATTCTGGTCAGCTATGAGCTGGCCTATCAGCCCTCCAAAGGAAGAAGTTGAGTTTTGGGACACCCTGCATAAATGATAAATTTTTCTCTATAACATCAAAATATGTCCATTAAATTCAATCATAAAGCACAGCAAACCTGACATCTTATAGTTCATACTGTTCATTCAAAGGCAGTTGTTGAGCGATTTATCGATTAAGCGAAAAAAAGTTACTTGAAATACTTAGGTATATAATGAAGTTGCAAATCTTATACAGGACATTATAAATATACCATCGATATCAGGAATGGAAAATAGTGAAATGCCACTTCAACGACACAATTTAAAGCCAATATGAAAAAAATTATAAGTAATTAGCACTTTAATTAATAATTACTAATTTTCGCGTATTCAATGCAATAAAAAAAAATTATTCAGGAATTCCATCTTTGCCTCATCACTCGATGCGAAAAAGCACAAATATTGGGTCTAATGAATAAACCTTAAGCAAATGCTTTTACTTAGATTTCTTGAAACAGACCTATCCATTTTATTAACTAATGAGAGAGACAAACCTATAGTAAAAGCTTTTTCTAGTTTTTATTCATAACACCCAATGAATTCCTACCGTGTCGAAATGTGTCCTTTGATGTTTGGCTCTGTCGGAGCTATTAGAAAAACTTTTTGTACAGCTAGAAAACTGACAGAGGTATGGACGTTCTCCTGTATGGCTTCTTTGGTGTATTTTCAAGTTTTCAAGTCTGGAAAAGGCCTTGTTGCATCCTTTGAACTGCAAACGAAAAATCCACATGATAGAGTGCGTACTCAACAAAACATATTACAATTCAACAAATAACAATGAGTGTTCATTTATTCTGCTGGTGTTCAGGGGTTCAGGTGAAATTACATGACTTTTCAGTTTTTTTTTTTTCAAATGCGGATCAACTACTCAATAATCAGATAAATCAAAGAAACCAATGAGAGACACGTTCAAATAGAAATAATTACAACTGATAGGAAGATCGAATACCAGAATGTGTTCTCAAAGGACTGACTCAGTTATACGCTAAAAGTCAGTGGTGGTATACCACAAGGATCACTTTTTGGGCCCCACTTTATTTATAGTATATATGGAACTTATTCTTTTTATGACAATCATTATGATGATTTTTATATCAGATCAGAATTCACAAAGCCAGTACCTTTTCAAACAATTTTTGTTCTGTCCCGTTTTCTTCCCATTCATTAATTCTTCTCTATCTCTCCTCATATATTTTCGTCTTAGAATTCCTCGAAGATATTGTGAACCAAGTAAGACTCAATCAATCGTATTTTTGGAATTATCATTTACCTTACGAATATTTTGAGTTGTATACATATGTGTGAGCTGTATACCATATAAACTATTTCCAACAATGATTATTTCATGTGATAAATTGAGTAATTTATTACTGCATGATACCAAAAATGTTGTTTTTTTTATGTTCTGGTTCCCACGAAGAGGAAAATACCGTAATGTTCAGAGAACATTGTGGGAGACGAGAGAAAGTAAGTGGGAATTGTCGTTCTTCTTGAATTTCTACTGGTTGTATGACGCAGGTAATACTCCCCAAAGCAATACGTTCCAAAGCTTTACCGTTCGTTGGAAGAACGAGACCTGGTGACAAAAAATGGATGTGAGGACTGAGCTTGAGGATCAGTCTCCATGAGACCGCTAACTCTGGAACGATTGATGAAATTTCAGAAGAGCATTGTCGTGAAAATATCTATAAAACAGAGACAGATCGTCAACGTGTCTGCTGTGTTCTATAGGAGTGAGCGGCTTGTAAGCGAAGCATTACCGAAGAGACATATAGCTCCAGTTTGGACAGAATCTAAAAGTTTCGGTGTCTGTTTAGCACTCCATATATGGAAACTGTTTCAGGACAGGTCGGATCTTATCATAATCAGTTGACAGACACTGCAAGGTTTATTTGAGGGTTTTGGACGATGTAGTAGTCTTGATTACTTACAATTCGGACGTCCATCGCCATGATGGTTGACAGATGTCTACTCCTTTCAATATTTCACAATGTTTCAGTTGCTTGACCGCAATCGTCTTCAGGTGAATACTGAAACATCTATTTGCATGAAACAAAAAACGTTTTTGAGAGACATTTTGAACCTCAGTTTTTCCATGGAAGGGGATTAAGGTAATATAAGCATTGAGCATCGATCTTGATCTCAGAGATATTAGTGGACCTCACATCCACGTTTCACATCACACCTGTGAGTCGAGATGCGAGTCATATTGACCATCTCCAGAACTTCTATATCTGAACCTTTTGGTCGTTTTTTGCTTCACATTTTGATGCCAAATGTTACTCGAAGGTAGGTGAATGTGAGTTTCTCGATGTTAGGTACTTTTCGATTATTTTTCTGTGTCATATTCCAGTTTTTTGTGAGCCGTCCGAAGAGCACTATATTGGGCATTCCAAGAATGCTACATATTATACACCTTTAATTTTCATGTTGACGAGTCAATTAAACTGCTGAGTTCTGATAGAAAAACATGTTCAAACAACACACTCAGTTCTAAAGAGAGGAAGATCACTGAAGAGTAAAGACGGCTTTGATGCCATTTGTTCCTATATAGAGCAAATCGTTACAATTCACATCTGTTCGGGTGGTCGGTAGCCTGGCGGTCTAAGGCGCAGGCCGTCCGAAACTTCAGTATAGCGGTAGTCGGTTCGAGCCTGATGTATCTACGAGGGATTTTTTCTCAAGTACACAATATCGGAATCGATAGACGACCACAGTCCTTGTTGAAAACAAGTGTATTGTGTGTTGTCTAGATGCCAATCTCGACTAGTGCTAGCTTGGAGTGCACGCCGGCCACCCGAGGTGGTGCTGCAGGTTTTCCGGGTTTTCCTGCAGCTGAAAAGTGAATACGCCACCAAAATCAGTATGTCGCCCCGCCCCGGAGCGCTACGGCAAATAATAATAATAGCCGTCCTCTACCCGCACAGGCTATGCCTTTGGGTCACTCTACGAGTGTTTATGAGGAAGTTTTATTATTATTATTATTATTATCATCACATCACTCTAACTGGATATTTACTTACTGTGGTCCCACGACTCCCGCGCGTTGAAATGGGTTCTAGGCCGCCCCACCTTGCGAAAGGAAGAGAAGCACTCCGAGTCTTTGGGCACAGTTTATAGCTAGAGAAATCAGTTCGCTCACTTTGCGTACTATTTATTCCACGCGCATATGGGTGCTGGCAATTCATATACAGGGTGTAATCTAACCTTTTGCACTCCCGTGAAGGACGGGTGTATAATGCCATTTTATAACTAATGGCAGGTGTGAAAAATTCGAAAAAAAAAATGTGGAAATTTTAATTTTTTTTGTAAAATTCAAAAAATCTTGGAAACCGTTGTTCGAAATTACACAGTGTCTTTCATCTGGCAGTTCCAGTATTATTGCGGCTCTGCCCCGGTCAGTTGGCGTTCGGCTGACCTCGCTTCCCAAAATTTCGACGAATTTCCCAACACAATTTTAACTTTCCACAATTTTTTTTCAAATTTTTCACACCTGCCATTCATTATAAAATGGCATTATAAACCCGTCCTTAACTGGAGTGCAAGAGGTCAGATTACACCCTGTATATGATCAATTGTTTCTAACGAGAAGATGTTATGTGGCGAGTGACCGAACTGATTCGTTAGCTATAAACTGTGCTTTGGGTTTAGAGAGAAACGGACTGAACGGAGGTTTATCAGCAACAATCCCACTCATGTAATATAATTCCAATTTGCGAGTACAAAAATCGTAGTTTTCTATCGGCTAAATAGGAAGGAACAGAAATGCAAATGGATAAAAATATCGGATAAATTACGTACCATAGCAACGCTATCATTTACTGTTCGTTCATCAAGCATTGCGCGTCGGATCAGTTTGACAATTGTAATTGTCAAAAACAGAATTGAACAGCAAACATATTCCAGTAAGTTTGTGAGATTTGGATTTGGCTCTGTCTAAACATTATTCTTCTACTTATTGTCCTTTAGTTTGTTAAATGAAGTTTATTTGAATTGAATGTTCTATTCATGGGATTTTCTTAATAGCGACATCAGATCTAGCAGGATATTTTTTACGGTGGTTTTCTCATACTTACTTTCATATAGGTAATTTAGCTCGGATCTGTTCTGACAAATCACTCTAGCTACGCTCTCGTGATTTCAGAACAGCTCTCGTTAAATTGCCAATGGAAGTAAGTATTCGAAAACAACCACAAAAAATATCCTGCTAAATCTGAGCTCTTGTGATATTACCCCCGAATAAATTTGACAGTAAGGAAAATAATAATTAGATGAATTCATTCATCATGTTGATAAAAAATGTTTCAATCGTTGTATGATACAACGTTTCAATCTTTCACAATTGAAGTCGATTCAAAATCTATCAATTATGGGGCTATCAATCACTCAAATTGTTACTGGATGAAATATTGAATATATTAAAGATTGATTGAATGACTTCGAAGTCCGAAAATAATTAAATTCCGACTTCAAAGTCAGAGTTTTATTATTTTCCACGATTGCCATTAAACCACATCCGATATTATTGTGAAAAGATCCTAAATAAAAGGGAAAATCTGAAGGTGAAAATTTTCATTTTGATTCAGATAGTTGATAGAATCACTCATAGAAAACGTTGATTTCATTGATCTAAGGACCGCACCTCTTACATTAGATCTCCATCAGGGAGATCGGGAAAATTGGGAAGTAGACTCTTCATAAGCAGTAAGGATGGAAATGATGGAAATATTTCTTCTGCGTTACCGACGTTACCGCAGAAGAAATATTTAGATATTCCATCAGATTTGGTTCAATGTCCAACGTGGCCTTAGCAAGGGAAGTAGTAGTTTTCTATTAGATATCACAGATGAATCACATTTTTCAATTTTAATGTAGAATGTTTCTCTTTTCAACATGAATACCTCCCAAGAGGTTATTTTGAAAGAAAGAGAATAGCGACAAAAGTTTGTCTTTCAGCCGCAGATGATTCTACAACTGATTTTATGAACATCCTGTTCATATTTCCAAACATAAATCAAAATGCACTACCCATGACAGGTGTATTTTAAAAAACAATTTCCAACGTGTTATTGCAGAAAAATATTTTCATTATTTCCATCATTTCCATCTTTTCCATTCTTGCTCTGTGAAATTACTTCTAAAAAGCCTGCTCGAGATTAAAATTCTAATATAATGACATTTTTTATTCAGTTATGAATCTGCTCGATAAGTCAGCCTGATTCACAAATTTTCATGCATCTAAGACTCAAATCAACCAAAATGAGAAGCGCATTGTGAACATTCATTTCATTTGGTATATATACCTTGGCGGTAACAAAAGACGTATTATTGGGTATGGCTTTTGTAACATTTAGTGATATGAATGCGACATATCAAGGATGTTTGTGTTAACTGGGTCGTATCATAGGTATACCGGCCACTGTGAGATCGGCCTTTCTTGAGAAAAGACATGCTTGGGTTTTGTTCACAATAAATTTACCGAATTGTTGGATCCCCACTCTGAAATTGGTATCAACTACATGTTCGAATCGTTCACTTTCCTTTCCGTTCTTTTCTGGTTTCACGGGCTGATATCGCAGCGGTATGAAGGATACTCTACTATCATCCGCAAGGCTGAGCACTGGACACGAGAAACAGGGTTGAATGTCTGATGAAACTCCGTCAAATATCACGTGGAGAGATCGGTCTGAGAGAATGCTAGAGAGCAAGGACAAGGAGTCCAACTGGCGGGAAAAGCGTCTTGGAGATGTCTAATACAACAGCCAGGGTTTCACCACATTTTTTGAAATATTACTGCCATATATGTGAGACACAACCAGTCGATCCCTGATAACAGAAACCATATTGTCGATCTTCCAGCTCGATGTTGATCGCTTTTTCCGTGGCATCCGAGTTTACAGATAGCAGTGTGATAGGTCTGATGTATGTATATGACCAAGGTTTAATCTTGGTCGGTTTGTTTGATTTGAATTGTATTTTCTTTTTGGAAAAACGATAGACAAAGTTTTATTTGAATTCAAAATTACAAGTTGTTTATTATATAACAATTCAATTCTTTTTCATCTCTTTGGTGACTGACTGCCACACTGACACTTCATAAAATTATATTCCAGGAGTCTGTTAGGCCAGGAGTCGTGTCGTTCTTAACATAGCCCCCATTTTGAAGATATCCATCTTCAACATAAATGTTGATCTTGAACGTCATCGTCAGTTGGAAGTGGAAGTGGACAAAGTTTATTGAAAGCTCGCTTGACATTTCCTCCCTTCGTTTTGACGGTTGCAACTCTGCATATGCCATCCTTCCCTGGGTGTAACGTAACTATGCGACCCAATCGCCACTGAAGTATTGGTAACTTGTCTTCTTTGATTATGACGATCTGATCTTCTTTCAGCTGTTCACCAGTTGACTTCCACTTAACCCTCTCCTGGAGTTGAGATATGTATTCCTTGTTCCAACGGTTCCAGAAGTGTTGTACCAATTTTTGAACTCGTTCAAATTGTTTGAGCCGGTTGTCAGGAATATTTTCGAAATCTTGATCTGGTATTGACATGAGCGGTTTTCCAATTAAGAAGTGAGCTGGGGTAATAGGAAGAGGATCACTGGGTTCAAAGGATAGGAGGAAAAGAGGACGGGAATTTACCACTGCCTCCACCTGGGTCAATAAAGTATAAAAATCCTCAAATGTTAGATGAGATTCCCCCATTACTCTTTTTAAATGATATTTAATCGACTTCACCCTAGCTTCCCATAGTCCTCCAAAATGAGGAGCATTTGGAGGAATGAAATTCCATTTTATGGATTCAGTTGACAACGATTCAATGATATCATGTTCATTATCGATTAAAAATTTTCCCAATTCTTTCATTTTTGAACAGGCACCTACAAAGGTTGTGCCATTATCTGAAAATATTGAAGATGGTTTTCCACGACGGGACACAAATCTTCGAAGGGCTTTCAGAAATGAATCTGTGGACAATTCGGATACTAGTTCAAGATGAATAGCTTTTGTGGTGAAGCAAACGAATAATGCTATCCAGCATTTCGATACTTTACCACCGCGTCCTTTTTTGTCTTTGATAAGAAACGGGCCTGCATAGTCAATGCCTGTGACTTGAAAGACCGAACCTACTTCAATGCGCTGCGCAGGTAAATTTCCCTTTATGGGAGTGGTTGTTTTGGGATTACTCCTAAAGCATCTTATGCAACGCCGAACAGTTTGCTTAGCCAAATTTCGCCCTCGAATTGGCCAAAATCTATCTCTTAATGAAGCTAACAATAACTGCGGACCAGCATGTAATAATCGAATATGTTCAGCAGTGAATATTAACTTAGTTAGATGGTGTGAATGACATAAAATAATAGGGTGTTTTTTATTGAAGTTATACAATGAATTATCTAAACGACCGCCAACACGTAGTAGACCATTTTGATCTAAAAACGGATTCAAATTATAGAGACTACTTTTTGAATCACATTCTTTTCCTTTCTTTAATATAATTATTTCACTTGAAAATGTCTCCCTCTGAGAAATCTTGAGCAATTTAACGAAAGCATTTTCTATATCTTCTGCTGACACAAAATGTTTTCTTTCTAACCGGGAGTGTTTACAGTTGAACACAAACCTGAACAATTGTGCAGTTACTCTTTTAAGTCTATTCAAATTAGAAAATTTTTGAAAAGGAAAATTTTCCATATAAGTTGACGGAAATGAAATGGTTTCAATTTTTCTAGTTTCTGGTAAATCATCGGTAATGGATGCCAGTTTGGGCCAACTGGATTCATGTTCTAATAACCAAGAAGGTCCATTCCACCACAATTTTAAATCTTTTAATTGTGAAGGTAATACACCTCTTGACAAAAGATCTGCTGGATTACTACTGGTTGGAATATGCCTCCATTCATACGAACCAGTGATATCTTGAATTTCGGACACACGGTTACCAACAAACGTATTCAATAGATTTGGAGCCGTTTTTATCCAACCCAATACTATTGTAGAGTCTGTCCAGAAGATGTAGCGGTTGAAAACCAATTTAATGGAATCAATGACTTTCCTTGCTAATCTGGATGACAATAAAGCACCACATAATTCCAAACGTGGAATAGTTACTGTTTTTAATGGGGCTACTTTACTTTTTGCACACACTAAATGTACAAAACTTTCCCCTTTATCATTAACTGATTTGATATAAACACAACCACCGTAACCTAGTTGAGATGAATCGGAAAATGAATGTAATTCCAAACTAGCCACATTATGGCACAAGACTTGCCTTGGTACTGATAGTAGATCAAATATCTGTCCAATACTAGATAAAATGGATCGTTTTGTTACTCGTTTGGATACGAATTCTGATTTTATGTTAAATTTTAACATATCAGAACTACAAGACCAAATCAGACCAAGTGTTTTCGCACACTCATTGGGTCCGATCTGAATAGTTGTATCGGTGGTCATCGATTCTGCCTTCAAATGTTTTATGACCTTTGGTTCATTAGAGTACCATTTCCTTAGTGGAAAACTTGCACTATTTAAAATTTGTGATACTGTATCACAAATGTAAACAGCTTCTTCGAAAGAATTTGCACCTGTAAGTAAATCATCTACATAAAAGTCGTTTTTGATTATATCAGATATAAGTGGATATTGATTTTCACAATCGATTGCTAATTGAAAGAGACTACGAATAGCCAAAAAAGGGGAAGAAGCCATTCCAAAAGTAACTGTATTCAAATCGAAAACACTAATGGGTTCAGATAATTCTGACCTCCATAAAATTCTTTGAAATCGCCTTTGACTAGGTTCGACAAACACCTGTTTGAACATTTTTTCGACGTCTGCTGATAAAACAATATCATGTTTTCTAAAACGAATAATAATTGATGTCAGATCATTTTGAATAGTTGGACCTACCATCTGTACGCTATTCAGTGACAAACCGGAAGTTGTTGGTGCTGATGCATCAAACACGACACGTAACTTTGTAGTGAGGCTATCTTCACGAACAACTGCATGATGTGGTATGAAATAGGCCATTTCACTGTTATCAAAATCTCCAATCTTTGTCATATGTCCCATGGTTTCATATTCGGACATACAACTGACATACTGTTCTCTCAGAGAAGGGTTTCTTTGTAGTTTTTTCTCTAGTAAAAGAAACCTTTTCTGAGCCAAATGAAAAGAATCACCCAATTCGCCCAAGTTACTTTTAAAAGGAATTGAAACTTGAAATCTGCCGTTAGATAAACGTTTGAAATTTTTTACAAAATGATCTTCGCATAAACGTTCTTCAGTAGATAATGTTAGTTTAGTATCTAGACATTCTTCTAATTCCCAAAATTTACTGAGCTGTTGTTGAATGTCCATTGTAGAAATATGACACATATTAGAAGTGTTTTGAGATAAAGGTATAGGACCAGAAACAATTCAGCCAAATTTGGTTTTTTGTAAGATGGGTTGTCCAGGACCCAATTTATGTTGACCAACACATAAAAGTGACCAGAACAGATCGGCGCCAATCAACATGTCAATTTTGCCTGGATTATAAAAAGTTGAATCAGCTAGTTTCATGGTTTTTGGTATTTGCAAATGAGAAAAATTCAGATTCACACTCGGAACAAACCCTGTAATCTCTGGCAAAACGAAACAATCTATTTTGGTTTGGAAAGTTGTGTAATGGGAACCAATTTTCAAAGTGCAACGTTCATTAATTTTTGTCACTGTTTGATTCAAGCCAGAAACTGAAAAATCGAATTTATTAGTTTTTAAGGAGAGTTTCTCACATATGTCACTCGTTATGAAACTACATTGACTTCCACTGTCTAAAAGTGCTCTTATGGTATGAGAAATATTATTTTCATCGAAAATTTGAATATATGCAGTGGATAGCAAAATATCCTGAATTGAATTAGAGGATAAAGTTATGCTAGCATTTGCACTTTCACTGTTTTGATTGATGTTTTCTGTTACTACTGGGGACTCAGTTTTGGTTCGATCAATGTGAAGCAAAGTATTATGTCGATAGCGACATATAGTGCAACCTTTCAGTCGACACGTCCTTATGGGATGTCCAGATTTGAGGCAGTTGAGACACAAATGTTTCTTTTTGGAAAACTCAATTCTCTCAAAAACCGGTAGTTTAAGAAAATCTTCACAATTATAAATCAAGTGATCTTTTTGCAGAAGGTGCAAATATTGCTATTAGCTAGAAAATTTTTGGAAAATACAGACTTTGTTTTATTGTGACTGGTTTCACGAGTAGAATATCTATCAGCGCTTATGGTTTCCAATAAATCGGCCCTATTTTTCAAAAACGACATAAGATTTTTGAAAGTTGGCACTTCATGTTCCGATTTATTTTCTTCCCATTGTCGCAATGTACGGGAATCAAGTTTTTGACACACAAGGTATATTATAAGAGTATCCCATTGATCTACTGGCTGTTTTAGCTGTTCCAGAGATCGTAAATGTTTGGATAAACTATCGATAAGTGAACGAATTTTTGTAGCAGACTCTTTGGCAATTGGTTCTAAATTGAACAATTCGTGAACGTGTTTATTGATAAGTAATCGTGAATTATCGTATCTTTCACAAAGAATTGACCATGCAACTGTATAGTTTGATGAAGAAAATTCTAGTGACTTTATGACCTGCGCAGCACTGTCACTGAGTGATGCACGCAAATAATGAAATTTTTGGATGGGTGACAAAGTATCGTTGGAATTTATTAAAGAATCAAACGTATCTCGGAACTCCAACCACATCTCATACTTACCACTAAATTTGGGCAAATCTATCAATGGTAACCGAACACTCTGTATATTTCCAATATTATGTTCACTTACATAGGACGCAGGCCTATTATGAACAGCATTTGTATGGGTACTTCCAGGAGGAGAATTACTTCCGAGAGTAGAATATTGTGTTTCATAGTGAATTTTCAAAACCCTTTTAGCGTATGCCATCTTGGAGAAAAAAGTGTTTTCAAATTGTTCCCTTTCTGACAACTGCTGTTCAAAATTATCCGTAATTTGTTCAATTTTATTTTGTACATCATTGAATTCATCAAGAAGAGTTTCAAGTCGCTCAACACGACTATGAAGATCTAATAATTGTAATTCATCCAACTTGAATCTAGGATCAGTTAAATTCACATGAATCTCATCGCGTAAAAAATTAGAAAATATCGTTAAACGAGATTTAATTGAAGCACGTTTGCGAATGAGTAGTTTTTCTTCTTCACTCATGTTTAGGAAAAATTATACCTTACAAAATTCAGACAGAGGCAATGGAGAGATAATGGATAGATTGGATAGGATAGGAAAGGTCTCACCCACTTCTTTCTGCTGATTTGTTCTTCGGAAACGACGAACTGCTGTCAGGACTGGATTTTAACAGAAAAAGTTTCGTATGAATGCGAAGTTATACTTTTTCTGCAATTATCCTGCTCAAAAGGACCATGTATATGACCAAGGTTTAATCTTGGTCGGTTTGTTTGATTTGAATTGTATTTTCTTTTTGGAAAAACGATAGACAAAGTTTTATTTGAATTCAAAATTACAAGTTGTTTATTATATAATAATTCAATTCTTTTTCATCTCTTTGGTGACTGACTGCCACACTGACACTTCATAAAATTATATTCCAGGAGTCTGTTAGGCCAGGAGTCGTGTCGTTCTTAACACTGTACTTGTTGGGTAGTAGTACAGTAACCACAGACAAATGTGAGCCACAAGTGAAGAATGAATTGTAGCACTTTGAAACTCGGCACATGACTTCTTGACATCATGTATTGTTAGAAAAAAACATGTTTGCCAAAAAATCAGGGATGGAACCAAATACCAATTTTTATTTAAAAAAATAATAAATATTATATTTGCATGAGAATGTAGGAGTCTTCAGAAACGATATGAACTTTTTCTTTTCCTTCTCTGATCATTTTTAGTAGAGTAATGACCAAATATTCGGCTTCGCCAGAACTTCCAGCGGCGGGTAAGCTTGAACCTATAATTTGATGTCGGCGTTCAATCAAGTTTTCTGAGAAAACGAGCACATTTCATAAAAAATTACTGTGGGTCATTTTTATGGAGAATTGAATTGTCTTTCACCTTGTTTAGTTGTTTTTGTGATAAATCATATACTTTCCAAGATTACAGCAAAAAACTATTTATTTATTTTTAAACAAAAAAAAATTGTTCCTCCGCTGGAATTTCGGTAAACAATTTTTTTTCGTGTTTATCATGGTTCCAGCAACTAGCATACCAAGTTTGGTGGTCCCTTTTTTTGAGACTTGCACTCTTGCAATTTTCCAGTTGGACGGAAATATCCAGAAATTATAAGGTACTGAATAATTTGCAACGACCTGGTGTTAGTTTCTTGAGAATGATCGGAGAGTTTTTCAAGAAAGTCTGAGCAACTCACTTGGTCTGAACTGTGTGGTTCAGACCAAGTGAGTTTATTTTTTCAATTAAAAATGCAAATGCTCTATAATGTACTCGTGGACATAATTCTGGAAATAATATGTAAATAAGAATATCTGCATCGTTTCAGACTCTCAAGAGGCACAGCAATTTCATAAATGCCCCGAAACGACGCTACGGCCAGTGATAGTAACCCTGGAAGGTATCAAGGACCCAGCAGAAAGAAAAGGATAAAGCAGATCTGGATGCCAGGACATCATAAATCGTAACGGGATAACAAGGATAAGAAAAGTTGACTTATTCACCAGACAGGATCAGTCATTTCAGAGGTCTGTGGATTAGTCACTATTCTAGGACAAAATGGATCGTGAGAATGAATTCTGATATTATTTCTATACGACATTGGAATCTTCATTAAATAAATACCAAGCATTGTTTAAAAACAGCATAAATCAATTATACTGAAATTTATAATTAGGCAGCAACTGATATGAAATAATGATATGAATCATAATTTAATTATTACAAAACATCGTCCGATATAAATCCATGAAACTTTTCCACTCCCTGAATAATACAATCTTACATATAACTAACATTCTTATTGAGTTTATGGACAATCTGGCTGCAACTACAAAATATGTAAATTTCAATCCACAAGGTTGAAAAACATAACATACCCCGATTCAATTCAGTGCCAGTTTTTCACAGTCTAGAATGAATGAAAATAAATATTTTGTAATTGTCATCTGGTATGTAGTGCACGTTTTTGTTTATTGTTCTTCGTGGCATAATATCTTTTAAGTTGCCCCAGGTGGCTGTTGATAAGCAAAACAAGAAAGATGTTAAGAAATGCGTTGAAATTACACCAACACGTGTTAGTTGCTGTGTTAGACAAATTTAACGTTTTTTTCGGGTTGTCAATGAACTTTAAAATTTGATACTGCAGCGTTATGGATAATTTAGTTCGGTTGAAAAAAAATCGCGGAAATGACTTTTTATTCCTTGCTAAAAGTCTTAAAGAAATGGTTAACATATTTAATTTCGGTTATTTTGCCATTCATCGCATGAGGATGACATAATTCGCTAAAAGTTTATCGGTATTTGGTTACATTTTATGAATGGAAGTCGAAATCGCTATTGGATGACTGCTTTCGCGTAGACATAATTTGATTTATCTCTTCATTTGAAGAAAGTATCGAAGAGTCACTTGAATTTTTTAAAATTTGAGATCTAAGATCATGGAAGTTTTGTTGAAATTCATAAATTTAGGATGGCGGACAAGTAAACGTTTAGAAGAGATAGATAGTTCAAAACAGGAAATAGGCTTTGTAATAACCATAACTAATTAAAAAGCACAAAATTAAATAAAAAAAACTTTTCGGAATGCGCCAAAAAGTATAAAATAATGTCTTTGGGTATGCAGTGTGGGTTTTTCTGTGAGTTTCATATTCAAAAGCTTGCTGCTTTCGTATTTGAACTGACAACTTTGCGCGGCCAGCTTTTGAATCTGTAATTCACAAAATAATCTACATTTCACATCAAGAAGAAATTGACTTTAAAAAGGTTTTTTTATTATTATTTTATTCATGGTGTCCCACAATAAAAGGGGCAAACTCCGATGGTAGAATCCTCACTTCATTGTAAGACTATAAGTTCCAATAAATATATACCCTGAGATGAATAATAACCAAGTTCAGGGTGTTGAAAGTGACAAAAAAAATATATGTTTTCGAGAATAACTCCGTAACGGCTCAACTTTTCTTAATGAAATTTGGTATGTCATATGACAGCATTGGGTTCCAAATTTTAATGTTCATCATGCGTTTATAACTTCAAACAGGGGCGTACGACAGGTGGATGCCCTTAATCGCCTCTCCCCAACTTTCACGCCACTGGATTAATATCGGTTTCGTTATCTTTTTCTCAATCCCAAATATCTCCTGCACAAAAAAGGGATTGCGTTATCAATGATATCAACGGTTTTCAAGATATTTGAAGTTGAATAAGTTCGTTTGGATGTGATATGGATACTCATTATTGATTATTTTCTTAGTTGCTATATATTTAGGTTTTAAATATCTGGAAATTTTTGTAAATAAAATCCCTCGTAAATACCAACAATTTTCGAAATATTTCAATTAATACTTATACTTATAATGTTATAAATAACGGTAGAGAGTCGTCGCCGACCTATGTTTTTACCATTTCTACTACAATATACACCTACATCGTAGGCTAGTCGTGGCAAATACTTGTCATGAAACGACTACCCCCCTGGCTGATACCACGACCGATATTGAATTATATCCAACAGATACTTGTGCAATGTACGTCATTATGAAACAATTGCAAGTGCTCCCTGTAACCAAATAGCAGAATTTTGTATTGATTCGGATAGGGAGACCACCTGCAGTTTCGAGGTTCTTGCCCCGTCATCAGTACAAGGTGGGTCATTGCTACAGTCAGCCATCTGTTTCCCGTCCAAATCATCCCATCATTCCGTCTATTTGCTCAATCTTGTCTCGGGCTGATGAAAATGGTGTAAGCCGCTCCACCTGGTGGCGAGAAGATCAAGAAGCACTCCGATTCTCCGGGCTGAGAGATTCAGTAAGATATCTGAGCTTTGTGTTATCATTCATCTAGCGGTATATGTTTATTGACACTTATAGCCTTAAAATGTAGTGAATAATCTACCATCCAAGTGTGTCCCCTTTGTTCTGGGACACCCTGTATTATTTGTTGTGGTGTACCTACATTATTTGTAACTACAGGCATTCATCATCTCATTTTTATCACAATTAAATAAACATATTGGTGTCATGTTTTATTTCATTCTTATTCATTGTATTGGTTCAATCAAACTTATATTAAGCGAAAGCTTCTAGAAAAATAAACTCTTTCTAAAAATTATTTTTGTTTCTTACTTAGACATAGTTTGAAAAATTGTACTTTTAATTAATCCTTCACTTACCGGACACTTGTTAGGTTTTTCACCGCTATGTACACGCATATGAATCAAAAGTTTGTATCTGGCATTGAAGGGTTTTGTTTTTCTTGGACAATCATCCCAAAAACACGTGAACTCTTCACCTGAAAAAAAAAACAAATTCCAAACGTGAGGTCTAACCTTGACAATTTATACTTACTTCAAACAGTGGACTTGGTATATCAGAAAAAACAATAAAGTGTGTAAGAAACTTATGAAATAAAATTATATGAGGCGATATCCGAAAAAATTATAAAAAAATGCTCGGACAAATAAATTTTTGTTTTGAATGTGACGTCACCTAAGTACTATTGAAAGGTCCTTCTTGTTTAAGAAGACTCTTCCTGATAAGCTGATTTCAACGGGCTATACAGTGAAGACATGACCCACCCCCTTTAACTTTTGAACGAAACAAGTTCAAAAATTTGGGTAGGAAGGTACCATTTTTACTACTTTTTGGCATACAAATTATTTAGTCAAGTCGTTTAAAATTTGCTTTAAATATCTGACAAAAAAAGTATTTCTATAAACAAAGCGGTGTTGGATAATGAATAGAAAGGCCTTCAAAACCAGGTGTCACGTGACCCCCTTTACATTTGACAAATGAAAGTTGATGGTGCCCTCTTGACACTAGACCACGTAAGGACAATCATTTTTATGCCAAAAAGTGGTAAAAGTCGTACTTTTTCACCTGAAATTTTCCCGACCTCGAAAGCTTGTTTCGTTCGAAAGATAATGGGGGACAGGAGCCTTTTTTACGTTTTCACTGTATACAGGGTGATTCCTAAGCCAATACTTTTTTTAACTGTGTATAGAACTTTTCAAATAACACTTTCCAAGAAAACTGAAAAATACCAAAGTTACACTATTACAAAACGTGTCCAATACGGTCCTGTCTAACTTAAATAAGGTGATTACTTGTGCTTCGGACTTCCATCGTCTTAATGGTTGAAAGATTTCTACTTCTTTCAATTTTTCACTACGTTTCAATTGCTTGAATCTGCAATCGTCTTCAGGTGAATAAGGTGTTCAAAATTATCACAATCAACTTCAACACAACGACACAACACAAAGATTTGCTCTTTCCGAGGAAAAAACTAAACATAAACAGACTATAGGTACAGTCAAACCGGCCTAATGTTAGACATGAAAACGTGCTGCGCACTTTTCGGACTACGGAGTTCAGTGCGTAATATATCTAGTGATAAGAAAGACATTCAAAATGAACGCACAGGAAATTGAAAATCTATCGGTAGATTGGTTTTACTGTAGGTACGTCTTTTTTTCCCGCTTGTTTTTCAGTTTTCTGAAAAAAGTTATTTGGAAAAGTTGTTTATTTTAGCGAGTTCTATATATACTTAAAAAAAGATATCAACTTAGAAATCACCCTGTATAATTCAATACTGTTTGAAGCGTGAACTAGATTGTGTTCTCCAAGCGTCTACTTTAAGTTTTTCCCAAGCCCTTGAAGAGTTTTAGAATTTAGCCTAAAATTCATTAAATAATTATCAGCAGTAGTTGTATTTCATGGGAAAATCACGTGAGGTCCATTGCCAAAAGTATCTATCTCTAAAAAATTTGGTATTCAGTTTATAGTACGAAGAACTATTTCACTTCCCGTCAACTGATTATCGAAAGCTGTTTAGATTTTATGGCACATGTCCAGCAGAAAATAACTAATTTCCTGGGTAGATTCTTCGACAGATATTGAACTATATATGTGAGACATAATGTGCAAAAATCCTTACTTTGAATCAATAACTTGGCAAATGGAAATAGGTATTATAATATATATCATCTAGTATAACTGGAACGTTTTTTAGTTTGTCAGCGAGATGGATCCTGCGTGATCAAATTCAACCCTACTAGTCCAAGAAATGAGGAAGCAGCCCAATGTCAAATGTGCAGAAATTAATATCCGAAAACAAAAAATATGAGCGTATAGGAAATTAAAATTCAGGATGAGTTTCTATTTAATGCGACTCGATCGTGATTACCGAACATAACCTAAAAAATTGGCAAAGTTGCGAAAAGCGATTTTTTGCTGAAAACTAAAAAACTACAGTTCCGATAAAAAAAATTAAATTATGAAATTGTAGGTATTGAAGAGATCTATCAATTAAGTCGATTATAATTTTTTGAAATCATTGATACTTTCCGAGTTATATCGGAAAAACCGTGAAAAATCGGGTTTTCTATAACTCGTTAATTGTAAGGTATTCGAACTTGTTACTTACTGTTATGTGTAGCCTATGGCAAGCTAAAAAAGTATTTTTTTGAAAAATTTATATGAATAAATGAAGTTTTCTAAAAAAAGATGCTTTCTCAATTTGGCTACTCTTGCTCGGGAAATGATGCTACAGTAACGATTCAGGGCTTATTTTTTTGTACTTCCATATTATCGAATAAGTATATTGATTTTTTTAATTTTAAGGATAAAAAATTACTTAAAAAATTGCACAATTTTTTTACATGTTTTTTCTAAATTAAATTCATAATTTTTTTTATAGAAATGACTTTTATGAAAACAGATTTCTGGCATGATTTTACGCATATAAAAAAATAATTGAATTTCTACGATCACTAGGAGCCGAGATCATTTTTTTATTTCAAAAAATCTGGACGGCGCAATAATAATTGCAGAAGAAGATGCCGATTTACTTAATCTGACTAGAGAAAACAACATAATTATAGTTGGACAAGTTGTTGATTTGATTGTACTTCCCACGCAATTGGTTCCCAGTACAACAAAACATATTTTTTTTGAAAAAAGGAAAAGCACGAGAAGTAGATCGCTGGTATTCCAACAGCAGGTTTAAATATTCACACCTATCGAAATATGTAGCTTTTCTCTCAGGCTGTGATACAATCCTCGATCTTTTTTTTACTAACAGGAGAAGAACAAATTACTGAAAATTTTGCATTCGAATCCAAACCACCTTCAATTATTGGATGTATTTTATGAAGAAACTGCTCTTTCTGAAGAAGCGACAATATGTGCAAAATTATTTCTTCATTGTATAATAATAAGAAAGAAGGAGTTCTCAATGAACATCGTTGTATTTTAAAGGAGCCGCCAAACAACATGTCTTCAGAGTTTATTTGCATTTACAAAAACGGTTGGGCAACGACAAAAGGATCACTCAGTGGGGATGAAAAATTACGAATAGTGCATTAATGCCAGTTTATACTGATGATCCATTGATACCAAATGAGATATTGAAAAAATCTCATACAGCTGTAACAGTGGTTGCAAAACAAAAACCTGTGGCTGCATAAAGCAATTTCTACATTGTTCGAGTGTTTGCACACATTGTGATTCCAGTGAATGCGAATTTTGAGACGCCTACCACCGAAATAGATGAAGAATTGCCCAAATTCATGGATAGTCTGCTCACAGACATTATGGAAGAAGAAGAAGAAAAAGAAGAAGAGGAAGAAGAAGAAGAAGAAGAAAAAGAAGAAGAAGAAAAAGAAGAAGAAGAAAAAGAAGAAGAGCCAAATGATTCAGCGGACAATTACAAAAGGAAAATTAGTGAGTCTGTATCAATATAATATATGAATATTTTTTCTGTAATAATTTCATAAATGTTTTGTACATTATAGAGTTATTATATCATTTTGTGAATATGATATTCGTGTTTTTCTCGACGAGCTACCCCAAATTAAGTACAAAGGGATTTATGTGCGTTGTCCAGAAGCCGAGATACTCAATATTTTTCAAGCGCAAGCTACTTTGAACGCACGAAATAAGTTTTCAGTGCTATCCCCACTCCGCCACCCGCTACAGCTGCCGCGATCCGCGCCTGCACGCCTCACTTTATTCATCAATTAATTATACTGCAAATGAACTAGACATATCCTAGTATTTTTTTATTGAAATTATAGGTATTCAACCTTAATATCCATGAAGGTGACTGTTGTACGATGATTATTACGCCTTCCAGATTTTTTTGAAATAAAAATTATTTCGGCTCTTAGTGATCGTAGGAATACAATTTATTTTTTTGAATGCGTGAAATCATGCTAGGAATATATTTTCATAAAAGTTATTTCTATAAAAACAAAAATAAGGGATTGATTTGGAAAAAACCCTTAAAATTGAAAAAAGTACAACTCTTACAGAAAAAAATAAATCCTGAATCGTTACTGTAGCATCATTCTCCGAGCAAGAGTAGCCAAATTAAATGAGCATCTTTTTTTAGAAAACTTCATATATTTTAAAAAGTAATCAATGTTTATCATTTTTCAAAAAAATACTTCTTTGGCTTGCCATAGGCTACACATATAACAGTAATTAACAAGTTTCAATATCTTACAATTAACGAGTTATAGAAAACCCGATTTTTCACGGTTTTTCCGATATAACTCAAAAAATTATAATCTATTCAATTCATAGATCTTCTTGATACCTACAATTTCCTGATTTATCTTTTTTCGATCGGAGCTGTAGTTTTTTAGTTATCAACAAAAAATGGCTTTTCACAACTTTGCCAATTTTTTAGGTTATCTTCGGTAATCACGATCGAGTCGCATGAAATAGAAACTCATTCTGAATTTCGATTTCCTATACGCTCATATTTTTTGTTTTTGGATATTATTTTCTGCACGCACTTTTCCCTATTGCTTGGACTATACTGGTATAGTGAGACCCTGCGTGTGAAAAACCGTGACGACCTGCTGCACTGACGAAGAACAGAAATTCTGACATCGACCTGCAGTTGGGTCCCCGTCTCAAAGAGCTCAAGCAATATCGTTTCTTTACATTAAGGATTTTTGCACATATACCTATCTGACAGATATATTCAAATATCCATCAAGGTTTGACTTATTTTCTACTAGACATAACGCAATAAAATGCATACAAAAGTATATTACTTTCTAACAGAATTGTGTCGATTGTTTCACTATGACTGTTTGATTATTGCTGCAACGTACTGTTGACTGCCATGAAGTCTGAAACACGGTATACGATTGATTGATAAATACTCCGAGATCCAATATCTTCTTATTTTTTATATTATATTCAGTCGCGAAGTCATATTATGGTTTTGTCCGAGTTTATATTTTATAACAAATTTTCCACCAACGTAATTCATTTCGAAACGACATAATTCATCTATTAATAGTCCCAAAAATGTCATAAATAAAATTGGTGTGGCTCTTCTACGCCTTCGTAGTTATTCGTTTTGAAATGGCATCATACATCCGTTATTCACTCCTATGAATATGATTGGAAATTCCGAGTTAGTAAGTCAAAATCAGATAATTCCGTTAGTAACTCAGAATTCCGAGATTAGTACAGTAAACACAGACAAATGTAAGCCACAAGTGAAGAATTAATCGTAGCACTTTGCAACTCGGCACATTACTTCTTGACATCATGTATTTTTAGAAAAAAAAAATGTTTACCAAAAAATCAGGGGTGGAACCCAGAAATATTTTTATTTAAAAAATTACAATTTTTTTTTTGCTGTTGTTTCAGAAAGTATAAGATTTATCAAGATACAATTTCAACAAGGCGAAAGATGATTCAATTCTCCACAAGAAATATACTTAGTAATTTCTCACAAAATGCGCTCGTTTTCTCAAAAAACCTGATTGAATTCCGATATGAAATTTCAGGCTCGCATTAACCTGAAAAAGTGTAGGTATATCGTTCCTGAAGACTTCTACTTCCTGATGCAAATATAACATATGAGTATCTGACTATCTGAGTACCTAAAATATGCTTTGTCTCACTTCATATAACACTTCTACGATATTTACGGAGGATCCGAAAGTCATGGATATTTTAGTTGATATGAAATAATTATACTGAAGCAGGAATCAGTACCCTCTTTGGACCATATGCAACGATTTTAGACTAGTGAGACAAGTCTCTCTTATACATGCCAAAGAAAAAACTGGGTTTTACTCCTGCCTCAGTTTTCAACTCACCCATAATCCCGGCAGTTTCTTCAGTAAATGTTGAAAATAATCGCTTATACACATCCTACATAAAAAATTAAGTATGTGATTTCAAGCTTGAGGTTTGCTCTTCACAACAGTGTTATTAAACATATACGCAGGATATGAATAAGCGATTACTTTCAACATTTACTAAAGAGAATGCCGGTTTTTTGAGTAAGTTGTATATGAGGCAGGAGTAAAACAAAGTTTTTTTTTTTGGCATGTATAAGTGGGACCTGTCACACTACTTTAAAATTGTTGCATATAGTCCAAAGAGGGAAGGGTTGCTGCTTCAGTATAATAATTCGATATCTACTAAATTGTTCATGATTTTCGTATCATCCGCAAACATCTCCGTGAAGGGCGACAAAACACATTTTAGGTACTCAAGTACTCGCATATTATACTCACATGAGAAGGTAGGAGTCTTCAAAAACGATATGAACCTTTCCTTTTCCTTCTCCGATCATTTTTAGCAGAGTTACGACCAATCAAATATTTGGTTCCGCCAGAACTTTCAGTGGCGGATAAGCGTAAACCTGAAATTATATGTTGGCGTTCAATCACGTTTTCTGGGAAAACGAGCAAATTTCATAAGAAATTACTAAGAATAATTTTTGTGGAAAATTGAATTGTTTTTCACTTTGTTGAGTTGTTTTTCCAACAAATCATATACTTTCTAAGATTACAGCAAAAATCATTCATTTATTTTTAAATGAAAAAAAAAATATACTACTAGCATACCAAGTTTGGTGGTGCTACAATCGATCCTCGTCTCAAAACCCAATCGTACTAGATTAGATAGTGAGTGGGAATTATGGAATTCTGACTCAGTAAGGCGGAATTCCGAGAAATACCATAAGTGGTGCGTCCACAGTGCATATCAAAGTAGAAGGTCGAACGTGAGAACAGCTTCCTTAAACTTTTTAAATTTCTGTTAAAACAAATTCCTCACCTCTTTTCAGCTCCACATGACATTTTTCGATGTGTTTCACCAAGCTAGTTTGCGAATCGTACATCTTGTAACAGGTCTCCCATTTGCACTGAAATCTGCTTGAACTGCTGACCTCCTCAAACTCATTTCCGTAATCAACGTCGCTATGTTTCTGAGCAAAATCCCTTCTCTTTCTCATCGGAAACATCACGTTACTGCTCGAACTCAGTAGAGGATCATCGTTGAGGAGTGCTTCGCTCTGGGTCAAGACCATTTGGTTATCTTGATGGATGTTGAACAGGTCCTCGCTTGTGGCGCATCTTTCTTCCAATAGGTTATTGCTGGAGATGAAGTTATTGTTCGGGCATTTGATGCCAATTAAGTGGCCAAATTCGCTCTTTACTGATGAGTCCTGGAATAAATTCGATATTAGATTATTCTGGAGACATAACAGTGAATCATTTTGAAATGCGGCTTTAGTTGTACTGGCTCTTGGTCAAATTGTCTGAAATTTATTATATTGTAGTTGAATGGGTTGTTAGGAATATGTTTGAGTTTAAATAATTTTTTTGTATCATTTCTGAGATATAAACGGCCAAAGTTAGTAAAAACGCCGTACCTAGTTGGGTTTGATTGACAAACAAAAAACTGTTTTGTAAGTCGAAATAAGACAAATATTTAGGGTGGAAATTAATCTATCGGTACTCGTTAACGTGTCCAATTATAATCCTAATAATAATACATTAGGTTGTATACGGGTATAGTCATAGTTCTAGCCCTATTCTCAAACCAACAGTTATATTTTGGTGGTACCTCATAGTTTCAGTTTATTCTAGGCGATGAAAACGTGTTTTTTTTTAGTAACCCTCTCTGTTTGAATTATGAATTTTTTAATTTTTGGATTATACCGATGTACTATTGACAGATCGTTTTGACTACAAAAAAAAATTTATTGCTTCCGTTGATTGAACAAAAGACAAGATATTTTTCTGTTGACTCGAATCACCTCTCATTTAGATAGATTTCTTTAGGTTATTTACAATGATTTTATTAAATATCTCAAAAACTAGTCTGTTAATTTGGACTTAATTTTTCTCACACTATTTTGAAAATGTTGACTATTATATCAGATAGGCAAATTCAGTGTACGATACGTTGTTTGTTAAACACAGTAACTTATCGAGGCAAATTAAATAATTTGCCCCTCTTACACTTGTGCAGATTTTCTTTGATTTACATTTACAAGAAATATACGAAACTTTTATCAACTTTGTATGTTCCGCTTCTGAGATATAACTTTTTAATTAATAAATATGCGGCATTACGGTATACGCAAATTGTCCATATCAATAACATTATTGTTAATAATAATAATTGAGTTAAGGGTTTGAATAACTTGTTGAAGTCGTTATTTACGATTTGTTCTTGAGTTTGAGTGTGTTGTTGAGTATAGCGTGTGTTGTTTATAGTGTTAAACAATTGATTTCGATAAGTTACGTTATAGAATTTAATTCATCAAAAGGTGTATAGTTTGGTTCAATCGAAAGTAATAAGCCCATATATCGTAATACATACCGTAGATATTAAAAATACATATCTCAGAAGCGGAACATACTGACAGAACTTTCGTATATAGTAGTGTGAGTTAAATTAGATCCAAATTAACAAGATGGTTTTTGAGATAATCATAAAAACATTATCAGAGAGGCACCCTTTTTTTGTTCAATCAACAGTAGCAATAAAGTCATTTTTTTGAAATCAAAAACGATTCGTCAGTAGTTTTCAGTACAGGGGTATAATCATATAAAATTCATATTCCAAACAGAGATAGTTTACAAGAAATATAATACGTTTTTATTGCCTAGCATAGACTGAAACCATGAGATTTCACTGAAATTTAATATGTTGGTTCTGGAATAGTGCTAGAAGATATATCCCGAAAAACGATTTTTTTGACTATGCCCCGTATACACCGTAATGTACTTTAATTAATAAGACTATAAACGGACATGTTAACGAGTTCCGATAAATAAATGTTCATCCTGAATTTGTCTCATTTCGACTAACTAAACAGTTTTGCTACCGAACTACGACCTTTTGACGAATTTTGGGAGAACAAATATAATGTACATCAAATTAAACCATAAATCACTAGCGCTGTCCGCCAAAAAATTTAATGAACATCAAAAAATCCTAATAATAATATACCGATTTTACTAAATGTTCACCAAATTTAGAATTCACGCATTTTCAACAAGCAAGCTGGGTTAGCTTGCTAGGTTAAGCTTGTGTGTCAATTGCGAGCATTTTCGGCAATTAAAATTTGGTGAACATTTAGCATATTTAGCCAACAAATAGCTATTTATGATACAAGTTCGTAAAGTAGGACTTTTTGTATGAGCTTTAAATGAGGCGCAGCCGAGTTCAACCAAACCATTATTTTTTTTACTTATTTGTTTATAACTTTTGCAATTTTTAACTTTTTGCGATTTTACAGTTTGACATTTGATAGATGTCATTTCGTATCGAATGAGTATCGAATCATAATTTTCGGTTGTCTTGGTCAGCTTTTTGACAAAATCGCACCAGGCTATTACAGATCTCTGTTATTCTGGTAAACATGGATTCAAATGTCTATTTCTGGATTTACGTCGAGGGTGCCTTGGGTTTTTTAAGTCGTTAGTATTAATTCAAATGACTTATCTACATTTGTCAAAAATTTCAGTTTGGGCTTTCTTGATGACTCGGAATCGTTGATGTCCACCAATTCAAGGCCATTCTTTTGTGAATTTTTTGTAATTGGTACTGTTTTTGTTTGCTGCAGGTTGACACCCTATGAAAATTTGCCAGTTCTTCATATTGAAACCTATTTCGCTTATTAGTACTCACCTGGTTCAAATAAGAAACTTTATTAGCCGGTACTCGTCTGAGGAAGTTATTGAAATCAACATTATTCTTAGTAATTGTTCCAACTGGAGGCAGAAAACTGCCGTTGTCCTCAAACTCAACTCCGTTATCGTTATTTTCCAACTCTTGAAAATCTGTGGGTAAATCTCCGAAATCTAACGATCTACTTAACTCATCACAGATGTCGATGTTGATGAAATCAACATTTTGCACCGGTGTTTCTTTGGTCTTGTCGGTGGTAAACGGTGGAGCAACGAAGAACTGTGAAAAATTCGCAGAGATACTCTCTTCACAATGGGAATTTTCTGTTGTGTATGTTTCGTTGTCAAAATTGTTTTCGGATAAATCTGTTTGGCTGCCATTTTGACTAACATTTTGGTCGAAATCAATGACGAAATCGTTGAAATCGAAGTTTACATCCACCTCGCTGTTTGGGGTACTTGCTGGAGTATCATCGGAGTTCGAAATCAGGTAATCTATGAGGTAGTCGTCGCTTTTTTCGTCTTCTTCGTGGATATCGGTAGTTTCGGGTATTGTCTCGTTGAAGGTAGATATTATATCGTTCTTCGACAAATTTTGGGCTTCGTAGAATGCCAAGTTGAATTTCTCCATCAGTTCTGCCTGGGATAGGTGATTGAGGGGGTTGTAGAGTTGATCTGTCATTTCGTATGACTTCAGGAGCATCTGAAATATGAATCCAAAAATCAATAAATTTTCTGCACTCAATTCGAAATCATAGACAATGTTTGTGAAAAGCAAACAATTAAACATTATTGTAAAAGACTTGCAAATCAATTTCTAGGTCCTATACTAAAAGGAAGATTCCGGATTTATCAGTGTAGGTAGTGAAAATTTTTAACCCGAATAACTTTTTAAAAAAACTCATCAAAAAGCATATACGTGGGTAAACCTTTAGGTAAAGGTAACTTTATTGCACGCCACCTTGAAATTAAGAAATTGGTGTTAGAGTATATCCAAACTCAGTTAAATATGTCTTTCTTCAGCTCAATAATAAATCCTCATTTAGTGTGCAAAATCTATTCAGGGCCATTGTTGAGGGATTTAAAATTATATGGTAGGCAAGTGAGTTCAAAGCGGCAAACCCATTAATGTCTTAATCCGGTTTTTCAGCTCATTCAATTTAGTTTGGATATACTATAATTATGTAGTTTCATTTCCTAAATACGAACCTGAAAAAAATTCGTGGCGCTCCCAAGAACTTTTGGAGTTATGCTCTCCTTAATCTTGAAAATTTCAAATACGAATTATTCAGTAAAAAATCGTACCTCCTTCTTTTTGTCTACATTTTTCCAGAAGCCAGTCAACTAATATTTATCGAATAGAAGCACCAAAAATAACAGGTTTACCTACACAGTTATTTGTTCATATTCGAATTTGAATAGCCAACGGAGCATATTGCAAAAAAAAGAAAGTTATGTACTACATTGTAGGTGATCTTTATGGTTGTATTGTTTTTTATGCTTGTATTCGTGGAATATCAGTTGAGTAGCGCCTGAAAAAAGTTAGACAAAAAAGAGACACGAGAGGTGTCCCGACGCTGGGTCCGTTAGAAATAAGTTTGTTTTTAAAAAACTAATCATAATTAATCCTCTTTACTCTTCAAGTATTTTAAATAATTGTCTCTGTTTGAGATAAGATGCCACTTATACAGTGTTTTAATATGTTAATTTTTCCAATAGTTTTATTAAAAAAACTGTGTATGCTTGATGACTAAGACAAAAGCAATGGCTATTTTCTTTTGGATATCCTCACGTTAGTAAGTTTGATTTTTCATAATATTTTAATAGTGATGTTAACACACTTTTTAATATTGCAGATGTCTTGATAATGAAAATAAAGTTTTTCGAAAGCTTGACAATTTAACCAAGAGTTGTTCTTCCACCAGGCCATTTATTTATGACGGTATCCCCAAAGGATATTCCCTACTTTGGTTGAGAGTATCTTTGATCTAACTGGTTTTGTTCAACTAGTCCCGTCAAGAGACTACCTTTCTCTATATATATATATATATATATATATATATATATATATATATATATACATTTTAAATTTACATATGTTTCAGCGTCCCCCACCTTTATGCGTCCGTATACGGACGCTCAAATGTAATCCCTTATTATTTCGTGTGAAAGAACTGCTAGTGACCTCTATCATTTTACTTTCGAACCTCCGTATTTGACAGATTACTGTCTGTGGTCGGGAGTTTCACTGTGACTTTGACGGAGTTACATATTCGTCATCATGTGGACGCTAAAGTATCACAAGTTGATCAAAATATATTCACGTGTAGTTCAAGTCATGTCCGTTGCAGCGCTACAAACGCATACTGTATACTTATTGTGGACTACATTCTGAGATACTTCAGCGTCCGGACACTTGGCAACACACCATTTGTATTCGGGAGGTTTCTACGTGGTCTCATTTATCGTTGATGGACTCAGTGGGGTAACAATGAATACACGATGAAAGAAAATTCGCATTCGAGGACGCAACAGTATTTTGCATTCGAATTAAAACTAATATGAGAATAAAAAATTAATAAATAAGTATCTGTTATTGTTAATTGACATTTCGTGTTTGAAGCAAAATGAAATATCTAGGTGATATTTTTTGCATGACTATCGTACAGTTGTGTGCATAAAAAAGTCGTACAGCAGTTATAGGCTATTGTGAGTCAATCTTAATTGAACTTCTTATCGACTTTGACAAGTAGTGTCAAAATTCAAACTATTTTTGTTAGTAACGCGCTTTTAACATTTTTTCAGCGCAATTAGTGCAATGCCTTGTACGACTCTTTTATGTACAAAACTGTACGTCTTTTACGTTCTAGAACAAGAAAGAGTCACTTCGCTTACTGAGATTTTAACGAAAAGTCAACATTTGAGTTCAGTTTCCGAGAAAGAATAGTTTAGTTCTGTACTCAAGATGAAATGCAAAATGTATCTAGTATGACATGTTCGATTTGCAAAGGAAGAAGAAAAAGCACAAAATCTCTATTGATTCATAAATTCCCAAAAATTTTGGTAATCCATTTAAAAAGGTTTTCTCAAACAGAAAAATTTAGAGAAAAATAAAAGGTCACTATTGATTTTCCTCTAAAAGGATTAGATATGAGCAACTTCACAGCAGACAATGAAGCCCCTTGTCTATATAACTTGTACGCTTTGTTGAATCACAGCGGGTCCAAAAAAACTGTTTTCAGACGTGTTGCGTGCACTATTTTTTCCGCAACCGTAAAACGTACGTTTTATGAAGTTTAATAAATAGATAAATATACCTTTAATGGCTTGCTTATCTGAATGTAGCCCAAACTATACACAGTGAGTTTCAAAAATTTGCCACCACATGGAAACTTTTTTATTATCGATTCGGGCCAAAAAATTTTAATATTCATAAAAATTGGTGCATTGCGGAATCCTTGTATTCGAGTTATGAAAATTATAAATTTCCTAACGGTGTACAGGGGGGAACAAAAAAATGAATTTTGATCAAGAGTAAACTACCATGGCTGCGATTCCAAATTTGAATATTGTTTTCAATTCTAAATAACCTATTTGAATGCACTTTTTATAATGTCGAAAATAAGGGGTAGTTTACACCTGATCAAAATGCCTATTTTTTGTTCTCCCCTGTACACTGGAAATTTGAAATTTTGACAACTCATAGATATGCAAGTAGTCTGCCATGCACCAATTTTTATGGGAATTAAAATTTTCTGAAAAATCGATAATAAAAAAGTTTTCCATATGGTGCAAATTTTTCAAACTCACTGTATATAGTATGGACCATATTTTGGTAGGCAAGCCTTTATAGATGTATTTGTATATTTATGTAACTCTATAAAAAGTATGTTTCATCCGGTTAACAGATGGGTGAAGGTCGACCTCTATTCCGGCTCTTAGAATAATTTATTCATTATATTTCTTTGTAGGACAAAATTTCAAACATTTTAGTCCTTTTATTTGTATTATGTATTGAAATTTGAACAGAAGATAGGTACTAAGAGAAACATTCTAATTCTTATTCAGATTAATATTCACATTAAAATTCGAGCACTTCTCAGCCTAGTCCGGGAAGTACGTACTTCCTGGACTGGAGCGGGAAGTGCTACTTTCTGAAAGAAAAAGCGTCCGGAACGTAGGTTCTTCCCGGACGGTTGCCGAAAATAGTAATTTGTATATGAAAAAAATCAAATGAATATCATACAACTTTATCAATTTTTTATGGGATCGTAAATGCTCCCTCTTCTGATTTGGTGGGTTTATAAAATCAAACTCAGCACACTTCAATGGATTGACAAAACTATATTATTGTTATATATCTCAAGATGGCGACCCTGAACACCATTTTGATTTTTTTTATGGAAGTCTTGTGAAATTTCACTTTGAACATCTGGTTGAGTATTTCTTGTATTTCTAGAATATCACACCGAGATATGCACCACACCCAAAATGTATGTTATAGTAGGTAGACTTGAATACTGCATACTAAACGGAAAATATCTCCATTTTCATTACAAAACAAGCTTTTATTTAGTTTCATCTGTCACGGTGTCTGCGCGTTTCTAATCAAATCTTGCAAGTCAAATATAAGACATTTCTAATAGTCTGATTCAAAATTTGACAGGTGTTCATAATTTCGGTGACTGCATTATGAAATTTTCGTTAGAGAAAAATTAAAAAAGACGGCTCCAATATGGCGGATGAGTTTTGTAGTTATGGTCCGATTCGATTCTAAATTGGTATGTGGGGGTTTTTGGGGTCGGACATAATGAAATTTTTGTCAAAATTCATAAATTCAATATGGCGGCTCCAATATAGCGAACGAGTTTTGTGATTATGGTCCGATTGACTCTTAACTTGTATGCGAGAGTTTTTGGGGTCGTAGATTATGATTTTCTTGTCAAAATTCATGAATTCAATATGGCGGTTTAAAGATGCCGGACGAGTTTTGTGATTATGGTCCGATTCGATTCTGAATTGATAGGAGAGGGTTTTTGGGGTAGGAGATTATAGATTTTTAATCAAAATTCATAAATCCACGACGGCGAACGTGTTTTGTAATCATGGTCTGATTCTCTTCAAAATTGGTACGTGGGGTATTAGGGGTCGAAGATCATGAATAATTTGCTAAAATTCATATGATGGCGGACGAGTGAATATTTAGGTGGCCTCCTCAGTGAAGAGCTAGATAGTTCAAAACTCACAGGAAACGGGCCCTGTAACCATGCTTTCTTTGAAATGCATAGATCAATGCGTACTAACTAAAAAGCACAGAATGATATAATTAAAAAAAAATTAAAGACTAGCTTTTATTCGAAGGCGCTAAAAAGTAAAAAGTAATTTCTTGAGATTTGAGTTACAGATTCAAAAGCTTATTGCCACTTTCGTATTCGAAAACTTTGGGCGGCTTTCTATATATAAGTATCGGAAAGTTTTCATCTTGGGTATGGTAGTTTCATGAGAGCGTAAAGAATAGCTTGCTATATGTTAAGAGAGCATTACAATTTCTCCTCTACTCCCTCGATGAAGGGATATCGACGAGATCTGTGTGTGGTGTGTCGCATTGCCACGTGGTCCGTTAATGCGTCGGGTGGGGTAACAGGAGAGGCGCACGGTAGTACGTCTCTCTTAATTATGTGGTATTATCACATCATTGCGTTCCTTTTTGCTCGCGTAGATTTCTGTCTATACCCCAGATGAAAAGTTTCCGATACTGTATACATTTTATCAATTTATTCTTCAATTTGAATAATATGATTCTTCTCCAGGAAAATTTGAAAAATGTCGGTGCCGAGATGGCGGACGAGATTCGTGATAATAGTCGATTCAAAATTGGTATGTAACTGTTTGTGGGGTCAGAGATAATGAATTTTCTGTGAAAATTCATAAATTCAAGATGGCGGACAAGATTTGTTATTATGATCAGATTCGATTCAAAATTTGTATGTGGGGGTTTTTTGAATTCTATGTCAAAATTCATGAATTCAAGATGGCGGCCTAAGATGGTGAACGAGTTTTATGGTTATGGTCAGATTCGATTCAAAATTGGTATATAGGGGTTTTCGGGGTCGGAGATTTTGATTTTTATTAAAAAACAAAATTATAGTTTAAAAAACTAAAGAACGTGCTTTACTTCCAACATGACTAAAAAGTATAAAATAATTGTCAATGTAATTACTCAAATGCAAAAAATAGTGGGGTTCTTGACTTAAGTTTTCTCGAGCTTTTGAACGCTCAGTATTGTAAAGTTGAAATCAGTAATATAAGAAAATAGTTTGTAAACACCCACGCTTTTTCACATTTGAGTTATTACATTGTCAATAATTTTTTACTTTTCAGTCCATGTTGAAAGTAAAGCGTGTTCTTCATTTTTTTTTAACTTTTTTATTCACTTCATGGCGCTTCACAGGTTCACGAATCTTTTGACATTATTTCCTAATGATGTGGAATAATACGTCTGCATATATTAAGTTACAAAATACCAGACATGGCAACACTGTCGGACGCCGAAAGTATTCTATTCGTCCAATAATCATACGGGGGGATGTAGTAAGGATAGTACAAAGTAGTGTATATTGAGGGCGTTCAAATGATAGTATAATGAAAGGACGTAAAAAATATGCAGAATATATAAATCTAAATTGTGAGTGATCCAATACTAATATTTCAATATACTTTACATTTTTGTGCTCTTTGAACCTATTGCCACCTATTGAAGGCGGAATAGTTGAATATACTTCCTCGGACGCTGAAAGCGTACTGAATAGAAAGACGCTAAAAAGATAAATAGATGTATATATATATATATATATATATATATATATATATATATATATATATATAAAGCTCGGAAACTATTTGGGATAGCAGAAAAACGCAAGTGTACTCTTATAACATTATATTTCCAATATTTCGACAATGAATATTGTCATCATCAGGGAGCTACAAAATTTTTTTAATGATTAATATAAATGAAAAAAGTGAAAAGCCAAAAACAGTACTTACAATGTCATTGAGATTGGTCGTTTTTAGATGTTGTGAGAAATGAACAAGACAACATTACAAGCATGTAACACATGGAGCAACAATAAAAGTTAATATTAATATGTTTAAAAGAAAACTACACCGGTTTACCGAAAAAGCATGGCAACAGGTTGTAGCAACGGCGTTGAAAAGAAAATGGTGGATTAAATTTGAATTAATTTTGAAGGGAATGTCAATTGTCACTGTCATACAAAGCAGAAAGAGACAATTGGCTTTGGCTGCTAGGGTTATTATACAGTTCCAATTGCTACCAAAGAGGGATTTCATGAGAGAAACCATTCCTATGGGAATGGAATTTATTTATGAAAATTATATTTGTAATTTTGAAAGTTTATATATAGAAAACATTTTAATTAATTATGTGTTTATGTTAATATTATTATTATTAAGTTATTTCAAATGAGCTGTTTCTCAGAGCACTGGGGTCTTTATCCAATAAAAGCAAGTAAGAATAGATCTCACTCAGATGATTGAGGTCTGTTCTTTTATTTAAACAATTGATAGATTGAAAAATGTAAGTCATTTCCAAGAATACCCTTTTCGAAGCATTTCTTTCTTTTGTTAAAATTTTAGTGGAATTATAGTCCACAACATGACCTTCATTGTGGACATGCTCACTGAGGGCACACCTCTCAGGGTGCAGTCTACTGTCACTTTTATGGGACGTTATACGGTCTTTCAGTAACCTGGCTGTTTGACCTATGTATTTAGAATCACAATTAGAGCAAGGTATGCAATAAACTAATTTAGATTGGGAGAGTAATGGAGTTTTATCTTTAACTATTGAATGTAATGAATTTATTGTTAAAACAGTTTTTTGTGCAATTTTTACATTGACAATTTTGTTGAAAATTCGTGATAACTTTGGTGTGATTTCAGTAATGTACGGTAATGTAGTGAATAAAATGTTGTTAGGAGTTTGAATATTATTATTTTCAAGAGTTATATTATTATTTTCAAGAGTTAAATTGTTATTATCAATATTTAAATTATTTGAATTATTAGGAAACATTTCTCTTATGGGGATGTCATTTGGTGACGTACTAAACAAAATCTTGTTGAGTAAGGATGACGGATATGAATTCTGTGAAAACAGATTGTGGAGAATTTTTAGGTTTTTTTGGTGAAAAGAAGGATCAGAGATACGAATGACACGTTGCTTCATTTGCTTGATCAAGTTTACTTTTATTGATTGTCTATGGTAAGACCAATAATTCATATACCTACCAGCACTGATAGGCTTTCTGTACCAGTCAACTAATAATGTATTATTATGGGTACGTATGAGTCTAGTGTCTAGAAAAGGAACACTACAATACTCATCTTCTTTTTCGATGGTGAACTGGATATATGGATCATAGCTGTTGAAGACTTCTACAATTTCAGTAATCTCTGTACTAGGAAGGGCTAGGATTATGTCATCAACATATTTTTTCAAGAAAAAAACATTGTAAGGAAGGACATTTAAGACAATGTCTAACAGGTCATCCATGACATAATTTGCTAAAATGGGACTTATTTTTGCGCCCATAGGAGTGCCAAAAGTTTGTTTATAAATTTGATTATTGAAAGAAAAATAAGTGTTATTGAATAGAAAAGTTAGTAAGTTAATGAAATCATCTTCAGTAATACTGCAAAAATTACTGATACGGTTCCAGTTTTTTTGAATTGCTCTTATGCAAGAATCTAAATAAACGTTACTGAATAATGAAACCACATCCAAACTTGCAATCACATAATTTTCAGGAAGTTGAATATTATTAAATTTTGAAGAAACATCAAAGGAGTCTTTGATGAAATATTGATTGTCATAATCATAGGCTCTCGTCAGAATATCTGTCAAGAAAGACGCCAGCAATTCTGAAGGATTATTTATTGAAGCAATGATTGGTCTAACTGATAAGGTAGGTTTGTGAATTTTGGGCAAGGCATAAAATTTTGATATAACACTAGTGTATGAAGTTAATTTCTTTTTTGTAAGTTCGTCAATTTTATTGGAGGTGTATAGATTTTTAATTAAGGAATTGCATTTATTTTGGACTGTTAAAGTTGGGTCTCTATTAATAAGTTCATATGAATTACTATTATTTATTAATTCAGTAGATAAATTTATGTATTGGTCCTTTTTTAGAATTACTGTGACATTTCCCTTGTCAGACCTTGAAACAATGAGATTAGGATTACTTTTTAAGAATTTTTTTGTTTTAAAAATAATCCTAATCTCATTGTTTCAAGGTCTGACAAGGGAAATGTCACAGTAATTCTAAAAAAGGACCAATACATAAATTTATCTACTGAATTAATAAATAATAGTAATTCATATGAACTTATTAATAGAGACCCAACTTTAACAGTCCAAAATAAATGCAATTCCTTAATTAAAAATCTATACACCTCCAATAAAATTGACGAACCTACAAAAAAGAAATTAACTTCATACACTAGTGTTATATCAAAATTTTATGCCTTGCCCAAAATTCACAAACCTACCTTATCAGTTAGACCAATCATTGCTTCAATAAATAATCCTTCAGAATTGCTGGCGTCTTTCTTGACAGATATTCTGACGAGAGCCTATGATTATGACAATCAATATTTCATCAAAGACTCCTTTGATGTTTCTTCAAAATTTAATAATATTCAACTTCCTGAAAATTATGTGATTGCAAGTTTGGATGTGGTTTCATTATTCAATAACGTTTATTTAGATTCTTGCATAAGAGCAATTCAAAAAAACTGGAACCGTATCAGTAATTTTTGCAGTATTACTGAAGATGATTTCATTAACTTACTAACTTTTCTATTCAATAACACTTATTTTTCTTTCAATAATCAAATTTATAAACAAACTTTTGGCACTCCTATGGGCGCAAAAATAAGTCCCATTTTAGCAAATTATGTCATGGATGACCTGTTAGACATTGTCTTAAATGTCCTTCCTTACAATGTTTTTTTCTTGAAAAAATATGTTGATGACATAATCCTAGCCCTTCCTAGTACAGAGATTACTGAAATTGTAGAAGTCTTCAACAGCTATGATCCATATATCCAGTTCACCATCGAAAAAGAAGATGAGTATTGTAGTGTTCCTTTTCTAGACACTAGACTCATACGTACCCATAATAATACATTATTAGTTGACTGGTACAGAAAGCCTATCAGTGCTGGTAGGTATATGAATTATTGGTCTTACCATAGACAATCAATAAAAGTAAACTTGATCAAGCAAATGAAGCAACGTGTCATTCGTATCTCTGATCCTTCTTTTCACCAAAAAAACCTAAAAATTCTCCACAATCTGTTTTCACAGAATTCATACCCGTCATCCTTACTCAACAAGATTTTGTTTAGTACGTCACCAAATGACATCCCCATAAGAGAAATGTTTCCTAATAATTCAAATAATTTAAATATTGATAATAACAATTTAACTCTTGAAAATAATAATATAACTCTTGAAAATAATAATATTCAAACTCCTAACAACATTTTATTCACTACATTACCGTACATTACTGAAATCACACCAAAGTTATCACGAATTTTCAACAAAATTGTCAATGTAAAAATTGCACAAAAAACTGTTTTAACAATAAATTCATTACATTCAATAGTTAAAGATAAAACTCCATTACTCTCCCAATCTAAATTAGTTTATTGCATACCTTGCTCTAATTGTGATTCTAAATACATAGGTCAAACAGCCAGGTTACTGAAAGACCGTATAACGTCCCATAAAAGTGACAGTAGACTGCACCCTGAGAGGTGTGCCCTCAGTGAGCATGTCCACAATGAAGGTCATGTTGTGGACTATAATTCCACTAAAATTTTAACAAAAGAAAGAAATGCTTCGAAAAGGGTATTCTTGGAAATGACTTACATTTTTCAATCTATCAATTGTTTAAATAAAAGAACAGACCTCAATCATCTGAGTGAGATCTATTCTTACTTGCTTTTATTGGATAAAGACCCCAGTGCTCTGAGAAACAGCTCATTTGAAATAACTTAATAATAATAATATTAACATAAACACATAATTAATTAAAATGTTTTCTATATATAAACTTTCAAAATTACAAATATAATTTTCATAAATAAATTCCATTCCCATAGGAATGGTTTCTCTCATGAAATCCCTCTTTGGTAGCAATTGGAACTGTATAATAACCCTAGCAGCCAAAGCCAATTGTCTCTTTCTGCTTTGTATGACAGTGACAATTGACATTCCCTTCAAAATTAATTCAAATTTAATCAACCATTTTCTTTTCAACGCCGTTGCTACTACCTGTTGCCATGCTTTTTCGGTAAACCGGTGTTGTTTTCTTTTAAACATATTAATATTAACTTTTATTGTTGCTCCATGTGTTACATGCTTGTAATGTTGTCTTGTTCATTTCTCACAACATCTAAAAACGACCAATCTCAATGACATTGTAAGTACTGTTTTTGGCTTTTCACTTTTTTCATTTATATTAATCATTAAAAAAAATTTGTAGCTCCCTGATGATGACAATATTCATTGTCGAAATATTGGAAATATAATGTTATAAGAGTACACTTGCGTTTTGCTGCTATCCCAAGTAGTTTCCGAGCTTTGTTTCTAACAAGTCAGCGAATACTTCTGCTCCCTATATATATATATATATATATACGTTTTCGTGACTGTTCAAAAATGTATTCACAAATTAGTGGGAAGCAGCCAAAGGGAGACCAATTAAGACGATTTATTCGTTTTTAAGTCAAGCTTTCGAAAATAACTCATTTTCTTCTTCAAGACGTAACTAAAATTAGTTGTGAAATAAATATGTGATGTTATTACATAATTTAAGATACTAACTAACATAAAATTCAAAAGAAATTTGATACAAAAAGAAACATACATAACATAACATTTATTACTATAATGTTGCAAAGGTTTTAGTTCGAAAATATGAATAGGAAATTCATAAAATCTATTGTGGAATCATCTGCGACTGAAAGACAAACTTTAGTCGCTATTTTCCATTCAATTAATCTTTGCTATTATTCATTGATACATGTTTCGCCAAAAACAAAAATAAATTTGCTAAAGGCGCTCTCAAAGCTAGTAGCTTTCCATGGTGCTTATATTTTTCACAATATTGGGATTAATCCAGTAAGTATTTTCTTTAAGTAATCTCTCTCAGATAATTATCTTTGTTCCGATATCTCCGGGACAATGTTCATCATTATCAACGCTTAGCTAAAGCGATTATTTTTATTCATTTTTATTGTATTATCTCTAGAATTTTAAGGATTATGTTCTATTTTCATATACCAAGATAAACCCAATCATGCGAGTTAATGTGATTGTAGAATTTGGTTTTACTTCTGGCGAACAATACCTATTCGAATTTTTCAATGATGAATAAATTTAATAAATTTTTTTAAAAATTGTTTTTTTATTAGATCAAAAATCAAACAAAAATAATATATACATATAATGGAATGCAAGATGACAAGATATTAATGCATAAATATTCAACTTACCTTATCTGCAGTTTAGAAATCACGTCTTCGCATCAAACGAAAGAAATAGAGAAAACAAATATCACTCACAAAAAAAAAAACGCAAAAAAAACTCGTACCAAACTACTTTTACATAATTACTAACAACAGTAACTCGTTAGTGAAACTATATTCGCACTATATTTGTTTTGAAGTGATACCATCAAAATACCGTAACTGAATTAAGATGACATCTTGATGTGTTATATTTTTAAACCTCATAAGAAGCCGATCGTATGACAAACAGTCACTCGGCACGGTTCGCTATACGTTCGGAGCTTTCAGCTTTCAGGAATAAACACGTGTTAATGTTGTTCTTGTAAGACAAGTGTTTCGGGGCGATTATTATTAATAGTTTTGATTACTGTTTCGAAGGTGACGAGTAAAATTGATGGGGTGTTAACTAATCTTATGAAGAAAGGTGGAAAATATCTCTGTCGGAGATCCAAAAAAATGTTGACTTTTTAAAGAATTCAGCTGGAGCTTTCAATTTCATGATATCTTTTTTCTACTAGCGTGCGGAAAAATCCACTTTTCCGCACTCATTTTAGTTTTGAAAGAGTCACTTTTCCGCACTAGTACGGAAAAGTTTTTTCCGCACTCTTTTCAGTGCGGAAAAAACATTTTAGTGCGGAAAAGTAGATTTGTTTAGTTTTTGCGGATTATACTGACATTTAAATATTGCGTCGCAGGAGGTTGAAATAGAAAGCCTACCAAGTATGGTTGTATTGTTAAATATATATTTAATAATAAATGTTCTTTATGTTAACTTTTGGGTGTTTTTTCCGCTAGTAGAAAAAATAGTGTATCTAACACGAGCGTAAAGTGTCTTTTCCGCACGCGAAAGTATCACTTTCCGCACTTGTTAGGTAAACTACTATTTCACACATCATCATCAAGTATCATGAAAAGATCTCTATCATTGTCCTTTTTCGTATTGGAAAAAATCATAAATAGAACTCGAATATAAAGCCTCTGTTCGCACTTGCGAGGAAGAAAACTCATCGCGCGTGCAAAAAAAGTGGCTTCATATTCTTGCTGTACAAATAAAAATTTTACAAGCTTTTATTTATAAACTATTAAACTATAAAGAAAAAATTATATTCGGAGTAGAAAAAGCAAAGAGCTTTAGAATATTTATATATTTGCTTGAAAGTTCAAGGCTTTTCTTCATGTGTAATGACGTTTTATGACTCAAGCTTTAAAGAAAATATCAACATTTTTCAAAGCTTTTTAACAACAATTTTTTTTCTTGAAGCAAATTATTTTTCATCTTGGTCGGTTACTTCCTTTATATACAGTGTTAAGTAATAATAAAATTGTATCATATATTTCTTGTCAAAACTTTTTTTTCAATAACAACCTAAACTTCTTTTTTCCTCACAACAACTCATACTAATGAAAATATGAAAAACATTATATAGTACAGTAAATAAAGTTATAACATACAGTATCCCGAATTAAATATTTTTGGTAATATTGGCCAACAGAAATAATTATCAATACTTTAAATATGCCTAACAATTTTGAATATGTTTATAAATGTAGAAAATTCGGGCAAAATTTTCCATTTGGAATAACATACATCACGTTTATCTTCTGTGAAGTTGGGAAAGGCCATTCTGTTGCAGGAATAGCTAGTGGTGGTTCACCCAAGTTCCAATGACCTACCGCAGTACCTGCAACCATCGCAGCACCTAAAGCAGTGCTTTCTTTCAGCCATTGAAGGTTTGAGTACAAATACTCTCGCTAAATCAACAATCTTTCACATAAAAGTTATTGCTTCTCAACACGTATCACACAACACTGGATACATACATACTACAGATCAAGATACGAAAATTTTTCAACAGCCCGATGTTTTTCACTATCTACACGGATTTTTCCAATTTTCTTTTCGTAAGTTCCTTCCATTTTTTTTTGAGGGGAGGGTCCAATATTTTTTTGTTGTAATTTTCCGCGCTCGAAAATTCCTACGCTTTCCCTATCTAGCCTTCTGGGGCAGAACGTAAGAGTAAATTTTTTCACTATTTTTAATGATTTTTCCAATTTTATTTTCCCGAGTGTTGGCAAGCTTTTTAGAGAAGGGAAGACACCAGTGGTGTACAACTGGGTATCATTACAGGCAATGGGTAGGTTCTGACTTGAATGCTTGCCAACAAAACTTGGGAAAGGCTCGATTATTCATAATCCATTTTTATTTTAGGATATTGTTTATATATCTTATTTATGTGGTATAATCCAGGCATTGAACACATAAAAGGGCGACTTTCACTTCAAAAGGTCAAGGAGAGTTCTAATTTGGTAAATTCATACAGTTTGGTGTCCTTCCCAATGGGCACAAGGACGTTGAAATAACGTTGTGAAATGGCTGAAAACTGAACGTTTTTTCAACGGAAAAATGTCGCGTGTAACAACGGTATATTGAACGAATTTCTTACTAATTATCGCTTTATTGCCGTTTTCAATCAGGTTTTTTGTATATCGGCGATAGTCAATAAAACAACATTGTTTTGACCAAATAAAAGGTTAAGGAACGTATCATAAACATTGATAAATGAATCACATAAAGCAAGTTTAATTAAAAATTCTTTTTGAATCAACATAACGATTGTTAAACGTATATTTAAAGACTTGTTGAGGATGTAACGTTGAAAATACATCTTTATAACGCATTCTTTCAACGTTGAAGATTACACTAAATTATTGTCGTTGAAATTCTCAACCAGAAACGTTTATTAAACCAATTCCACGTTTATAACACGTTTGAAAAACGTACGTGTGCCCATTGATTATTAATAATCCGAGTGCAACCTAGAGCGATCGCCGCTCGCGCCACCATATTGAAAAAATGGTACCAAAAACTAGTTTTTCCAAACTATTTTCTGTCCACTGCTACCTAAGGCTATCATAAAAATTATAGAACATAAAATTCGCTGCAACTTTTGTAGAAAATATTTTTCAATCAGATGTATAGTTCACGAGTTACAGTGGAGTCAAACTCAGCAAATTTCTACAATTCGCAAAACTGCTACATTTTGTCTCGAAATTTCAGTAAATACCGATTATTTAATACATACTACTGTTTCCTCTTCCAAATGTTCGTCTTCGTTGTCTTCTTCGTCGACCTAGTGTGCCAATAATATCGCAATGAGGTCCTCATTCTGGACGTTGCCGCCTTCTTCTTTTTCATTACCCCTTATTGCACTTTGAATTTCAGGAGTGCTTCGGGTGACGGGTCTTTTGTTGTTTTTACTGGAGTAAACCCAATCTTTCTTCTTTCCCAACCCCATTGCTCTGGGCTATTATACATCATACCAAGCCTAAACTTGCGGTAGGTTCGAAGGGAATGTTGCCGTACAGCTTCTCTTGTAGGGGGTAATGCATGCAGCAAGATTGAATTTACTCTTGGTTACGGATCTTGCGAAATTTTGATAACGTAGGGAGTCCAAGCAGATGGTTTTTTCCTTTGGAAACGCTGCAAAGAGCGATAAAAAAGCTTTCCTCCGCAGCGGCAATGACTTCTGAGTCTGTGTTTCGCTCTATGAAAACTTACGAGTTTTCAAGTGTTTTTATAAATTTAATTTGGAATCATCGACTCGGGAATACGTAAAACACTTGTAAAAAACGCTACTGCAATTTTGGGGAAAAAATTTATCGATTTTGCGAACTGTAGACATTTGCTGAAGTTGGCTCCGCTGTAACTCGTGAACTATCCATCTTATTGAAAAATAAAAGTTGCATAGACTTTCATATTCCATAATTTTTATAATAGCTATTTTCGACCTATGGGGCACTAGAAAGAAGGAAAGAAGGTTTTCTCGGAAAACTGGTTTATTGGTACCATTTTTCCAATATGGAGGCGCGAGCGGCGGCCGCTCAAGGTCGCAAACTCGAATTATTAATTAAAATACCGCACTGTACGAATTTACCAAATAAGAACTCTCCTTGACCTTTTGTAGTGAAAGTCCCCTTTTATGTATTCAATGCCTGGATTATACCACATAAATAAGATATTTAAACAATATCCTAAAATAAAAATGGATTATGAATAATCGAGCCTTTCGCAAATTTCCTATAATATAAGAGTTTTGTCAGCAAGCATTCAACATAAAATTATTTGACAGCCCCATAAGATTGTCGAATCACATCTGCCCAACTGCCAAAGGTTTTTTTACATATAGTTCAAGAAACGAGGAAACGGCCCAATGTTAAATGTGACGAAATTAATATCCGAAAACAAAAAATATGAGCATATAGGAAACTAAAATTCTGGATGAGTTTCTATTTCATGCGATTCGATCGTGATTACCGAACATAACCTAAAAAATTGGCAAAGTTACGGAAAGCGGTTTTTTGCTAATAACTGAAAAACTACAGTTCCTATCGACAAAAGTTAATTTATGAAATTGTAAATATTGAAAAGATCTATAAATTAAGTCGATTATAATTTTTCGATATCATTGATACTTTTCGAGTTTTATCGGAAAAACCGTGAAAAATCGGGTTTTCTATAACTCGTTAATTGTGAGGTATTCAAACTTGTTACTTATTGTTGTGTGTAGCCTATGGCAAGCCAAAAAAGTCTTTTTTTGAAAAATTTATAAATATTGATTATTTTTCAAAATATATGAAGTTTTCTCAAAAATGATGCTTTCTCCATTTGGCTACTCTTGCTTGGGGAATGATGCTACAATAACGATTCAGGGCTTATTTTTTTCTTTAAGAGTTGTACTTTCATATTATAGAATAAGTATATTGATTGTTTTAATTTTAAGGATAAAAAAATTACTTAAAAAATTGCACAATTTTTTTCTAAATTCTGTTTTCATAAAAGTATGTCTTACTTTTATGAAAAAAAAGATTTCTGGCATGATTTCACGCTTTTAAAGAAAAAATTGAATTTCTATGATCACTAGGAGCCGAGATAATTTTTTTATTAAAAAAAAATCTGGAAGGCGCAATAATAATAATAATAATAATTGCAGAAGAAGATGCCCATTTACTTAATCTGAATAGAGAAAACAACATAATTATAGTTGGAGAAGATGTTGATTTGGTTGTACTTCTCACGCAATTGGTTCCCACGTCCCAGTACACATAACATATTTTTTTGAAAAATGGAAAAGCACAAGCAGTAGATCGCTGGTATTCCAACAGCAGCTTTAAATATCCACACGTATCGAAATATGTAGCTTTTCTCCACGCTGTATCAGGCTGTGATACAGTATCTTCGATCTACTAACAGGAAAAGAACAAATTACTGAAAATTTGTCATTCGATTCCAGACACCTTCAATTATTGGATATATTTTATGAAGAAACTGCTCTTTCTGAAGAAGTGACTCATAATATGTGCAAAATTATTTATTTATTGTAAAGAAGGAACTCTCAATGAACATCGTTTTGAGTGTTTTAAACGATTAACGCCAAAGGCAACTTTTCAATTAGCAAATCTTCCTTCTACTGAAGGAGCCACCAAACAACATGTCTTCAGAGTTTAATTGCATTTGCAAAAATGGTTGGGCAACGACAAAAGGATCACTCAGTGGGGATGAAAAATTACAAATAGTGCATTAATGCTAGTTTATACTGATGAAAAAATCTCATGCAGTTGTATCAGTGGTTGCAAAACAAAAACCTGTGGCTGCATAATACAATTTCTACAATGTTTGATGAGTGTTTGCACACATTGTGATTCCAGTGAATGCGAATTTTGAGACTCCCACCATCGAAATAGATCAAGAATTGCCCAACTTCATAGATAGTCTGCTCACAGACATTATGGAAGAGGAAGAAGAAGAAAAAGAAGACGAGCCGAATGATTCAGCGGACAATCTTTCAATTAGAAGAGGAAAATTAGTGAATCTGTATCAAAATAATATATGAATATTTTTTCTGTAATAATTTCATAAATGTTTTGTACATAATAGAGTTATTTTATCATTTTGTGAATATGATATTCGTGTTTTTCTCGACGAGCTACACCAAATTAAATACAAATGGATTTTTGTGTGTTGTCCAGAAGCCGAGATACTCAATATTTTTCAAGCGCAAGCCACTTTGAACGCACGAAATAAGTTTTCAGTGCTATCCCCACTCCGCCACCCGCTACAGCTGCCGCGATCCGCGCCTGCACGCATCACTTTATTCATCAATTAAATATACTGCAAATGAACTAGACATATCCCAGTAATTTTTTATTGAAATTATAGGTATTCAACCTTAATATCCATAAAGGTGACTGCTGTACGATGATTATTACGCCATCCAAATTTTTTTGAAATAAAAAAATTATCTCGGCTCCTAGTGATCGTAGGAATACAATTTTTTTTTGAATGCGTGAAATCATGCTAGGAAACTATTTTCATAAAAGTTATTTCTATATAAATAATAATGAGGAATTTATTTAGAAAAATTTTTCAAAAAAATACTTTTTTGACTTGTCATAGGCTACACATAACAGTAATTAGCAAGTTTTAAAATCTTACAGTTAACGAGTTATAGAAAACCCGATTTTTCACGGTTTTTCCGATATAACTCAAAAACTATCAATGATATCAAAAAATTATAAGTTATTCAATTGATAGATCTTTTTAATACCTACAATTTCCTAATCCAACTTTTTGATTTTAGTTCGAAAATATGAATAGGAAATTCATAAAATCTTTTGTGGAATCATCTGCGACTGAAAGACAAACTTTAGTCGCTATTTTCCATCGTTCAAGATAACCTCTTGGGAGGTATTCATGTTGAAAAGGGGAACATTCTCCATGAAAATTGAAAATTGAAAAATGTGACTTATTTGTAATATCTAACAGAAAACAACTACTTCCCCGGCACAAGCCACGCTGGACATTGAACTACATCTGATAGATATTGTGAAATAAGTCACATTTTTCATTTTTCAATTTTCATGGAGAATGTTCCCCTTTCCAACTTTTTTCGTTCGGAGCTGTAGTTTTTTAGTTATCAACAAAAAATCGCTTTTCACACCTTTGCGAATTTTTTAGGTTATGTTCGGTAATCATGATCGAGTCGCATGAAATAGAAACTCATTCTGAATTTCGAGTTCCTAAACGCTCATATTTTTTGTTTTCGGATATTAATTTCTGCGCGCACTTTTCCCTATTGCTTGGACTAATAAACCTTGCAATGCTTCGGGTGAGATGCCCAAAAACAGACATCTTAGCTTCGGATAACAACTAGGAAATGTTAATCAAAACAGGTGACTATCTGCATACAAGTTTCAGTTTTCTGCCGATCATCAGTGCAAGGCCCTGTCATGTCATGATAATATTTCTTTCTTTAGTCAATCTCATCCTCAGCTCTCCGTGTAATTCAACTATATCCAGTAATTGGATTTTGCGTCCAATTTCTCCAACTCGTCTTAAACTGAGATATTTTCATACTCCCGTGATCGTTAATTTTTTGAACACAAGCCTCAACTATTTCGGTTCGAATAAGTAGGATGATACGAACATTATTGATACTGTGTTTCAAATGAAGTGCGGCTGTGATTACACACTAGTCGAGATGCCTACTATTTTGAGGAGAGATGCCTACTATTTTGAGGAGAGATGCCTACTATTTTTGAGGCGAGACGCCTCATGTTTGTTGAGGCGAGATGTATTCAATCAAGAATGTAGAGAGATTTTACATCATGAGTCCTAATTCAGGTGAGTCATATTTCAGGTGAGTCATATTTCGGGTGAGACATATTTCAGATGTGCCATTGAACGACAATATATTGTCAATGCCTTGGGGCCAAATTGAAGATAGTTCAATCGAGCCTGGGCCCAGATACTGGTAAATTAGTTAGCAATGCTTCCGACATTGCTCGAAGGAAAAGAACCGATCTCCAGCGTAGTCATAGTAGCTGCTAGCCACTATGAGTATATTTCACGAGATCAAAAATGAAATTCAATAAAAGTGAAGTGAAGGATTCTTGTAAAGAGTTTTGCAAGAATTTGTCAGAGTTTGACAAATATCGACATAAATTTGGGCCTTTAAGGAGAGTTTTTTGCAAGGGTTTGTAAGAGTTTCACAAAATTCTCAGAGGACATAAAGGATCGGTAAAACAAGACACCATCATAGATTAATTAATCTATGGATACCACCAATACATAAATAAAAGGTAGGCGTCCACCTCTTCATGCGGAGTTAATCGAAACATATGTATAATTGTCAGAGTGGCCTAGGAGGTTAGTAATATCCAATAATGGTAGAGTTTATCATAAAACAAATTATAGTTATGGTGTCCATCAAATACAACCAGAGTTTGGTTAAAAATATGTATAATTATTGTCAGAGTTGCCCAGGAGGTCACTAACACTAATATCCAACACTGGTAAAAGTTAGAAAAATAAATTATAGTTATGATGTCCATCAAATACATCAAAAAAATATCTATAATTGTCAGAGTTGCTGACTAGATGGCACTAATATCCAATACTGGTAAAGTTTATCAGAAAATAAATTTATAGTTTGGCTTGGTGTCCATCAAATTGAAAAGAAAATTGACAGAGTGGATTCTTCTTTTTCTTTTATATGACTATTGCTTCCATACGGTGCATTTATCCAGTGCGAAACCTGGGGTTACAACTTGACAGAGGTGGATATGTAGAATGACAGGAATTCCGACCACTGACATATTGGGATACGAGCGGTGCGTTCGGATAGTCTTTGCATTCGGTTATGTAAAATCGAGCGCAGTACTACGTGATCACCGAATTAATTGGGTAAATGGTAATGAACAAATGACCGAACGCTCCATAGGCCAGATTATAATTTATGAATCTGTCATTTGGCTAAATCAGTCACAATCACAAAGTGAGTGAAATACGCCAAGGGGTATAAAAATATATCATATTTTTGTACATGTTAAGTCTGTATTCATTCGAGTAGTTTCGTGTATGTCCGCTCATTTCATTCGGATCAAGTTGTCATTCTTCGTTTGTATTATGGACCTTCATACTCTAAATGTGAACAAACTGTCCATAACATTTCACCACCCGTCGCCTCCCACGCCCACAAATTGTATAGAAAAGGATAGTTCATGTTTACTACAAAACAGGTATTTGTGTAGGTATAGGCAGGGCATCCTTATGTGTTTTATTACTCTGAGGAGTCGAGCCACCGTATAACACTGTGGTCGAGCTGTCAGACATGACGTTCAATGGTTGACATTTGAACCTTTGGTTTTTTCTACACAAAACTATATGAATGCATTACTAAATCTGTTCAGCCTTCTTATCGCCAGAAAACTTGGCACAAGACATAACGAAATGAAATAACGATATTCCTATATTCCCGGAATTCGTTTTATTATAAGTATTGGGAAAGTAACCCACTAAGGTTAAAATGTACTGGAGGGGTTATTCAAAGAGATATCACCTCGAGATAGACATCCTTTTCACAGAATGCCTTAGTAGGTGAGGCCAGATCTAGTTTGATCAAAGGATGGTCCCGCTATTTCCAATTGTCAACCAATGGAAACTTCAAAATCATGTCACGAGGTAAGCCTCCTTGATTTAATTGGTGTGGTGACGAACGTCTGGTGGGTATACAAAACCAAATCATGCTATCATTAGGGCTTATAGCCCATGCTCTCACTATGTTGGTTGGTGAAAAAGAGGACGGGGAAAGTAACTTACAGTTGATAGAACTGGTGAGTAAGTGGGACATACATTAGCAGACCATCATTCACTGAAACTGTCAGAATTTTGTCTTATATTTTCCACTTGGTGGAAATGTGCGGAGAGAAGGATATGACTGTGTCAAAAATTATTCAGTTCATTGATCAAAACTCTTCGACACACATTTTTCGAAATTGGTTCGATTTCATACTGAAACAGAAGCAAGACGAGCATTTATCAATGCTCGTTTTCCTCGAGGAAAACGCTAATTGTCACTCGTCATGAGGCATGGCTTGGGGAAAACTCAACAGGGAGTACCAACACCAGGGACGCTGAAGCCGCAGAAAAGGGGGTTAGAGTTAAAAGACTTCAGAAAAATCTAACAAATTCGGTTAGGAAGCAGAGAGGTAGAATATTCTACTTTGACTGAACAAACCAATTGACAATGATACAATGAGGGCTGTAGGTACTCCCAAGCCAAGACCAGTTCTGGTCCAGAATATTTTAACACCAAGACCAGATAATCCCTTTCTTTCTATACGGAAAATATTAAAACTCTCAACAGTTTTACTGACACGGAATATATTTCAAATTAGACGACAAAAATATAGCAATGAAACAATTTCAAAAACATGACTATAATAATTATTTGATGCACATTTCCTTATAGGAAAGACAGAAGATATCTTAGTTTTTCCTGAAATAGTACTCTTTTGAGCTCACATATATACAATTTGTGTTTTTCCACAACACATTGACTCTTTACTAAAATAATGATATCTGTGATATCCTAGTTGACACTAGAAAATACATATAATTATTTCAGAAAGTATGGCTTTCGCAGTTAACTTAGGTACAAGTTATGGGACTTATTTTCAATTCAGAGAAAAATAGATCTCTAAAAGGATAGAAAAATGGTGCAGGCAATCCAGATTCTGCTCATTATGTTGGCATTATGGTTTATACTCCCCAGGAGGGGAGTTTTCTTGGGTGTATCTCAAAAGAGGATGTTAAGTCCTTCAGAAAGCAGAAAATAATTATGAAAAATTCATGGTGATTCCTATCAATCGGGAAAAGGAATCGTTTTCATGACCCACAGCACTCGGCATGCCTCTACATCCGCTGCCAAGTTGAATGTGGTCAACTTTGATATGATAAGGCGTACCGCAGGCAGGACAGAAAAATCCAACACTTCTGTAAAGTCCTATAATCTTCCAGTTAGGGCAAAAATAACTTTGCAAATAAGATTTTGAATCTTGGTCAATAATAGGTTAATTGATATTAGTTGCTTAATTATATACAATTAACTATTATATACTATACTATACATATATATTAACTATCAAAGCCTATTGTCTTCAAACTTGTTCATTTCGTCTCAAAAATTTAAACATCTACCTGTTGGCCTGAAGCGACACGGTTGCTTTAAAAATGTGCGTGTTTACACGAGAAACAAGGGGTACTACATTTGATCATCTTCGAACAAGGCGTTTCATATAATTAAGATTGAACTTCACTAAAGGTAAGTTCGTTCGATCTTATAATTTTACACCGAAATGAGTTGAAGTGAGACACTATTAGATTTCTTTTATTTTGAGACTCCGCCCCTATCCCTGGCCCTTTTACCCGCAAATTTCCTTTTTTTTTTTTTTCTATGAATACTTCCTATTGCCTGGAGATACTGAGAATTACTAGTACAACGATGTATATTTTTTTCCAAGAGTATCATAACCGGTCACCACTAAAATAACTTCAATTCATCGCTGTTACCAATTCGAAAGCCAGCGGCATAAATTTTATTTTTCGATGTCATTTCAGGGACTCCTTGAAAATAGTGAGGAAATACATGAGAAAAGTGGGAACTAGGCTGTACTGCAATTATACCTATGAGGCTTTGAATGCTGCTGTACAGAAGTATAATAGGGGTAATTTGATACAAATTAGTGAGGAATATAATATATCATTTGTTACATTACATAGAAATATTAATGAATTCCCGACAAGATTGTTTATTCTTGAGTTTTTGAAAATTTATGTTTATTGTTTAATTGTGTGATGGATGAATACTTATGAAAAATAAAGATTTACAGTTTTTGCAATAAAATCTGTGTTTTATTACCAATTTTGATCAAAGAAACAGCAGAAAATGTTGTATTACTTCTATTTATTTTCATTTAACCCGTATACTAGGTCTACAAGTAAACAAGAGCATTTTTCAAGTCAGTTTTCAAGTAACGGGGCTATTTGAAAATGAGGACATTATATTTTTTTTCGAAAAGTGGTGGGAGCTGGAATTTTTTTTATTCCTGTTGGAGCTTTCTCAAAAAACATGGTTTGAACTTGAAGACGACAGTATAAAGTTTCCAAAAAGTTTTATCAAGTAGTCCCGTTTTACGGTACCTCGAAAACCGATCGACATACACATGTTCTTCAGAATTATTTTTTTCGAAAGGCTTTTATCAGAAAGCATGCCGTTAATTACAGAAGAACCCTTTTTCATGCGTCATAAAAATTTCTAATTGCCATTTCCATATCTTTCTTCAATCCTTTTATTTTCATTTCTCAGCTTTTATCTCGAGTGGTTAATATCAAGAGACTGTTTCCGTGAAGTGTTATATACGAGTACGTGGAACATCGAACCAACTGGGATAAGAATAATTCTATGAATTCGATAAATATATTGAATAACTCCATGACTTTTTTCAACAAAGTATCTATTTCTTCGACACTCACTTTGGGAAATTAGATCTCGTTCGGCCTAGTCCAAAAATAATACATTCGAAATTAGACTGAGGATAAAAAAATATTTTTTTTATTTCGTTTCAATATGGCGGCTTTTTGTTTACATTTTGAATATATGCACAAGTGTGAATATGAGGTTCATGTTGAAATGTTTATTTGTAACATCTAACAGAAAACAACTACTTCCCTGGTTCATATTCATACAAGTGTGAATATGGAAATCGTTGGTTCAGATTCATTCGGTAATACCTATATTCAAAATTAACTTCTCTGCGGCAGCTTCAATATTATTATGAGCATTTCGGTACCTATCAGAAATATACCATTTGTTTTCGCTGCAGATTTTGGAGAAATAAATAATCAAAAATTAATAAATTCGATCGAAAGGCATTCTGACAGAGAAATAACTAAATGAATAAAAAAATAAATAATCAAAACCATATCATTCGATAATCGTGTCAGGGTAATTTATTATATTATATCGATAAAGATTCCTACGAAATTACAAAAAGACTTGTATATAATACATTGCAAAATGGCTAGTTTTTTTGCACACGACGCGAACATATGGTCCAAACAACTCGCTCATTTTGCAGCTTGTCATATAAATAGCTATATTTATTGCTCTTAATAAAATATTAATATTTCTAGGTGATGATGATGGCTCCTTTATGAACAAGCATGAGAAAAAAAAAGATGTATCTGTTTCCATCGTCTTTTGATTTATATTTATAGATTCAACATATCTTGCTTGAATCTCAGAGGGGAGAGGTTCTACGTACCAAACTATACTATAGTCGACAATTATGTCTCTTCCATGAATTGAACTTTAGTAAAATGAATTTGTAAAAAACTGAGAAATTGAGCTACTATCGACTTATTTTTTATTATTTTGTGGGATTGTGTTTCATTTGAATCTAGGAAAAAAAACGAGAAAAAAAACAAAAAAAAACGAAGAAAAAAACAATAATAAAAAAACAACACCGAAAAAAACCTCCGAGAAAAACGGCTAGGAAGAAGGAGAATTCATTTCCTGGGTTTTTTCCGTTTTTTTTTCCTAGCAGGGGCCTTTTTTCCGGGTTTTTCTTCGTTTTTTTTTTCGGGGTATTTTTACTGTTTACAGTTTTATTTATTATTAAATTTTTTTTTTACTAATACTAAATTCTGCTTCGAGTTCATTGTAACAATAATGGCTTGAACTACCCACAACTGCCCACAAGTCGTTATTTTGTATTTTATCAAGCGTAATCTTAACTGGGAGTCTTGGTTCATAATTACCTTTCAGATAACAAGATACATTTATTTAATTTTAAACAATACAAATTTAGATAGAAATTGAGAACAGATTCAGAAATAAAGTCACCGATATTGATATCTGAATACCTATAGCTGCTTAGAAATTGACTGAAGAAAAATATTATCCTTTTGAATTAATATACAAAGCCTATACATATATTCTATTTAAATTTCAAATCCATCAAAAACCGTCATTATCCTAGTATTTTATGATTATATTTCGGTGTGAAATTTTCTTACCAAATACCACTCTAGCTTCAATTACAGATTTTTTTTGAAACACGAATATTTTTTAGAACATTTCCGAGTTGAAGACTAGGGAAAATTTTCAAAATATTCGGGACCTGGAAAAAAGGTCCAGTAAAAATTGAAGCTCTTGTGGTATTATAAGTGACAGGTAGCTCAGTGGTTGAGACTGTTGCGTTCAAAGTCATTGATGCTGCTAGTCGTGTAGGTCAAAATCCTACAGACTCCAGATTTTTATCTGATGGCCCGAGAAAGTGCTAGGAATTGCATGTTAAAAGGTAAGACCTCGTTAAGTCTTGGCTCGCACAAATTTCGACTTTTGAGGGCTGCCGTTCGTAAGCGGACGACAGCTGGTAAACGGAAAAAACAATTTTGGCAATTTTTTTTAACTGAATTATATCATACACGGAATACCAACCGTGGGATTGGATTTTGGAGCCAGTAATAGTATACCTACTTACTTTGACAGAGGTACTACGGCATTGGTATTCCTTGTGGTGTAACTGAAGGAGAAACACATCTTCTGTTCCGGTAAAAATTTTGAGAAAATAATCCTAGTCGGCTGATTTCTGATATTTGAAACATATGGTGGATGGTTTATAACATAGACGAATTGTTCATATGAGGGTATGATCAACGTACCTAGTGGTGCACGAAATCATTTTTTGCAGGAATCGGGAATGGTAGAGAGAAATATGTCACGTAACTTCCATACATTTTGGTCTGCTTTTGACTCTTCCAAGATCCAATTTAAATTCTCACGACTGAAAAAAAACCTGATATGTATCGAATTTTGCAAATGGTTGAAATATCCTAAGAATGGCTTTCATTACTTGAGTATAAAGAAAAATGTATACGCCATAACTATAAGAAGTATAATACATTCGCCAATGTCAAGTTATGATTATGTTCGATTAGATAAAAAATTAGAGGTAGAATGAACATGATTAAATTATTATGTTTTGAGTTTCCGGGTTTTGCCGTGGTATCCTCTGGTTATAATCTCCAAACGTTTCGACTGCAACTACGGCAATCATCTCCAGTTTCGTGGATGAAGAATTCTTATGTACGTAGCAACTGAAACTCAGTTTCGAAACGTTTGGAGATTTTTAACCAAAGAAGATCATGACTAAACCCGGAAACCAACCAGAACATTGACGCCAGTTGTATACAGTGCGACAAATATAGCTGAATATGCATGCCATCAGTTTCAGTTTATGAGTCTATGAAGATGACTGGTGCAGTTGCAGTTGTGATGTTCGGAGATTTTAACCAAAAAAGATCATGGATAAACCAACCAGAACATTGACGCCAGCTATGTAAAGTGCGACAAACATAGCGAAACCGTGAAAATATGTACGCCCTTGGTGCGCATAAGTCGTACTATAGTCCGTAATATATCCCGTGATGATGCACCCAAAATCAAAACTCTGCGCAAGAGAAGTGGGTGGGAATTTCACAGTTTCAGCTATGTTTGCCGAACTGTAAGTATATATTCCATATTAGAACTCAAATATACCAAATTCAGTTTATTCAATCTGTGATTCCTCAAATGCTCCTTTGATGTTCGATTAAAATTGCAGCCTCTCTGGCCTATATACCATAGTTCTCGAAGAAAATTAGATATTTTGGTAGCACGGTGGAAGTTTTTTTTAATTTGGATGTATATTGAACTCAAAATTCTGTTTGATGATGAATGTTTCAGAATAGCCATTTGTTTACAACTAGGATCTCCTACCTGTATGCCTCATACATGCAGATGTGGTGCTTTTGTTGATGAGACTGGAACGCATGGGTTGAGTTGTAAATTCAACGCAGGGCGTCAATCCCGTCATCACGCAGTCAATGATTTACTAAAACGGGCATTAACAACAGCCAATATTCCATCGTTTTTGGAGCCTACAGGTGTCAGCAGAGATGATGAAAACTGCCCTGATGGTATGACTCTAATCCCATGGAAGTTTGGGAAACCGGTTGTTTGGGATTTTACGTGTGTTGACACGGTTGCATTATCACACGTAGTTGCCTCCTCCAATTGTCCCGGAGCAGCCGCAGTGAATGGCGAGAAAACTAAATGCAGAAAGTGCCAAAATTTAAAACAACTTTATATTTTTTATCCTTTTACTGTTGAAACATTTGGAGTGTTTGGTCCCAATGCTTTGGAGTTCATTAAAGACATAAGCAGACGAATAACAGAAGTGACCAGTGACAGAAGTGCAACTTCGTTTTTGTTCCAAAGATTATTCAGAGGGATAATGCCTCTTCTGTATTGGGAACCATTCCTGTACCTCGACAATTGGATGAATTGTTTTTGAACCCTCAAAGATCGCCTTTTTCTGTAGAAATGTCAGATAAGTCATTCGGTGAAGTTCTTGATAGTGATTTTCTAAAAATGATGGGATCATCCATATCTTCATCCAACTCTTTATTCATCAGCAACAACTCTATATCACGCCGATCCAGTGTTAATGAAAATCATCAGTGAGACAGCTCCAACGGTAGAGCGCGTGGGTCTTCGATATCAAAGCCAAGCAACGTGATGCGAAGCTATGGTTTGGATGGAGACTTACGGCCGACCTCCTTTCGAGATCTATTCTCTCAGGTCGTGCTAGGAATCACACGTTAAAAGGTAAGACCTCGTTGATCCTTAGCTCGCACAAGTTTCGACTTCTGAGGGCTGCCATTCGTAGGGGGACGAAGCAGGTTAACGAAAAACACAATTTTAAACACAATTTTTAAACATCAACACGAGCACATCCAGCATGAAGGAAGCTTTAATGAAAGTATATCCCAAAGTTATCAAAGAACTGTGGTCGAAAGATTCGTTGGATAGGATTGTAAATACCGTTTCTCTGAGGATTCAGATACAAAGATTTTCTCCACCTTTTATGGATGCACAGGATGCACAGGAATTTCTTATACAAACCTGGAGGCCCAAGATGATGGACGAGTATTGTGATTATGGTCAGATTCGATTCTAATTGATATGGTTTTTGGGGTCAGAGATTTCGATTTTTTAGTAAAAAAAAACTAAAGGACACGCTTTACTTCCCATGGACTGAAAAGTAAAAAATAATTGAGAATTTTATTTCTCAAATGTAAAAAAAGCGTGGGTTGCTTGATAAAAACCTCTTGAGGTCTTGAACGCTCTGTATTGTTAAATTAAACTAAAAAATATGAGAATATAGATCGAAAGCACCCACGCTTTTTTACATTTGAGAAGTAAAGCATGTTCTTTAGTTTTTTTAAGGCGGCCGTTTAATGTCATGCATTCGTACTTCCACGATTCCGGCGAATCGGTTACACTTTACAAGCTGAAATTTGGCATTTAGAACATATTGGAGTACTTGTTGAATATATCGAGATTATTTTTTTTTCCAATAATTCATGATTTTTTTTTTTGCGGAAACCAATAAATCGATAAAATGCATGTTTCTGTATTATTTCATGTCAACAAAAACATCAATTGAAATCGTTCAAAACCTAAAGCAAGACTTCATACAACGTTGTTGACGAGAAACTATGGAAGTAAGAATTTGGGGGCATTGTACCAAAATCTAGCAAATTTATAAAAATTGGCTCCTTTAACCGACTGGGTAACTTAAACATTTTGCAGATAGATAGCGCCACAGAGAAATTCATTGAACACAATAGAAATACTACGTAAACAAACATTAATGAACCTTAATAAGTTATTGTCCATAATAAACAAGCACAGCACTACATTATAGGATACGACATGTCGAATTCGGGTTCAGCGATGAGAAATTGCTTTTTATACGTAATGGCAGATTTTGTAACATCATAGGCGTGTATGTGTTCATAAGAGGGGCAGTTCAACATATTATTTTGTTCATTTAGTTAATAACATTGAATGTTGAAAAAAGAGTAACTATAGTATCGAAGGATTTTATTGAAGTCATCGAGGGTACGTAGATTTCACAGCAAAAATTGTAAAATTGAAATAATACAAGAGGGTTGTAGCCATACAGAAAAACAATTATAGAAAAAAATAGTCGACCAAGTAATGATTCGTCAGTGTCACATAATGATGACATAATTTGTACTTGATAATCATAATATTTGAATCAATAAATCTAAAATTATTATTTTTTCACTTACAGAATAAACAAAGAAATCAAGATCAAGTACACTTTACAATGAATGATTTATAGGTAAGCAAAGGCGGAACCTTCCAGGAGTCGAGTTATTTGCATAATTAATGGAATTTTGGAAATGGTTAGACGTGGAATACTTGAAATACAGTTTAAAAAAAATGTAGAAAAAACTGGAGTCAACAGAAAAAACGGATATACTGTGAATCCAATATAATAATAATGATAATAAACATCATGATAATGATGATAATAATAACAATAACAATAATAATAATGATAATGGGGCGGGGATTGGCGCAGTGGTAGTGCCAGGGCTTCGTGATCGAAAGGTCGCTGGCTCGATCCCCAGGCAGAACATGATTTTTTCAGTTTTAGATGTTAATCTGAGTGATTGAATCTTGTTGCTGGCTGGGGATAATCCTCCACGATTCACTGTTGCGTTTAATCAACAGTACTGCTCCTAAAGTGGCGTATGCAGTTAGTAACAAGGCCCATCCAGAACACGTGGCTAATGCCAACACACCAAGAAAAAAAATAATAATAAAAGTTATCAAGAGTTCAGATCCCCATCTCTGCATGGTCCGTGACCATGAAAAAGCAGAGATTGGAGCATTCCTTTTCAAGGCAGCAGCACGGGCGGCCGATGAACTTGGTCACGTTTTCGACACTGAACGGGGTGACCCAAACTCTGTCACCGAGTTGGAGCCCGTTCAGCAAAAAACTCACATTAAAGCAATGGAGACTGAGGTTCTCCTGCAGCTTTATAAGGATAAGCCAATGCATGGAGTCTTCTTAAAGAACATTGAAGAGCTTGGCTTATCCAAAAATTTGACCTACGCATTCCTCAGGTCAAGTGAGCTGAAGTCATAGACCGAGGGATTCATAATAGACCGCCAGGATGGTGTCTTCGACAACGTGGTCTACCGTAGTCGCCTGATGAGTATAGAGGTCCCCGACACTAGATACAGAGCGTGTCGTGCATTTGCTGTCTGCTTGTCAAGCTTATGTGACCTCAGCCTATATCCACAGATATAACGCGCCGCTACGAGTGTTGTTCTACCATCTACGACACTCGTACGGTATAAACAAACACCGAGTTGCCTTATGCTCCGGGGAATATTGAGTCCGTTGTGGAGAATGAGAAGTGACGAATTTACTGGACTCATTCCCCACCCTCAAGCAAATACAAGCAAATAAGCCTGATGTAGTCCTCCTAGACCATCAAAGTAGGACGATTTTCGTCAAAGAGTTTTCGGCTCCTGGCGAAACGAACATCGTCCGAAAAGAGGAGGAAAAAAATCGAGGTTTACTCTTTAAACTCTGCAGGCTGTACCAAAACCATACTGTTAGAATGGTGGTTCTGATTATAGGGTCTGATTATATTGGTGGAATGATGGACACGCATCTCTCCAATCTAAAATTCATACCGGTTTGTGTGATGCGGCAGAAATCTTAGCCGGTAATATGCAGAAGACCTTCATCTTTGGTTCACTTCGTCTACTCCAGGGTACATGATTCTCGGACCCAGTTGTCACTCACCCCACGGACGTGGGAAGTGACTATCTGGGTAAATGTCACCAGCGCGCCGTCCGGATGTATCGGGGCTCCGGAGACAGGGCCTGACTGAAGCAATCCTTATGAAAAAAATAATAATGACACTAAATAAATACTCGTAGAGTGTACCTGTTTGGGTAGTGGATGTCTCTTAATATTTGTTTTGGCGCATTAACTTTTCAGCTGTAGGAAAACCTACAAGACCCCAGATGGTCGGTGAGCATTCCAGTCAAGCATCAGACGTAAGGATGTTCATCATGTACCTAGATACCGGAAACCGTAATAGATATAGTTTGGGTTAAACGGTGGAAAACAAATGCTTAATATAAGAGCTATATGCATATTCAAATGGTAGCGAACAATAAAAAAAATGTTTTTCAAATTATAGCTATTTGGAAAATATGAATGACACAATATCAAATTCACTGTCCACGGAGTCGATTAACCACATTAGCAACAATTTTTTTAAATGCATTTCTGTTTTAATAGGTACCATTTGTAATTACTATTTTCATTCTAAATCCAGTGATGTATGACTTATGACGGTTTAATGCTGTTTCAGATACTTTTCAGCCATCATCACGAGTTCTAAAGAGATTTTCTCAAGTCATTGAAATATGCTAATCCTGTGCACTAAGATATCTAATTTCCATTATTTTCAAAACTTCGAAACTTGGAACGTAATGAAATCGTCATATCTTAAGTTTAGAAAATCTAAAATATGCGTATTTTTTCATTCATTCGTAAGATCAACTTTCACTTCAGAAAAAAAAAAATGAAAAGTATTGAAATATGGCTTCTGCGCCACTCTGTGTATGTCACACGCCCATAAACGGTTTTGCAACTGAAGGCCTCAAGCCCTCAAACATTACTCGCATTCAATGCAGTTTCTGCCTTGTGATACAAATAACTATTTCACCATAATAATTGAGAAATAAGAAATATATACACTGATTACATTGATCACACATTTTACTTATCCGATCTCAACATTTTTTTAAAACCTGCAAATATCCAACTTTAATAAATAACACTCCCTCTATAACACACTTCACAAACCACACAAATGGCAAGAACACTGAAACAAAAATTTACTCAAATCGATTGGTATGAATCAACGATATTTACTATTCTGTATTGCAGGTGCATAGGGATGGATTAGGAATTCCCAAATTTTCCATATTCCTGATATCTTTGTTTCATGTCCATACAAATGCGTGTTGCCAAGCATTTATGAAAATAAAAATCTTTGACATCATATTTGTTTCTTTATCCAGTTACTACAAAACATCCGAGTTGATATTTCAAGGTAATTATTCGATAGTACTTCTGTCGGATATTACGTCTATCTACGTAATAGTATTCAACCAGTCAACCAGTATATGAATTGATAATAATTCAATAGGTATATAAAATTAAAGGAGACTAAATGTTTCATCTGACAACACCGCTTTGTAGACCGATCTTGCATAGTAAAAAATAATTTTGATTACATTTCTTCTATTCACGGTTGAATACTTGGATAAATATTCATTAGAATGAGTGGTAGCCTCCCCCAATGGAATAGTTTGTCAAGCCCGATCAAACGGCCACCTTAAACTATTATTTTTAATTTGAATGTCTTGTTATGAATTGTCCTCTTATTATCAAATGATGACTTCCGAGATATATTTGACGGATAATACTGTATTTTCCAAAATGCATTAATGTTTAAACAGTGCGCAAATATTTAATTTACGAACAGGTGATTTTTTTACGTAGGTACTTGTGCGAAAAATTATCACTTTGCGTACTGTCAATAGCAAAATAAAATCACTTTCAACAAATGTATCATACAATATTTTATATTCCGACGTGTCATAATGACATTATTATGGATTTCATTTTTATTGACAAAATGATATACTTTGGACTGAGTACTATAATGATTCATTAGAGTACTGAGGACAATAATGAAAAAAATATAGTCACAAAAACCCAAAAATTTTCACATTATATACTTACTGTAATGCAACAAGAAATCTACTTTTAATGAAATAGTCGGAATATAATTTTTTTTTATGAAATTCGGATCATAAATAATTATTATGGTTATCAGACTTGGATGATGCCTCGTCTGATAATCTTCACAGCTAGTACCATAATGATCGTCATTGTGATCCTTGTATCATAAATATCTTATTTTGACACGGAAGTATAATTGAAAATATTCAGAAGGAATTTCAACGTATTGGTATTCCTATTTATCTTGTCAGACTGGTGATTCACTTACATATTCATAATGACTAAGATTACTTGTCTAGATCACAGAGACTTTCCTGGGTGGTGCTGTAGATATTTTTGGGTTTTTCTACAGCTACGGTAATATTAATAGTCATCCTATACCTGCGTAGGGTAGGTAATTGTGTGGACTCATGTGAGAGTTTATGAGGGAAATTATTAGTAAGTATTATTATACTTATTACATCATTATTCAAGGCAACTTTGTTAGTTTATTTTATTCTTCTCCTGGTTCTCATTAAAATAAAGTCAACTTTCACAAAGAGTTACAGCCTTAATGGCCCATAAATACTAGTTTATTATCATCGTATACAACAATAATTGCTAGATATTGTATTGTGACACACCCCGTACAAATATATAAAAACAACCATTTCTTGCCGAGTGTTAATGACATTTCATGTGTTTTTGTATAGAAGCCTTCTGATTGGTCGGCTGCACGTGGCTGATAATTTTTTTTGCCGCCCTGAAACCCGATACCCCTCGATGTCTCTATGCACTTGTCTCTGAAACTTTAGAGAGAGACGGGCGGTTATATAGTTCGTTCTGGGTATGTACAGCTTGTTCGATATTTAATTGCCATGACGGAAAACGCGGCATTCTGTTAAACAGATTTTTGATTTATGGTATATATTTTACTATTTTCTTAGTAATCTGTGTAGCTTTCAGAAGTTATATCAGACCAATTTGAGGTGAAAATCGAAGATGTCGAAAATGTATTTCGACCAAGAAAAATCACTTTCCCATTCTGAAATACAGAAAAATAACAGTGGTGCAAAAACTTTGCAGATTCGAGAAATTTTCTACAGGTCGGATCTATCCGTAATAAAACTGGAAATTATCGACACATTTTGACAAAAACAATAATTATAGCTTCAGCTTTGAACAGTAATCTGGAAAGATAGTTTCTCCATGATCAAAGGAGAATTTGCCTATGCTCCCTCTTGGAGGAACATTGCCTAAAAAATGTAAGGCAGATAGAATTCAATGTTCGTAGGGGAAAAGTAGTTGTTTTCTGACATGTATTTGCCTCAAATTTTCCTAGAAGAAAAATCCCAAAATTGTTATTTTTCTATCTAGTGCGCGAAATGCTACTTAAGTGATCGAGAACTGATAATGGTTGAGATCACTAAAGTATTTCGCGCACGAGATGCAAAAAAAATTTGTTCTACAAACGTCAAAAAAAACAAGTAATATAAAATTTTGTCACAATTTGAAGTATTGAAAAGCCTTATTTAATTATTGTTGAACATTCAGAAATAAATGATTTCTTGGATTTTTGCTTGATTGAGGACCATATAGGTTAGAATATGAAAATCCCATATAGTTTGCATGCAGTGTGCAAAATAGTCGCGCACGGTGTCATGGTAACGAAGGAAAATGAAAAAAGTGTCACTTCGCATATTGTTGTCAATGCGCGAACCTTGTCAATTTTTGGCGTTTGTAGAAAAAACGATTTTTTTGACCATGTACTTTTTTTTTTTTTTGGTGTGTTGGCATCGACTACTATGGTCATTAGCCACGTGTTCTGGATAGGCCTTGTTACTAACTCCATACGCCACCTTAGAAGCAGCATGATTATTCGTAGTCCCGTCAATCATGAAACGTGGGAAAGGTATTCCTCAATAACCCAGAATTACTTTCTAACGAAAAAAAGTCTGGTTCATTGGAGAATCGAACTCACGACCCTTGGATCATGAGCCGAGCGCTTTGGCCATGTACTATCATTAATAATATTATGGTTGAATTTGTCATATTTTAACAATCCTACATAAGTAGTCATTACTAAACTAAAGTGAATAATAGACTCAGACAGGAACAGGTTGACTCCATCAATAGAGATCTTGAAGCAATCGTCGAGTGGGGAACCAACAATCACGTTTTCCAAGAAAGTGAATTCATTAAATCATTCCATAACAAAATGTTCGGAAATCCCCTTGAATGAAGTCCTTTCATCTTGAATTTGGGAGTTACGGTGTCTGATAATATGTCTTGGCACGACCATGTTGCTAATATAGCAAAATCAGCAAGCCACAGGCTGAGTTTTCTGTGGAGAGCTAAGAAGTTTTTTACTCCTGACCAACTGTTGACGACGCACAAGGATGCACAAGGTTCAAATCCGACCTCTGCTGGAGTATTGCTGGCACGTTCAGCACCAAAGCATTCTCTTCGTCTTGAAATATTTAGATGAGCTAAATGTTCGCGGAAACGAATATTCGCATATCTCAAATTATCATAATTTTTACAGTTAATTTCATAAATTTCTGATGCATCTAAATTTGGAATTATGTCTTTCGGATTACCTAATAACATTTTGGGATTGTAGTACTGCTATGTATGGTTTTACCAACGTAGATGAGCATGTCATTTATTGCGCGAACGCTCATGTATATATTACGGACTATTATTATAGCCAGTCGTACAACAAATGCGCATCGTAGGCGTGCATATTCTCACGTTTTAAGCTATGATTGTTTTACTGTACAAACTGAAGATTTGCGTCTCGCAATATGGAATTGAGACCTCTCGTATTGAGTGTGATTTTTACCATGTTTTTATTAACTCGCTTTCTTGGATGTCTGTCCGGGTGGAATTTTGTAATTTATTTTAAACTAGCTTCCCTATGAGCTATAGATACTTGAAATTTGGATCATAGCTCAGAAGTGGATAACAATGCATAAAAATGTGAAAACCGCCGTTTTACTAATAATAATAATAATAATGTGAATTTTTGGATCTCACAAACGCCTCTAACGATTTGGATCAAATTTTGAATTTGAATAAGGATTTGCTCCTTTACTCCATCTATAAATGAATTTTTAGATCTCGGAAACGGCTTAACGATTTGGATCAAATTTTGTATAGATGAAGTTTTACGTTTAAAGTTCATCTACAGTGTGACACATTTAAGATGGAAGCACCTTTATAAACCTTATATTTTTCAACCGATTGGATTTTTTTTTGTTTTTCGTTTGGTAGACATTCTGGTACACCAAATTTCATGAATAAATCTCCATTTCCAAGGCCAACTAATTTTATTTTTCAAGATCAAAAATCTAAAAAAAACTAGTGATATTTTTAGGAAAATCTGACTACCCCACTGGATTCATGACATTTTCAAATGGTTCATATGTAAATTACGTTGAAATGCGTTAATTTCATTGAAATCTGTTGATAAATAAAAATTAATTAAGATAAAATGAGATTTTCCTGAAATTACATTAACATATTTTTAAAATTTTATATCGAGACCTAGCTCCTCAATACAGTGGTGTTTTCCGAATTTTGAAAAAATTTCTGAAATTGAATTTGTATAATTGTATTTCACACCGTTTTTATTCATTATGATATGACCCTGTATTAAGAACTTTTCGTTGCTCTTAGCGATATGCGATGTTGATATATTCTTGCTGTCTTTTTGATGTATGTAATGTCAATAAAGAAAAAACTTTAAAACGAACACGAATCCATTCAATCCAATAAATTCATACATATATTTTTGGTCCTCCTGAGCCTAATAGATAATAGGTATTCACACAATCATCGAAATTCCACTACAAAATTCAGTGTAGTGGAACAACGCAACCAGCAAGCAGAAACCTTACAACAAAATCTACGAGAGACTTCTGAAAACGAACTGTGAGTCACCCATCCTTCATACCTTTTCCTTATCCAAGTATTTCTCAATCTGACAGTAGAAAACTAGTTGAAATTTTGATAAAAATGGCAGATGCTTTAGTAATGAAACGCGGTCAACTGAAAAGTCAACTGACACGATTTCAAACATTCATGTCTAATATTTCTAACGACACCAGCGTCAACGAAATCAAAATCAGATTAGAAAAACTTGGAATCGTTTATAATGATTTTGAAGATATTCAAAATCAAATCGAATTAGTAAAAAATGAAATTCAGGATGACGAACGAAAGAATTTTGAAGACACATATTTCAAATTAGTTGGTTCAGCACAAGATACGATTTCAAAGTTGTCACAACTTGTTAGTAATATTTCTTCCGTTACTACAACTAATATTCAATTCAACGGTGGTGGTGATTCAACACGTTCAGATAATCTACTAGGTAAAGTCAAATTACCCAATATTACTTTACCAGATTTCTATGGTCATTACAATCAGTGGATGACATTTCATGACACCTTTCAGACTCTTATGCATGGTAATGTTCAACTTTCTGATATTCAGAAATTCTACTATTTACAACCTTGCCTCCGAGGAGAAGCTGTTCAATTGATACAATCAATAGATATTTCTTCCGATAATTATACAGTTAATGTTAAAAGATCGTTACGAGAACAAAAGACTTATCATTCATACACACGTGAAAGCAATTTTTGATTTATATCCAGTAAAAATTGAATCTCATATCCATTTGCGTAAACTCTTGGATAATTTCAATAAAAATCTACGTTCATTGAAGGCCCTTAAGCCACCCACTGATAGCTGGGACACACTTTTAGTTTATATTATGTCCACAAAACTAGATCCCATCACCAAACGAGAATGGGAAGAGTCTGTTAACAAAAGTGGAAAGGACTCTCCGACTGTCTCAGAATTGACAGATTTTCTTACAAAAAGATGTCAACTCTTAGAAACCATTGAAAACAAATCAAAAATTCAAAAACCAAATTCTTTTCGAGACGATAAAGTTTACACCAATTTGACAACTCATAACATAACTTGTTCTTTTTGCAAAGAAAATCATTTCAATCATCAATGTGAGAAATTCTTGAAAATGTCTGTTGCTAACCGAATTTCCGAGGTAAAAAAAAATAGGTTATGTAATAAATGCTTAAGGCCGTTTCATTCTCAACTAAATTGTAGATCATCAGGATGTCGATTATGTAACAAAAAACATAACACTCTTTTGCATTGTACTACTGGTTCGTCTGAAACGATTATACCATCTTCATCATCAACTTCTGACAAAACTTGTACATTTTCTTCGATCGACACTCCTCAACACCTTCATTCAATGCATACGTTTAATACGACCTCAACAGAGACGGAAACGCATCCACTTTCAGTAGTTACAAATACATCTCTGTCTCACCGTTCACAAGTATTGTTAGCTACAGCTCTGATTCATATTTTGGACTTTGAAGGAAAGCCGATATGCTGTCGTGCTATGCTCGATAGTGGATCTCAATCTAGTTTCATGACTACATCCATAGCTAAGAAACTCAATTTAAAAATATTCAAAATGGATATTCCAGTTGCCGGTATTAACAATTCAATAAATAATATATCTGGGAAAACTGAAACTTGTATTAAGTCTAGGGACGGCAAATACAAAATAAAAGAAACATTTTTAATTATCGATAAAATAACTGATAATTTGCTGCCAATTTCATTTGATATATCCACATTACATTTACCAGAAAATATGCTCGCGGACGAATGTTTTAACGAATCAGGTCCTATAGATCTTTTGTTAGGTGCAAGCATATTTTTCGATGTTTTATGCGTAGGGCAAATTAAAATTGGCCGCAACGGTCCCATATTACAAAATACTAAACTTGGTTGGATAGTTTCTGGTCAGATTAATTATGAAAAATATTTTAGTTTACCAATTTTGTGTAATCTAAACATCAGCAATAATGAACTTCATGAACAATTACAAAAATTTTGGAAATTAGAGGAGGTTGAAAACAAAAAACTCTACACTCGTGAAGAAGCAGACTGTGAAGAAAACTTTTTAGAAAACGTTAGGCGTGATTCTCATGGTCGGTTTGAAGTAGCTTTACCTTTAAAAGAAAATTATATTAAACTAGGAAATTCTGTTCAGACTGCAATTAAACGATTTGGTTTTTTAGAAAAACGGTTTTCTAGAAATCCCGAATTCAAAAAACGTTACGTTGACTTCATGAAAGAATATGAGAATTTAGGACACATGACTCCGGTTGATATTGAATCAGATACAGCCGAAATAAAATATTATTTGCCACACCACGGAGTATTAAAAGAAAGTAGCCTCACCACAAAACTTCGAGTAGTTTTTGATGGTTCTTGTAAAACTGACTCAGGCCTATCACTCAATGATGTCTTGAAAGTAGGCCCAACTATCCAATGTGAACTTTTCTCAACTGCTCTGAGATTTAGAAAACATAATGTCGTTTTCACGGCAGACATCGAAAAATGTTATCGTCAGGTTTATGTTCATGATGAATACGGTGATCTTCAACGTATAGTGTGGCGTGAAAATGAAAATGACAATTTGAAACATTATCGCCTCAATACTCTTACTTATGGCACAGGTCCAGCTTCATTCCTTGCGTGTAGATCGTTATATCAAGCTGCTATAGAAAGCCAAGGAGAATATCCTTGTGCCGCGGAAATAACAAAACAAGATTTTTATGTAGATGATTTAATTAGTGGACACAAAACAGTAACAGATGCACTCAAAATGAAACATGAAATTACACAGATTCTAAGAAACGCGGGATTTCCTTTAAGAAAATGGTTTTCGAATCGTAATGAACTTCTTGATAATTCAAGTCTTGAAAATTTACCTGAAATTGATATACCTAAAGATGGAATAGTTAAAACTTTAGGTTTGGTATGGAATCCAAATTCTGACTCATTCTCGTTTACATTTTCTATTGCGGATTTTTGTACAATTTCAAAACGTTCCATTCTATCTTGCATATCAAAAATATTCGACCCATTCGGTTTGATCGGTCCTGTAACAGTTCATGCAAAACTCATATTACAAGAGTTATGGAAATCAAAATGTGACTGGGATGACCCCATTCCTGATGATTTGGAACAGATATGGAAAAATTTCTTTCATCAACTACCCGATATAAATTTAATAAAAATTCCTCGCCAAGTAACAATTAATGAGTTTGTTGATATTCAAATGCATATCTTTTCTGATTCGTCTGAATTAATGTACGGCTCATGCGTATACATTCGAACTACTGATAATCATGGAAATCATTATGCTAAACTATTGTGTGCCAAATCAAAGGTTGGTCCTTTAAGAGAAGTAAATTTACCTAGATTGGAATTATGCGGTGCTCTACTGGCAGCACGATTATCACACAAAGCTGAAGAATCTTTAAAAATGGGTATTTTAAATAAAACTTTCTGGTGTGATTCCAAAATAGTTTTAGCGTGGATTTCTTCTGAGCCTTCCCATTGGAAAACTTTCGTGGGAAATCGTATCGCAGAAATTAAAAAACTCACAGACTTTCATAGTTGGAGGTATGTGGAATCAAAAGATAATCCAGCTGACATAATTTCTCGTGGTTCTAATCCTAAAAGGCTCTCTGTAAATAATTTATGGTGGTCTGGTCCTGAATTCTTGAGGATGGATTCTTCATTATGGCCCGAGACTCCTATTATTAGAAACCTTGACTCTACTGAAAAACGTAAGAAGGTTCAACTTTCATTCGTTTCAGTTAATGACGATTTCATATTCAGTAGATACGAAACCTTCACGAAAACTCATAGAGTTTTTACATATGTGCTCAGATTCATAAATAATATCAGATTTCAAAAAGAAAATAAGTTGAAAGGTAATTTAACTAAATCTGAATTAGATAAAACATTTACTCTTCTTATGAAAATTTGCCAATCATCTATTTTTTATCATGAAATTAATTCCCTAAGGAAGAATAAATCAATACCAAACTCGAGTAAGATTTTGTCTTTACATCCTTTTCTTGATTCCTATGGCTTATTATGAGTAGGTGGAAGGATTGCATACTCCAATGAAAGTTTTGATAAAAGACATCCAATATTACTTCCAGCAAAACATCCGTGGACAGAAAAAATTATAAATTATGAACATAAAAGAAATTTACATGCCGGTGTATTAGCCACTTTAGCTGCTATTAGAAATAAATACTGACCAATACATGGAAAAAGTACCGTTAAAACTGTTATTCGGAAATGTTTGGTGTGTTTTAAAGCAAAGCCTACCACTTTAAATCCTTTAATGGGAAATCTCCCAAAATCAAGAATAATTCCAAAACGTCCTTTTTCTATTGTTGGTATTGATTATGCAGGCCCAGTTCTCATTAAAGATGGCAAACTTAGATCAAGAAAACTGGTAAAGGCTTATATTTGTATATTTGTTTGTTTTATCACTAAAGCTGTACATATAGAATTGGCTGGCAATATGACGTCTGAAACATTTCTAGATTGTCTGAAACGCTTTGTCTCACGACGCGGATTATGTACAGACATACATACGGACAACGGAACGACTTTTGTAGGTGCCAATAGGCAACTGAAAGAAATAATAACCGAAATCAATCGTTCAGTTGACTCTGGAAAAACACGAGACTTTTTGTTGACAAATCATATCAATTGGCATCGTATACCAGCGGTCTCACCTCATCAAGGTGGACTTTGGGAGGCTGCTGTTAAATCAGCCAAGTTCCACTTGATAAGGAAAATAGGAAACGCTCATCTCACTTTCGAATCTATGTACGCAGTTCTCTGTCAGATTGAGGCAGTCCTCAATTCACGCCCAATTACTGCCTTATCCTCTGATCCAAACGACCTATCCCCCTTGACCCCTGCTCATTTCCTTGTGGGTGACTCATTGATGGCTGTACCACAGAGAGATGTCATTGAGATTCCTACTAATCGCTTGAAGCTATATGAATGTCTTCAACAAATTGCACAGCATTTTTGGAAACGATGGTCTTCCGAGTACCTTGTTTCACTTCAGCAACGTAGTAAATGGAAACGAAACCAACCTCAAGACCTGAAGATAGGAACATTGGTTATTCTTAGAGAAGAGAACCTGCCCCCACTTCAATGGCGACTCGGACGCATAGTGGCCCTTCATCCAGGGAAAGACAATGTTGTACGTGTCGTGAGTGTCAAAAGCAAGGGAGGTATTTTTAAACGCAGTGTCGTCAAAATTAGTCCTCTACCTGTCGAATAACAGACATAATATGAGACTATAATTTTCAGTTTTTGATATTTATGAACATTTTAAGTGAAACTCTATGTTGATGTTGAAAGCTCTACCTTTCAAGGTGGGCGTAATGTATAATTGTATTTCACACCGTTTTTATTCATTATGATATGACCCTGTATTAAGAACTTTTCGTTGCTCTTAGCGACATGCGATGTTGATATATTCTTGCTGTCTTTTTGATGTATGTAATGTCAATAAAGAAAAAACTTTAAAACGAACACGAATCCATTCAATCCAATAAATTCATACAGAATTGGTGGGTTGATTGAACGGCATATTTTTCAAATTTCATTTTCCTATAACTTTTTTATTGATTGACGTATTTTAACGTAATTCACAAATGAACTATTTGAAAATGTAGCGAATCCAGTGGTTTTCTAAAAAAATCGCCTGTAATTTCTTTAGATTTTTGAACTTGAAAAATAAGATTAGTTGGTCCTAGAACTGGAGATTTATTCATGGAATTTGTTGTTCTAGTAGACTTTTTGAATGTTTACCTAACTCATTCCAATCGGTTAAAAAATGTAAGTTTTATAAGGGTGCTTCCATCTTAAATGGGTCACACTGTATATAGGCGTCTTTCTCAGAGAAACATTATTTCACTAATAATAATAATATGAATATTTGGCTTCAACGATTTGGATCATATTTTGAATTTAGATAAAGATTTGTTTCCTTAGTCCATCTATATAGTTCTCTTTCCTGAGAAAACGCGACTTTACTTATAATAATAATAACGATGATTTGAACTTTTGGATCTCGGAAACGGCTTTAATCAAATTTTGTAATTAGATGAAGTTTTACGTTTTGAGGTTATCTATTTGACTAATAATAATAATATTGTGAATTTTTGAATCTCGGAAACGGTTTCAACGATTTCTATCAAATTTTGTATTCAGATAAGGTTTTGCTTAGTAAGTTCATCCATATAGGCGTCTTCACTGAAAAAACGCGATTTCACCACCCTCTACACCAATCCTCCGAATAATCTAAAAATTATTATTATTATATTATTATTATAATAATAATTATTATTATTATAATAATTATGATATAATGAAATACAAGCAAATTAGCTTGATGTAGTCCTCCTAGACAATCATAGTAGGACGATATTCGTCAGAGTTTTCGGCTCCTGGTGACTCGAACATCGTCCGAAAAGATAGAAGAAAAAAAATCTTCATAATGACACCATCAAAGTATTGAAATCAATTCCAAAATTTCATTCACATAACCCTAAAAAGCAGTAAGACCATGTTTTCATAACGGACTAAAAAGTATAAAATACTTCCTCTAATCCTTATGAAGGATAAAACCAAATACAGATTTTTAACTTTTTCTAAATTACCTGAATTATCGGTTCACTTTATTTCCTGTGCAATAAAATTGTTAGTTGAGCTATGAATGCATCAGTTATCTGCTGCATGCGTCCCATGTTTTTCATTTACAATCTCAAAAGTAATTTAATAGCTATCAATAGTTGTCAAGTATGAATTTTCAGTATAATTTAGAAAATGTCAGAAACTAGTCTGCAGGTTGTCCCCCTGTCCGACTCAAAACAAAATTCTGCCATTTGGGTACAGGGAGTGCTTGCAATTGTTTCTTCTGCAATGAGGTACATTGCACAAGTATCTGTTGGATATAATTCAATACCCGTCGTGGTATGAGCCAGGGAGTAGTTGTTTTCGGACAGGTATTTGCCACAATAAGCCTACATAGCAGGTGTATATGGGAGTAACAAGGGTAAAAACATCGGTCGGCGACGACTATCGTTAATTTAGGAAATGTTAGAAATCTGTATGTGGTTTTATCCTCCATAAGGATCAGAGAAATTATTTTATTCTTTTTAGTCCGTGATAAAAACATGGTGAATTAATTTTCATTTTTATTTTATTATTTTATGAATTTCTTTTTCTCTCGAGGCATTTCCACCATTTTATCGGCAACCTGAGTAATCGCCCAAAAGGATTGTTCTTTCAATGAATGTAAGCTCTGAAATTCATTGCTTAGGAAGGTTTTTTTCCTTGAAAATTTTAACCATCACTAGCTCCTATTATTCTTCACAACCAATTAGCACTAATTTCGAGTTGAATTTCGAATTGTAACTCGAAATTAAAACTAATTTTGAAGTATAACTCGAAATTAAGATAATTTCGAGGAAAAAAATTATAGTGTGTTGATAAATTGATAAAGAATCGATTGATCTGGACCTGTAATCAAACCTGCATACGTTAACTGAAATGGCAACTTAGAAGAATCTGGCATTCATTTGCTTTAATACTGAAATGAAAATCTTTCAAAATTAGTTCTGCTCGCTTCTCCATTTTATTTAACAAGAAAACTACAATTAAATAGTTTTATATACAGGGTGTGATCTAACCTCTTGCACTCCCGTGAAGAACGGATATAATGCCATTTTGTAACGAATGGCAGGTGTGAAAAATTCTAAAAAAAATTGTGGAATTTTAATTTTTTTTTGGGAAATTGGGAAAGTTTAGGAACCGCTGTTCGAAATTACACAGTTTCTTCCATGCTGCAGTTTCAGTATGATTGCGGCTCTGCTCCGGCCAGCTGACGTTCGGTGGACAGCGGTTCCCAAAATTTCGAAGGATTTTTCCAACACGATTTAAAATTTCCACAATTTTTTTTTGAATGGAGTGCAAGAGGTAAGATTACACCCTGTATAACCGGTAGGTATACGAATTTTTTTATTCCATATCAGGTGTAGAAACTGAAATAAATCTGAAATTTGCCACATGATGATATGAATTTTTGTTGAATTGCTTTGTTGTTAAAATTATTATTTCCGTCAACCGGCTGCACCCGTATGTTACGAGCAACCCTCAGAAGTTTTTGAGAGACTTTTACGAACTAGGGAAGACGTAGCCCTTACCTTTTAACGTGTGATGCCATGCATGACACCAGTGACCGCGCTGGGATCTGAACCCACGCTCCTAACGATTATTGGATTAGGAAGCGAACGCTTCACCCACGAGCCTCTGAGCCCAATAAAACGATTGCATAGTTTCACACAAGCCCAAAAAGGAGAAAATAATAATTTCAACGTTTTTAAAAAGGATATAACTTCAGCTTGCCCGATACAGATTTATAACACCATAGAGTTTCCTAACCCCATACAGATGGTCCTGAAAATTTGTTATTTTGAATTTTTGATACTTATCTATAAAATTCGAAACGAGACACGTGGGGCGCAGGCAGTAGATAATAATGAGGAGTGTAGTTAATAGTGTTAACAGCATGTGGTTTTCGTTTTGAGTATTTTTACATCTATCAAATATTCACTAGGAGGAATTATTTTATTCTTTTCAGTCCATTTCAAAAACGTACAGTGAAACCAACCTAACTGAAAACGTGAAAACCTGATGCGCACTCGTAGCACAACGGATTATAGTCCGTAAAATATCCAGTGATAAGGCACTCCACATGAACGTATGCATAATTGAAGAACTCGGTGCAAGAAGGGGGCAGTTCTACTTTGTGCTGGTTTTCTGTTTTGCATTGATATAGTGTCAAGTGTCACACATAAATGAAAATTTGACTCCGCAGCCTCTTCCATTTTGTCATGTGCTACTCTGAACCTGTTAAATTTGAAATTTTTTTCGAAAATCCCTGAAACAAGTTTTTTTGGAAACTTCGAAAAAAGTTTCCACTTTTATACCTTTGCTCCAAATTTGGACTCTCTACTGTCACTTCGATTTTTTTCCAATTTTAATAATTTTTCGAATTCGAATTTTTCGAATCTTGTCTTATATCTTATATCTTGCCCAGAAAATACCCACATTGGTCTATTACCAGAAAAAAAAATGCATCTCCAGAAATTCGTCTTTGTTGTTGCAAAGTTCATCTAGTTTTCTCATTTCATTGTTAAACTGATTCGGATTTTCAATGTATGTACGTTAATATGCCATCAGTGATCGAAAAATAGTTATTTATGCAACAAGTGCAAAAAGTAAACATGGCCTCGTTGGACAATTTCACGTCGAGTGCAATAAACTCTTTTTGCACGAGTTTCATACAATATTTTTTCTACGTTCATGCAAAAACCAGAAAATGTTTCATTTAGGTGGCACTAAACTGTAAGGAAGACATTGGATTGGGTGTTATGAATAAAAGCTATCAAAAGCTTTTACTATAGGTGTGTCTTTCTCATTAATTAATAAAATGGATAGGTCTGTTTCAAGAAATCTGAGTAAAAGCATTTGCTCAAGGTTTATTCATTAGACCCAATGTTTGTTTAAATCTATCTGCTGAAAGTAATTCAAAAACATTTTGTGTAATTCAGATGCTATTCGAAGGAAATAATTTTATTTTTAACAAATTGCATTTTCTAGTAATTTCATAGTCCATTATATAATGAATATGATGAAACATGCAACTATTTAAAAGATAATACAATCTCACAGAAAATGGGCTAAATTTGGCGTCGATTTGAAAGTTTATGTCTGTCATGATGACAGAACGCTATAGTAGAATGACAGATGAGTGCAAATAGACAGTTTTTCCACCAAATATAGTTCAATAAAGTTTTATTTTTTGCATGAACGTAGAAAAACGAATTTTTCTTCATCCTTTTTACACTATTATTTCTTTTTTTGATAGATTTTCATCCAGTTTGGTTATTTTTCTGACCAATAATTGCGTTATAAACAAACCTGAAATACCATACTTTTTAAACTAATAAACAATGACCTACAACCCATTACTATCTAAAAGACTTCGTTTTAGCGATTTGTACTATAATATATGATATAAAATTTGTGATTTTAAACAATAACTAATTCAACATCTCGGGAAGTAAATAGTAGATACAATTGATCGAATCGAAATAGAATATTTCTATGGTAGGCTTTTGAAATAAATTTTTAGTTTTGGTCAATGTCAAATTATTTGCTTTGTGTACAGATTTTCGTACATTTCTAATTCACATATCCCTATTTATTAAAAATGCCATAAAGTCTGTGAATGAAAGGACTATAAATTGTATAGAACGAGAAGAACAGCATACTGAATGATGAATTCGGGTTCTTCATAAGATTATTGAGATAAATCAATGAAAGTTGCGATGTTTTGTTATGTATTTTGTTACGGTTATCTGCAGATAACGGGATACAAATCTGTTAAAAAAAGGAATAAGAGTATAATGAGAAATACTTTTATTCGATTACTGACATGTTAACGTCCATATACTGAAAATACGAATCAGTTTAATAATGAAATGAAAAAACTAGATGAACTTGGCAAGAACAAAGATGAATTTCTAGAGGTTCATTTTTTTTTCTGGTAACTGACCAATCTGCATATTTTCTGGGAAAGATATGACATTCAAGTCTCGTATTCATCAAAATTATGAAATTTAATGCATGTTCCGTTCGATTCGATATAGCGAAAAATTTAAAAAAATGGATAAAAGTCGAAATGACAGTAGAGAGTCCAAATTTGGAACAAGGGTATAACATTGAAAATTGAGCAAGGTTTTCATTTGACATTTTTCAAAATTTCCAATAAAAACTGATTTTTGAGTATTTTCGAAAAAAATGTCAAATTTGACAGGTGCACGAGCACTTGACAAAACAAAAGAGGCTGTTTTTTACTAATTTTTTAAGCACAAACTCCGGAATCAAATTTTCATTATATCTGTTAATAAAAAAAAACACTGTGTATTGTTGAAATACACAGATTCCTAGCACAATCCGAGAACATATTTTGAAAGGAGGCCGTCCGTAAGTCACTATCCAGACCACAACCTCGCCTTGCGTTGCTTGGCTTTAGATATCGATGACCCACGCACTCTATCGTTCGAGCTATCCTCTCTTGAAGAAATAAAATAAAAATTCGCAATGTTTGTGTGAAAGAACGATACAGCTACAACTAATATTCCATGAGAAATTAAAGGAAAGGAGGTGTAATGATCTATGTTTCGGGAGAAGAATGGGATAGCTCTCGGGAGCTGTCCCATTGTTGTGTCAATAAAAACACAACTATTTGAGCAAAAACAGGACAACATAACCCGGGTTTTGAGTGAAAAAGTATTAAATAATACATATGTATATAGAAATAAATAGAAAAAAACCTTTGAAAATACATTTTTAATACGTTTTCCTTTCTGAATAGTTTTGAAAAATGGAGCTCTCGTCTTTTTGCCGAGATTTTCAATTTAAAATGTTCAAGTAAATTGGTCATGCAGGTTCAAAATTATATTTAAAATCTGGAAGAAATGATAAGGAACGTGTAAAAAGCTAGATAATTTGCTGTCAAAATAATTTTATGATTCAGGATCGAAAGTGGAAACAAAACGATAAAAAGTTTCAAGCGAAAAGAGTTGAAGATGTTGCCGTTGACTAGATTCCAAAGCTCTTCGTGACGATTCCTACCCATTACACATTTGAGACGTTTTATTCTTCACATATGGCCATTGAATGTTTTTGTACGCTAAGTTACGGGGTTAACACTCGGCGATTTACAGTAAAAACGCATTAAAGAATGTAACTCGATCCCTAGTGACTTATGAGTTATATCAGATTTTTTTGTTGCTCCCGGGTTCAGAGTTGAATGTATGGTGTCATAATAACAATAGATGTACAATCAGACCTGATGGTTGATATAAGCACATGTTGATTCAAATTATTACATAATGAAAGTTCGTTAGAAATTTCAATTTATGGTATGAATGCTATGGAAGTAATTGAAAGTAAATGAGTTAATCGCTACCATATGTGAATATCTCTCAACATATCATTAAAAAAAATGAGAAATATAAAATTCGGTAAATGAACTCGGGTCATTTTTATTTTTTGAACAGAATGTCCGCATATTCAAATTTATTTCAGGAATGAAATGTGCAATATATGTATGCATATGGGTCTTGGTGGCGCGCAGGTAGTGTTCTCGCTTGCTATGCAAAGGTACGTAGGCTCGAATCACCGCGCCATCACCGACCTCGTGTATGGCATCGCACGTTAAGAGGTAAGGGCTGCATCTTCCCTAGCGCGCACAAGTCTCAGTCCCAGGTAGCACCTCATATTGGCTGAATCTTTATTTCATATCGGGCCAATATGGATATATTGTCAATATAAAAATAATATTGAGCCAATATGGGTGCATATTGGCAAAACAATATTTTATTAATAATATTGGTGGAATATTGGCTCAACCTGTTCTGAATGTACATTGTTTTATAAAATATTGGGTCAATATTGGTTCAATAATTATCACCAATATCGATAAAGCGATATTGTCCACATATTGTTTCCAGCGATTTCGATATTCCTCTCATATCGATTTTAGAGATAAAAACAATATTTTATATTTAAGTTTGATAGCACATTGTTTGAATATTATTCCATCCATATTCGTTAAATCATATTAAACCTATATTGATAAAGATTGTTACGAAAATCTCTCGCCAATATTTGAAAGACAATATTGATACAATATTACAAAATAAACAACAAAGATTCGTGCATCTGGTTAAAATTATCAAAAATTTGTCTAATTAATGTTGAAAAATAAATATGCCTGTTGGGTGGCTCGCATTCCCCTTCTTCACAAAAATACCGTGAAAACTCGGGAAAATAAAATTGGAAACAACCGCAAAAGTTGTGAAAAAAAAACGGGAATATTCAATGATAAACAAAATAACCTTCATGTCTCCCTGACAGCCAGATACAGAACGAATAGGAATTCGGAAACATTTCCGACGTGGAAAATTTTGGAAACAAATATCGGTTGGAGAGTTTAGACCTCCCCGAAAAAAATCGTAAGAATTAAATTGAAAAATTTCTGAAAAACATCGAATCTAAAAAAAAAAAATTCAAGCATTTTACCCCCTTGCCTCCCTCTGAAGGCTAAATAGAGACCAGCGAAGAATTATTTTTTCTTCAGGAATACTGACTATAAGAAATATTCCTTTCTATCTCGAAACAAAACGAGTGTTCCATTTTAAATGTGAGTAATTATAAAGTCTATTATTTAAAGAACATGCATGAACCTGCAGCAGCATGAAATCAGATAGGGCAATTTTTTATTAACGCCATAAATATAACACATATGTTTGATGTAACGGCTGCTCTAGATATACTGTCAGATACTCGTAAATATGGAATCTGTTTGAACTGCCCTGTCAAGCTCGGCCTCACAATTTATGGAAACATGTGAAAATACTGAAATTTAAGGGATTGCATCGTCTAGACATTTCGTGGGAAGAAGGTACTAAACGTGTGGATATTCCAAAGAAAAAATATAATTATTATTTATAGGGAAGCAGTACTACAATATGCAATAAAAACCTGTTAAATTCTGAATAGTTTATGTTTCATAACGTTGTAGAAAAACAGATCTTGCTGAAACACATCTATTCGATGGCATATTCTCGTTTCTGCTTGGAAAAAGCAGGGCATTCAAAACTAAATTGTTTATTCGTTGACAGACTTTGATTAAAATGAAAATCCAACATGAAATAATCGATCCTGCTGACCACTAGAAGCTAGAGGGCACATTATTTCACATAAAGCTTGATTGTTCCATATCTCTGTCAGTGTCTGAAGTTTTGAAAAGACAATTCAATTCGTACACTAGAAATCCCATAAGGCGCGGTGTTTTTTTCATTACGTCAGCAAAAAAAGTTTGCCGTATAAAATCGTCAATCAGAAACGTCAGTTTTGGCAGTTTGATATCGGATAAATAGGAACGTAGCTATTTGCAAGTGGATAAACTTTTATTTACCTTCACCAAGGCAACAATTCTTAATTGTCGTATTACTTTGCTGAAGCCGCACGCTGGCGCTGTACCCTAGGACGCGTTGGTATCAACAAAGCTAAATGTTAACAAATTCTGCTACTTTTTGTTACAAAGTGTTGTTTTTGACATGAAATGCGCGATAACGGTAGATTTGTAAATAAATTATGTTCTAATTTTGTTCCACTCAAACTTGGTAGCTTGTAATATGACTCGATCAAAAAACATTGAATAAAATCACTCCACTTTCGGTATCGTAATTTTATCATGTTAACAATTACCAAGCAATCAAGTTTTCGTGCAAAATGAAAGTTTATCCGATAAAATAAAAACCTCTTGTGGTATTACCCTCGACAAAATGTTACCTAACTTTTGAAAGCGTCCGATTTTAGTAGGTCTGCATAACTGGTCTCTAGCAACCCTTACATGACAAACTTGGTAGCTTGTAATTTGACTCGAGCAAATAACATTAGATAAAATCACTTCACCTTCGGTATCGTGATTATATCATGTTATTTGCTCTCAACAATTACCAAAGCAACCATGCAGTTTTCGTGCAAAATGAAAGTTTATCCGATAAAATAAAAACCTCTTGTGGTATTACCATCGACAAAATGAAACCTAACTTTTGAAAGCGTCCGATGCTAGTAGGTCTGCATCACTGGTCTCTAGCAACCCTTACATGACAAACTTGGTAGCTTGTAATATGACTCGAGCAAATAACATCAGATAAAATCACTCCACCTTCGGGATCGTGATTTTATCGTGTTATTTTCTCTCAACAATTGCCAAAGCAACCATGCAGTTTTCGTGCAAAATGAAAGTTTATCCGATAAAATAAAAATATTTTGTGGTATTACCCTCGACACAATAGAACCTAACTTTTAAAAGTGTCTAGATTCTGGTAGATCTGCATCATTGGTCTCTAAGCAACCCTGACATGACAACCGAAATTGTAATAGCTATTTACATAACAAGTTGCAGAATGAGCACGTTTCTTGCACAAAACGTGGTATTGGAATACGAGCGTAGCGATAAAAAAGGTGCATCCTTTTTTATCGCGATAAAAATGCATGTTTCTCAAAACCGGATTTTATCTAGTAAGCGGCCGTCACTCTTATTTCTGTCTTGTCAACTACGATTTTTGAGTTATTGTCACAAAAACCTACAATATGAATCATTTTGGACAAATTTCGTCTTAGCAAATCAGACAAAATATAAAAAAAAATCACCTGCAATCGACAATGTCAGAACAGACTTCGTTACAACATATAGCAAACATATTGAAGGATTGGGCATACAATATGAAAAAACAAAATGGAAATGATTACAAAGAGTATGTGGTGAAAACAATATGGAATTCAAGAAAAGAAAAATATTTCAATGAGTACAATATCAAATTTGATCCATTTACCGATATAACTTTCAAAGAAGCTCGAGATGCGAGATATAGTAAACGAAAAGAGTTGCAAGCTATTCCAGGTTGAAGAAAGGTATGTTCTGTTGCGATAGGTGAGAAAGAAATAATAAGAATGTCAAAATTATGGAATATAGATGAACCAGATGGATTACAAAAGAGATTCTTCCATATAGCTTCTTATGAATTAGTTTGGAGGGAAGGAGAAGCTGTAAATTGTAAAATCTATCATTTCAAAGAAAACAAAAATCAAGATGGAACTCCAACAGGAAGAATTGAATATAATTCAATAATTGCAAAGACGGCACAAGGTGGGTCAAAATGGTTGGCAGACAGCAAATGGTTAACCAAAAATAATATGGAAAGTAATATTCCGTTTATCGGGCGCCAGAAGCTATCAAATTTTTTTTTGTTCTTACATATTTTTCGGCGGTCTCAGATACCGCGAAAAAAACACTTAATAAGTCTTCTTTTTACCAGCCCGATATATACATCCTGATTCCTTTGTCACGATATATATTTTTTGTTTCATTGAAAACGGCACTTTTTTAAAATCGTGTTTTTGCAATGTTGTCACAGACAATAATCTGGCGAATATGAATAATATATGGTATTTAGTGGATTTTATTTATGTATGGTTGGTAACACTGAAATTATTTATTGCTAACTTTTTAGATTTAAATATGGGCGAATAATAGTTGCGTTTTTTTGGTATTCAGATCCCATTACATTAACCAGAAAAGATTGGATCTGTGTGCAGTTAGGTCAGGACGTAAGGCCGGATTTTCATGCATACGATATACGACGATCCGATGCAACGAAAATGATCTTATTGGTTGAATTGGTAGGTGTGACAACAATTCAACCAATAAGAACATTTTCGTACCATCAGATGGTCGGAAATCGTATGCATGAAAATCCGGCCTAATAAGGACGAGCGAAGCGAGCCTATCAAGGGAGAGCGCAGCGACAACCAATTTTTATTTACGTTTTAGGTTAGGTTGGTTCAAGTAGGTTAGGTTGGTTTAAGTAGGTTAGGTAAGGTTAGGTAGGGTAGGTTAGGTTAGGTAGGGTTGGTTAGGTAGGGTTGGTTAGGTAGCTGAGTTAGGTTGTTTTCCATTATTTTGCCTTGAAAGATTGGATCTATGTGCAGTTAGGTCAGGACGTAATAAGGGCGAGCGAAGCGAGCCTAACGACGGTGCCTTCTCTTATTTACGTTTTAGGTTAGATCGCTCGCTCTTATTACGTACCTACCTAACTGCACACAGATCCAATCTTTCAAGGCAAAAGAAGGGAAAACAACGTAACCCAGCCACCTAACCTACCCTACTCAACCTACCCTACCTAACCTAAAACGTAAATAAAAATAGGTGCGTCGTTAGGCTCGCTTCGCTCGCCTTTATTACGTCCTGACCTAACAACACACAGATCCATTTTTTTCTGGTTATTGTGATTGGATCTGGAGCTGTCACATATCATTCACAAAGAAACACAGCTATAATAAATACGAAAAGTTGGCAATAATTAATTTCAGTGTTAACAACAATACATAAATAAAATTCACTAAATACCTAGCTGTCAAATTTTCGAGATTATGGTCTCTGGCATTGTTGTGAAAAAACACATTTTTTTTAAGTGCCGTTTCCAATGAAAAAAAAGCATGAGACGGAGGAATCAGGATGTGTATATCAGCCTGGTAGAAAGAACGAGACATATTAAGGGTTTTTTTCGCGGTAGGAACGTCTCTAGAAAATGCCAGTCTAAATCCAAAAATAGGCCGTAACTCCGAAATTACTTGAGACCGCCAAAAATTTCATTTGGATTTTTTGTTCAGGAGACCAAAATATGTAAGCACCATGAAACATTTTTTTGGTAGGTTGTGGCGTCTTATAAACGAAATTTACCAGTATTTGTCCGTTAGATTGCTTAAATTACTCGTGGATAGAAGAAATGAAACTATAACATCCGAACAACATTTTGTTACTGCATATCTCTTTTGGAGACACCCAAATTCGACAGTATGGTTTAAAAATGTACCATTGGAAATATACATGATATCTTCATGGACCAAAACTTCAGCAACTAAAATTGGCCTGGATACAACTAACAATAACATTACCAATCATTCAAACCGTGCTAGTACCGTTACACAGTTGGCCAAAGCAGGAATAAGTGATCAACAGCTTATAAAGATAACTGGACATTCATCTTCATTATCGATAAAGCCCTATTTACAAATTGACCCTGAAAATTACGAAAATTTTGTCAATAACCTACGATCTTCGGATAAGAATTGCTCGATCGTATACTCGACATGGGTGAAAACCACCAGAGAAGAGAATATTGAAATTTCTACACCAAACCAATCCATTTATAACAATTGTGTTCTTCAGAACTGTTCTTTCAAATGATATTTTTAATAAAGGTGTTCATTATATTGTAAATTTTTTATATATTTTCATTGATTTATCTTGACGAAAATCATTCGAACAATTTCACTCACTATATGAAAGTCGCGTCTCCTGCGATATGAGGACCAATCAGAATGGGATTTCGCGAAAGTACACGCTTCCTTTCGCTTCCTTTCTTTTCGATCCGGAAAGACCACGTCGTCAAGTCAACCACAAATATAAACAGCAATGATACATCTTGTAATCTAATATGACATAAACGTCAGGTTGACAGACTTCATGTTTATTATTCATTAGTTGCAACTATTGAAGAATTCACTTTGTTTACTCGATCAAATTTCAAATAATAAATTGGTTGGTTCGTGAAATTATCTCAATAAATACGACTCGTGCTCACAATACAATCGATAATTCTGTCAGATTTCTGTCAGAATTATCGATAGTATTGCGACCACTCGTGGTATTACCCCCGATAAGTCTGTCGATTTATTTCTGAACGAAACTGAATTGCTTGTGGCCTGTGGACTCAAGGTGTTTTCTCAAAACAATTCAGTTGAGTTCAGAAATAAAAGACAGACTTACGAGATAAATTCAATAATTTAATAATAATTGAATTTTATTAGACTATTTCACGAATAAAGTTTTATCATTAATATAAATACGAAGAATGTATGACAGTCATAAACAAATCAATAAAATCGTCAATATTATAATGTTTCGTTTCATAATTACATTTGAATTTGCAGTAAGTACAAGAAGTCATATAAAAATCAAATGTCTATGAAACCTAGTGAGGATTTAAAATTTACACATTGAAACATTATGAAAAATGAGACTTATTATCCTGGGTCAGCATTTTTCTGGATTACATTGTGGGAGACTATATCATATCTAATTTCATTGTTGAATTATACATGAAAATTGACATTGTATGAAAATTATACTATTTACAAGTAAATGACAAAGACAAGTGAATAATGTGACATGAAATAAAAATGTTATGTGATTTGTAAACTCTTATCTTTTTTCGTTAGGTATTTTCTAAAAAGGTTCATTGGTTTGTCTTTAATATGTATGCATGTAGCCGTTATTTCATATAAAAAAGCCCGTTTGAAAGTTTCAGTTCTGTGAGAATAAGGTGGTGTAAGTGTACCTTCAAAACGGATAACTATTAATGTTGTGGGCGTCATTTCTAAAGGTTCTTTTTTTCCATAAATATTGGGGGATTTAAATTTGATTATCTTGTGAAAGAGGCAAGCTGAATGCAAAAATCTCCTTCGTGCCATATTTAACCATTGAATATTATCGGATTTGTGTCATATACTTTGTCTTCTTCTCACACCAAAAATAAGAAGTGAACAAGAGTTTTGCATAACTTGCAGTCGTCGTTTATCATTTGCATCTAGGAATGGACCATATACTGCATCGCAATAATTAAACCTTGAAAGCAGTGTCACACAAAAGTGCTTTCACTTGTCTATTCAAACAATGTTTGGAATTGTATACCAGCTTCAAGTTATAGAATGCAGCTCTCCTAACATTATTTAGGTGCGATTCGAATTTAAGGTCATCATCGAGAACGAGACCCAGCTTTTAGGCATTTGTAGATCCTCAACTTCAACTTCGATTAAATCTTTCAACATGTTTCTATCTATCTGAGATCCAAAGAGTAAAACAGCTGAGGTTTTGGAAGCGTTCATTTTGAGAAAATACGATGTAGATTTTTCCAGCAATGCCTCAGTATCTGAGTCTATTTTTGAAAGTGCAGAATTTATTTGAAGAGGGTCAAAAGATATACAGGGTGACCCAGTGTTAAACCGCCAAACGTTCAGTATTGGTTCTTCAGTGGGCAGCACGTTAGTATAAACTTCAAATTTAAACCATCAATTATACTCCTGATTTTATGGTTGTTAGTTGTTTTGGCGCATATTCGGCAGTCCAGTTGACTATCACCTGTTAGGTGTTCAATTAGGGTAAACGCTATACATGTTGGCCCCCCGACAGTTATTGGCCTTTATAATTTCCCGTGTGATTAATATGAGTTACATAAATATCTACTGAACCTACGATCAACTTTTCCACAGTGTAAATGGAGCTCTAGCAGAATGTATATTTTCCGCGGAACAGCACCTTCCAGTAGACATGTAATGGTGAACACAAAAACAACGTTCATGAACAAGTGTCGTTTCAGATCAGTTTAACTTGAAAATGGTAAGTGAAGACCTATTTTTATTGATTATTGATGTGAGCAAATATGTATATTATTTTTTGTAATTATTTTATATACGTTTTGGATGGTGTTCAATTCGATTACAGTAATGAAAAAAACATTAAAAAGGTATTTAACCTAAAATTTTTAAGGGCCAATTACTGTCGTTATGAAATGTGTGCATAACATAATAATTGGCCTCCCAGGCCAACAACTGTATTTTTTGTTTAGTTCTTGAATTTAATGTTTGAATGCCCATTTCGATTGGAATTGTGTTGAAAATGGCAAATTTTTAATGAAATTATTCATTTCTTGATTATATTCAATTGTTGGCCCCCGGCCAATAACTGTGAGATAATGCCAAAGACAGCGAACCAAGTGAGGCATAGAAAAAAGTATACTGAAGAGAGTTTGATTAAAGCTATTGAAAAAGTTATTCATGGAATATCAGAACGAGAAGGATGAGCATGAGCAGACTCTCAGAAAAATTCACAATATCATGGCACGGTCCTTCACCAATACCGACTTCCCATGAAAAGAACAACTTAATCAAATGGATCAGAGATTGCCAGAGAAAAGGATTCCCCCGGATAAAGAAGATATTCGTACATATCTGCAAAACAATTTCTGGATGATTCTTCTCGCAAAAACCTATTTGAAGATAATCTCCAGCTGCCATTAGTGAGCAAAAATAAGGAAGTAGTTCGATAATATATTCTCTTATTTAAGTCGAAAAAGATATATAATCAAGTCCCTGAACACCCTGGAAGGTTATTCGACACCGAGATCCAATTGTGCAATGTTCTCCAGAAGGACACAATTGCAAGTGCTAATTGCAATTAAGCATTGAATACTATTCCCCATTGGCTAGGAATTACCACCTGCAGACATGACATGCTACGATGTTACACGATTTGTTCCACTCATCAGTGCAAGGATGGGTCAGACAATATTAGAGTTATCCAGACCAGCAATCATGTCATGTCTACAGGTGGTCATTCCCAACTAATGATAGTATTCAATTCTTAATTAAAATTAGCACTTGCAATTGTGTCCTCCTGGAGGAACATTAAACAAATGAATGTCAGATGTAATTCAATGTTCGTAGGGGGAAGTAGTTGTATTCTGACAGATGTTTGCCTCATATTTTCCACTTTGTGGGATAGTGCGGAGAGAAGGGGAATTCAACATTGCCGAAATTTTCCGTTTCATCTTACTGTCTTATTCACTTTCAGTCCAGCTGAAAAATAAACATGACCCTTAATTATCTATGCAGGCTAAAGGCTTCGAAAAGAGATAGGTGATATTAAGTTTCGCCTTTTGTTAGTTTTCTTCCATACTTGATAGTCACGGCCAATAACTGTAACAGATAAGGCCAATAATTGTACGATTAGGGCCCATCACTATGATCTTGATTTATTTGTTTACAATTGAAAGAGGCACCAAATTCATAAAAAACTTTGTTTCATAATTTGCAGTGATAAAAATTTTAGTTTACCATTTGAAGTAGGTACTTTTTATTCAACTATATAATGGAACAAATCGTTAAAGGGCCAATAACTATAACGTTTACCCTATCAGGTTATGAATGAGTAGGTTCTGCACAGACTGGATTTCTGTTGGCAGTTGGCTCCTATATTTGTGTGATCTTGCGTTCAAGTGTTGCACAACTTTACGCTTGGCTATACCGTACTGAAGATTTCTAATGAGTCCGAAACGGATCCGTCTACGGTTGCATGTTGAGGGTTTACCCACTAATTTTCTCCTTTGTATTTATTATTCCCCTCCCAAAGCCATTATATGGTTTTCTCCTTTATTTATATATTCCTGGGTTAGGATGTCACGCAGGTAGCTATAGTTTCCTCCGTGGTAATGTTAATTCAAGCCTTGTAAACACGAGGTGTTCTGACTTTAACCACAAATGTGTTGCTGGCTCCTGTGGTTAGCTCCTATATTTGTGTGATCTTGCGTTCAAGTGTTGCACAACTTTACACTTGGCTATACCGTACTGAAGAGGTCTAATGAGTCCGAAACGGATCCGTCTACGGTTGCATTATGGAGGGTTCACCCACTAATTTTCTCCTTTGCATCTATTATTCCCCTCACGAAGCTATTCTATGGTTTTCTACTTTATATATATATATATATATATATATATATATATATATATATATATATATATATATATCCCAGAAAAGGGGACAAACTTCGAGGGTAGAATCCTCACTTCATTTTAAGGCTGAAAGTTCCAATAAACATATACCAAAAATGAGTATTAACCGAGTTACAGGGTGTTGAAAGTGACCCAAAAAAAAATATTTTCCAGAATAACTTTTCTTAATGAAATTTGGTATGTCACTTTACAGCATTCAGTTTCATATTTCAAGGCAAATCATGTGTTTGTTACTCTAAACAGGGGCGTACGGCAGGTGGGTATCCCTATTCGCCCCTCCTCAACTTTCACGCCACTGGATTAATATCGATTTCATCTTCTTTTTCTTAATCACCAATATTTCCTATACAAAAAAAGAAACATTTCGTTTCACAAATATCAACGGTTTTCGAGATATTTGAAGTTGAATAAGTGCGTGCGTATCAAAATCTTTACTATTTTTGAAAGGAATGTGACGGTAACTATTTATAACATTATTACCAACATATTTGATACCTTGCAATGAGTATAAATTCAAATATTTCGAAGATTGTTGGCATTTACGAGGGATTTTGTTCACAATTTCCCGATATTTAAAACTTACATAGCCACTAACAAAATAATCACTAATGAGTATCCGTATCATACATACGCACCCACTTATTCAACTTCAAATATCTCGAAAATCGTTGATATTTGTGAAACAAAACGTATTGCTACTGAGAATTCCTAATTCCTATGCATGCAATGTTGAAAACTATAGCCTCTTCAATTTGACGCACTATTTTTAAGATTTATGTTCGAAGTGAAACGTTCTTGTACGATTATCATCAAAAATTGATTATAATCGGAAAAACATGATATTTTTGGATTTCTCCATCATCGCAATAATCGTGTAATTCTGATATAACTGTTAGATACGAACCAATGTAACAGCAAGGGTTCTGACAAAATTCAATTTTTTTAATTTAGTGCTTTCTGGTGTGGAGAAAATGTGAAAGTTTTGTTATTATCATTGAAATACAAATATTTCAGTATGGTCAAGCTATTCATAAGAAAATAATTTGATATTTCTATAAAGCTAGGAAAATATTTAAAAAAAGTTGCTATTTTCAATTTTCTCACATTATTTTGTGAAACTTCGTATATGTGTATAAAATTGAATTCTAAGCAACTTTTTCAAATTACTCTTTCCGATATCTTGCCATTCTACTCGACTTTTTGCCTATTCATAGTAATTTTTTTCAATTTGCCGCCATACCAGCGATCACGTGACATGTGTCAAAATCGATTTTAAGGTTATCGGCCATGCACAAATTTTTCCCAAGAATCTTGTTTCGAATACTCTTATAATAAACTTTTTTCCTATATGGTACATACTTTTTGGTGGTCACGTATATAAATAGAAATCGTGTATTTTTTCGACCGTACTTCAATAATTAAATTTGGGAATTCTTGGGTATGCGGTCTGTTAACCAATGAAACTCATTCGTTTTTAATATTCAATAATTCGTCAATTTTTGTTGATTTCTTCAGAAAGAGCTATACATATAAACAAGGAATGGACATACATTAAAATTAATAATTATTACGTGGATTTCAAAATAAACCATTGACTTACAAAAATCACAGAGATGGTTCAATCCTATTATACATTGTGGTGGAAATTATACCACATGACTAAAGATGAAAATGAACTCATTATGAGTTTGACAACTCCTATTTAAATAATGATGACAGGCAGAATCATGAAATAATTATGTCAATAACTTAGGTAGATTTCTTTTTCAAGGTTAATTGCACATTAACATTAAATGGACTGCAAGATGTTACATTATATAATACTAAGCTGCCCTCTGTCAGTTTTATAGTTAACGGTATTATGTTTTTTATTTATATGAAACATTTCAAGAAATAATCTGGTCTTTTGATTACTTTCTTTATCTAAAATTTTGAGATTGGGGTAATCAAATGGATGGCCGGTTTTTTGAGTGTGGTCTACTGCAGCACAAGAGTTTTTCCGAGACGAGCATCACTCTTATGCAAGGATAATCGCTGTTTTAGCCATTGCGAGATCTGTCCAAAAGTAATCAAAAGACCAGATTATTCCTTGAAATGTTTCATATAAATAAAAAACCCAAACCGTTTACTATAAAACTGACACAGGACAGCCTAGTATATATATTGAAACAACTTGCAGTCCATTTAATTTTAATGTGCAATTGACAGTTGGTATCCTTGAAAAAGAAATCTACCTACGTTATTGACATAATGATTTCATAATTCTGCCTGTCATCATTATTTAAATTGTCAATTATCATTATCATTATGAGTTCATTTTCATCTTTAGTCATGTGGTATAATTTCCACCACAATGTATACTAGGATTGAACCATCTCTGTGATTTTTGTAAGTCAATAGTTTATTTTGAAATCCATGTAATAATTATTAATTTTAATGTCTATCCATTCCTTGATTATATTTATAGCTCTTCCTAAAGAAGTCAACAAAAATCTTATCTTTGGTTGATTTGTCCCATTAAGTCTAACTCCAGGAAACTCGATCTTTGCCTGTCCAGCAATGGTAAATAAAATTTCAAAGTGACAGTTGTCAAAAAATTCTTCCAAAAGTTTAAAATATTGCGATCCTGATGATAACTGATCAAACTGCAAACTCGATCAGCACAGCTTATAATATAAATGTCAGGGAATATAAAGGTGTAAACCCATATTCTAGCCCATGAAACAACCCATCTGGTAAGAATCTGATGCAAAATATTTCTTAAAAGCGTAAGTTTGCCAAAGCGTCCTGTATAATCATTGCACGATTTGTTAAATCTCGAGCAAATGAATGAAATTTCCAGATTCAGTAAATATTCGAAAATAAACCTGATATTATACAGCGTCCCCTGGACAGAAATTCTAAAAACAGTCGCGAGCCTTCGTAAAAAAACAATGAAATGACGCCACAGCTGCCTTTTCGAAATAATTCATATAAATATGAGATGGCTTGATGTGTATAGTATAGTTTACGGTTTTTCAGTCTTCTTGGCATTTTTTATACCGATTTTTTGTCAGAACAACACGTGTTCGAAGCACGCTGAGCTACAAAAAGGCCTCTCTATAAGAAATAAGAAGAGTTTATAATTACATTATACATAACGCAGGAGAGCTTTCAGTCTATATTTAAAATATTTACAAACTGAAAGTGCACTAGAGCACAATTTTTTTATGGCCATCTTGACATAAGTAATTGCGAATATATTCCAACGTCAAGGTTCTTTTAAAAAATCATTTTCAAATACCAACTTTTTGAATTCAACAAATATGAACCTTCATGGTTTCAGGAAAATAAAAATGTATTTTCTAAGTGCGCCAATCTTCATGAATACGTATACAGAGTTAATCAGAAAAGACCGAAAAACTCGCAGGTGCGAATTCTTCACCTCTTGTCAGAAAAAATGTTTCTACCATAAACAATGGTTTGAGAATGTGTAAAATTTATTACTGAAGTTTTTTTGCAAAGACAGATTAGATATTTACGTTAGGTGTATCCTAAGATTAAGGTTCATGTAACCTATGAAAAAATAAACGGTAATTATTTTGGCATTCAAATTGAATAATTAGAGAGATGTCACTGTCATATTTACTGTACAGCGTTGCCAATAGTTTAAGACAGCGCTAAGCGATGTAATTTGTTTAATTTATCGAAAGTTAAAGTTAGGTCGATAGGAGTTTGTCAGTTCATCAGTCGGATATATGGATTGGTCCGCCTAAAGCCTTGGAGTCCTTGGACACAACTGAAGAAGTATGTAAGTAATAAGTTTTATGTTTTGCGATTTAAAATATCAGTTTTGGAAATAAAAAAGGATGCAAAACAGAATTGAAAAATAATAATAAAATAATAATAATAATAATGATAATCATACTAGAGTCTTTATTGTCCATTCCAGTTGCTTTTAAATAACATTAACTTATATACATAAAAAATAACGGCATAACAGGCGGAGTTCAGCTTACAAAGTTAAAAAATATTGAAAAAAATTAATTATAGTGAGTTGTTCATATTAGCTGCTCTTTTTGAATTTCACCAACAATTTTGTTGTTTATGCTAAAAGCAAATCTAATCTAGGAAGCAAGATCAAGCACGGACTGATTATATCTATAACAAACCCATGGGCACTGCAACCCCGAATATCAGAAAAACAAACGAAAAGAATACAATAAATAATATACTGGTGAACCTGAAAAAGGGGGCAATACCAAAGACTCCCAAGATTTCCTCCACAAGAAAACCGACGGCACGGGCATCATCAATAAACCAAAATCTAAGAAAAAGAATGAACCAGCTTCAGAAAATGGTCCCCACCTTTGGAAACACTAAGAACGATTGAAAAGATAACCCCTTTTAGATCAAAAGGAGGTTTCCATGGTAAGCCTGGATGTTCTGCAAATCAACCGAAATTTGAAGAAAATGCATCACTGTTTCTGAAAAATGTGGTTACAAAACTGAACATTCCGCAAATTTTCCGAAACTTGCAGACATTATTCGGCACTGGGGTTGAGTTCTAAAAACGAGGTCTCCACCCAATACAAATCTAAGGGCGCTGCAAATTTCCTGAAATTTTCAGGCAGGACACAGCAAGAACACTGAATTCGCATAATAAAGTCTCCGAGGTCTCCACCAAACAAAAACCAGAGGCACTGCAACTTTTACCAAATTCACGGACTCGGCAGAGGCCACTGAATTCGAATAATGAGGTCACCGAGGTCACCACCCAACATTTTTTGGCAGCACAACCTTTAGAGTACATGAACAGTTGTTCATGCCAAATTAATGAAATATATAGACAAATAGGCACATTGGAGTCAAATTCATTTTTTATCATTATCATCTCCATCATCACTTGGCTGAATTTGTAGTATCTCTGGTTTTTTGTTGAGCGGAAACCTCGGGGGCCTCGTTTTTCGAATTCATTGGCCTCTGCTGAATTCTGTCTACGAATGTGGTTGAATTGGTAGTGTCTCCGTTTTTTTTTTGTTATGCTTTTTTTGAGTCCTGTCAATAGATTTGATTGAAGCGAAGTGGTCGTGGTGTTAGAGCATTTGCGTTCCACCCAGACGGTCCGGGTTTGATACCCACCGTCTGCCATGGGGCTAGAGTGGTTCGGAATCCACTTTTATTCATAGGTCCCGGATCTCCCTTGCTCGCACAAGTTCTGCTTTTGAGAGGTTTTCTCCGAAAACCTTGGTGATTCGTAGAAACAAAACAAAAAAAAATTGTAGTGTCTCCGGTAGCGAACTGGGCGACCTCGTTTTTCAAATTCAGTGGCCTCTACTGGGTCCTATCTATGAATTTGATTGATTTTGAAGTGTCTCCAGTTTCTTATTGGATGTAGACCTCGGGGATCTCGTTATTCGAGTTCAGTGGCCTCTGCTGAGTCCTGTCTACGAATTTGATTGAATTTGTAGTGTCTCTGGTTTTTTGTTGGGTGGAAACCTCGTTATTCGAATTCAATGGCCTCTGAAGAGTATTGTCCGTGAATTTGGTGGACGGTGCTTCCGGTTTTGGTTGGATGGAGACCTCGGGGGCCTCATTATTCGGTTTCAATGTCCATTGTTATGTTCTATCAACAAATTTCAGGAAATTTGTTGCGCGCGCCCTCAGATTTGTCTTGGATGGAGACCTCATTGTTCAAACTCAACACACCGTACTGAGTTATGTGTGCAAGTTTCAAAAAATATAATAGGAAAGTTTGATCTGAAATTATTATAATAAATATTAAAAAAGGAATTGGATATTTTCCACCATCATGAATCATGACTTTGTATGCGTCTCATCAATGTTGACTTTTTACTATGAACAGAGAGTATTCTTTTAAACAGCCCAGTATTTTGACTGCATCTTCAAGATCCATCCGCATACAGCAGACATAAATCCTCCAAAATCTAAACTCATGTTGTTCGGTAGTAGGCAGCTCTATAGAAAAATTCAAAATCCCATCAATATCCATATAAATAATGAGCAACTCGTGATGGTAACGGAAGCAAAAAATCTTGGAGTGATTATGGACCCTGATTTGAAATTTGAAAAACATAAATAAATTATCACAACGAGCTTACAGCCTTAAAACAATTTACGGTAACCGCCACTTGCTACCCATCCATACCAAGAAGCAATGGTTCTTTATGAAGCACTGGTTCTTTCTGTGAAGCACTGATTCTTTCTGTATTCAATTACGCTGATCCTCTCTATGGCCCAAATTTAACTACCCTTTATAAGAAAAAAATTCAAAAAGTGCAAAATTCTTATCTTTGTTTGATCTATGGCATCAAAAGACGGCAAAGGATTTCCCACAAACTACGTGAAATTGGATGGCTAAATATGGACAATAGACGAATATTCCATACCGTTTTTCTCTTTCGATAAATTATTGTGAAAAAATTACTCCCCTATCTGTAAAACAAAATAACATATCGTACTTTCAGAACAGAATATTTCAGACGGTCTTTTACCTACACGATCTACACCTTCCATTTTGAATATGAGATACTTGCAAAAGTCTTTTTCTTGCTTGATAGCATTTATGTTTTTTTAATAATACTTCTTACCAGTGAATAAATGGCTTTGGAAGTCTCAGTGTTTTTATATTGTCTTTAGTTTCTCATAATGAATCCTAACATCCTCTTAGTTGATTAGACAATTTCTCAAATATGATAATCAAAGGTGAGTTTTTGATCTACAAAAATTACCAGATGTATTTTGACCAGTTGAGTTAATCTTCTAGTGTGATACCTAAAAGTTTCACCCTACTTTTGAACCAAAATTCTATACTTCACTTTGCAAAATACAGTCAGTGTCACAACACAAGATTGAAGAGCCCATCAATCTGTTGAGCCGCATATGACAATCGAATAGGTAACTTTTTTTAATAATAAATAATTTTAATAAAAAATAAAATTGGTTTGATCTTACTGAATGTGAGAATGTTAATGACTGTATCGATCTGCTCTATAAAACAATTCACATTGTTGGAGCAAGTCATACCGAAGTATCCAGAAAAAGCAACTGCACATAAACCCAAATATCTGTGCTCGACTTGGTGCATAAGAAAGAAAAATTATTTACACAAATTAATTAAACAAAATAGTACGGACTCTACTTAAAAACCTAGTGCACTAAAGCAAATTACAAAGCATCAAATCAATAATAAAAGAAATATTGCACAAGATCATAACCCTTTTTAGCTATTTGTATAAGATCCATATCCAGAATTGCCTAGAGAAATGCAGCTTGATGACTGAGTCAACAGTAGTGATATTGCAAATGTTTTCGTACAGTGCAATATGCAAGATGCAGAATACCTCAAATAGTTTGCAGTATATATTTTATATTGCTAGTACAGATCTCAATCCATTCTTTAATTGGTTTAATGCATTATTAACTAGGTCAATAGAACCAAGGTTAAAATTCCGAGGTATTCTTGCCAAGGAACTGAATTGATAGGGCACTATGGGTTTTTGTAGGTTGTCACTGACCAATACTTCATTTTCATGAAAAAAGGATATATAATTTTTTTCTCTAGAAAGTAAACAATACTACACAACACTATGTTCCTATCAGATCTGGGGGCAATATGCTGTAACAACTGGACCAATAAACCAAGAATTGTCCGTTACCGTATTACCGATTATTTTGAAAATATTTTACTAACATAATATAAACTTTTATTTATGAACATGTCATTCCGGAATTCCGGATTCCACTATTTTTGAACATTTCGACCATTTCGTACATAAAATTGACATGTTTCGGTAGTTCAAACGGTGACTCTAACCTAACCTAACTTTTTCTGTGGGTTATTTTTGACATTCGAACTAATAGACTCCTCCCATTGGCCGTACCCGTAGAAGCAAAGCCCTCTGGACCCAGTGACCCTAAAAAACATATCTTGTCAGTGCCATGTTACAGTTCAGACACGCGAAATATTTGACTTTATATGAACCTTGATATTAGTATCATAATATGTATCAAAAAACCGTTGCAAGTAGGTAGGTATTCACCATCATTGTTGATTTATTGTCTGTCGGCAATTTTGGGAAATAAAGAAACATTTTGATAAATTTATATTTAGGGAAATACGCATTTCTTGTGCCACTTATACAATTATATTATTATTAGTATTACGTCTATATTTATAATAAAAATAATAATAGGTATTCAACCTTACCGTACTAGTGTGTATCTCATTACGAAACTCATATAAGTATCGTAATGATTGACATAACATATTGGTGGTAGGTAATAGCTATTTATGATACAAGTTCGTAAAGTGGGACTTTTTTGTTCAACAAACCCACGAGTACAGTGACCACTGATTAGTCAATCTGATGAAGACAGATAAACCTAATAACTTTTGCTAGACACAAATTTTGATCGCTTAAAGGAAAATTGGTTTATTTCGGATGGAACGTCGATATTCACAAATGAAAGATAAAAATAAATTATATGCTTATCAGCATAAAATAAACTGGCTTCGACTTTCGACTATTGCGCATGCTTACTTATTATTCCTTCCTTAATTAAATAGGTAATTTGATATACATCAATGCTTATTTTGCCTTACTTGTAAATTAATACTTTAACTCAATAATTATTTCTTGAAGCTGAATTAATCTAGTGGCGTAGCTAAGATGACTAGCGCCTCTGGGCAGACTTGGAAGTGGCGTCCCTCTATGATGAAAAAAAAAAAGCAGACACCCGTTCATATCCGAATCCTACACACAATCGAGCCATACGTCTGCTCTTTTCTTTTGCACAAACTACAGGCACTTGGGCTTCTGGTAATGACGCATTAAAGCGAAACCGTCACGCCCCTGAATAGATCCACACTTTATTTGAGAAATTAAACAAATCCAGAAAATCCATACAAGTGTAGAACGAATTATTTCGCCTCAAAAAGTTACTTCGTTTACAAAACGATTTTACTCATAGAGAAAAAATATTCAATTTATAGCCAACTTATAGTATTTCCCATTTGTCTCGAAGGAATAGCTGAAGATTCCATGATATCTAAAATATTCCTCAGAAAGATTGATTTCTCAAGAAAATTGCTCTTTTATATTAAAATACTGTCACAAAATGTAGAAATGATCATAGTCAAGGAAAAAAACAAATTTCACAAAAGGAAAAAATCAATCTAGATCTAAAATCAGTAGGTATTTTCAGTAAGGCAGAATGGCAACAATTTTTTGTCACAAAAATCACGCTCTCTAAAATAAAAGCTGTAGGAAAAGGTTTCTTAACTAATAAAAAATCATTAAAAATTGGTAATTTGCACAACAAAAACTGACACCAAATTTCAATATACTTGAACCATGGCCATAGGTCAAGAAACTTGTTAGTCGTCTTAAATTATTTAATTCAAACCATAAATGCTTTATTTATCATTCCCGAAAACCCGTAGTTTCCAATTATGGATAGAATCAGAATAAAAATCACAAAACTCATCCGAAATCTTGAATTTGGAAAACAAATTCTATATCCCGAGCACACGGTCATAAATTTTCAATAGGATCACAAAAAATTGTCCACGATTTTTCAACTCTATGATTTTGAATGACCAGAAATTACAAAATTTGCCCGCCATAAATAAAAAAAACCTCACAGAATGAACCTCTTTTTTAGTAAATCTAAATGGATTCATATTTGTTTCAGTTCATTATTGGGATCGTACAACCCTAATAAAAATTCGTTCATTTCTGACCGGGATATTATGAGCTTATATCGTCATAGTTCTGCGCTATCAATAAGGAGGGTCATAACTCCCTTGGGACATTATAGATTCTATTCTCTAAGTTAAAATAAAATAGGAAATGCTGATATGTATGTGTATATATTTATGAAATGAAAACTAAACCATATTTTATTTATTCACATCATTTCAAATAATAAATGTATAATTTTGAAATGTTCTCTGAAAATTACTTCCGCCACTGGAAACAATTTTTTCTTTTGTATGGCTAGAGCTTCTGTTTACAACAGTCGAGGTACCCGCCGCTTCTACTTCTACTGGAAAGTAGACAACAAACGCGCCGTTTTATTTCTCGATGCTATCCTCCAAATACTCCTCCGCCACCGTGGAACTTTTCCAATTGGCTAGAGCAGTAGCAGGAGTGCGACGAAGGCATTGTCCCGTATAGGAGGATGGATTTGGCAATCCTAAATACATTGCGATTTTGCTGGGGATTTTCCCAAACATGTTTTTTCCAATTGACTGAGATGTACATTAATTTTGACGGAAGCTCAATAAAAATCGTTCAATACCTTTAGGACGCAAAGACATACAGTCCATAAAGGAACCCCCCCGTGTTAACTTTTGACTATATGGACACACTGTATAAAAAACTAATACAGGCAAAGCGAATAACTCTTTTTCATCCACAACTGTGAATTTCTTCCGTTAACCAGCTGTCGTCCCCTTACGAACGACAGCCCTCAAAAGTCGAAACGTTCACTATCATAACGGAATCCCGGAATCATCTATATCCGATATCTTTATATTCAAAAGTTTCTAACTTGTGAATCCTCCAAAATAACCTATAATCAAAACAACCTTCAACAAAAAAAAAGGAAATAAATACACACAAAAAGCAAAATAAAAAAAAGGACCTTATGCAATAAATTGATTTCATTAGGAGCGTTCTTTAGAAATGACATCTTTAGGAGATAAAAGCAGACATTTTCGGCTTGTAACTCTTACTCTTCCGTTTCAAAAAAGCATTTAGTTGCTCTCATATATATAGTCACCATCGATTTTAGCATTGACCATTTAATCCATGAAGAATTCGGACTATACGTTTCTGACTGCAACGAATAAACACAATTACTACCAAATCTACCTAAAAACAGAAAATTCCTTACCAGTTCTTGAAAATATGCCAGAAATACTGTTTCAGTGGCAACCTTTGGCATATTTCCTTTTTTAAAAATAAACAAAATTTTAGTCAGAAATAAAATTATCTATATACCACGGGAATTATTGAGCCATAATCCCTCGGGCCAGAGGCCCTCGGAACGCAAACTTTGCCATCGGTAATTATAATTCCCTTGATACATAAATAACTATTTGTTCCCTCGAAAATTTCTAGGCACCGATTTTGAATACCCCTTAGTCGTATTGGAATTGAAACTCGTACGGTATTTCTATATAGGTGACATTTTCACATTTCTCTCAAGATCAGAATTAGCCAAGTCCCAAGATACTTTTCTTATTTCTCCACGAAAATGATGACAAAAGTGGTTTTGATCCTCTTAAAAAAGCATGCCACTGTGCCATACGTGGTTTGTTTTGGTTCGACTGTCAGAAAACCACAAAGAAATATAACAGATATTTGTGTCATAATGACGATCATTACGGTAGTAACCGTGAAAATTATCGGACGAGGCAATAGCCAAGTACAAAACTTCATCTGATGGCATTAATAAATAGGTATATAGCCTGTTCCAAATTAAGTCGGTACCAGTCCGTTATTATTGACGCTACGAATTCGGTTAAATGGGCAATCTAGTAGCATTTTTCATGGCCATCAAAAAATTATTGACAATCGCTTTCTGAAAATATTTCAAAAAATTATATTTTTTTAAATGGAATATCCTTTATTTCATCACATTTATCAAATCATGACATTTTTTGCTAAAATTGAAAGTTTAATTCGGCTATAGTGAACCCCTCGTTCACCGGGTATGATACCCCTTGATTTCTATTTTTGGCGAGTTCTCCGAAACGATGAATTCGAAATCAAAGATAATGATAATAACAATGACGAGAACATTTTGTTAGAGCCTTGTAATCCGTAGTAGATATTCATTGACGAACTATATTCAAAGTAACGCGTTCTTTCAAAGAACGACCCAAGGCAGTATTTTCGAACAAAAATATTATAGAATAAACGTTACAACAGTCCCCAAGAAAATTGTTACAATCGTACCCACCCGCCATTTTGGCAGAAAACCAGTCACAGACAAGAAACAGAAAAATCCAAATAAATATTAGCAACAATAATCATATTGATAATGAAATTATATCTTTTGGTACACGATAGGCCCCTCTAAAGCCGGCATCCCACGCCACGTGGATTGGCGAGTTTTGCTCGTAACTCACCGGACTTTCCCGCTTCTTGTCGGTAAACATGACCCGTGCTAAAGGGAATACGAGCCTATTCGGGATCGGCTTGTACACTCTCGATCCGATCCAACGACAATCGAACCGTAGAACGCCGTGGAGTGTGAGTAGCGTAGCGGCTGAAATTATGCAATGCATGATAGGTCAAATGGTCAAAGGTCAACGATGACGTCATAGTGGTGGGGGGGAGGCCCAGAACCGGCTCAAATCTCCTACTTACCAGCCAAATTTCAAAAATTGATGGAATCACTTTTTGAAGGTTTACCAGGGATAGTGGTGTTTGATATTTTGATAAGCGGTTGAGATCGCGAAGAATATTTGTCCCGATTGAATCAAGTTCTGACCAAATTGAAAGAATCTGGTTTGAGAATTTCTGGACAAATGTGAATTTTTCAAGGAGAAAGTCGAATACTTAGGTTTTGTTATCGATCGGGAGGGATTACCTACCGCTGAAGAAAAAATTTCGGCAATCAATGATGCCCCCACTCCGGAATCTGTTTCTCAACTTAAATCTTGGTTAGGTTAGGTTAGGTTATGTTATTAATTATTATGGTTAGTTTCTACCCAATTAGTCAACAATTCTTTACTCTCTATATAATCCAAAGAAATTATAATATATATATATATATATATATATATATATATATATATATACTTACTCTAGAATGCCAATCCCCTCTTCGTGGGACACTGAAAAGTGTTGTAAAATTCCAAATGTTTTCATCAATGCGCATACCCATAACCAGTCTCCTAGCTCTGCAGCATTGACAAATTTCAGAAAATTTTATCTTTTTGGTCGAGATTCTGTCGAAAATAATCTAACATTACTGTGAAGCCTACCAAAATTCCCGTTGAATTGTTGGGATCGTGCAACAATGTGAACAGTTTTCAATTGCCGCATAGGAAGGCAGGTAGTTTGCCAGAGCCGGTTTGGGTTAGTTTGGTGGTTTAGGTGATTTGTGTTCATTGTGAAATTAACCATTAACGTTATTGTGTTTATTTAGATGTGCTTTTCTTATTACTGTTGTTTGATTCAATCATTCATCGGTAGTGTGTATGTTATTGGTTTTCGGGTTTTTCTGTAGTGAAATTTTAATTTTGACAATGTTGACGTGCTTGGTTCTATGGTGTGGAAATAAAGGAAATATTCCTGGAATCCATTATTCGAACTTAGTTGAACTTATATTGAGTCACTCAGCTCTGTAAACAATCCATTTATTATTAGTCTTCATTTTGTTTTATTTCTCATTTTATTTCATTTGCTGTATTAACTCTCCGAAAACGAATGTATTCGGTATAACCCTTAAAATGTATACCAACAGTCGACACGTGCCTCAGACTGTTGGTCATCATCAGTATAGTGTAGCCAAGTGCAAAGATGTGCATATTGCTTAACTAAACCTTTAGTTTAATTAATATAATTCGAGGGGGAAACAACTAGTCATTTTTGTACACTTAATTACTTTTAATGAAAAATAATGAAATAGGTTGTAGGGCCAGGTTATTCTATAAAAAACTATTGAAGGGGCATGATATCCTAGTTGACTATTTTAATTAGCGTAAATTTTTCATGTAAACGTTTCAAATCTTGAATCTGCAATGACTAAGCGGTCTAATGCTCGAGACAAAATAAGTAATGAAAATATTATGATTTACACCTAATGAACGAGTTACTTCCCCCTCGATATAATTATATTGAATGTTGTATCCTATTTTCAGTTCAGATTCCAATTTGATATTTTGAAAATAGGACTGGGATATTTCTGGAGGAATCACTCACCTTATGGCTTGCCTCCCCAGTTGTGTTCCGCTGGATCAGTTCTAGCACCAACACTTTCTTCTTCACATCAATGATTTGTTGGTAGCTACCTCATGTCCAGTGATCAGCTTTGCAGATGATAGTACTCTTCATACCTCTTACTCTTCCAAAGCTCCGATATCAGCCAGTGAATGCAGAACGGGGAAAAATCGTGAATGAAATAAATACGCACTTGGCAATAATTCTAGAATGGTGATCCAACAACTTCACTCACAAGCTAGCTCACTCCTGTGAAACATCGCAGAAAGGTTGGCGATCTGTCTGTGTTTTATAGATATTTCCATGGACGATGCTCTTCCGAAATATTATCAATCGTTCCACTGTTAGCGGTCCCCTCGAGACTGACCCGTCGAGCTCCAATCCTCAGTACATCCATATGCCGTCACTTTGGAGACATGCCGAACATCTGTTTCCCAGTATATTAATTCCTACCTACCTTCCTTTGGTTCTCACGATGTTCTCTGAACAATACATGTTTCTTTCCGTGGGAATCAGAAAAATCATAAAATAGGTAGGTATATTTCTGAAACGTCACCAATAGTTACTTACTCAATATATATTTTTTTCATTGTTATTTTATTCGATGAATTTCTCGGATATAATCAGTTTCACAACATAGGTATGCCCACCAAAACTTTTCGTGTCTCATAGACTGCCTTGACACCAACGTATTATCAAATCGATTTTACTCAATATCATGAATCATTTAAAAATCTCACTGAAACCCACCCTGGTATGAATGAAACTGGTCCTGATCATGCGCACTAAATAATGCATCGAACTTTTTACAACACTTTCGTCCCATTGAATTGGTATTCTAGAATAAGTATATATATTACAATTTCTATGATATAATCTATTGAAATCAAACGTTGAATGGTTTTGGTCATCAGAATGTGACAAAGCTTTCACAATGATAAAAGAGATGTTGACTTCCTCTAAAGTTTTGGTTCATTATAACCCGAAATTACCACTGCAGTTAACAACTGATGCATCTAGCTATGGGGTGTGGGGTATTTTAACTCATATTATGCCAGATGGCACTCAAAAACCTATTTCTTATGCATCACGTACTCTAACAGCGGCAGAAAAAAATTACTCGCAGATAGACAAAGAGGGATTATCTATTATTTTCAGTTTGAGCAAATTCAATCAATACCTATATGGGAGAGAATTCATATTAGAAACAGATCACAAGCCTCTTCTTACTATTTTTCGCCCTGAAAAAGGTATACCTCAATTCTCTGCTAATCGTCTTCGCCACTGGGCAGTTTTCTATACAATTATAATTATAAAATAGAATTTGTCAGGTAGGTCAGATAAAAATATAGCTGATTGCTTATCGAGATCACCAGAAATAAATGAAGAAAATAATTGGGAAAATGTAGTCATTGATTTTATCAATTTCTTTTCGAATAATGAGCATTTTGCAGTGAATTTTCAGGAAGTCACACAGGCTACTCAACATGACGAGATATTATCAAACGTCATGGAATATGTACAGTGTCTGAGTGGCCCAAGATAGTAACTCAAGATTTTCAACCTTACCATAGGTTAAAAAATTAATTGAGCATTAATGGAAATTGTTTATTATGGAACAATAGGCTGATTATTCCATCCGAATTGAGGAAATCAGTACTACGAGAGCTCCATTTATCACATATGGGGGTGGTTAAAATGAAAAGTTTGGCTAGATCGTATTTCTGGTGACCGGGGCTGGACAAAAATATAGAGGAAATTTCTAAAAGTTGTGAAAATTGTTTAATGAATAAAAAAACACCGAACAAGGCAATACTTACCAAGTAGCCTTGGCCTGGTGAACCCTGGTCTCGTATTCATCTCGATTTCATGGGTCCATTTTTAAATAAACACTTTTTAATTTTGGTCGATGCTCACACAAAATGGATTGAGGTTTTTTCAATGAGCTCAATCACCTCAAAATCAATAATTGAAATTCTGAGACCAACTTTTGCTTGATATGGACTTCCAAGAAAAATAATCATAGGATAATGCATCTACTTTTACTTCAAACGAATTTCAAATGTTTTTGAATAAGAATAATATCGAACATGTTACCTCTCCCCCCTTTCAACCATCTTCCAATGGAGCGGCCAAGAATACGGTAAAAACTGTGAAAAACGCTTTAAAAAATGATTTTGGAAGAAATGAAAGTGTTGACTTGAACTGAATATTAAATTGTTTTCTATTCGATTACAGAAATACCAAACATTCTATAACTGGCTGAAGTCCAGCTGATTTAATGTTTAGTCGCAAACTGCGTACAAGATTCGATATTCTTGTACCGGAAAAATCAGCAGCAAATAAAAATTTGAATAATCATGTCAAAACAAAATTTGAAAAACAAAAATTTTATCATAGAGGATCAAGATTCGTAGAGTTTGTGATAGGTGAATTGGTTGCTGTTAAAAACTATCAGAATGTGAGGAACCCCGCTTGAATTAAGGGAATAATACTGGAGAGATAAGGAAAATCTGTACATAATGTGAAAATTCCTGAACATGATATTGTAAGGAAACAGCATCTGAATCAAATTAAAAAACATAATTTCAGAGAAGCTTCACTTTCTTGCAACACGGAAATAGTTGAAATTGATTCAGATGATACTACCTAAGTAACAAAATATTGGTACAATATTGTGAAAATATTGGCAAAATATTCAAATAACAATATTGGCGAGAAAAAAAATATGAACATTCGGCGATATTGGTCCAATATTTTAAAAATAATATTGGTGTAATATTCTCGAAGCAATATTGGCCTCAAAATGATACGAGATATTGGTACAATATTGCTGTAGCACACTTACATTGGAATAATATTGGTAAAATACTCGGTAAAATATTATAAAAATATTGGCAAAATATTCAAACAATATTGGCGGGATAAAATTATAATTATTTCGGGATATTGATACAATATTACTTGGACATTATACAAATCATATTAGTGAAATATTGCGGAAGCAATATAGGCCTCAAAATATTTAGCGATATTGATACAATATAATTTGTTTATATTGGTAATATATTAAAAGTTTTAGTTCGAAAATATGAATAGGACATTCATAAAATCTGTTATTAAAAGTTATTATGTTACCTCGGAATGGAAATAATGATGAAATATTTCCAGAAAATTAACCACTGAGTGGATTGACCTGTAAACGCATTGTGAGAAGCCGTATTTAATATATGTTACTATGATTCAACTGTCGTTCTATATGTGGGGCCACCTAGTGGTTTCTTACCCAAGGTTAATCATAATTCATTTCAATATTGTTTATTGAATATTCGGCCATTATTCAAATTTCAATGATAGAGATACATTTATTTTGTAATATTGTCTTTCAAATATTGGCGTAAGGTCTTCGTAAAAATCTCAATCAATATAGGGTCAATATAATTTTTCGAGTATGGATGAAATAATATTCCACCAATTTACTATCAAACTTGGATATACAATATTGTTTTTTATCACTAAAATCGATATGAGAGGAATATTGAAACCGCAATATTGGAGCTAGATGCTGGAAACAATATGTAGGCAATATCGTTCTATCGATATTGGTGAAAATTATTGAACCAATATTGACCCAATATTTTATGAAGCAATGTACATTCAGAACAGGTTGAGCCAATATTCCACCAATATTATTAATGAAATAATGTTTTTCCAATGCACCCATATTGGTTCAATATTATTTTTACATTTACAATATATCCATATTGGCCCAATATGAAAACGGTATTCAGCCAATATGAGGTGCTACATGGGTACTCCCCTTGAAAGTTGTAATAAAAATGCTAATTCTGAAGTAGTCAGTGGATCTTTACCGACAAGAGTTCAACCAAAACGAAATGTCAAACCAATTGATCGACTGAATTATACTTAATATTTTTTATTTTTTTTATATGAAGGGGGAGATATTGTAGTAAACTGATGTAATATCACCTACTGTATAAATTTGGGCAGCTTACCTGCGAATGGTTGTTAGGATACAAAAAGTAACAATTAGAGTTTGTTATAAGAAAAGTTTTGTGGTTTTCTTTCCTAGATATATTTGCTAGTTGAGAAAAGTGGAATATAGTTTTTCAAAGCAAAAATATACCACATTAATATACAGGCCCACGAGGTTTTGGACAGGTAATATCTCGGAACTTGAGAGTAGTAGAGAATTGCAATTTTGGGGTTGTAAATTAAAGCAATTGGTGCAGCTTTTTTTGATATTACGTTACCCAATGAGCTTTTCGTTTTCTGTCACGTGACATCAGATTCAAAATTATTAATAGGACAACCTGTATATTTTGGAATTTTTATGTTTCTCCTGATAAAACGCGATTCCAATAAACTATCACACTTGTGGTCTAAAGCGATTAATTGAAGAACTACCGGTACTTCAATACACTTTGTCCACGGCAGCTGAAACGAACAATTGCCAATTTATTTAAGTTTAGGGTCACCCTGTATATTTGGGCAGTCTTATATTTTTGTGATGATTAAGACGGGGCAAAATTATAATAATCATTCATATTTTATCAAAAAACGTCGTGGAATAAAGGATATTGAATTACCTGTTGTTTTTAAATTCATCATTTTAGACCACAAGTGTGGGAGTTTGTTGGAATCATTTCATTGAGAGGGTCATAGAAATGCCAAAATATACAGAGGTTGTCCAATTATTAATTTTGAATCTGATGTCACGTGACCGAAAACAAAGAGCTCGTTGGGTATTATAATATATAAAAAAGCTGCCCCAAATTGCTTTAATTTACAATCCCAAAATTACAATTCTCAAGTACTCTCGAGTTCCGAGATATTCCCTTTCCAAAATTTCGTGGGCCACCCTGTAGTTGAAGCGGAAAACTCGGTTTCCAACAAAATTTTGCCAGATAAATCCCGAGAAAAGTATGAATTTATGTACAGAAAGTTTATTACATGATAACAAGATAAATTCGTTCTCGGAAAATGTTCTTATATGGCTTACGTTGGACAAATATCTAAAGATTTGAAACCATCAACAGTTTGGAGCATGTATTCTATGTTACGTAATACCATTGATATTTTGAAATATGACAAGCTCAAAGCACTTTAAAAGCGAAATTCGACAAGATTCAAAAGCAAAAGCTGAAGTTTCAACGTCACAACAAATTTACACATTTATAGAGCAAACAATACCCTTGATGAAACGGGAATCGGTTTTGAACGTTCAGTTTTATTTTTTTTCAAAAATTTTGTTGGAACAAATGATTCAATTCGTTTGTGAGAATTTGGGAGTCTAACTGATTTTTGGTTTTGATGATTTTGAAGAAACCATTTTTTTATGGTTTCACAAATGAAAAAAATTAGGCAAATTCCCGAATTCTTAAGGAGATTATAGACTCAGAAGAAGAAAAAAAATTTGTATAAAATCATTAGTTTTGACGCAAAACCGATTCTACGATTAGAAGTGCTTCGTTACCTCCACTATTGATGTTGCCTCTTGCAGAAAGAAAAACACACAAACAAAACAAAGCTGGAAAACGTAATGGTACCTGATATAATAAAAAAGTTTCAAATACTTCCTGTTAAGTCGTGACCTAAAATACTGGGACGTCCTAACAATAATGTTCTATCCAATTCACGTATTTTGTGCATGAACGTGAGTGTACGGCGGTTTTTCGAGTTGTGCGAATACGAATAATAACAGGGGCTGCTTGCAGCTTATCTGATCCCCGGCCTTTTCTCATATTTCTTTTCTTTTTTTTTTTCATTTAGCTGATGGGAAATAAAGACCTTTATTATTATTATTATTATTATTATTAATCACGACGTACCAAAGAAACCTATAAACTATGAATTAAATAATTTCCAACAAAATTCGACAAAGGGTGTTGGAGAATATCAAATAAATATAATAAATAATTTCGGACGAAATATTCCCACCAGAAAATAGGAGGAACATACCGCACAGAACACAACTACCAACCTTCCCTGGCTGATACCACAACAGACATTGAACTAAATCTGACATATATTTATGCAACAATCCTTTGAGTTGTTGCGAGTTCATTCGTCTGTGGATGACCACCTGCAGATATATTTCGAAGTTCTTGCATCGCATCTCACTGCTAGGGTAGGTCGGGTAACTTTTGTGGTCTAGGTCTAGGAGACAGAAGCGCACTTGGGGAGGGGAGTAAATGGGATAATTACCACAACTGTCTTGTGTCTTAGTGAAGAATAACGTTTAAGAGCGCATATGAAACATTGATCATCTTCCTTCTTCTATATAAATGAAAATGAAATGTTAGTCATATTGGTAATAAGCGCATAACATTTTTTACAAGCTTTCATTTAGTTCCACCTGTACCAATGTCTGTCTATCTATCATCAAATCTTGCAAGTGAATTTTGATCAACTTCTAGTCGTCCGATTAACTTGAAATTATTACCCCCTGTCCCCACCCCGAAGACTAGATAGAGAACACATGGCGATTGGGAAAAATGTTCAGTAGTAATAACACAAGGACATTGATAATTATAGCAGATTCCGAAAGCTTATTGCTTGGAAACAAACCGACGCCGAAGGCGGAGGTCTGTTTTCTACAAGCAACAAGCTTGAGGAAGTTGTTATATTTATCAATGTTCGAGGGTTATTCGACTAGAAAATTTTTTGCTAACCGATACTTTGTAACATTGTAATAGTCTATAAATGATTTCCATACAAATTTGTTATTGTAAACAGTTTATTTTGATATATTTGATAAGAAAATTTCATCAATCTTCTCGTCAGTATTACAACCAAAGCATGACATCACTGACATTTTGACGTTATTGAATATTTGAAACTTCAAAATCGAAACGAATCAAAATATGTATATCCATAGCAACGAGTCTGAGAGTGAAAACAGACCGTTGGGTCTGTTATCAGTATAATGTTGTTCTTATTGGTTGTATTCAATCACAAAATATTGAAAAACATCGGATAGTCGAATAAATCAATTAAAAAAATCTCTCTACCCACCAACACCCTTTTTAACATGCTTTTATCAGCTTCACTTGTATCTAAATTCAATATAACCCTTATAAAACTAACAATTTGTTTTCGTTAGGTAGACATTCAAAAAGTCTACTGGGACACCAAATTTCATGAATAAATTTCCATTTCCAGGGCCAGCTATTCTTATTTTTTAAGTTCAAAAACCGTTACATTTTCGAATGGATCATAAGTTAATTACGTTATTATGCGTCAATCAATACAAAAAGTTATAGGGGAATAAGATTTTGAAAAATATGCCGTTTAATCAGCCCACCAATTGAATTTCAGAACTTTTATCAAAATTTGGAATACACCACTGTATTTATGAAGTCTCGAAATATCACTGGGCAGAATTTTATCAAAATCTGTATATAAATAAGGAAATCGTAAGATAATGAAATTCGAAGAATATGTAAATGGAATTTCAGTAAAAAATGTCATTTTAACACATATTTTTTTATTTGTTGTATTTATCAACAGATTTCAATTAAATTCTAGTCAATGATATTTCGAGACTTCGAGACTAAATACAGTGATGTATTCCAAATTTTGATAAAAGTTCTAAAATTCAATTGGTGGTGTTGAAAATTGTCAAGATTGGAGTTTTTGCATTTTATTATTTCATCACCCAGTGTCAGCCAGTGTTTGAGATTTTATTGTTTGATAATGACTTTGTCAATTTATTGATGTAACATGTCAGATAATTAAAAGATATAAGTTGTGTTCTACAATTTATTAAAGCCATTACTGGAGTATTATTACCATTGGAAACCTTTTTTCGATACGTATTCTTCACCGGTTAGGTGCTGCTTTACGAATTTATAAAATTTGGCGACCGTGACAGAACCATGGAAAAACTACTCAAGGCTTTGAATGTCCACCGAACTTCGTTCATGCGGATTTATTTCGAAACGGTTGGACTGATGGAACAAGCGGATTTCGATATGGGTGACGTACAAGGGAACACCAGAGTTCTAGACCAGAAAATGGAGGTGATTCAAGGGTTGGATAAGCAGCTACTAGAAGAAATGATAGACGGGGATACACCAGGAGACGATGTGGATGCAGAAGTAGAAAGGTCGGATGAACTATTGGGTAAATATAACAGACTCAAGGCAAAAATAGATCAATATTCAGTAAGTATTCCATCTGAAAATTCTGCTGTCTCTTCTGTCAACAAAAGTCAAGTAAAACGAAATATTAAGTTACCAAAAATAGAACTTAATAAATTTTGTGGCGAAATAAAAAATTGGTTACCGTTTTGGTCTCAGTTCCATAGGATTAATACTGATGATTCCATTTCTACAGAAGATAAGTTCCAATATTTAATTCAAGCCACTGTCCCTAACTCCCGTGCTTGTCAATTGGTAAAAATCTACCCGCCAACAGCTGAGAATTACCCAAAGGTCATAGAGAGTCTCAAATCTCGTTTTGGTCGTTGAGACCTACTGATAGAGGTTTACTTTCGAGAACTATTGAAATTAATTTTGATAAATCTGAAATCTAAGGTAAAGCTCAGTTTTTTGTACGATCAAATCGAATCGCAGTTAAGATCTTTAGAAACACTTGGAATAACATGCGATAAATGTGCAGCTATAATTTTTCCTTTAGTCGAATCATGTTTACCGGAGGAAGTTTTAAGAGTAGTTGTAATTTTGATTCATCAACTCTTTTGAAAACAAAATTGGATAAATTAATGGATTTTTTGAGGAGAGAAGTAGAAAATGAACAAAAAATTTCTCTTGTCAAGTCTAGTTTCGATATCCATCAAAGAAAGAGAGTTGAAAATAATTTGCCAAGCTCATCAATGTCGATACCAACAGCATCTACTCTGTCTACTGCTGTTAAAACAGTAAAATGTATATTTTGTAAGAAAACATCACATACCTCAACTAATTGTGATGATAGTAAAACGAAAAAGCTATCGTTTGATGAGAAACGCAAAATTTTGATTAAAGGTGGTCAATGTTATTTATGTTTAAAATTTGGACACGTAGCTCGCAAATGTAATGTTAATATAAAATGTGATAGATGTGGTAAAAAACATACTACTTTGATGTGCAATTTGGAACCAGAACCCGATGAACTTTGTCCAATTCTTCATTCGATAGAATTTTTTTGCAAACTCTAGCTGTAAATATTTGTGGTGTTGGCAAATCACTCATCGCAAGAGTAATTATAGATACAGGTTCACAGCGTTCGTATATTTCAAAAAATCTTGCTGTGGAAATGGGATATGAATCGATAGGTCGAGAAGAAATTATTCATGCTCTTTTTGGAGGAGTTCATTCTGAGGTTGTGTGTCATTGTCGCTACAAAGTCTCTCTGAAAGATGTTGCTGAAAAATACCTTTGTCATTTCGAGGCTCTCAGTCAGACAGTCATTTGCAATCAGATCATGTCAATCCGAGATGGTCCATGGAAATTAGAACTTGATGAATTAGGAATTTCTGTATCTGATACTGAAGATGGTCCAATTGAGATTTTATTAGGTGCAGACATTGTTGGCAAACTGGTGAAAAACATACTTTGAAATGCGGACTGGTTGCTATGGAAACTAAATTGGGTTGGACGCTTATGGGTCGAACTTCCTGTAGGTATTCTGATAGTCATAGATCATCATCAATGATAGTAACTTCTTTGTTCTGTCAGAATGACATTTACAATTTATGGAATCTCGATATACTGGGTATCGCAGATCCTGGTCAACAAAAAACCAAAAAACAGTATGAAACACAAGTTTTGGAATCATTTTTGAAGTCTATTTCTGTAAATTTTGTTGACAGATACGAAGTTGGGTTGTTATGGATCGATGGTCATCCGTCATTACCCAATAATTTCCATTCTGCGAAACATCGGTTAGATGGCCTGATGAAAAAATTAGAAACTGACGGATATTACGAGGACTACAACACGGTGTTCAAGGAATGGCTTCGAGAAGGTATAATAGAGGAGATCAATTGTAACGAGCTAGATAGTTATTTTTTGCCCCATCGTCACGTTATAAAATTGAACAGTTCTACTAAATTGCGACCAGTGTTCGATGGCTCTGCCAAAGATAAGAATCATCCCTCACTTAATAACTGTCTTGAAAAAGGGATGAACATGATAGAACTGATTCCATCGATATTGATCCGTTTCAGACTTGAGAATATTGGGGTTATATCAGATATTAGAAAGGCATTCTTGCAAATCAGCCTCAAAGAGGAAGATCGAAATTTTTTGAAGTTTCTTTGGTATGATTCGGATAAAAATTTGAAAATATATCGACATGCTAGAGTTGTGTTTGGATTAACATGTAGCCCCTTCATCTCAGCATCTGTCATTTATTTTCACTTGAACAAATTTCTCGAAGTTTCTGAACGAAAATTCAAAATATCTAACATTCTGAAACTGAAAAACGGTTTCTATGTTGACAACTGTGTGACCAGTGTCAACAGCGAGGAAGAACTCCATGATTTCATCTCCGAGTCCAGTGAGTTGATGTCATTAGGAAAATTTGATCTCCGTGGTTGGGAGTATTCACTAACCAAAAACACGGATGATATTTCAGAAAATGTATTATCATCCGTATTAGGATTGATTTGGAATAGAAGTGATGATACATTAGAAATAAACTTTGAATGGTTAGGTGATATTGAAATAGATATGATCACAAAACGAATTATTTTGTCGATATCGCTCATAAGTTATTTGATCACATTGGCTTTCTTTCTCCAGTGCAAGTATCTCCTCGTATTCTGTTACAGAAAACTTGGATTTTGAAAATTGGGTGGGATTCAGAGGTCCCTCCAGATACCAAAATACCATTTTTGAATTGGTTGAGAGATATATCGGTTTTGAAACAACTGAAAATTCCCCGATATATGTGTATACCTGATGCTATCAACAGCAGTCTGCATGTGTTTTCTGATGCAAGTCGAGATGCCTATGCAAAGGTGATTTTTTTAAGAACTGTATCATCGAATGGTGTGAAAATACAGCTAGTTCAAGCTAAAAACAGAATTGCACCAATGAAGAATTTAACAATACCCAAGCTTGAATTATTGGGGGCAACTATTGGTGTCAGACTGTTGAACTCAGTTTTATAAAGTATGGGACGGAAAAGCATTGATATATTTTATTGGACAGACTCGACAACCGTGCTTTCTTGGATTCGTCGGGAAGATATCTGGAAACCATTCGTTTGGAACCGGATTCAAGAGATAAGACAATTCACTACAAAAGATCGTTGGTTTCATGTGCCTGGTCATATGAACCCAGCTGACCTTCCATCGAGAGGTTGTTTGCCAAAACAACTATTGTTGTCGAAATGGTGGGAGGGAACAGCTTGGTTACGAAAATGATTGGCCAGATCAAAATTTTGAAGTGAATGAAGATGAGATTACCCAAGAAAAGAAAAAGTCTGTATCTACCTTGATGAACGTATCAAGAGATTTATTTGCATTTTATAAATATTTTTCGAAATATCAACAGATATTGAATTTAGTTGGATGGATTAGGAGATTTGTCTTCAACTGTCGATATCCCAACCAGAAAAAGAAAGGAAACCTATCTGTTGATGAAGTTGAAGATGCCGAGACAAATTTAATAAAATGGATACAAGAAGAATCTTTCAATGGAATTCGAGATGACAAGATTATTTCTTTGTGTCCCATTGTGGATTCGAATGGCATAATGCGAATAAAAACTAAAATCAGTGAACGTGATGATTCCTACAATTTTCTTTATCCAATGTTGTTGCCTTCCAGACACGAAGTGACTGAAAGAATAATTCGTCATTACCATTTACAGAATTGTCATGCTGGTATTCAAATCGTTCTTTGTAGCATTAGGAACAAATTTTGGATCCCGAGTGGAAGAAGGACAGTGAAGAAGGTAATCGACAAATGCATGAGGTGTAGAAGATTTGATGTTCAGCCATTGAGTGATATTGAAGTAGCCCTGCCAAGTGATCGAGTTAGAGATGCATCTATTTTCGAGATAGTTGGCATTGATTTAGCTGGACCACTTTTCCTAAGAACAAAAGAAAAAGTTTGGATTTGTGTTTTTACATGTGCAGTCTATCGTGCGGTCTACTTAGAAATTGTCAATTCTTTATCGACAGAATCTTTCATTTTAGCATTGAGGCGATTTATCGCACGACGTGGACGACCATCAACCATCTATACAGACAATGGAAAAAATTTTGTAGGTACAGAAAATTATTTCAGGAACTTGAATTGGGATAAAATAGAGGAAATCAGTACCATACAACGAATTAAATGGAAATTTAATCCACCTTTTGCAGCATGGTGGTGAGGTTGGTGGGAGCGTCTCATCAGGATTCTCAAGCAACTATTACGCAAACAATTAGGAAAGGCATGTTTAAAATATGAATAAATGCATTCATTGCTGTGTGAATGTGAAGCTGTTATCAACTCGAGACCACTGACCTATCTGTATGAGGATAATAAAGATTTGATACCTTTAACTCCGTCAATCTTCATGCAGGAAATCAAAGAAATCGGAACCCCTGATCTGGACAATATTGACGGAAATACAGCAAGAAGACACGTAAAATATCTTCAGAACCTGAGGGTTATTCTGAGAAGGAGATTCAGAGATGAGTATCTAAGTCAGCTGATTCTTTATCGGAATAATAAAGCTTCCAGAGATGTAAACGTAGGAGATTTAATTTTGATCGAAAACGAGCATTTAAAGAGATTCGAATGGCCTTTGGGTATCATCGAAAATGTATTTCCAGGAAAAGACGGTCGGATTCGATTAGCAAAGATACGGACTTCGACTGGACATATCATGAGACCAATTCAACGTCTGTTTCACCTAGAAATGGACATCAAAGGAGACGACGATTTGAAAGAGAAACTGAGAAAGGAGAGAGAAGATGATGGAAAAGTTACGATAAATGAAGATAATAGAAAACAGAAGGAATTTTCATTGAGTCTTTCGGAAAATCATTTACCAAAACGAGATCTGGCAGAATAGTTCATCCACCTGATAGATTAACCTTCTATCATTTTCAATTTCGAGTTTTGAGTCATATCCATTGCACTCAAAAGGTGGGAGTATGTTGAAAATTGTCAAGATTGGAGTTTTTGCATTTTATTATTCCATGACCCAGTGTCAGCCAGTGTTTGAGATTTTATTGTTTGATAATGACTTTGTCAATTTATTGATGTAACGTGTCAGATAATTAAAAGATATAAGTTGTGTTCTACAATTTATTAAAGCCATTACTGGAGTATTATTACCATTAGAAACCTTTTTTCGATACGTATTCTTCACCGGTTAGGTGCTGCTTTACGAATTTATAAAAGGTGGGTTGATTAAACGGCATATTTCTCAAATTTTATTCCCCTATAACTTTCTTATTGATTGACATATTTCAACGAAATTTACATATGAACCATTTGAAGATGTTGCGAATCTAGTGATATAGTCAGATTTTTTCTTAAAAAATCGCTAGTATTTGTTTAAATGTTTGACTGCTTCCATCTCAAATGGGTCACACTGTATCTATCTATCTATTTCTATTTATTTCCACCCCTTTGTTGACTGCATACCCAAAATTAAAAGGATTCTTATCTATCTATCTATCTATCTATGTATTTAACGGAATCTTTGAACGTGATTTTCACCCACTTCCAGAAGTACGAATAATTTGAAATTTGACATGTGTTCATAACTCCAGTGACAAAGCAATATGACATTTTTGTTAAAAAACACAAAATGGTGGCTCCAAGATGGCAGACCATTCGATTCGAAATTGGTATGTGAAGGTTTACCAAAATCCATAAATTCAAAATGGCGGCTCCAAGGTGGCGGTCGATATTTGTGATTATGATATTTGTGATTATGGTCAAAATTCAATAATTACATATGGTGGCTACAAGATGGGGAACGAGTTTTGTCATTATGGTCCAATTCGATTCAAAATTAGTGTGTAAGGGTTTTCGGGGTCAGAGATTATGTATTTTTTGTTAAAATTCATGAATTCAAGATGTCGGCCCAAGATGGTGGACGAATTTTGTGATTATGATTCGATTCAAAATTGGTATGTGGCGGTTTTCGGGGTCGGAGATTTCGATTTTTAGTCATGAAAAAATTTGTTTGAAAAAACTAAAGAATACGCCTTACTTCCAACATGGACTAAAAAGTTCAAATAATCAATAATGTAATTACTCAAATCCAACGGAGGCGATTCATGAGTGGAGGTGAGATGAAACTGGGTAGTGAAAAAACAAATTTGTTGGAGTTCGACTGTAAGTTTGTTCACCACCCAGTTTAATTACTCAAATCTAAAAAAGCGTGAGGTTATTGACAAAGTTCTCTTGAGCTCTTGAACGCTCAGTATTGTTAAATAAAAATAAAAATATGACAATATAGATCGAAAGCACCCACGCTTTTTGTACATTTGAGTTATTACATCGTCAATTATTTTTTACTTTTTAGTGTTGGAATTAAAACGTGTTCTTTAGTTTTTCAAACTCAAAGTCAAACTACATATTTTTTATTTGGCGTTCTCAAACTATTTCAGATTTGAATTTTGAAAATTATGACTTATTCTTGACAATAAATTACCTCATATGGCATAAGATTGGATTTAAAATGAAATAACAAATTCAAGTAACAAGAAAAATAGGGGAATGCCATTTGAAATAAAATAGTTGATGTAACTTTCGGTAAAACTGCAAAATTTCGAAAATGGCGTGAAGTGACGAATATAATAATAATAATAAATAATATTTGATATTTTATACATAATTTAGATTTTATATGTTCATAATTTTAGAATGTTTTGTAATGATCTACTGGTTGAAATAAATAAATAAATGAAAAATGGATACTACTAATACTATTTATAATATTCTCTCGACAAATCAAACAAATCTATTTCAATCACATCCCAACCCAACGAACCATTGTCTTTACTATTCAGTAAAAAAAACACATTTGTGTCCCCAGGACTCCAGGAGTACATCGGCCGCGCACAGAATCAGACGCCTCCACGCATCCGAAATCAGTATTGATTTGAAAAGCATCTTGTCGGAGTTGGATCACATCCACGTTATATCATTTCAGATTCGTGAGAAGTGCGGGAAGGTGGAAACGATAAAGGTGAGCAATATGAAACTGTCTTTTGAAAGTGTATCCCCCTGAAAATATTAATATTTAAGACCCCGGTTAGAACTGAAGATTCTGCAGGGCTCAGCATGCTTAAGGGAACAGCTCCCTAGGCAGCGAGTACCAAAGGCTCTGCGGTTGGTTGAAAGAAAGAACCTTGCAAAAAAGATATTCGGCAAGTCCCCAAAACTCGGGTCAATCACGATGAAATGGCCAAAGGAGGAGATGCATAGTATTATTTAATAGCTTGAGCTAGTTACCAGTAAATATGAAAACTTTCTGATGATCAAATGATCAAGAAACAATCAAATATGGTCCTTTTTCCTTGCAATACCATTTTATTTGTATGTGATTGTGAGAGGAAGGAACAATCGAGAATTGAACCAGATTGTTTCATCAGATGTAATTACTATGCACGGATTCCAAAATGGTCATTACATACCTTTAATATTTTGTTAACTGCCCATGCAACAAATTAACAGATACTTGCAGAAGACTCCTCAGCATAAATAATATACTATATATGTATTACTAGTAAGCTATTAGCTCTTGAGAATGCCAACTTTGTTGGCGGAACTGGCGTCGAGTGAAAGTGACGAAGTTTTGGTGTTTTGAGTAGTTAATTTTTTTTTAATCAAATATCAACTGTGGCAAGTTATAATAAAACGAGTTGGGGGACTCGGATATTTATCTTCCATATAATAGTCAAGTACATGAAGGGGGTAGGTACCTATCTATACCGATTAATTATAATATAGAGTGACTAATTTATATGCGAGGCACATGTCTAGAATAGGAAAGTAGGCTTTGACGACTTTCCGGGGTCTTTTCTTGTTAAAAATCTCTAAATATTTCTACTGCAACTGCGGCAGTCATCTTCATTGGCGTTTTTGAAGTATACTTCTTGACATATCAATTGAAACTGAAGCTCTCGTTCTGGGCACACCATTTATGATGCTGTTTTGAATCTTCCTTTGGCGCCGTTCAGTGCTGTGTGCCAGATATTTGTGAGGTTGTTCTCTCTTCCTTTTTGTTGACGTTTTCTTGATGCTTTTGTATGTTTATGGATTCTAATGAGACCTTGCTCCATAACCTTGTTAATCAAGAAACGTACCTGCAGAAGATTACGAAAACACCCCAAAGAGAATTTTCTGAAAAAGGCTAGTCAACGAATAAAAAGAGTCTTCATTATCACCGAAGACAGAGAAAGAAACTCTGCAGATCAGAGACATTACCACCAAATCTCTATGTATTACAGAAAGTTCATAAAGAGGGCCGATATCGAGTGCCATAGGATTTCCAACCTAAAACCTTGGCAAGCATTTGCCGGATATGTTGCAGAAACATGTTGGGAAGACCAAAAAGTACGTCCAAGACTCCACTCACTCCATTGAACAACTGAAGGACATCACCTTCGAGTAAAAAGAGATCCAAGTTAGCTTCGATATTGTCTCCTTTTCAATAAATGTATCTACCACTGGAGGATGCCGTCAGATACATGAAGGGGGTTGTTCTACAAGACATCAACGTATTATCCGACATTCATTCACGATACATTATTTCCAATGGAATCGAATGTTCTATGAACAAGTTCTTAGCATCGGCATGGGCAGTCCACTCATCCCAGTAGTGGAAATTTCGCCAAATCCCATTTGTGGATATATTAGTCATCAAAGAAGACAATCAACTAGGCCATAAGGAAATTTATATTTAGATACATATAAATTGGATCCAACCATCATCCAAAACAGAAACATACCGCCATCAACACCTTTGAGAACATGTGAACCAACCAACCATTAATAGTGTAAAGAACTTTTGCAATTTTACTTTAAAATTCTTTATTCAACACGCTAATTTATACAGGGTGTTCCAAATTAAGTCGGCACCATTGCCAACTCCGTTATTATTGATGCTACGAATTCGGTTAAATGGGCAAACTAGTAGCATTTTTAATGGCCTTCTCGACGCCGAGAACAAAAAAAAAATTGACAGTCGCGTTTTCGAAATATTTCATAAAATGATATTTTTTTACATGGAACACTCTATATTTTATCATGCATTTCGGCTCGTAACTACATTCTCAATAACAAAGCTCCTATGACTTTTTTTCCTAAAGTTGAAAATAAGTCAGTTTCGTCAATAGGAAACATTTATAAAAATCGGATTTGATAAAGCGCGATGAAATATCGAGTAAATGTTCAAAAACACCGCCTTCTGTTTGGTCTAGAGGCTAAGGCTCCTTCACCTCACGCCGGCGACCCGTGTTCAAATCGTGATCAAGCCATTTTTTTTTTATGTGTTAGAGATATGGATTGTATTGCCAGTAATTTGGATACCGACTTTGGCTATATCTATTAAAAATTGTCAGAATTGTACATTCAATTTTAATCTAGTAAATAATAAAAGAAATGAATATTATTATAAGGTAATCAATGATCAATAAAGTATCGAGAATATTGTCTGTATCTGAGATCTGCGTTTGTCGAAAAAATATTGTGTGTATTTCGAGCACAAAGTGTAATTGCCGCTCTCCAAAGATTACCGCGCGACGCGAAGCAGACCGCGGTAACTCTCTTTGTTCGAGCGGCAATCCATCACTTTGCGCTCTAAATACACAAATAGCTATTTCCAACCGCATTAATATGACGCTCCTGCATTTTCTGTTCTGTACTAAAACGGCTTCAAAGTTATCATTATGGCAGAAATATTTTGATTCACAAACTAAATACGGCTAGTGGAATGGTTTTAAGATGGAAATTATCGTTTTGTAAATTAATACCAAATAGCTCAGTTGTGTCAATTGACGGGTTTCACGAGTTCAAATCCTAGCGCAATTTTTTCTTTTTACTGTTTTATTTTGCTGTTAGTAACAAAATATTGTCATTCGTATAAATACCAAAATTAGGTGTTTCAACAATCATGAGGTTTTATTCGCCAAAACAAAGAAATTTTTTGTACTAGTGAAAAAAATAAATATTTCCACATAAGTCGCTCATTTTCAACTTTAGGAAAAAAAGTCATAGGAGCTTTGTTATTGAGAATGTAGTTACGAGTCGAAATGCATGATAAAATATAGAGTGTTCCATTTAAAAAAATATCATTTTATGAAATATTTCGAAAACGCGACTGTCAATTTTTTTTTTGTTCTCGGCGTTGAGAAGGCCATTAAAAATGCTACTAGTTTGCCCCTTTAACCGAATTCGTAGCATCAATAATAACGGAGTTGGCAATGGTGCCGACTTAATTTGGAACACCCTGTATACACACACACACTGGGCTATATTTATATCGACACTCAATACTTCCTATTCAATACCAAGTATGAATTTTCAGGATAATTTAGAAAAAGTTCGAAATCTGTATGTGGTTTTATCCTTCATAAGGATTAGAGAAATTATTTTATTCTTGTTAGTCCGTTATAAAAACATGATACATTTTTTTTTTATTATGATCATTTTCTGATTTTTAGAGTTATGTGAATGTCCGTTTTTCCTACTCTTTTTGGACGATGTTCGTTTCGCCGGGAGCCAAAAACTCTATGAGGAAAATAGTCTTACTGGGATGGTCGAGAAGGACTACATCACGCTTATTTGCTTGTATTTGCCTGAGGGTAATAGTAGTTCCAATAGATTCGGCACCTCTCATTCTCCACAACAGACTCAATATCCCCCAGAGCATAAGACGACACCAGTGTCTATACCGTATGAGTGTCGTAGATGGTGAAAAAAAAAGGGAGGGAAAGAGGGAGGCCCCACCCCCGCGATTCCTATCGCGGTCCTCTCTCGAACGGAAAGTAATTATTGTATAGGTGGTCCAAGGATCGGAAAAGGGATCTTTATTATTTAAATTAAGTATACACCTTCACAATAATTTACAAAATACACAAATTAAAATATTAGTTACATAAGAATAAGTCAAGAATATTACCTTATACAGGTACTCCCACAGCCGAGGACGGTGGTCCATCCGTAGGGTTCCTTAAAATAATTTGTGTGATTGCTGACTTGTTTATTTTGTGGAAATTCATGATCACTTTGAAGAAACGAAAGAACACTCTTTTGTCTTATTTTCACTAGATTTTTATTGTTACGACCGGTTTCGGGTTTTATCCCATTATCAAGTATAACTAATACAATTGAACTCTAAGCCTAGTTATATAGGGAGTTTGCAGGTAGGCTGGATGGAGAGGTAATTAAGAGAACAAGGGTGAAACAATATAAACTTAAACCCTGGAGGTGATGGAAATTATCTGGGTTGTCAAATTTATAAATTCAAAAGTGGAGACCTACACAAATCGAGTTGCTCGTTGAGGGTTCTAAATTTCTGGTTTTTAATTGATTTATTAATTTCCATGGCTTCCAACAGATTCATTGTCTTCCCTTTATTACATGTGTGTAGAATTTTGAGGTTATCTTTACTTATCTTGTGTTTGGATTCTTGAAGATGTTCGTACATTGCTGATTTTTTGTCTAAACCGACGTGTTCACGGAACCTTACGTCAAAATTTCTACCGGTTTGGCCTGTATATACTGCAGAGCATTCCCCGCATTCTAATCTATATATCCCTGATTTTTTCATTCTGTCTCGTTTAGGTTTTGCATTGAATAGAATTCTGCCTAAATTATTATTACTTATAAAAGCTGTTGTTATTTTGAATTTAGAAAAATAATTTTGGATGTTTTCTGAAAGTTTACCTGAGTAAGTAATGCTCCCATATTTACGTGTATAACGTTCTTCAATATTTGGGTATAGTTCATTCTTAATCGTTTTTTGAGTTTTACCTGATATTAATTTCTCTATTAAAGAAACTGGTACTTGGTTGTTTACCGCAATTTGTTTAATGATGTTTAGTTCATCCTGGAAATTCTTATCAGGTAAAGGGATCGCGAAAGCTCTGTGTATCATTGACCTAAACGCAGACAATTTGTGTGAGATCGGACTGAAAGAATCAAAGGGAATTGTACAGTCTGTGAAGGTGTTTTTCCGGTATATATTGAATTGAAAACTATTATTAACTCTTGAAATACTCAGATCTAAGAAGTTAAGCTTCTTGTTTTGTTCGATTTCTACTGTGAATTTAACTTTGTTATGTAGACTATTTAGCAAGTTAAAAAATTGATTAATTTGTCTGTTAGAATCATCAAAACCTACTAGTACGTCATCCACGTATCTGAACCAAAACACAATATGCTTCTTAGAAAGGGGGTTGTTAAGGATGAGGGTATTTTCTAGGTTGTCCATAAAAATATCTGCCAGAATGGGACTCAATGGTGAGCCCATAGGAAGACCTGAGTTTTGTAGGAAAAAACTATTATTATATTTGAAAAAATTCTGTTTTAGGCATATATTCAAGAGATTGCAAAATTCGTTAGTTATATATGGGTTCGTATTACATTTATCTAGTATGTTCTTTACAAGGAGAAGGCATTCGTCTGTTGGAATGTTAGGAAACATGTTTTTAACGTCGAAGGATACTAGTTTGATATTGTTTTTGATATTCAAATTTGATAATTTGTTGGCTAGGTCTACTGAATTCAAAACTGTATTGGAAGGAGTCAATTTTGTAAGGTCTCTGAATTTTGAATTTAAAAACTTTGACAACTTACCAGTTGGGACATCAATATATGATACTACGGGTCTGGCTGGATGTCCTTCTTTGTGGAGCTTGATCAAACCATACATTTCTGGAGGCTGTGGGTTCATACATAACGCCTTTCTTATATCCCATGGCGTGGGAAACAGCATTGTTGATTCTTCCATGACGTTCTTAGCTTGTTGGGAATACATTTTGGTGGGATCATTTTTAAGAATGGTGACATCTAATGTATCCACTACTTCTTGCATTTTTGAAAAATACTCTCGTTCTTCTAAGCATACGATGCTGTTTCCTTTATCTGCTTTGGTGAAAATGAGTTTGTTGTGGGTTCTTTTCTCCGTTAAGTCCTTTAATGTATCGTTGATATTACTGGGATAGTCGGGTGGTTGAGCTTTCCTAATGATTTCTGCAACTTTGTGTTTGTGAAGGGATGGGTTATCTACTATGTTGGAATTGTTTGAGATAATAAGTTCCGCTTGAACTCCTATGATATCTTTTCTGCTCCTGTTGTCCGGAGGCGCGAATATTGGTACTTTTTCTAGCAGTTCTATTTCTAAAAATATTTCTATTAAATAGAACTGCTAGAAAAAGGACCAAAATTCGCGCCCCCGGACAACAGGAGCAGAAAAGATATAATCTACTATGTTGGAATTGTTTAATAGAAATATTTTTAGAAATAGAACTGCTAGAAAAAGTACCAAAATTCGCGCCTCCGGACAACAGGAGCAGAAAAGATATCATAGGAGTTCAAGCGGAACTTATTATCTCAAACAATTCCAACATAGTAGATAACCCATCCCTTCACAAACACAAAGTTGCAGAAATCATTAGGAAAGCTCAACCACCCGACTATCCCAGTAATATCAACGATACATTAAAGGACTTAACGGAGAAAAGAACCCACAACAAACGCATTTTCACCAAATCAGATAAAGGAAACAGCATCGTATGCTTAGAAGAACGAGAGTATTTTTCAAAAATGCAAGAAGTAGTGGATACATTAGATGTCACCATTCTTAAAAATGATCCCACCAAAATGTATTCCCAACAAGCTAAGAACGTCATGGAAGAATCAACAATGCTGTTTCCCACGCCATGGGATATAAGAAAGACGTTATGTATGAACCCACAGCCTCCATAAATGTATGGTTTGATCAAGCTCCACAAAGAAGGACATCCAGCCAGACCCGTAGTGTCATATATTGATGTCCCAACTGGTAAGTTGTCAAAGTTTTTAAATTCAAAATTCAGAGACCTTACAAAATTCACTCCTTACAAAAAATCAGCAATGTACGAACATCTTCAAGAATCCAAACACAAAATAAGTAAAGATAACCTCAAAATTCTACACACATGTAATAAAGGGACGACAATGAATCTGTTGGAAGCCATGGAAATTAATAAATCAATTAAAAACCAGAAATTTAGAACCCCCAACGAGCAACTCGATTTGTGTAGGTCTCCACTTTTGAATTTATAAATTTGACAACCCAGATAATTTCCATCACCTCCAGGGTTTAAGTTTATATTGTTTCACCCTTGTTCTCTTAATTACCTCTCCATCCAGCCTACCTGCAAACTTCCCATATAACTAGGCTTAGAGTTCAATTGTATTAGTTAGTTTTTATACTTGATAATGGGATAAAACCCGAAACCGGTCGTAACAATAAAAACCTAGTGGAAATAAGACAAAAGAGTGTTCTTTCGTTTCTTCAAAGTTCCTTAAAATAACCCCTGTTGCCAAGTATTATAAATAAACAAAACTTCAAATTCTTCAACACTCCAACTCTGGAATCTCCGGTAAGCTTACTCGCTCAAGTAAGAATAATTCTAGCTTTAGCAGGTAACATCTTCATGGTAAGAATCATCTTCTAAGAAGTTAATACTCTCCTTAAGTTCAACGACGTCAGCAGGAACACCAAACACGGCAACTCTCGGCAATAGCTTACCTGGAATTTTATAGTCCAGTCCCTGGGCCCTCTTAGTCGTATCAATTTCTTTGGCTAGAATTTGTATGCAATTATTATCGATTTTTATGATTCTTTCTGGAACTATGCCTAGATCAGCCGGATTGGGGTTTTTGATTAATCTATCCTTAGTTTGCTCACTGGATTTTAGATTTTTGTCCAAAGGAGCTACAACAATAGACTTCAGGTGTTTTGGTACAATGGTAGTTTTTGCGGCTACGTGCACTCACGTGCTCTTAACTTTGTCAGCATAGCTTGACGATTTCATTAGCGTATCAATTTTATTATTTATTTCTTGTATTGGCCTAAAGAAAATTTCATTTTCCTCATTTAGTTTCGTAATACCAGCCAATTTCGTTCAATACTTGTTAAAAGTTCATTTTTCTTATTTACGGATCCTTCAATGTTGGCAATTTTAGTCAGAATTTGCTGTTTAACAGCAGAAAATTCAATGACAAGCTGAGATAAGCCCAGCATCTCTTCATAGCTGCTTTGTGACAGCCTATTTTGGACACGAGGATTTATCGTTGACTTGCGGTCTCCTAATACCGGAGACCTTCTTCCATCATCTTCATCGGACGAAAGTTCCATATTGTATTAAGATACAATTTTTGCCCCTTTAGGGGCAGCCCACTTGCCGTAGCAAGGACTTATACTCGCACTATCCAAATGGGAGGAAGTAGCATGCAATACGAGATTTGACAGCCTTGCCTTCGTTTCCACCTTCGCCACGAGGAGGCGGGGCACCAGACTTCCGTAGAGAGGAATATAACAGTGGATGTTTAAATTAGTAATTTATTTCTTCTGCTGGCCGAAGGCGAAAGATTCATTCGCACTGAAGAGAAACCAGAGTGTCGTAGATGGTAGTATAATAGTCGCAAAGCCGCGTTATGCCGGTGGATATAGGCTGATTATTGACACGCGAACAGCAAATGCATAATAATAATAAGGATAATAATAATAATAATTTATTTTATTGGTTACCAAATACAAAATAGTACATCAATTGGAGAAATGGTGATTTATGTAATTATTTCAAAAAAGTATATATATATATATATATTTGGTAAACGAAGTGCCCCTTAGGTTCAGAATGTGAGAGGTAGAGTAGGACTAAATCTCACTTCTGTTCTTCCACCAACGCCACTAGTTTACTTACAAATTCTGATATAACATGTAGAAAATGTACAAAAGAGAAAAGAAAAAAAGGAAAAAGAAAAGGAAAGAATAGAGTTGAAAAAGAAGAACGAAGTTGACTGAGTTAGAATTAATTTTAATAAGATCGCTATTAAGAATGTTCAAGGCTAAGTATGAATAGGCCTGAAATATGATTGTCATGTAGAGCAGGAACTATCTTGTAATAAGATCCTCTTACAAGTTTTTTTGAAGTAGTTCGTCGATAGAGTGAGATGATGACTTCCTATGGTATTCAGCTTGTTTATGATAATGGCTGTAGTATAACTGAAAGATCTTTTGAATATTTCTTTTTTATGCTTGGGTATTGTGAGTATTGTTTGGCGTCGTATATTCAGGTTATGAATATCAGTTCTGAAGGATAGTTTACAATAAAGATACGGAGGAGTTTTAAACTTGAAAATCTTGTGAAATAAACGTGCCATGTGAAGAAGACGCCTATTATACATATTGAGCCATCCCAAACCTATGAGTCTCAATGAAACACTTTCTCTTTTTCTAATACCATAAATAAGTCTGATACAGGAATTTTGAACTTTTTGGATTCTTTTGGAATCACTGGACCTTATACACGGACCATAAACTAAATCAGAGTGATTAAATTGTGACAACACCAGTGCTTCACAAAGCATTTTTTTAATAAATAGTTTTAATAGCCCATACGCGTTCCTAAGTTTCTGAGTAATGTGTTCCGTGAAATTTAAATTTGTATCAATTATTAAACCCAAATTTTTGGAGTACTGCTTGAAAGGAATGGCTGAATCACCAATTCTAAGTTCCAAATTAGCTAGCATTTCATTTCGGGCACTGTCTGCACAAAAAAGTAATGCACAAGGTTTATTCGGATTCACTTTGAGTAAATGTTTTGTTGATATTTGAAATAATGTGTCTAAATCTGAGTTTATCAATTCGCTTGCAGCTGCACTATTTGTATAATCAAATGCGAGATATACTTGAGTGTCGTCCGCGTAGAAGTTATAATTTACATGTTGTAATGCAGTTGGAAAGTTTGACGTATAAAGAGTACTTATATAGGAGGGGGTCTAATATGCTGCCTTGTGGAACACCACACCTTATTTTTGTGGAAGGAGAGATTTGGTCACCTATTTGAACACACTGAGTCCTATCACTGAGATATGATGATAACATTTTACAGACAGAGTCACTGAATCCAAAACCCTTTCGAATAGTCCAGCAGTACCAACACACATGCTTTACTGTTATCGATAGCTCTAAGAATGTCATCTACAACATCAGCCAGTGCCGTAGCACAGCTGTAGCTAGATCTAAATCTAAATTGTTTGATAGGCAATATTTTATTGTTTTCCAAGAATACTAGCTCTGATTTGAAGTTCAGTTACTTTTTCTAGTATCTTTGCTAATACATCGGAGTTCATTATAGGTTTCTGGGGTTTTTACTTTAGGAAGTGGGATAACTTTAGCATGTTTCCACAAGTCCGGAAAAATGTTTTTTTTTCAAGCACTCGTTGATTATGTGTGTGATAATGGGGATCAGAAATGGGCAGCATAATATTGATGTTGTCGGTACCTGTCGCTTTTGTTTTTATGTTATAAATAATTTCTCTAACTTGTTCTTCACTGACAGACTGAAAGTTTAATGTAGTAGATATTCTCTCATTGATATTATTGAGGTAAAAGTTAATCAATTCTTCATTAACTGCCGTATTTTTAAAAGATTAATTAAGAAATTCATTAAATTCATTCGCATTACGCAGATGCTCAGGAACAGTGTTTATTTTAGATTTAGTAACTTGAATCTTTTTTAGTTCAGCCCATTTTTCTTTCATAGTACTGTTTTGTAGTTTGAAATTTAAATATTTGATGGTCTCAGGAGCCCCACGACACGCTCTGCATCTAGTGTCCAGGACCTCTATTTAGTGAAATAGCGTTTTTTCAGTGAAGACGCCTATATGGGTGAATTTAAAAAGCAAAATCTTTTCTGAATACAAAATTTGATCAAAAATCGTTGAAGCCGTTTTGGAGATCAGAAAATTCACAATATTATTATTATTATTAGTAAAATTGGGTTTTTCTAAGTAAGACGCCTATATAGATGAATTTAAAATGCAAAACTTCATCTTTATACATACAAAATTTGTTCCAAATCGTTAAAGCCGTTTCCGAGATATAAAAATTCACATCATCATCATCATTATTATTATTATTATTATCATTATAAGTAAAATTGCGTTTTTCCAGGGACGACTATATAGATCTTATCTATATTGAAAATATGATCCAAATCGTTAGAACCGTTTGCGAGATCCAAAAATTCACATTATTATTATTAGTTTTCACATTTTCATACATTGTCATCTAGTTCTGAGCTATGTCCAAATTTCAAGTGTCCACCTCATCGGGAAGCTATTTGAAAATCAATTACAAAATTCCACCCGGACAGACATACAAGAAAGCGGGGGAGAATTATTAAATTAAATAAACACCGTCTTAAACAACACAGAAAATATCGGAATATTTGAGATCAGCAAATGATGACAGAGATCCGCTCAGATCAGCAGGTGTTTGCAGGATTCCATATAATTGTGGTAATTGTTTACAATAGGACAAAAGAAAGGGAGCTGGTATCTGCCTATGTCGATTACTGCTTTCAAAATATTATTTATTAAAGAAAGAAAAAGTTATCGAAAAATCAGAAGCAATACAATTTGACAATCTTTCAAGTCAATAAAAATATTTGTCACTAATCAACAAAATCAATCTTATTCATTGGGTGTTCCCATAATAAAAGGGAAACCTCGACATTCTCCCACCTAGGCAAAAATGATTTCTTCGAAATTTATTTGTTTTACGTATTACAAGTTGAGTCGTTGAGGAGGCTTGATTATTCTTCCACATCTTGTTTTTTCTGTCTTCTTTTCTTCACCAGGAATGACATTATGGGAAGCAGGATATTCTTCTGGAGGTAGTGGTGTAACTTCTTCCTTGTTGTCATCCAGGACTGTTTTAGTCAATAACATTTTTTTTCATGGACTCAACCTCATTTTGTTGGTGGACCTCTAAGGGATAGAACCTTTGAACTGGTCTCAGGACTTGACCACCTGAGAATATTTTCAATCGCAATACTCTTATTCCTCCGTCTTTTCCTGGAAACGTCTCAAGAATTCTTGCTAGAGGCCATTCAAGTCTCTTGCAGTTTTCAATTTCTATCAGGCCTAAATCTACAACTCTTGGTATGCATCTCTCTCTATATTTCTTTCGACTCTTCAAAGCTAAAATACTCAGGTATTCATTTCTGAATCGTCGCCTCAATTCGTTTCTAAGTCTCAATCTGTATTTATATCTCCTTCTAAAATCAGTCGCTTTCACCTGGTCTAAATCTGAAACTCATACTTCTCTCACTTCTTGTAGGAACATTGCAGGCATCAGCGGTTGCCATTATTTGGGATTTTCAGATAAACCTGTAAAGGCATGTTGATTGACTACAGCTTCACAGTCACAGATAATGGTAATCAATTCCTCATAGGTAAGAGCAGCTTTTTCCAAAATTTTCCTAAGTAGTTGTTTTAAAATTCCAATCAAACGCTTTCACCATCCTCCCCACCAGGCTGCTGTAGGCGGATTAAATTTCCAATTGATTCGCTCAGTGGTACTTTTCCTATTTATTTCTGTCCAATCTAGCACAGAAAATGCATTTTGTGCTCCTACAAAATTTCCACCATTATCGCTGTATATGGTAGATGGCGATAAACCGTCGAAGGGACAACAGGAAACAGTCAGTGGACATTGATGTTATTACTTCAAAATGGACTGCACGGTAAATTGCACAGGTAAAAATTAAAACCCAAATTTTACCTTTATCTGTAGCGAATGATGGTCCTGCAGCATCTACTCTTCTTACTTCAAATATTGATGCATTTCGAACTCTATCTCTAGTTGTACTGGAGATGTTTGAAAACTTTTGATTCGTTGTTTTCTACAAATCACACATTTCGAAATGATTGATCGAACTGTTTTCTTTCCACCTAGAATCTAGTACTTTTTCCTTTTCTTTCAGACTACTCAAGACTGTCATACTCCTGAATGCAACAAGCTAATGTGAGTATCATCAAAAATAAGACGAACCACAATAACATGCCTTGCTGGTAATATAATTGAATATCTAAAATTTTGGGTGTCGTAATTATTTTCAAAATATTCTTGTTGAGTTAACAATTCCTTAGTCTTCTTCTTTCTCTTGAAACCTTACAATTCGAAATGAACCTTCTCATCCAGGATACCATGCTGATATATCTTAAAAAAGTGAAAAGCAATGATATAACCACGAAACGTAAATTTTTTTTGTTTAAACAATGATGTCACTCCTTTTTGTTTTTCTTCCAAAACAATTTCTTCATTGACATCATATTTTTGACTCGTTCATTTTTCTGTAGGTTCTAGTAGCCATGAGGAACCCTTCCACTATTCACTCTCTAAGAGTTTCTTAGGTAAACATCTTCTGGATGGCAAATCAGCCGGATTCATAATTCCTGGAACGTGAGTTGTTGAATCTCTATAACACGATTTCGAAAAAATGGCTTCCAGACTTTATTTCGTTTTATCCAACTCAATACTGTTGTAGAATCAGTTCAACAATACACAGGAATGTCTGAATCGAATTCTTTATTAACGGATGTCAAAATTCTGGCTCCTACAGTCGCTGCTAAGAGTTCCAAACGGGGAATCGATATATTTTTTATCGGGGCTACTTTGGATGAACTTTATTTGAATCGAATCAACTGATACTACTCGTATGAAAATTACAATGGCGTAGCCTGTTTGACTTGCATCGCAAAATAAATGTAAACTCTTATGTTTAAAATCTCTTTTCACAGCTGGACGAATTCATCTGGAAATTTTCACATCGGCCAAATACTGGACTTCTTCAAACCAATCAAAAAATCTGATTTTAATGTTATCTGTTACTTCAGAATTCTATGGTATCTTCAATTTTCAGGTTTTTTGTAAGAGAATCTTCGGAATCAACAAAGCAGGAGAAGTGAACCATATAACGTCGAAAACTTTACAGACTGTTGAAAGTATCATTTTCTTCGTAAGCTTGTCTGTAGTAAGGCTATTCTTGAGACCATCTAGTGATACTTCAAGGGTATCTGACAACTTATTCCATCTCAAACCAAGTACTGAAGTAAGACTTGTTTCTGGAATGAAGTTATTCATTTTTTCGTTATATTCCCAACATCTTAAATCCATTTTTGCTTCCATCATTGCATTTTGTGCATATTCTTTAAATAGTATTACCTCTTCTTCATGATCTAAACTGATGATACTATTATTAACGTAAAAACTCTTGCTTAGGTTGTCCAAGAATTCTTGTAAATATCTGGAATCTTCCATCAGTACATGTTTCAGGTGATGTTGAATAACTGCACCCAGAAGGAAGGGGCTACTTGTCAAACCAAAGACAAATTTTCCAGTCACCATCATTAGTATACCACAAAAATTTCAAAAAATCTCTGTTATTTTCGTTCAGACTTATCTAGAGGAATGCCTTTCTGATATCTGAGATGACTCCATATCTGTACTGCCTGAAGCGAAGTGAAATAGACGGATCAGTTCGATGAAATTCATTCCTTTCTCAAGACATTGATTTAGGGATGGGTTCTGCGAATTTTCTCTAGCCGAAGCATCGAATACTGGTCTTAGCTTTGAGGTTGTACTATTTGGTTTCACTATGTGGCGATGTGGTAAATAGTGTCCTCGACATTGGTAGTTTTTATTAGAAACCTCTTCTATTATTCCTTTTTCGAGCCAATCAATGAAAACTTGATTACATTCTTCGAAATAAACATCTTTCTCTAGCTTTCTGATCAATGGAAGACTCACTTCATATCTGGACTCGTTCGTTATTCCTTTTAACAGTTGAAGAAAAATGAGCCATCGCTGCCTTTTCTGCCTCTATTCGTGTGAATTCTTTTACTGGATCGTGTATGCCAAGAAGTTCTAAATTCCTTAAATCACAAATCATTTTGTCACTGACTAACATACTGGAGACGAACATACAGCTTGATTTTTGGTTGGTGGAATCAGGTGGAACTCTACCCATAATTGTTCATCCCAGCTTTGTTTCCATGAATACTAATCTAGATGACAAAACGTGATGTCTTCCGTTATAAAGTTGGCCAACTATATGTGCTCCGAGTAAAAGTTCTATAGGACCTTCCTCATTGTCATTGATGGTTATACCTGCATCTTCTATTTCTCGAGTCCATGGACCATTGTATGCACCAATAATGTTGATCGAATGTCTCAAAAGTGCCGTTATACTGTCCATCAAGACTAGATAATCGGGTCTTGTAGCACACATTGTTGATAGTTTCCAAATAGAGCGTGGACCATCTCTTCTTCTCTGATAACTTCTAATTGCATGTTGAGTGCCGTTTTCTGCAGAATATACGATTTTTAAGATCCGGTATTGATAAGTGCTCTAATTTTCCTGATTTGATCTTGGGTTACAATATTGACTAGTAACGTTTGTAGAAAAACATGTGTATGTATGATTTGACATATCAGTCAACGTTATGAGGATCGAATCGAGATTAGATAGTGGATTTTCGGCTGATGCAGACTTAAAATTTTTCTCTTCCTCATTTGAGCACATCAATGTTTTCCACCACATTTCTCACACGTGAGCTTGGAATACAAGTTACATTTCCCCGATAAATGTCCATGCCTCAGACACCGATAACAACAACCATTCTCCATTTTTTCGTTCTGCACAGGTCATTTTTGCAGCTTCGTTACATTTAAAACTAACATGTTACTGTTTGCAAAAGGTGCATCTTATTGGATTTTGATTCAATAAACCAGAAGCAGACGGGTTTTGTTTCAAAGCTATAAGCTAATGAAATTCGTTCTTCATTATCAACTTCTCGCTTCAAAAATAGCATGAAATTTTCTAATCTTTTCTTCGGGGGATCTCCAAAAGAAAATTGAGAACTTCTCTGCCGTGTACTCAAGACCTCTACAGGTATACAATATTCTAATGAAGGATAAAGCATTGCAAAGCAGTTATCCGTTGTTAAGCCAAGGGTGTCAAGTGCTCTTAGTTGGGATTCCATTTTGTCGTATAGAGAAGTTAGATTTGTTTTGTTGGTGAGATTGAACAGCACTAGCTTGAGAAGTTCTTTAGCGAACTTTATCAATAGATCATCTCGACCAAATCGTGATTTCAAACTTTCTATAACCTTTCCATAATTTTCACCAGTCGGTGGGTAACTTTCGATCAGTTGTCTGGCTTTTGAATTCGGAACAGTGGCTTGCAACAAATATTGAAATTTGTCATCATCTTCCATCTCATCATCTTCATACATACGTTTGAACAAACTCCAAAACTGTAACCAATCCTTTATATCGCCACTAAACTTTCTGAAATCAATTTTTGGAAGTTTCAGTTTGGTTCTTCTAGAGAAATTGGTACTGGTCTTATCAAAATTATGTTCAGAAAAAACTTTGTTTACAGAGAAAGCAATCTTGCGATACTATCTTCGCTCTTACCATCATTAATCATTCTATGGATCTATTTGTTGGATTCCTCTTCGAAGTCATCATTCAGTTCTTCCAGAAGTTTGAAGGTTCTTTGAACGTTAGCCAAATTCGGTTTTGTATCAGTCAATTTTTCCTCTAAATCACAGCAGTATGCGTCGAAAGAAGTTTTCAAAAGTTTCAGTGTCAAAATCTCCTGTGCTGTCTTTTTGTTATCTCTTCAGCATCGATCTCTTCGGGGCCTCCAAATGTTGCTTCTGCCTAATAGCTTACTAGGTGTTATAGTATTGTGCATATCCCTGTAGATATGGGACAGCAGTTGTCATTATATTATGATAGATGTTGAAGGAAATATACATTTTCATGAACCTGTTATATTCCATTATTCTTGTAAATAGCTCCTTGCTAAAGGCTACCTACAGTATCTATAACATGGTGTCAGGTCGTAAGTAAAAATTGAAGAATTTTTGTAACTTATACATACTAGTTGAAAGTTACACAATGGCGAGCGTAGAAGAGAAAATCAAACAGTTAGAGAAAAAACTAAAGAAATATGAAGAAACTGGACCAATACAAGTGGAAAATACAAATTTGAGCATACCTTCACCAAAAGCAATCATGTTGGAAGGAGACATTACTGAAAATTTCAAATTATTCAAGAGATCTTGAAACAACTATATTATTGCAAGTGGTTTAAGTAAAAGGTTCGAGGAAGAAAAGATAGCTGTATTATTGACTGCAGTCGGTGAAGAAGTATTCAAGAGATATCCAAATATTGATATTGATCAAAAAGAAAAGAAAAATTGTGCTGACTTGTCAGAAGGTATTGGTCGAAATCTAACTCCGGAAGTCAATATAAGATATGAACGTGCGGTATTCAATTTAACAAAACAGGATGATCACGAGACTTTCTGATTACTTCAATCGTTTGAAAACTTTGATAAAAATCTGTCAGTTTGGTGAATGGGAAGATGAGCTTTTACTCGATAAAATCATTTATTCCATCAGATATAAAGTTACGTGAAACCATTTGGTTGAAGAGGGATATAACATTACCTGAAGCTATCGACAGGTGCAAGGCAAAGGAATTATCAGAAACTCAATTGAAAAGCATTGCTTGTTAAAATCACGAAGTGAATAAGTTACGCAAAGGAACAAGAAACTCCAATCGAGAAAATTCTGTAAAAAACAATGAAAGATTTCTAGACAATTCTAGGGAAGAATGCAAATACTGTGGTTATCGGCATCAATATGATCTTCAGCACTGGAGCAGCTTGTAAATTCTGCGGGAAAAATGGACATTTTGCTAAAGTTTGTTTGCAAAGATTACGTCGACAGCAAGTTAACGTAGTATCTCAACAAAATCAAGAATCAGATGAACTTATTTTAACTCTGAGCGACCGAAACGACAAAGAAATAACTGTTGAGTTGACATTTCAAATAGATGACGCAATTAAAAACTCGTCTGTCAATTAGATACTGGAGCTACCTGTAATATTATTGGATATGATGAATTGTGTTCGTTGACGAAGTGCATTAATCCAACTCTTGACTCCTCATATGCAAAGTTGAGATGTTTTGGAGGTCAAATTATCTCTAGGAAAAACAATACTCAAATGCATAAAAAATAATATAAACTATAATTTATTATTTGAGGTTGAAAATTATCGACATAAACCTTTGTTATCTGCTAATGCTTGTGAGAGACTGGAATTATTAAAAATTTGCAATAAAGTAACAATTCAACATACAACAAGAGCCACGGAAATAATAAATGAATATAAAGAGATATTCGAGGGAGTAGGAAGAATAGAAGGAAATACAACAACCAATGCATTGATCCTCTGAAAGTAAACCAAGCTTTGAAAAGTTTCAAATATCAAATTCCCACTCTAGAAGAAATGATTCCAGAATTATCAAATGCGAGAATATTCACTACCTTGGACGTTAAAAATGGTTTCTGGCATGTTGAACTAGACAGTAATAGTAGTAAATTAACATAATTTTGGACTGCATTTGGAAAATACAGGTGGTTACGATTACCTTTGGGTTTGAGCCCATCCATGGACATTTTTCAACTGAAACTTCATGAAGTTATGCAAGGAATTAAAAGAGTTATATGTATTGCAGATGATTCACTTGTTTTTGGTTGTGGAGAGACTGATGAAGAAGCACTATCGGACCATAATGAAAAATTGAAAAATCTCCTGGAAAGACTAACCCAAAAGAATGTTAGACTGAATAAAGAAAAGATGAAATTGTGCCAACGTGAAGTGAAATTTTTTGGGCATATTCTGACTAGCAATGAAGAAAAAGTTGAGGCAATAGAGAGTATGGCAATCCCAAAAACAAAAACTGAAGTTATGAAATTCCTAGGTATGGTTAAGTATCTTGGTAAATACATACCCAAACTGGCTTGTGTGGCAGAACCTTTAAGAAATTTAACACATTTGAAAGAATAATTCATATGGCAAAATAAACACCAAACTGCTTTCGATGAAATAAAAAACATTATTCGGATAGAGACAATTTTGAAATACTTCGATACAAAGAAAGAAGTCACTATACAGACTGATAGCTCATCATTTGCCATTGGATGTACACTACTTCAAGATGGCAAACCAGTTGCATTTGCATCGAAAATGCTTTCTCCTTCACAAACTAGATATTGCCAATTGGAAAAAGAAATGCTTGCCATAGTATATGCATGCAGAAAATTTGATCAATACATTTGCGGAAAAAATGACATAACGATTCAAACGGACCATTTACCAATTATTAGTATTCTGAAGAAACCATTTATAGAAGCTCCAAAACGTCTTCAGATTATGATTTTAGAATTGCATCAATATAATTTGAAAGTTAAATACATAAAAGGTTCAGAGATGTATCTTGCTGATCTGCTATCAAGACTTCCAGAAAACAATGAAAGAACTATAAATATATACAAAATTGAAGAAATAATGCAAGACATAGAAAGTGAGAATGCCTTAGAAAATATTTCAATATCAGATAAGACATTCAGAGATATCAGAGAAGAAACCATGAAGGATGAAGTAATGAAAGAACTGTTCGCGAAGATTCAAAATGGCTGGCCACAATCAAATAACAAGATCCCTTCGCATTTACGTCCTTATTGGCAGTACAGACAAGATCTTCATACACAACATGGACTAATTTCTAAACGAGATAGAATCCTCATACCACAGAAAAATGATGTTGGATAAGTTACATTATGGCCATAAAGGCATAGAATATACAACAAATTTGGCGAGGGAGAGGATATTTTGGCCAATGATAACAGCTCAGATAAAAGATAAAATTCAAAATTGTGATATTTGACAAAATCCACCAATGTTATCATGTGAAATCCCAGAACTACCATTTGAAATAGTTAGCATGGATGTATTCGAGATAACTGTGAACAGTAATAAAAGAAGAATCTCAATAGTTGTGGATCACTATTCACATTTCTTCGAAATTGAAGAACTCAAAGATATGTCAGCAAAAACCACAATTCAGATGTGTAAAAAAATATTTAGTAGACATGGGATACCAAGAAAGGTCATAAGTGACAATGGATCAAACTTTGTGAATTAAGAATTCAAAAAATTTCAGGGCGATTGGAATTTTGAACACTACACTTCTATCCCAAAAAAATGGAAAAGCAGAAGCAGTTGATTGAAATGAGTATTGAGAGTAAGAATGACTTATATGAAATGCTACTGCTCGAAAGAAATACACCGAATAAGGTTGGAAGTAGTCCAGCGCAGAGATTATTTCCGAGAAATTTAAGATGTACTGTACCTATCAAGGATACGAAATAAAAACCTAAAATTATTAGAAATGTAGATGTATCTATAGAAACTCAGAAGAAGGAATCAAAATATTATTATGACAGACAATCAAGAAAACTAAAGAGCCCACTGATCAATGAAAAGATAATGTTCAAGAAAACTAAAGATGATAAAATATGGAAGAAAGGAAAGATAGAAATTCAACAGCTCCTAGATCATTTGAAATCAGAACAGATGATGGAAATGTACTGAGAAGAAACTTAGTTCATGTTAGGATATTTCCAGCAGAGGCATCAACTACAAGTAGAAATAACATTCAATCAAGCAGCAGTAAAGAAGATAGAGAACAGGATCTTGGTCCATCCAATAGATTTGCTGTGAAAAGAAATGAGAAGTTACCTTCAAGATTCGCAGATTTTGAAATGAATTAATAATTTCATACTTTATTTTTAGTTGCCATTCTCAGTTTTTTTCATTGATTTGAATAGTTGCAAAGTTATTTTCATTTGAGGGGACATGTTATAGTATTGTGCATATCCCTGTAGATATGGGACAGCAGTTGTCATTATATTATGATAGATGTTGAAGAAAATATATATTTTCATAAACCTCTTATATTCCACCATTCTTGTGAATAGCTCCTTGCTAAAGGCTACCTACAGTATCTGTAACACTAGGTAGAAGATCCAAGTAAGTGGATTACTGCTTTTAAAATATTATTTATAATTCAGTAAAGTATTCGACAAGTCCCCTGGCGAGAAAGTTTTGGGGTAGTTTTGATTTCTTCCATTTCATACGTTTTTTCGAGTGCTGAATCCGAATCTGGAATTTGCTAACAAAATTTCTTGACGGAACATTAAAAAAAAATCCAAAAAAATGGTGAAAAATCTATTTTTTGCAGTTTTTCGCTAATAACTTTTCCATTCAAAATGAAAGTACAAAAAACTTCCTACAAATCCCACTATTCATGTTTTTTTTTCGACAAACAGTTCGGGCTCAAACGCCAAAAAAAAATTGGCGTATTTCTGTTAAGTCAGCAAACACCCACTTTTTTCATTCCAAAACTATTATTGACTATTTAATGACATATTTGGTGAATTTATCAAGGAATTAAATTGTAATAAAACTAAAAGTACTCTTATTCGTCATTGGAGCAGTTTTAATCAAAGGATTAATTTGACAGTCTAGTATGAGGTTTTGTCGATGACTGCTAGTGACAACGCTAAACGATTCTGGGCCATTCTGCTCCTTCTCTGGCTAGTGTATCGGCCTCTTCATTGCCTCTATAACCTGTGTGTACTGGTACCCAGGCTAGGGTCAGTCTGTTCTGACTGCCGAGCTCTTTTTTAGGTCTTCTATGCAGCCCCAAACAAGTATTCTGGTAACTTGCATTGAGTTGACTCATGCCTTATTAGCTCTTGTACACAATGGTGTATTGCGATGATTTCCGCTTGAAATATCGTCGCTTGTTTGCCCAGGCTCAATGAGATTTTTATCTTCGGCTTGGTTCCGTAAATGCCGGCTCCTGAACCTTAATCAGTGTAGACAGCGATTTCCGCATTGATGGGAGGTCCCTCCTTTGACGCATCTCTGTCCGTTATACTTGTCTTTAAAGTTTTGTCAAAGCTTTATCTGAACAGTATGCCATCTGATGGCATTTTCGTAACCAGGGGTAGCTTTTCAACTATTCGTATAGGTTGTTGTGCATATTGTTTATGAGTGTTTGTCCTCTAAGCAGCCTGTTCGTGACTGACCTGGTTTCACCTTGTATGTATATGTGTAGGGGAGGTAGGTTGAGCAAGACCTCTAAGGCGGCTGTTGGGGTGGTTCTCATGGCTCCGGTGGCTCTCAGACATGCTTGTCTTTGCAGTCCTTCGAGCCGTCGAACCATTCCTACCTGCTTGGTCTTTGGCCACCATACCACCGAACCATACGTTATCATGGGTCTGATAACTCTGGCATAGAGCCATGTAGTAATTTTTGGTTGTAACCCCCCATGTTTTTCGCACATTCTCCTGCACAGATTGAAGGCTACTTTTTTTATTACCTTTTCGGGAGATACCACCCTGCCCTGCGCACATCCCCTGTTTGCTCTAGGTGTTAGCGTTTTTGCGCCGATTGCTGATGTTATGACCCTGTTTTTCAAGTTAGCGTTCATCCACTGACACAGTAGGAGAGAAACCCCTTTTTTACTACAGAGTTTGCTATAGACTCGATGGATGCATTGTTTAAGGCACCCTTGATGTCTATAAATATCATGGCTATCTCTTTGTCTTCCAACTTATAAGAAATACACCGCAGAAGAAAGTGATTTTTCAGTTTTTTTTTTGCAATTTTTTCAATGTTCCGTCACGAAAATTTGTTAGAAACCTCAGATTCGGATTCAGCACCTCAAAACACATTATTAAATTTGCTTTCCCCAAGTTATTGTCCTATAGGTCAATAACCACCTTTACTTCCGTATTCCTGTGATTGACCTACTAAAAAATAAAGAATTCTTTGGTGGAATGTTTACTTTTTATATGTACCCCTCAAGGAAATATAAACATTGAGTAATCTCCACACACTGTAGTCACTTCACCTAAGTGAAAACAATTTTACACCCTAAAATCGATTGGTCAATTACTTAAATAAAACTTAGGCAAATGGCGGTGGATGATCAATTTGAACTGACTGGAATAAATGCTCTGGAGGGAGTAAAATCGGACAACATTTGCGACTAACTATTAGTTCAGATATTTTTTAGTAGATGATAATACCGCAGAAACTAAGTCAGTGGACAATAACTGGCATTCTTGGTGTATTTTATAACAGCTAATTAGTTATAACAAACTATAAAGGGCCGTAACTAGGGCAGGGCAAGGAAGGCTTTGACCGCGGGCGCAAACCGCAGGGGGCGCCAAAATGACTTTTGATTTGAGGGTACCAACTTACGTATTCGCTCCGGGTGCCATTTACCTAGTAACGGCTCTGAAAGTAAGCTGTTAGGCAAAATTAAAATATCTTGATTACGTAATTTTTCTGAACGTGAGCACTTTTTTTCAGATTTTCCTTCGGGGATTCTGCAAGTTCATCATGGCTCTCTGCAATATCGTAAAATATCTAATACCTACATCAATTAATACCTTTCAATATCTTTTAAACTAAATTATATTTGTTTCAGATCCATGTGAACGCTCTTCAGAATCCTGATTTGTTACTAAAAAGTTATCCCTATATATGGTTTAAAATAGTTATTTAATGAACAAGTGTATTAATAAGAGTGATTAACAATCGACATAATTTAACAAAAATTTTCCGTCGACCGTACTTTTCAATAATAAAGATATCTTACTTTAAATTTTTATTTATTCAACAATAAAGAACAATCACTATTTCCTATTTATATTAACTCTATTCAAAGTTAGTTTAATTTTCCTTAGTGGTAGTTTTATGATTGTAAATATTGATATTCGAAATTGAGCAATTACTGAATCTAAAGGAAGGAATTGATAAATTGATTAACCATTAACTACTTATCACCATTATCTACTAATTTTGGCCTTATAATTTTGTTTTATTTGGCTTTCTGTTGAATATATTTAGTAACAAATAAGAAACTATACATTCACTGAAACTGATATATTTGTAATATTATAGTTTATGGGGACAAAACAATCGGGTAATTGGATTTTTTTTTAATATGAACATAGGATGTTCATAAAATCAGTTGTGGAAACATCGTTCAAGATAATCTCATGTTGAAAAGGGGAACATTCTCCATTAACATTGAAATGAAAAATGTGATTTTTTTGTAATATCTAACAGAAAACAACTATACTTCTTCGGCTAAAGCCATGCTGAAATTGAACTACATCTGATAGATATTGTGAAAAGACTAACTGAAAAGAAAAAAATCTGAAAGTGAAAATTCGCACATTTTCATTCAGATAGTTGATTTATTTTTTTATTGCCTCTAGTTTTTATTGAGAATTCAAATAAAATTTAATTCAATTTTAATGGAGAATGTTCCCCTTTTCAATCGGGTAATGTTCACTGATAGCATAACATGAAAATTATTACTTTACCATCAGATATGCCTTCGAATCCTAGTTGTTCAATACATTCTTGTAGAACCCTATTTACAGTTCCTGGGAAAATATTGTTGAGTTCGGTGTTTCAATCTTACAGATCACAAGTATCCTGAGTAGAGGCAGCGCGTCGGAGGGGTTAGAGGCCACCCAACTTTTTTATCCAAATTATCCTCAAAGTATTAAGAGTAAATACTACGGCGTCACTACGAATAGTCGAATTTGAATATAGGTACTTTTTCAGTGACCCCCTCCACTTTTTTGACCAACGCGCTGCCCCTGATCATGAGGGAAAATAAAAAATCTTGATATGCGTGAATAATAGTCGTATTACATAAATTGAATGACTCTTTCTCTAATCGCAGTTGTTACTACATCTATCAATTATTAAATTGCAATAATTTATCTAACATGGTGTTTTTTTTTTTCAGATTACTTTCCCCAAGTCAACATCTACAAAATCTTCAGTTTCGACAGCATTTCTTATTGAATAAACTAATTAACTCTATAGTTTGAGTTTTTCTGTTTCAGATCAAGCAACCCTTGTGAGGAACACATGCCACCTCCAAGTCGAAGAACATCAAATGCGATATAAACTTTTAGGATCCCACTTTTTCTATCACTTTTAATTAGGTTTTAATATATATTTTTGAAATTAAAAGTTGCACAGTGTTGAAACTCTTGCTATTCTGATTTGCATTTTCTAAAAGTGTCATTTCATGAACTGAATATCAAAATGTTTCAGGATCCCTGTACTTAGCAAAGCTAGGTAACCAAACCAAAAATTTCCAAAACCCCCTAGGTAACTCCCCCACCATAGTCTTCAGCGAGGAATACAAGAAAGAAGAAAGTGACCTCGCAGAAAACGACTTTATCCAAACCCTCTGCGCCAAAATCCAAGGAGAGAAACCCGCAGAATGTTACAAAAATGGTACCGTAACATTTTTTATCAACCTAGGACTATTACTGATAGCTGCGTTTACCACTTACTATTACTAGGATTCGTTAAATACAAGTTATCGTTGTGTTTCGTTTTCATCGTAGTCCATTCAGGGTATCAATTAAGAGTTCTCCAGTTCAACTTTGTTGTTTCAAGAAGTGCAATGGATACATTGCGGTTAAGACCATATTCAGAAAGTTCTAAAATGGGTTCTCAGAAGCCTCTCGGCTTTTTTCGAATGAATTTTGTAATATAATGGACACTTCCTCGTGATATTTCAAAATATAATATACTGGATTGCAATTTCAATTCAAAAGTTACGATAGACAATATATCTCCAGCAAATTTTAAAAAATACTGCAAATCATACGGTTGAGAAATGAGCAGTTCCGTACAAGTTATAAACTCAACTTTAAAATTAAACAACAAATTTAAAAAAACGTGGTTATATCGTGGGATTGACCAATCAATCTTCAGACCATGATTTCCATGAGTTACTTCGCTTAGCATTAGTAATATTGTACAAACAATATAACTAATAACTCCTGGAGTAACATTACATTATTATACATTTTCAAATATACAGAGTGTTTCATCTAAGTGCCACAATCTCCTCCAACAAGCCAGATATTGCATGTCATGTTCATAACATTTTAAAACACCCCATGCCATTAAAAAAAACAGGGCAAATGTCACCTCCCTAGTAATTTAAGGTTACAGGTGCCAAAATAATAGAAGAACAAGTAGAAACAAAAATTAAAAGGATCCGAGAGTTTGAAAAAATATTCTCATAAAAAGCTACGAACCTTTTGATGGCCTGTTTTCGGTGAGACAACTTGTATATTAAACATGTAGCCGACGTCGTCTATTGATATCGAAAAGTGTTATTACATTCCGATTTCGAAACAAATATAAAGTTTTTTTCTGGAAAAGTATTGAACATTATTCAAAAAACCAACACTTTCCTAATTTTCATGAGATATTCTAGACTAATTTTGTAAATCTTTTTGAAATCAACACCTAAATCCTATTTTACAAAGCTATTTGGGTGTTACAAGGTAACATCAAGAAGCAATTTTTAGAGATCACTTCAGTACTTCATCGATATTATCGAAATCAATCGAACAATTTCTAAATTCTTGGTGTCCACGAGACATTGTCTATTATAACTTTTAAAATATACACCTGGTGTGGAAATCTGTTATAATATCAACCTATTCAATTCGTATTCTAATGGAAATCAAGACTCTTACCTCAAGAAATTTTAAAATTGTATAATGCGGTTTGAAACAGCAGAGGCCAAAATATGAGAACCGAAATGCTCTGTCAATTTTGTATTCATAATTGTATTTACCTGTAATTAAAAAATCTTGATGTTTCATTGGCAATCCGAAAACCATATTATTCATACTGTTAACCATAATCAAAAATGTTCCCAAGTTATAAAATTGGCTATGTGTTTTTAAAACCCTATCCTAGTATGCCTCATGGAGAACTTCAATATTATTTTCAGGAGGCTCTTATTAACAATTTGATAATCAAACAGTTAAAATTTTCATTCTTTGTGCCAAAATGTAAACAAAATAAAATTTGTGAGCGCCAAATGTCACTTTTGAAAATCCAATGACCAACTGATAATTTGCCTTCTCAAGATGATTTTCAAGTATAACCATGCATGCTGTTGACAGAAAATATACTAGAATACTGTATAATCCGTACTAAATATGTTAATATTTTCCTTATAAATTGTTGAAACAATGCGTAGATATTAAGAGCAAGGTGGTTTATGAAAAAAAATTCATTTATTATTTTTTATATGTAGTAGGTTCTCAAATGGAATTTTTCTTAAAACCACGTTGCGGGAAATTTTTGCTCTGTATATGCCAAACCGGGGAATGATCGATTAATTTTCACACCCATATTATAGAAGCCCATCCATTTGACTTTTACTTTGAATAGAGTGCTTAAGTTTTGTTTATGTGGATGTAAGCTAGCAATAAATCCAGAAAAGTGCAAATGTATACAAAATATTAACCTAACCTCCCTGTTTTTAGATTGACTCAATTTTGTTATTTGTTTTTTATAGAAAACTCGAGTGATAATAATGAAGGTTTTATTGACTAGTGACAAGACATCTTTACAAAATAAATACTTACAGACGTTACAGTTTTAAATTAAATTTGTTGTCTCCTCAAACAGCGTTCTTTGTTGAGAAACAATAGTTTGCTCTTTCATTATTTATTAAATATCAGCGACAATTTCATGCTTGCACTGAATATCCCATAAGACGCCGGTTTTTTGTCACTATGACTGTGACAAAAGTTGGCCCTAACGTTTACAGCGACAAAACGGAACTTTTGAAATTGTCGAATTTCACATGTTTTGTTAATTCAGTGACTTCTAAATTGCCTTATACCTATGTGAATTCAATATTCATTCATTGAATTGTTGTATCGAATTAGGTGCACTCGAGGTTTTTCATTCGTCGAAGTAAACTCAACAATTATAAATCAATTTTCCTTGCCATTGGCAATTCAACTCACAAAAAATGTATGAAAAAAATATTCGATCTACGGACTCGTAAGTAATTTCTTTAGATGCAATTTTTTTCATTTCATTGCCAAGCAGCGAAATTTTCATTGAAAAGTCAAACTAACTTCGATAAAAAAAATTGTTATTATAACTGAAAAAATACTGAATAGATCCCGTATTCAATAAATTAATGATTCTTTTTACTGTAGGGATATTGCGAAAATTTCAACGGTCAGAAAAATTTGTCCTTAGAGTATCAAATAAATTAAATGAACAAAATTGACAATGTTTTAGTACCCTTCTCTCCAAAAATTCCTACAAAGTCAGATCAAGTTCAGTGTCCGTATTATTTTGAAATGATTTATCTTTATTCTTTCAATTATTTTTTCGTCACATATTCCCATTGTAGATATAATTTTCCATAGTAGACATGTGTCATACAAAAATTATGGCGGTGTCCAACTCAACAATAAATATACAGGGTGTAATACTTACGTCATAAGCAAGTTTCAAACGATAATTTGCAGAAAGGGACCAGAATGATCTTGTCTCGTAGTAGAGCTAAGAACTTATTTTTATTGTCGAACTATATTTCGCTCATAAATCAACGATGAAATTGAACCCAAAAAATCGCCGAAATTATTTTAAGAAAAAATATCGTAGTCTTCTTGTACAGGTTTGAAAATTAATCGACGGGATACCTTGAATCAATAATTGTGTATATATATATATATATATCCAAACTTGTCAAAGTGTTCAAAATATGAGAGAAAGAGTTTTTATTAAAAAAATCTCAAAACATATATATTCATTTTAATGGTTTTTATTTGTGGAAGGAGTGAAATTTTTAAATGAAATTATGACGTCCAATAAATTTTATATATTAGGTGTTCTAGTAGGTTTATATTTTTTCGTGACTGTCACTTTCTGAATAAAAGTACCTGAAACTAGAATAGATCCAAGATTTAGTAAGGATTGTGTATTGCTATAATACTTTTTATTTAGCATCAACTTGAATACTTGTTTATCCATTTGAAAATTATATTTTGAAAATATATTCCAGAAATATAATTTTATAATTAACATTAATTACTGTATTGTAGTCTAGTAGACTTGACGATAAGTTTGGTGGTTAGTCAAATAATATTGAGTATTGAATTATTCAAAACATTTTTGGATATTATTACAATAATTTATGAAAATGAATTTTTGGTTACGATAATTTTGTTCATTATATTCAATTGGGACGTTTCGGAGAAACGTTTAGATTTGATTTTCCCAATACAAAAAATGTGTAACTAATGTTTCTATAGAAAAACTAACTAGTTTCAGGTACATACTTTTGTATGTGTGGAAAGCAAACGTTTTTTTTTTTATGCAGTTGGCAGTTGTGATATTTTCTTGTAAAAACTAGGATAAGTATAAATATGTGATCATACAGTTGTGAATAATATTAGGGTTGAGAATAATTAAATTTTAAGACAAAATTTGTTATCATTTAGCCTAACAGGTTATTTTGGTTGATTATTCATTATGTAATCTATAATTTGTTTTTTAGATAGAAAATATCAGTGTCGAACGTATACTTCTGCTTTTTATGTAATTTTAAAACATGTGAAAATCACCCTGTAAGAAAATATTGAAAAATAGAATAGACTAGAAAAGTTTCATTCTCAATCATTAACACTTGGTACATATTACCGGATAGATAAGTGTTGATTAGGAAAAATGATTAAAACTTGGCAGTTTTTATATGTATGTAAATAAAATCAAAATAATGTTTGAGTAAGAACGCTTGGAATTGTACAAGGAGAAAAATAACCCTTTTGTCAGTATGAGTTGCATTTGTTCCTCCCTTGAATAAATTTAATTATTGTTTAATGGTATTTCATTCGTCACATTCACCTGATTTTGTTGTTATTTTTTTGTATTGCATATTCTGAGAATATTGTGAATAAAATGCAAAAGTTATTAAATGTTTTTCTTCCATACAACTGGTGAAGTTCAGTGTGATGAAAATATTTTTTTTAATAATAAAGATATAATCTTGATTCTCAGTTGCATAAATTTCAGAAAAATTCAAAGGGTGTTTTTTTTTAATTATTTTTTGTTTTTGTTCAAAACGTTACTGTATTTCACAATTTACTTCTCTTCAGCTAGGACAACTTGTCTTATGAAGGTTCGTAGTGGATGTCTTACGGACGTCCAGGTTGATGGCCTGAGAACGTCCATCGGATGTCCATAAGATATCCTTTGGATAAAAATTGGACGTCCATGGGATATCCAAAATATCCTGAATGGATATCCATCGAATGACATTGTTCCGCAACTATCATATTACGTCACTGAGAGTGCTCTAATCAAAACACCAAATACTTGAAATGTTTGTTTTAAGACGTATAGTATGGTATTTCAGTTTTGTTGATCTTGTTCAACCCCAAAACTCTTTCTCTCAACTAACGCACTAGTCATGCGGTGTTTTTACCACGAAAAAAATACAGTAGTGGTTTTATCTTTCACTCTAAATGTTTTTTGGGGTGCTGAATCCAAATCTCAACTTAGCTACTTCCTACGGATATGGCGCTTCACAACGAAAATCGCAAAAAACCTAAACATTTTTGACATTCTTTAGTTTTTTGCCAAAAAGTAAAAAACCATGCAATTTTCGAGGAAGGTCGTTGTATACGAAAATGAAGCATATAAAATTTCTTACAAAAAGCAATCTCAATTGTATTTTTTAGTAAAATGGTTTGGCCGTTAGAGCTCGCTGAAAAAAGGCCAAAATTAACTACTTTGTATCACATAGAAGGTTAGAATCTGCTCAAACTACATTCACTTACGACAGTTACTAATTAATCACAAATTTAGTTATTAATCAAATATACATATATTTATTCAAGTGCTAATTATTATCTACAGTGTGACCCATTTAAGATGGAATAACCCTTATAAAACTTACATTTTTCAACCGATTGGAATAATTTTAATTCGTTAGGAAGACATTCAAAAAGTCTACTAGGACACCAAAGGACCCCGCACGGTTCTTATGGAAAATGGGTCCCAGTCGAATTGGCTAAAAATTTAGTATAATGTAGTTTATGGTGTCCAAGGGCACAACGAGACCTAATGAACAGTTTTTAAGATACAGGGTGTCAAACATGCAGAAAGAGGGTTGTTACTTACCTTTAGAAAATTACTAATGTGGGGATTATTTTGTTACAGAAAGTTAGGGAGAATAATTCAAATCTTAATATTGTCGACACGAGTCGTAATGGAAAATTCTAAGCCTCCGTATACAGGGTAATTTATAATTACATAATTTCAATGTAATTCTTTGAACAAAATCAGACAAACGCAAAAGCTCGTAGACCTGCAGAATGAGTGAATATCATTTGAGTAGTATGTCAAGGCGGATTTCGCCTCATTAATTTGAATTTTCGCTCTCGATGGCATCTGGCCATCGAGATCTCCGCAATTTTGGTTCTTCAGCGAAGTTCTTCAGCAACCCCAACGCCGAAGAAGGTGGGGGGAGGGTTGCGGAAGACAAAAAAAATAAAAATTTTTTTGTCCCCGAGTGGGGCTTGAACCCACGCCTATTGGCATGGCAGCCGAGTGCGCTACCAATGAGCCATGAAAGTTCCATACTAATGTCGATTTAAAACTCGTAGCTTTGATAATGGGAAAAAAAAGCCGATTGGCGGCAGTCGCAATAAACATGGCGGTGTATGGTGTAGCGTGTGGGGGTTGAGAGAGAGAAAAATTGCAGGTACATGATAGGCGTAGAGAGCAATTGGGTGTGTGGGAGAAGAAAAAAACGACCTCATGTGATTCGTTGTGTCGAAAAAAATGGCCGTCGAGAGCCCCACGCCTACGATAGCAATGGCCGCCGAAGCATCTCTCTCGACTTAGAACAGGCAGCAACATGTCCAGACTTGAGTTGGAATTCCGAGAATCGTGTGTGACGTCACCATGAATGAACATCTGGTGTTTACTGGCGAGCGGCGTGTGTGATTCTAGGAAATGATGACTCAGCGAAATAAGACATGTTTGGCATCTCACTCTAACTCATCGGGTTTTTTTGTGTCTTTGTCTTTGAGAATGACGCGGATAGCTGCGGGGCAGGATGCTACGGGCGGGGCGGCGGGGGGATTCAAGATTCGAGGTTACTCGGAGGAGACTTATTTGTTGGAATTGAAATGAAACGCAATATTGGGAGATTTTTCCAAGGTTATTCGTTTGTCACGTAGCTCTCTCGACTCGACACAGAGAGAGAGTTGAATAAACAAACGAATTCAGGGAATTCAAGATTGTTTTGTTCGTGTTGAGACTTGAAATAAAAAAATGCAAAAATACAGTGAAAAATCATTTATTTTTCGCTTGAAAATTACACATCAGTACCATAATCGATATAAGTATTTTCATTTTCATTGGCAATTGCGTATTTCTGCTTGATTAAAATCAGGAACTTGTAGAATGACTCGCCCAACTGGTAGATCAGCGCCAAACTCACAAAGAACATGAATCCGTCATAGACGTCTTTTGGGCAGGAACTCGTCGGCGTCGTCGTCGACATCTGCATTCGGGGCACATTAGGCGTCGTTTGAGTGGTCGTCATCACCTCTGTCGGCGATGCTAGTGGCATCATACGAGTGTCTTCGCAAGTGTTGTTGCGAAAGACTTTTCTCAGTTTGTATGCTTTGGCATTTGGAGGAATTTCGGCCTTTAGCACAGACAAATATCCATCGTTCATGAGATCTTGCGACATTTTAGTCCATTTATTCATTTGTTGATTGTTTTGATTGAAAAAAGAAACAAGAATTTCGCCTGCCTCGTAAGGTGGGCTAATGTACAGTACGTTCGACAGGACAGCTGTCAAAATTACGTAGCCTGTCAACATGGCGGTAGTTCGGAGTACACTTTTAAACAATGCGCATGTCACATGAATATATAGGGAAAATACGCACATATATTCATCAGTGTACAACTCACTCACTTACACCTTGAGAGAGAAAAAAAAAATGGCGGTGGTTCGGAGCACACTGATAAACATTGCGCAATATATGGGGGAAAATACGCACATATTTATCAGTGTCTACAACTCACCGACGCACTCTCAGAGAAATTTCTCGAAAGACATTTCATGTGTGTGTATGTGATTGAAACCATATTGAAACAAACACACGAAATGTCTCTCTCTCTCTCTCTCTCTTTGTATATTTTTCGAACTTATTTCATTTTTGTGAGGAAAGGCGTGCACATTTCCCCGCAAAGTGAAATAAGATGGAAAGATATACTGTCACTCGCTCTCGCTCTCTGTCATTCATCCAACAAAATGAAATTCCAGAAAATTCGTTTAATACATCTATTGATTAACAAATAAAATGATAATTATAATTACAATACATATGAAAAATCAAATAATACGTCGTTTTTTCAGCGGCGGTGGCTCGTCGTGGCTCGTGGCGGCTTTGGCGGCTCGTGGGGGCGGTGATGAGCTGTCTTTTCGGCCCTCGGTGAAAACCCATTTGCCATCGTTGATGTGTATGTTACTGAATCGCTTGAAAGTCTCTATTTTGTTCTCGTATTCAGCGATCTGGCACTTCAAAATCCTTAGATTGTCTATGTGACGCTGTATGGAGTCTCCGGGGGCACCGCCTCTGTTATTGGGGCCATCCACTACCATATCAATTGATTCGAGACCCATGACCACACCGTAAAGCAATGTCTCAGGGCACAGTGAACTTCGTCGTTGGATACTGCGGCAGTATGATGGAGGCACAGCGGGGCCACTTTCTCGAATAATGGAACTTGTAGCGTGCTGTTGGTGGTGGCCCCAATATCGACGATGTGAGGTTTCTTCGAGGTTAACGTGTTAACGTATTTCAAGAGAAAATCAAATTTCTGGCTGCCTTTCACATAGACCAAGTCGGCATCGGCAATGGGCTGGAGCACTTCGGCGAGGGACTCCTCCAAGTCGATACACCCGGAGGAATATGGCACTCCGTGATGATTTCTTTCGAGGTATCGCACTTGCTGTTTGTCAGCGACACTCAGGGCTCGGAACGGCACCCCCGGTTTGAAAATGCAGTGATTCGTGCACTGACCGTCGGTGATTGCGAGTTCTTTTGGCTGGAACTCGCCGGCTATGGTGAAACCTTGTATATCGCACGCTACAAGTTTCATCGTGGAAGTCTGACTGTGAACTGCGCTGACGACAACGGTAAACCTGTCTATGCTTGTGCGGAGAGAGGATTCCCCCACCACCCCCACTCTCTTCTTGTTGTTTTCCTATCCATAGGCTTATGCTTCCTTGCGACGCGCATTCAACCAGCGCTCCCCCGCCGATCTTGCAGGCATATGACAGATGACGTATGACTTGAAGTGTTTTGTGTCTTATGACAGACGACGTACGATCTCACTTAAAGGCAAGTGTTCTATGACGTAATCGTGCACTATTACACAGTACGCACGACTATTAGCTGGGAACCCAACTGTGGCTTCTATGTCAAGTTTGACATCGACGGTGGACGATTTCATGAATTCCGCTCTCCGTGAGCAATCGATTACGAAGATGGCGGCTCGATCCTTGAATGCATCGTAATCCAGCAGAGGGCGTTTCTGGGAACAATTCGCATAGCTTGGGTAGAATTCCGTATAGGCGCGATGAGCTTCCACAAAGTTGTTTCTGTCAAATTGCAAGCGCATGCGTTCATGCGGGTAATTGTCACTGTTCAACGTTAGGCGTATGTCTCTGATGTCAACGTGGTCAAAGTAGCTGGAATCTCGTGCATCGTTGTCCATTCGAATTGTTTGGAAGGCGACAATGACGAATCGGGGGCTCTCCACTGCCGTACAAGTTTTGACAGACCATATTTCTTTGGTGGAACCAGGCGTGAGTGCAGGCAGTTCGTGCATATCCCACTTGCGGAACGAGATAACCACAGGTTTGTCAGTCTTTATGGATTGCAGCAGCTGCAAGCGAATATCGTCATTGGGAATGACGTTTTTGACTTTGAGCACGATGCTATTGATCGTCAGGGTGGCTGTGGTTGCGACCTGCGGATTCGCAATCTCCTCTATAACCATGCAGTTGTTGTCGTTTCTGCTTCTCACCAAACGAATGCACTGTCGTCCGATTGTGGCATATCTGTAGTCGTGAAATATGCCAAACAGATGCTTAAGCGGAATCCACATGGCGAACGAGCCGTCGTTGGCGTTGCGAATAGCTCCACCTGGATATGTCCATCCGGCAGTAGCCAAGTGTCTAGAATCGGTGTCTGCGTAACAGGTGTATCCTCGCAGGGTGCTCACTATACCCGGCAAACGAACAGAGTCCACCTCCTTGCCGTTGATTTCATAGTACATTGATTCGAAGAAAAATGCTCCAGCATTATTGACGAATCGCACATTGCCATCTCCTGCGGTCTTGACTAGAGTGCCCTCTATACAGAATCCATGTGTCACTTTGCTGAATGACGATTTCGACAATGTCATTATTTTGGAAGGATTTGACGTACGGGTGGTACGTTCGAGTCTCCACTCTCTGGATGGATTCATCGAATTTTGGATGATTGTACACGTCGAACACTTGTTTTGACAACATGATGCCCTTGAGATATGAGGAATTGTATGCTTGAGTGAGAGAGCGTATGATTGGTGTGTGCTCTCGTTGACTGCGTCTGCGCAACTGAACTGACGTCTGCGCTCTCAGTACTTTTATGCTGTTGGTTGTCGTTCCAATCAAATACCAACCCCATTTGACAGCTTGCGCAACACCAGTCGTACGATGATGGTTTCTCCACGGAAATTCACACTACAAAAGTCCTGATCGAGTATATTCAAGGTTATGTTGTGTATTTCCGTCTTGTTCACAGGCAGATAGATGAGATTCGAGGGAGTCTCGTCGATGGCAAATCCGGGATCTTCTCGAACGGCAAACTCGTATATCGTATGGGAGGGTCGGTTGTTGAAGAAAGCACCCGATGTGACGTTACTGTCAATGTGAACTGTTCGCACTTTGACTATGTTGATGGGCAGGTCAGACACGTGAACGATTCCAGCTGGGAGAATTCGAGGTGAGAAACCCAACAATCGTCCGATAGAGTCCTCTGGAGTGAAGACTATGGTGTGGTACTTGCTGTAAATTTCGCACTGTAGCGTATTGGTATTGGGTTTGAGAGAGAACACTGCTGCCTTAGCGTTATTGTTGCTGTCTCTCTCGATGTCCACTTCTCTTTTCTTCTTCTTCACCTCTCTCGGTTTGTCGATGTGTTTGTGAATAAACTTGGCAATGTCGCTTATTTCGTAACAGCCAGTGGGTATGCTGATGGTGCTAACAGATAGCGCTCCGTTGGCAAAGTAATAGAACTTCCCCTTGGTTGTGTTCGGTATGCTGTTGTACGAATGAAAACCAATCAAAGCCAAGCCGTCCAATTGAATTGGCGGAGCAAAGTCTGCGGTCAGCGTAGAAGTGTGACCTGTCAGGGTGAACAGCAAAGACATGACTGACACTTTGGGGGTTATGCACTCTCATTTAAAGACTTCCACACTCGCTCCCTGTGTTCCACATCCAAAATGGGGTCAATTATGTAGGCAAGTTTGGAGATTCGCCTAGCGAAACGGATCCTGTTCATAGCCATACGCTGCCAATCGGATTTGCGCGAAGTGTTGTACGCAAATCGCCACACAACCATATAATGAACCGTATTGCGCTCTTCATTAAAGGTCACTGTCTTTTTGTTGATGACCCTATCCATCGTTGTGTTGAGTTTGATCGTAGAGGAATTTCAGACACAAATTGCCGCAATTTGCTTGATCGAATGTCTGATAGCGATCGTTGTTGTAGTAGATTTTCACATTTCCACCGCCATTTAAATATCGTACGAGTTCCACTGGCGGTTTCAAATTACCGAAACTGTCAAAGTATTTCACACAAAGTCCACTTTTCACGTAAGCTACCCAATGCGTTCCACGATTTTTTATCGAGTCCAGATTGACAATGGCGCACTCTTTGTACATGGGCGTAGATTGAGGTAGGTTGTCGCGCATGAAAACCCCAACGAAATTAGGAATTTTCAGACGTTTGGCATACTTGACCAAGTCCACATCGTACAAAGGTCGCTTGCTATTGGGCAGCTTCACTGGGAGTTTTTTGCAAACTTCTTGAGGAAAAGACCATAGCCTCCGCGACTTGTTTTGCGCATAAACAGGCCAGATCCCTGCTTTCCGATGTTCTCCATCGCCGTATTGTGGCGCTTCTCTTCATCTAATTTCTTCTGAGCGTTTTTCGAGGAGATGATGGTCCTGGCTATGGTGCTGGCACCACCAGCCAACGATCCCAGTGCTCCCAAAGCTGCGAAGATGGGAAGCAAAGGCAGCACACCTCCACTCTTTGCTTCGAAAGGTATTATTCGAGGTACTTTGATGTTTTTGCGACCGCCCAATTTTTTGACTTGAGCTCGGGCTGCACGCAGTGCTACCAACGACCTCTTTTTCGTTGACCGTTTTGCACCAGAAGCAGAGGCCATTGATGATGACTTCATACCCATGCCCAAATTACGCTTCGCCTTCATAGTTGTGGTGACTAGCCAAGCTGCAGCTTTCTCGCCGATGTTCGCGTCTTTGGACTTGACACGTTCCCAAGCTCGATTTTCCAACACCCAGTCAGCCTTGTGTCTATCGTCCAGAGAGTTGCTTTGCGAGTATGCGATATCGTGTGATCTGCAAGCAGTGTCTAGGGGATTCACACCAGCGTCTCCGCGTGCCAACCTCTTCTTCAATTTGGTGCCAGGTCCGCAGTATTGGTATCCGGGCAGATGTAGCTCGAATGGCAGACGATTTATCACAGAGTTAACCACTCCACGACCTTCGTGCTCGAAGGTTAGCATGACAATGACGCGATTGGCGTTGCACACTTACTTACATAGCCGCCGCTCGAGCACTCGAACTGTCAGTCGAACGCCAGATGTGGGCGTGGTCACATGTAAGATTTTTTCTCCAAATATACAATGAAAGTGGTGCAACAAGAGCCGACCCTGGAAATAGCCAATTTGGATTTCGTAGGTGGCGGCAACTTGAATGTTGTGCGCAAACACGGTCCTCTGCTACCGAATTCATTTCGAGCGATATTTTGTGGTCCCAGCGGATGTGGCAAGACCAACGCTGTACTGAGTTTGTTATTCAACCCGAACGGAGCCCGCTTCGAGAATGTCTACGTATATTCAAAATCACTGTACCAGCCGAAATATCAGCTGTTGCACGATGTATTGAAACAAGTCAAAGGAGTGGGCTATTATCCATACAGGGACAACGAGGAGATTATCGAGCCGTCAATGGCAAAGGAGCACTCAATTTTTATATTTGATGATGTTTCGTGCGACAAACAGGATAAAATCAGAGAGTACTATGCCATGGGACGTCATAAATCCGTGGACGTTGCATATTTATGTCAAACCTACTCGAAAATACCCAAACAGTTGATCAGAGACAATTGCAACATTATAGTGCTATTTCGGCAAGACGATGTGAACCTGAAGCACGCCTTTGACGAGCACGTCTCTCCGGACTACACCTTCGATGAATTTCGACGCATGTGCGCCACCTGTTGGAAGGAAAAATTCGGATGTTTGGTCATAGCCAAAGACTTTGATGTATCCAAAGGACGCTATCGACTGGGTTTTGACAGATATATTCAAATGTAGTGTCTCGAATATGTCATTCTGTGTGTAGCAATGGCACCGACTACATCACGTGTCGACTCCGAAATTGCCAAAGTCGAACGAAAACGTCAAGTCAGTCAGTTGGCGAAAGTTGTTCGAAAAAAGTATTTGTCTTTGAAACTCGGCAAATCCGAGCAGGATGAAGCGCTGAATAAATTATTCAAACCCATCACGGTGCCGCTGAAGAGGTGAAAAAAGAAGAGAAACAAGAACCGCCATCATCGAGGACCCCTTCCCCCACCACCACCATGAAGAAAGAAGAAGACGAAGACAGCTATCACACAGATGACTATGAGTCTGACGACGACGATGATGAGGAGGATGATGGAGAATTGCTGGAAGTTTACCCCGAAGTAGCATCTAAATTCGTGAATGAACATCGTGCGAAATCGGGCAAAATCGATGTGACTTACGGCCCCATTTACGACAGACCCAGAGCGCAATGGATACTCGGCAACAAGTTGATGGACTTGGATAAAGATACGGGGGACATTCGCATTGATGGCGAAACATACCAGGGTACTCCGGGATTATATAGTTTGATTTTCTACAAGAATCCGAAATAACAGAGACAAGACTTGGTGGCATACAAGCAAATTTTGATGAGTACAGGTGCCCATTTAGATACGAAAGGTAGGCTGAATCCTTCCCAAATAGCCAAATACGAGAATATAATTCGACCAATGTTCATAGTCTCATCTGACACTAAGAAAAAGGCTGGTGGTGGTGGTGGTCGTGTTGGAGGCTCCATCCCAGATCAATTGACATATAATACGAAGCCTGTAGAATACGTGTATTGGGACGATGTCAACGAGCTAGTTGACAGATATAGGCTACTCGTCGCAGCTAAGAATGCTGGCAGCACCTCTACCGACAACGAGATCGTGGCCATCATCAATGAGCTGAGAGAGGCTGGATACATTCGATAAATACAAGTGTCGATGTTTCGCACCCCACAGTTCCATCATGAGCATCAACAAGTTCGGTCAAAGTTCCTCAGCTCGCCGCGCTCAGCAGCAGCCTTATCATTTCCCCGGTGTCATACTCAACTACACGGCAAACGGGGACATTGACGCTGAACATGTGAAAATATGTAATGTCGAAACGCCAACTACTCCGAATGATGTTGTCAACAAAAACTACGTTGATGACGTCATAGTGAAGCTCAGAGCAGAATTGGATGCGCAGAAACACGCTCACGAGGCCTTGGACATTCGAGTTATGAAATTCATGACACTTTCGTTGAAAAAACACGATACTTTGAAAAAGCAGATTGAAGAAATGTCGAGAACGCCAACGATTCTGGACTTAAGTACAGAGTATAACAATGGAGCTGCGCATTAGCATTGCGCAGTCGTTTGGGAGAAATGGAGTCGTCCGCAGCCAAAAAGCAATTGGTCGATGAGCTCCATGCTCCGGCCAGAAAGAGATTTCCCCGCAGACGTACCATCATCAAAGGAATCGACGATCTGTGGCAGATGGACTTGGCTGACCTTCAAAAATACTCGAAAGTCAATAAGAACTACAATTATATTCTCGTGGTGATTGACACCTTCTCGAAATACCTATGGGTGCGGCCTTTGAAGACCAAAGGTGGTCGAGACGTCACCGAAGCGATGGGGGACATATTATCGAAAGCGAACAGAAGTCCTACGTTCCTACAATCTGATTTGGGTACTGAATTCTACAACGCCAGCTTCCAGGCCCTCATGAAAAAGTACAACATCAAACACTACAGCACGTACACGAAGATCAAAGCAGCTATTGCGAAAAGAATGATACGCACGCTGAAAGAAAAACTCTTCAAATATTTCAGTTTGAACGGCACCTACAAGTGGCTGGACATTTTACCGGACATTGCCAAAAATTACAATCAGCGCAAACATCGGACGATCGGCATGAAACCCTGTGACGTCACCAAAGACAATGAAGACAAAGTATACAAGTATGCGTATGATTATGTGGGACGAGCTGGCCGAAAAAAGTTCAAAATTGGAGACTTTGTGCGAATTAGCAAGGCCAAACATGTGTTTGAGAAGGGGTATACACCCAATTGGACGACTGAAATTTTTAAAGTCGTCAAAGTGAAAATCACCCAACCAATCACGTACTTGCTGGAGGACTTGGAGGGGCGACCAATCAGCGGCGCTTTCTAAGAACAGGAATTGCAAAAGACGAAGAATCCCGACGTCTATCTCGTGGAAAAAATCATTAGACGAAAAGGCCGAAAAGTCCTGGTGAAATGGTTGGGTTTTGACAGTACTCACAATTCCTGGATAGATTCGACAAATCGCTTGTAATTCAATGGAAAATAGACACATTAGCGCATAAAATTGGGGGCCTTTCGTCTCTCTCTCCCTCTCTCCAGCCGGCTGCGAAATATTTCAAACCGTTCAGCGGCACGATGAGTCAGTCGATCATCATGCTTGGTGGAGTGCAGTTCGAGTCTAACGATCCTACGTCCGATTACGAGTCGATGTCTTCGTCCCTAGTGTCTGTCGAGGAGGATTCTTCGGAGTCATCATCATCATCAAGAGAGTGGGCAGAACGTGTTGCCGATTTGGAACGTGTTTGTGACATGTACAAAGACGCCATCAAGAAGGAACGATTTTACGTGTGCAGCGCCACCTACGAGTTCCGAAACACATCAATTTTGTCTGTGCAATGTGGAATAAGTGTTGCTCGAAGTTTCGTGCCTGCAGTGAGACTTGTGTGCACAATCCCGCAAACCATCTCTCAGCCTGCCTTTCAGCATGTTCGAGTGGGCCATTTCCGTGGGAGCCATTAATCGGCTTTACAATAACCGAGCTGATCCGAATGCGGCCGACAACAAGACCGCCCAAATCAAACTCGATTGGGATGATGTCATGGACTTGGAATTACACACTTATGGAAATAGTGCAACAGTGCGAGTTTCCAAAGATGACACCTACTTCTACTTGACGGAGCTCGAAATCCAGGAAATCCTGCATTTGGATGTCACAGTGTTGGCGGGAAGATTTGAATATTTATTGAATATGAACTATTGTCAATATTACCATGATATATTAGCTAGTGCCAGAGTTCTTGCTAGAAACAATGTGACATTTGACGAGGCTATAAATGTGTGTACTATATCGTCCAAAGATGATAAACATCTATGTTTTCGTGAATGCCTATATTATTTGCCTGACAAAGTACTGTTTGATTATGAATCGAAATAAATGTATATATTGAACAATGTTGGCAATTTCATTTCAGTATGCAGTGAGTGTGTGTTCGGATAGAGAGAGAGATGCAGTCACGACTCGACACGTTTCGAAGCTGGACTTCGGCATTTCCTCCAAGTAAGTTAGCCGAAGCCGGTTTTACGTATACCGGCTCGGAAGACATAGTTAAATGTCTTTCGTGCCGAGTAGAAGGGTTCCGATGGCAGCCCCATGACGATCCTATGGCTGACCATCGTGAATGGAGCCCCCATTGTGAATTCTTCCACAATCAGGAACTCATCCAACCGATAGATGGCGATGATGTTCCTCCGGAACCAAGAGTGTCAGCTGACAGCAGAGTGACAGATGAAACCTCGCCACCACCACCACCACCACCGACAGATGGCGTTCCTCCAGAAGGACAAGTGACAGATGACACCTCGCAACCACCACCGACAGATGGCGCTCCTGCAGAGGGACGAGTGACAGGTGACATGGACAAAGAGACAGATGTCAATGCTGCCAGCATAGACTCACAGAACACAGTGATGACTTGTCGTAGTTGTCTTGTCAATGAACTAAGTGTATTGTTTATGCCATGTAGACATTTGGTGAGCTGCTCGCAGTGCGCCATCAGGTGCGACACATGCGCAGTTTGTAGAGCACCCATCACTACACTTTTAAAAATATATGTGTCTTAGAATATTTGTTTTATTTCGGTCCCAAAAAAAAAAAGTCAAAAACATGCTCATTTTTGAGGTAAAAAAGAGCATGTTTTTGACGTCAAAAAGTGACACTTTTTAAGGTAAAAAAAACACCCAAAATTGACATGGTGGTACGGTTTCAGTGAGTCGTTTTTGAGTCACAGCAGTGACTCAGCTTTCACTCAGCCGTCACTCAGCTTTTTCCACCATGTCAATTTTCGGTCATTTTTTTTATCAAAAAATGACCATTTTCCCATAAGAATACATGTAAATTTGGGTGAAAAAAAGTGACCACTTTATTGACATGGTGGTACGATTTCAGTGAGTCATTTTCAGTTGAAGCTGAGTGGCTGAGGCCAAAAACAGGCACTTTTTGAGGTGAAAAACTTGCACTTTTCGCGTCAAAAAACGATACTTTTTCAACCCTAAAAATGCATACTTTTTTGATGTAAAAAGTGTATGTTTTTTCACCTTAGAAATGACCCAAAAATTGTGGGGATTTTTAATTTTTTTTAATGTGGAGGTGAAACGAAATAATATTCAAACATGGATAACATGCTGATTTATTCAAACATTAATATATACATTTGATTATATGATATACGATGTGTGGGAACAAACAAGAGCACAATTTCCGCATTTTCATTTGACATTTTATCGAGATTTTGTGCGTTGAATCAGTCATCGAGTTCCGAATCATCATCTCCTAAGCCAATGAAGCGTTTGTATGCGAGATGCGCATAGTTAAATATCCAATTGACTGTAATGGCCCCACGGCAGAGTGTCATGGGAGCCCTGGAGGATACAGCGCTTGTCGTCGTGGGGGCTGAGAGCGATCTTTGTTTGCTTCACACTAAAAACGTTGTGCGCAAAGGAGCGAATACAGCGTTGAGATGTGACTTTCTCACGCTGATTTTCCAAACATTCTACATAGTCGTCGAATGTGATTTTATTTTGGACAACACTGTATTTCACTCCTTTGGATTTTTTGACGCATGTTCCACCCTGTATCTTATAGGTGTACAGCTTTGAACGGAGTCCCACGAAGTCTGTCATAATTCGGCCATTCGCTTCGTCTTTCATCAAGCCGGGGACTTTTTTGTTGGCAAGGGGAATCCCATACGGGTTGTCGATGGGGTAATCGCTTGTATCGAATTTTTCCAGGTTCGACTTTAATAAATTTCGATAAATGTCATCGGATTTGATCTCGTAAATCAGCGAATCAGTATCCGTGTACATCAACTTGCACTGATCGCTCGTGTATTTTTCCATCATGAAACCGTGGTGGAAATCATACACGCACACCTTGGAAATGTCAAGTATCGCCATTCCGATGTACACGGGCTTATTGAACAACAGATCCGTCTTTGCCATCTCGATAGCGACGAGGTCCTCATCGAAAATGGTGCGATTCTTGAAATTCGGGCTGGAAATTAAATTTTTCGCGCCATATCGCCCCTCCCATTTTGAGACCATTTTCACTACACGATGTTTTCGTATGTTCGGCATCGTTTTCCCGAATACTGCGTTATTGGCTAATTTGTAGTTATTTTTGCCGAAAGTGGTTTTTGCTTCTGCGCGCAATTTCGTATTTAATTCAATGTACGGTTTGAGCCAGGCTGATTGGTCGAATTGCAGAACTCTGTGAATTTTTCTAAGTACAAGTCCGTGCGTCAGTGCTTGTTTCAACACCCTGTAGTGTACAACATAGTTTTCCTTGTTGTACAGGGTGGTCATTAATTTGGGTAATTTTGAGCCTGGCGGAGTACGGTGTTCGGCGCATAATGGAAAATCTTTGTGTTTGTCATGCAAGTGTTCGGGGTACTCCAAATCGACTTCGAGAATATAGCCAATCGGCGAAGTGTCTGACACCTCGAGCACATTCAAATCGGCAACATTCTCGAGCCATTTGAATCCCCCATACGGAAGATATTCCATCATGGCCCACCCATATAAATTATTTACATCGAGATATAGCAAATAAGTGGAGGGCTGAGTGACGTCATACCTGTCACCCATGTATTTATTATTTGCCGTGGAGCGCCTGTTGCAGCACTGACTGATGCCTCCGCGAATTCCTCGCTCGATGAACATGAGCATGTCGACGTCCTTCAAAATCTGCAACTTGCACTGGGTGTACTTCAACATGCACGACCACGTATAGCCGGGTAGGGTGTAATGCCACGCGGGGTCCAGGCCATATGTCACGTGACCGATATTTCGAAAATTCTCGAAAATATCAGCCAAGAGCAATATGTCTGTTTTCATGTACAAGTCGGAGTACTCGCCCAGTGTTTTTAAGTTGAACGTTTGCCACACGTTCTGCGCATGTTCGTATTCTGCCTTGCTAATGTGACAATCGTTCAACTTGTTGTAGAAATGATGGAGCGCCGGCAAACATTCAACTTCCAACTTTTCCATCGAATCGATGAAATCGTATGGGAATACGCCCTTTCGAGTGAGTAATTCGTACTGCGAGGCTGTCAGATGTGCAAATTCGCGTTTGGATATTTTCAAATCGTGCACTGTCAAAGTCTGAACCAAATGGTCAAAACTCATGCCCATAAAACGGAACGAATCGATGAATCTGAACTTGATGTCTGTATTGTCGTCATACTGGGTGAAAGATATGTATTTCTCTTTGTTGACAGGCAACAAGCTGACTCGCCCCCTCTTTGCTATATCTCGAATAATAAAATGGCTGTCGTATCCGGATAAATTATGGAAAACGATCGGCACCACAAAAGACTTTTTGTATAACAGGTTGCATTGCGCATGCGTATATCCGCGAAAGGCACCCGTGTAGTGATTATGGTCACGGACAACTTTGTCGTCAGTTTTCCAAGGTTTTTCGCAGATGTGGCAACATGGCGCGTTCACCTCATCAGGTGATGCGGTCATGGGAACAATGTCCAAAGTTTTGGCTTGCACAATTTTGGCTATGGTCCCCATTCTTTCCGCAAACCAATCCATCGAAGATCGAGACCTCGATGGCTATCGTAAAATGACAAAGTGTCGTCATATGCACACTTGAAATAAAATCCGGCACTGAACGGAATATGTTTTTGGTACTTTTCCGTTTGAGAATTGCATCCGGCGCCGGCGGCATCTTTGAACGGTTCCAAAATCGACTCGAAATCCGCATATATTACGAAGGGCACTCTTTCTTTATGTACAAAGTCGCGAAATTCTACATGATCGTAGTGGGGGAAAGAAATTTTACATGTGTTTTGTTTTTGACAATCAACAGTATGACTGTTCAATTTTTCCTCACTTGTGAAATAATTCAAACATCTGTCGCAAATGAATTTTTTGTTACCATGATTATTGAGTTGTGCACTAAGTAGGCGAGATAAATCCTTTATCCAAACATAATGGAATTTTATGTCTGAATCGTCAGTGTCATCGTCGATCAGTGGCGGTGCCTCGTAATCATTTAATTTCGGGTGATATTCATTTTGAATGAGGAGAAGATTGACATGTTTGTCTAATTTTTGTTTCGTGAGTCAACTTGGAACAGTCACGAAAAATGCCTCCTTGTCCGGCTTCGGCTGAATTAACTCCAAAGTGTACACATTGACGGAAATGTTATTTAATTGTTCAAATTTGGTGATTTGTTTAAATTTCATGGGAAAGTCGATTCCGTCCAAATTCAATGCCTTTGAGTAATGCGGATATGACGATGTTCTATCAGTATTTTTACCAGATTGAACAGGATACAGGGCGGAGACGATTGCCCAAGCGAAACATGCATCATCATCATTTTTGATGTTGATGCAAGCTCGTTTTTTGGCAATAGATTTCGGCAACTCGATGAAAGACGAACCGTTGCCGATGCCGGATTTGTTGATATTTATTTCCAAACTAACGATTTTCTCGAGACTCCATCCGCTCTCTTTGTCCGCGAATTCAGAAAGTTTGTTTTGAATTTGATCGATGACATTTTCCAAGAACCACTCTTTCAAAGTTGTACCCCTATCGATCACAGCGTTTTTAGTGTTGAAATACTTGAAGTCGATTTTTTGTTCTTGATTCAAAGAGTTTTTCACGAATTTCCCACAAAATGTCGAATTGACTTTAATGAGTGAATGTTTTTTCAATAAATTTTGAATTCTGTTTTTGAATAGAGAGAATGCGTCCCCGAAAAATTGCCCAATTTCTTTATGTTTTAAATTTATAATTATACCTGTGCGTAGACGCGAAGAAAATGCCGATTTCAAGTCCTCCCACTTTACTCGAGATGTCAATTTTGATTTGAGCCCCTCCCCCACGACGACTGGCTGTTGGCCTGAATTTTTGATTGAATTTCGGATAATTTTTAAGTGACCACATAAAGTTTGCAATTTTCTCAGAGAGCCTATGCCTTCCACCGCTGCGATCGCTCTATTAATAAGGCGGGCGGTGCGCTGGCATTGGGCCAACCAATGTTTGCACTCTTCATCGGAACAGCCCTTTTTGAGGATTTTTACCGCCTTAAGCAACTTTGCCACCATCTCCACACTTTGTTCAACAATGGCGTCAGATGACATGATTCAACACAAAATTTCAAGAAAAATGTCAAATGAAAATACAAGAAACTTACTCTCTCTGTTTCCAACGGCTGCGACGTCTTCAGGCCTTGGCGATCTCAAACAGCTGCTGCGGATGAGCTCGATTGGCAATTTTCTTTTCACCCCTGTATATCAGCACGCGCTGGGCCTCGGTCAATTTGTCGAGGTTCGCTTTCAATGCTCCAGTCACTCGATTCGGAAGGAATACTACGCAGTCCTCTAACTCCACAAGGATTGACTCCCCAAACTTTGTAGTTTTGGTTTGAGCGTCGAGGATCAATTTGGGTTCGTCCTTCGGCAGCTCTTGTAGTTTGTGCAGGTCCTTCCTGCAAGCCAAGGAGACCTTGTTAATTTCGTCGAGATGAGACATCTGTGAAAAACATGCACGTTTCAAAATAATGAAGATTTTTTTTTTTGATACACGCTGTATAACTCTCTCAAAACATTATTGTGATTCACCCTGTACGACAAATATGACAAAAAAATTCGAATCACCCTGTATGAGAAATATGGCAAAAAATCACTGTTTGAGAAAAATATGACGATTTATGAGACACTTTGTACGAGAAATGTGACAAAAATATTCATTGTATACTGTATGAGAAAAATATGACGATTTATGAGACACTCTGTATGAGAGAAATGTGACAAAAATATTCAATCTACACTGTATGAGAAAAATATGACGATTTATGAGACACTCTGTACGAGAAATGTGACAAAAAAATTCAATGTATACTGTATGAGAAAAATATGACGATTTATGAGACACTCTGTATGAGATAAATGAACTTTATAACAACTGAATCGAATGGCATAGACACTTGAAACACTCGCGAAAACATATGTGAAATCTACTAACCTTTTGCAAATCACGAATGAATGGCACTCACAATAAAACTGTATGAAGAGCGAGAGGCAGATGAGCAGCACAAAACACTTGTTGTTGCTTCGGAGGCAGGCTATCAAATGTCATGTCTCGATTTCGCTGAGTCATCATTTCCTAGAATCACACACGCCGCTCGCCAGTAAACACCAGATGTTCATTCATGGTGACGTCACACACGATTCTCGGAATTCCAACTCAAGTCTGGACATGTTGCTGCCTGTTCTAAGTCGAGAGACGGCCATTTTTTCGACACAACGAATCACATGAGGTCGTTTTTTTCTTCTCCCACACACCCAATTGCTCTCTACGCCTATCATGTACCTGCAATTTTTCTCTCTCTCAACCCCCACACGCTACACCCTACACCGCCATGTTTATTGCGACTGCCGCCAATCGGCTTTTTTTCCCATTATCAAAGCTACGAGTTTTAAATCGACATTAGTATGGAACCTTCATGGCTCATTGGTAGCGCACTCGGCTGCCATGCCAATAGGCGTGGGTTCAAGCCCCACTCGGGGACAAAAAAATTTATTTTATTTTTTTCTTCCGCAACCCTCCCCCCACCTTCTTCGGCGTTGGGGTTGCTGAAGAACTTCGCCGAAGAACCAAAATGGCAGAGATCTCGATGGCCAGATGCCATCGAGAGCGAAAATTCAAATTAATGAGGCGAAATCCGCCTTGACATACTACTCATTTGATTTTGATATTGGGTGATCTGATATAACTATTATACCGGGTGACTCAAAATTTTATTTTTTGTTGGAGTTATTTTAATTTTTTAAGGAACATCCATACAAATTGAACATAAATTAGAAAACTAAATATAATATGATCAATATTTGGTGGCTCTTGTCTATTTGTTGCATCTTGTACGGATTCTGGTCAACGGCATGATTATGCAGCTATCAAACGGTACACTACTGCATTAAAAATATTTTTAGACAACCGCACAACAAAGTAGCCTTTGGGGCGTTCAAATCTCAACGCAAAGTTAATGTTCTCTGAGGAATGTCATCAATTGACAGCGTTTTCGCTCTAGAGCGACAAAATTAAGAAAACGCTCACTTATTCGAATGTTTCCGATTTGCCGGCGTGTAGGTATACTGTGAATAACGTGTAACTCACATTGTAAAGATGTCTATATAGCCTAGTGGTTAGTGTTTCTGTCCTTCACCCCGTCAATCGGGGTTCAATTTTTTTTACTTGGATACCGACTTTGGCTATATATATTAAAAATTGTCAAAATGGTATATTCAATTTGAACCCAACATATTTCAAAAAAACATGGTAATTTTCATTGCAGCATATATTTTGTTTTTTTCTATAACAGATGACGGAATCGTCAGGTGATCTTTATGGCGTATGTTGATGCTATGTACGTCTGCGCGAAGTTTTACTTTTCGGTATAAATATATAGGAGTGTTAAGCTTGAGTACATTGCTCGTTGTGCTTGGTTAAACAAGGACCGTAAACAACATCGGCAAAGTTGAGGTGGGATAATACAAGTGCTTCACATCACATAGTATAATTTTTGTTTTCATGTTTAGGATATTTCTGTTAGCAAAAATGAGTTTGATGAATGCTCTTTTTATAATGCTGTCCACATGCATGTTTTATGAAAAAATACAATGGCCCTTTGTTCCAAATTACGCAGTTAGCTACGTAGTTAATCCTAGTGGTGCCAGGAAGTCGCCGACCATCAAGGTTCGTTTCCAGCGCAAATCCATTGTTTATCCAAGACGCAGAAGCCCGAGGTCGTCAAGTCAGCATCCAGAAACCTATAAATGGAGCCTCCGAGAACTACGCAACGCTATTATTGCTTCCAGCAAGTTCCAGCAAGTTCACGTTAAAATATCATTTATTGTATCTAACTTTGTTTTGTTTGTCAAGTAAAATAAAGTTATTTTTTAAAAAGTAGTTTGAGAGGATCCCAATCTAACAAATTGGCGCAGTCGGTAGGATCCCTCAACACCGTAAAAGAAGAATATTAAGCAGAGGGTAAGGCCCCCTTAAACGAAGAAAACGAAGACAACCCGAAAAAAGGAAGAAAGAAGCATCCCTACACAACGGTGGTGGTTTCCAAACCTCCAAGGGAGAAGAACACAACGCAAGACAATAAGACGGTCTCTGTGGCTCTGAGAAACACGCGTAAGTCGTTGTACGCTGCTCATCTTGTTATCAAGAAGGCACCGAGAAACACGTGGAAGTCGTCCAACGTTGCTCATCCCAGAGTAGCGCTAGCCTCACTCAGTGGAAAGGATTTCATCTTCTGTCAACCCGAAGACCCAACACAAACCCGAAGACGCCGAAAAACACATTTTAGCTATTAGGAAAATTACTGTAAGTAACATTGAATCATCCTAGTCATTAATTCTAAGACACATTTTTAAATTCAAACTGCGAAATTTCAAAATTTGAAATTTTTATTTTTGAATTTACAATAAAAAACAGTTGAAATACTGCTTTCAACAATACAAAACTCGAAGCAGTCGAAATACTGATTTTGACAACAAAGTGAACCTGTCGAAATACTGATTTTGACATTACCGATCCTGACAATTCCCAATTTTGACAATTTTCCCAATTTTCCATTTTCCGTTTAAGAAGAAAACAACTCAAAATGTCAAGTCAAGGAGAGAACAACGTACATCATGACGATGTTCCACCAGAATTAGAACCATATAAATTATCTGAAATATTCTCAATCATCCCCGAATATGATGGAGACCCGATAACTTTAAATTCATTTTTAAATGTTTGCGATGCTGCCCAACAAATGGCAGTCGGTCAACAAAAAGTTCTATTGACCATCCATATTAAAAACAAATTGAAATCAAAAGCTTCTCAATTAATAAATTCACTAAATTCAGAAACTAATGGTGAAATCAAAACTCTTTTAAGTGCTCATTTTGGTGACGCTAGAGATTTAACTTCACTTATTCAAGACTTACAAAGACTCAAGCAAGCGAACGGAGAAAATGCACTGACATTCTTCTCTAGATTACAAACTCACAATGCCAAATGTAAGACAAACACTAACACTCGTACACAACAAATACATATATTGATATCAAATCTATAACACTTCAATAATCAGTGAATATAATCGCAATGTTCAGATGACCAACGCCTACGCATAAGTGATCCTCTCCGAAGAATCTGTCTATCCCTGCATATCTATTTAATGGCCCTCTTCAATATCGTACCAAAGCCGCAATCAGCGCTCTCCGTATTTGTTTATTATTTCAAGCACTTGAAGTCATTCATTCCGGCTATAGGATGGATTGGTCTTACATTCGGCCACCCTGCAATGACGCCGGTCCTCAGGCGGCTAAGAACTAGCCTCATCTGAAAAAATAACCAAAATCAGTTTTTTTTTTAAGCTGTTTTCTTGCTGTGATTGAGCCTGATACAACTACAAAGTAAGTACCCATCTCAACAGTCACACCTTCTATGTGAATGAGCCTGATACAACTACAAAGTAAGTACCCATCTCAACAGTCACACCTTCTATGTGAATGAGCCTGATACAATTACAAAGTAAGTACCCATCTCAACAGTCACAACATCAACATCTATGTGAATGAGCCTGATACAACTACAAAGTAAGTACCCATCTCAACAGTCACACCTTCTATGTGAATGAGCCTGATACAACTACAAAGTAAGTACCCATCTCAACAGTCACACCTTCGATGTGAATGAGCCTGATACAACTACAAAGTAAGTACCCATCTCAACAGTCACACCTTATATGTGAATGAGCCTCATGCAACTACAAAGTAAGTACCCATCTCAACAGTCACATGGTGGTATGGAAGAAAGACCCTTCACACTAGCAAACAAGTCTGACTTCGAATGCCTCTTTTGTCAGTTACTATCAGAAGAATAATTTTCCTCTCAAAATAACCCAGGATTTCATCTTATCAACAGCAACCACTGTTTTGTTGCTCCTGTAATTCTCTCTCAGGTCTTGAACTTCGTATCGGTCGTTGAATAATACTTTATTCACTTTGAATGGCCCCTTGAACTTGGGTAAAAGCTTTCTACTCGAACCTGTGCTGGGTGCATCTGTCACTAGCACCATCACCACGTCTCCAACAGAATATATCTTAGCTTTAGCTCTTGTATTTTCTTGAATCTTCCCTCTCAGTTCTGGTAAATCGACTCTCTAGATCTTGCTGAATTTCTCTTAAAATACTTCCTTCAGCAATACTTTCTCCTTTACATCCTATTAAGGCCTCCAGTGGCGATACACCTAACGCCTTGTTATAGGTTGAATTCAGAGCACTCTGTACTTTCTTCACCAAAGTGTCCCATTTATTACTTTCTGCACCAGCAGCAGTAGAACGTAAAGCATTCAAAATCGTTCTATTATAACGCTCGCACTGTCCGTTAGCACGTGGAGTAGCGACGGCGTTTAGAACATGTTTTATTCCATAATTATTACAAAAGTCTTGAAGGACTCGGAAGTGAAGGCTGATCCACGATCAGACACAATTCTATTTGGAACTCGGAATATGTGGATTAAATCCAGCAAAACTCTTGTCACTAACTATTCTATCCGCGAAGCTGTTCAACAGTTCAAAACAGAGTAACTTTTCAGAATGTATCAAGTCACCAAATTGTATGGCACTGATGTGGGCTTGGAAGAAGTCGCTTGAATTTCACAAGAGTACAATGGCGTTATTTGTTTCAACACTATAGAGTTGTTAATTTTTACAATGGCAATGTCTGATTCGTTCAAATAGTCACACCCAACAATAAGATTATAATGTAATAAATTATCGTCCATTACTTTGACGTTCACTTTAGCAACCACCCCGTCTATGTTTATCTCAACACTGACCGAAGTATTACACACCATAACATTACCCATAAAGCATCTCAAAAGTACACATTTATCCATTTCTTCAGTATTTATATTTAACTTATACACTATTGATTGTTTTTTAATAGTACATGAACTACCAGTATCAATGAGGCAATTTTCAACTTCACATCCATTGAGTAGAACAGTTTTCAAATATAAATTTTTATTATTCGAAAGCGTGGAATTAATGTTTTCCCTTCTTTGTTTGTCTTTATTACGATAACATTTTTCTCGAGTATGTCCCACTTTACTACATAGCTGACAAGAAATACAAGGTTTCGGACAGTCTCTAACAAAATAATCCCCTTTACAATTATAGCATGCCATCCTGCGTTGGTGACGATTTTTTTCAAACATCGGTTTTATACTTGAGAACCGTTTACTGTTTTCCGAGATCGAACTATTTCTATTGAAAGTGCCTGATCTGCTCGCTTGATCACGAAAATGAGGAAAGAATGAACTTTTAGACGTACCAGGTATATCACATATAAATGATTTATGGGAAGCATGATTTGCATGGTCTAAATAATTGGCCAAACACCCTATGTACTTGAAGTCAGCTGCTCTTGCCGAAAGTTTTGTTTGCTCATTACTGATACCCTCTATAATGGAGTCTATGATACACTCATCACTTATATCTAAATTTAGTTTATTTAGTTTGGAAAGTTTTTAGAAACAATAGTCACTAAACTTTTGTCCCCGTTCATGCGAATAATTTGCAGCTTCTACCAAAAGTTTTCCAAATTGAATATTACATGGGAATGTTTCGATTAGCATTGACTTCATATCATTCCACACACAGTACTGTTCATTCAAGGAATCATACCATTTGCGAGCATTTCCCCGTAACCTACTAGTGGCTAATTTTACAGTTAAAGTATTGTTCCAGTTATAAACACTTTATCCAGTTATAAACACTTTATCCACCTTTGCTGTCCAGTTCAACGAACTGAGTACCTTTGAGGGATCAAACTCGGGAATCATTGATTCGTCCGCATTCAAATTACTATAAATGTTTCTACTCACTTTTTTGTCATCTAACTTTTTCTTAGTTGATCTCAACTTTTTTTTTAAACGTCTTACTTGAGTTATGACGTACTGATAGACGATGAGCTGAGACGCACTCGTTTACTTTTCGATTTTTGCTTCGGCATGATGAAATTGTTTTTCTTATTCACACTGTATAACTATTCACCTGGGTAATCCCACTTCTGACTTGTAAGACAAACACTAACACTCGTACACAACAAATACATATATTGATATCAAATCTATAACACTTTAATAATCAGTGAATATAATCGCAATGTTCAGATGACCAACGCCTACGCATAAGTGGTCCTCTTCGAAGAATCTGTCTATCCCTGCATATCTATTTAATGGCCCTCTTCAATATCGTACCAAATCCGCAATCAGCGCTCTCCGTATTTGTTTATTATTTCAAGCACTTGAAGAGTCATTCATTCCGGCTATAGGATGGATTGGTCTTACACAAAATGCATTCATGTATTCAAAAATCGAATTTAACTCAACTACAAAAAATGGCACAATCAACACTCATTGAATCTATGGTATTGAACACACTTTTAACAGGACTACAACCCCGGCTTGGACACATAATTCGTGCAAGTAATCCAGTCTCATTTTTCATTTTTCAATTTTCATGGAGAGTGTTCCCCTTTTCAACATGAATACCCCCCAAGAGGTTATCTTGAACGATGGAAGATAGCGACTAAAGTTTGTCTTTCAGTCACAGATGATTCCACAAAAGATTTTATGAATTTCCTATTCATATTTTCGAACTAAAATCAAAATGCTCATGACAGGTCTATGTCAAAAAATAATTTTCAAAGTGTCACCGCAGAAGAAATGTTTCTCTCATATTCATCCCTGATGTGTATGCTTCTGAAGAGCCTGTTTTATTCCAATCCTATATCAATCCTCCTGAAGAGCTTGGCAAAGCGAAATAGATTTTTGTCGACCAAAATGTATTGGGGATTAAATGCGAGAGAAGCGAACCCTGCTTCAATGAAATGAACGATTTCTGTGAGTGATATTTTTTTTAATAACATTCTCCTTATCTAATTTATTTAATGATTTTTTCAAGGAAAACTAGAAAGAATTAAAAAAGTCAGCTATCTGAATGAAAATGCAAATTTTCACTTTCAGATTTTTTCTTTCCTTTTCAGTTAGAGTCTTTTCACAATATCTATCAGATGTAGTTCAATGTCCAGCGTGGCTTGTGCCGGGGAAGTAGTTGTTTTCTGTTAGATATTACAAATAAGTCTCATTTTTCATTTTGCAATTTTCATGGAGAATGTTCCCCTTTTCAACATGATGACTATAATTTCAACAATGAACCTTATTATGGAGAACCACCTCCAGCAATACAATGTGCGAACCAAGAAGAAATCACGACGGAGAATTTGAGCGATCTTGTCGAACAAACAAAATTATTGCAGATTCAAGACAAAAAACTGGAGCGAGTCAATTGCACAAACCTAATACAAAACGATCTTCAGAAATTACTTTAAATTCTGTTAATCCTAACAATTTATACTATATAAAAGATATTACCAATCAATTTAAATTTCTAATTGACACAGGAGCAGGAATTTCGATATTAAAACCAAAAGTTGTTGAACAATATAATTTGCGAAACAAAGAAAATTTACCAATAACTGATGAAAAAATTATAATTACAGATACTGATTTTCATAAAGTATATGTACACAATCTTGATATAGAATTTGACGGATTATTAGGTGCAGACTTTTTAGAACATTATGACAGAATTGTAGATATTAAACATAAAATTTTGAAAACAAATTTCAAAACTGTCCCTCTTTTCAAAGTTGAATTAAAAAAGCCAGAACAAACAGGTCCAAAACAAAAGATTGACAACACAATTTCTATCGAACTTCGAACAGAACAAGTATTTAAATTAAAAACAAATTTAACTAACGTTGATGCTATACTGTTAGCTCAAGAAAAAGACAAAGTTCGTCTTCCCAATGCCCTTATACGAATAAATAACGAATGAGAATTTTTCACAACAATTGCTAATGTGAATAATATTCCAAAAACAGTAAATGTTTCAGACTTGATACTAGAACCTATAATTGATACAGAATCAATTATGAATTTCAACTTGACATACCATTAGATAGAGAGTACGAAATTAAAAAACAGTTGAGACTCGAACATCTCAATGAGGAAGAAAAGGAAATGATTACGGAACTATGTTTAAAATTCTCAGATATATTTTATCTAGATGGTGATAAACTCACTTTTACTAATGAGATCAAACATACTATTGATACTAATGATGCAAAACCCACAAATCCATAAGAACGAAGTTAAAACACAAGTTTCAAAAATGCTAGACCAAGGAATTATACAACCTTCTATATCCCCATGATCATCCCCAGTTTGGATAGTCCCAAAAAAAATGGATGCATCAGGAAACCAAAAATGGAAAGTCGTAATTGATTATAGGAAACTAAATGAAGTAACTGTCGACGATAAATATCCTTTACCGAACATTACTGACATATTAGACCAATTAGGACAATGTCAATACTTTACAACACTCGACTCAGCTTCAGGCTTTCACCAGATAGAAATAGATTCTAAAAACATTCAAAAAACTGTATTTTCAGTAGAAAACGGTCATTATGAGTAGTGTCGTATGCCATTTGGATTAAAGAATGCCCAAGTACTTTCCAACGTGTTATGGATAACATTTTATTAGGAATTCAAAATCAAAAATGTCTCGTGTACATGGATGACATAATTATTTATTTAGCCATAATTCACGAACACATTTTAAGACTAACCGAAATTTTCCAGAGATAATTTGCTAATTCAACCCGATAAATGTGAATTTCTTAGAAAAGAAGTTGCATATCTAGGACATTTAATTACAAAAGAAGGAGTTAAACCTAATCCACAAAAAATACAATGTGTAAAAGAATTCCCTGAACCGAAAAATCAAAAAGAAATAAAATCATTTCTAGAACTCACTGGTTATTATCGGAGATTTATACCCAATTTTTCAAAAATCACGAAACCTTTAACACGCTTACTACAAAAAGATGTACCGTTTAATTTCAATGATGAATGTAAAAAAGCATTTGAGACTTTAAAAATGTATTTAATAGAAAGCCCTATTTTAATATATCCTAATTTTAATGAAGTGTTCATTTTGACAACAGACTCGAGTAGTTTTGCTATAGGAGCAATACTTTCTTAAGGAACTATTGGAAAAGACCTTCCAATCGCATATGCCTCTAGAACTTCATGTCCAGCAGAAACACGATACTCGACAATTGAAAGCGAACTTTTAGCGATCGTATGGTCTGTAAAGCACTTTAGACCATATTTATTCGGTAGAAAGTTTATTTTAGTAACTGACCATAGACCATTAACATGGTTATTTTCCATAAAAGATCCCGGTAGCAGATGGCGGCTCAAACAACAATATTCTTACGAAATTATTTATGAACCTGGAAAAATAAATAAAAACGCAGACGCTCTACCACGAATAAAAGTAAATCATTTTAATCAATGTGCAAAATTTCATTCAAAAATATATGTGACAAATGAAGAGCAAGAAGAAATATCAGATACAGAAACAGAAGTTGCCCCTGAAACAATTAAAGAAGAACTAGACAATTTTGTTAAGTTATATAAAACAAAATCTTTAATTGATTATTCTAAATTTGAATTTTCTAATGCTCAAGATAAAAATCACAAAATCATTATAATTTTTCCACAAGAGCATAAAGCAACTGAGCAACATGAAAAAATTTTTGAAGACATTAGAGGAACAATATGATTTATTTGCCTATAATAAAATAAATGTTTTCAATAGCTTATCAGTAAAAAATCGAAAATATTATATTATTCCAATACCCTTCAATCCCATAGAAGCCATTGAATATATGTTCTCTTTACTTTATAGAGACAAACATTTATTCGACCCATCAAAGACCATTTCGAGAATAATCCAGACCTTCCAATTCAAGAAATGCTTTCCTATATATTAGCGGAAGTTAATGAAATTAAATTTGCCAAGATGTAGTTAAAACCCCAGATAAAGACCGAATTCCAATGATACTTGACCAATATCATAACGGAAAAGCCAACATGCATAAAGGTATAAATGAGGCAATAAGAAGAATTAAAGAAATATATAATTGGCTAGGAATAACAAAAGACATTGAAAAATATATTAAAGAATGTGAAATTTGCCAGAAAACCAAAATTTGTAGAAAGAATTTAGACAACCCAATGAGAGTAACTGAAACTTCAAAAGTCCCATTTGAAAGAATAAATGTAGACATAATAGAAATCCCAACGAAAAACTATGCACTAACCATATCAGACGAATTAACAAAATTTGTACAATCCTACCCACTTGAAGATAAAACCGCACAATCCGTAGTAACGACAATATGTGTTTATTTTCAACACTAAGGAACACCCCAAAGAATACATTGTGACAGCGGAAAAGAATTCAACAATCATATAATGCCAGACCTATGTACTTTATATGACATAAAACTAACTTTTTCTAGTGTAGACCATCCCCAAAGTAATGGAAGCATAGAACGCTATCATGCTACTCTTATGAAAATGATAAGAGCACACGTAGCAGAAAATCCAAACGAACATCCCTTTGACATTCTACCATATGCTACCATATGTTATAATGCTACAAAAAATAAAACGCATGGATTTTACCCCTTACGAATTAATATTTGGATATACAGCAAGTAGAATTCCATACACGACATACTGTAACGAAATGTAAAACATTTTGTTACTTTTCATTTTTTTATTTCATGTTGGTATCACATGTTATTGAGATGTTCCAATTTATTTAATTGTTTAGTGATTGGTAACACTGAACATAGACAGAGTGAGAGAGAGAGCGACTTCCTTCTTTGAAAAGACTTCTTCCTTCTTCGCCCCTTTCTGAATTGAGCACTCGAAGAGTCAGTTGCTTTTTGATTTTCCCTTCCGGAAAGATAAATTTTCCACAACGAGGAAATGAAAGGTCGTATACATATTTAAATGATTAATATAATCAATTTCTGATTGATTCAATAATCGAATCGATATACATATCGGCATTCTTTTGGCATATTTTTCTAAATTTCCAAAATGTATTTTTGATCTTCTCGCTTCACGAAAACAAGATGGCCTCATGTGCGTCACCATTAATTATCTGTACTAACATCTTCAAATTTTGAAAATAAATATTACAATTCAATCTTATTCGAATAACATTTCGTACCCTCTTTCGACGAGTCGGTCCTGAAATGTCATAAATGAATTCTTTCTAACCTCAAAAATTGATGACTCACATGTGGCAATAATTTCTGTAAATTCTATCTCTAAAACGTTGAAATATCAAATCAGACCTGTTTCTGTTCGTGCTGAATGGTTTTCAGTGATACCAAGTTTTTTTTGGAGTGCCAGAAAATATCAATCTGCTTAGAAGGCAAGCCTAGGTGCGAGCAGCAAACGAGAAGCTAAAGGTACTCCTCCTGAATTTGGATAGTGATCTGCAGGAAAGACTGGCCTTGTATCTAGGAGAACAGGATTCATGGGTGAGTTTAAAAGCTTTAAATTTATATTTTTATTGAATCTGTGGAAGCTAAACTCGCTCATGATTCTTTGAACTCTTGGCTCGATCTCTTCCACATCACTGCCCAGGTTTGGATGGAGGGACCTGGCCAATAGTCGAAAGAAACCCTATATGTTTTGAAACCTCTCTACATGACAACCTTTCACTTCCAGTCGTTGTTACACAATCAAGTTACTTCGTGATACTGCATCACATCAAGGATTATTTCAATACTCTCTCTCTATCTGTATCTCTGTATCTACTTTTTCTTAAGAGGGAGATGAATATTTTCTTATGATTTTTCTTACGATTTTTCTTACATGTCAGTTGAACATTAGTAAGTGATTATTAAATTTAAAAAAAAAATTTTGAGAAAGCAATAATTTCATAAATTTATTTTTCTTGTGCTCGTTTGAGACTGGACTCTTCTCTACCATTGCTTGAGAAGATTCTAAATTTAAGCTTCATTATATTCTTTATTTAAATTGCTTCTTAGAAACATTGTTTAAATCAGCAAACCTCAATATTTCTTTTCTAATACCAATATGTATAAATTGTAAATTTAAATTCTTTCTTTAAATTGTATCCTTGAAATATTTAATTGAGAAAATTTCAAATAATTTTTTTTATGCCTAAGAAAATCTGAGACTAGACTTGTTCTCGATTTCGCCCATATCACGAGTCATGTGACTCAAATCTGTCACAAGGTACTGGTTTTGTTTACTTTTTCACAGCGTATACCTCAGCGTCCAAGTATCTGAGTTACAGGAAAGATCCCAGACCGACTACATATCCTATCCAGCTAGTAGAGTAGCCATTGTCTTGAGACACCCCTAAAGGCACCTACGTCCAACGTTGAAGTAGCGCTCTGGAGTAAGTCTTTCCACTCATCGCAACGACTGATCATAAAATGTAAACTAACCACAAACCACCTAATCTTTGTAAGGCGAATCGACTCTAGTAAAACTAGCTTGTATTTTTTTTTTTCCTCTTTCTTAAAATTGTGTTTTGTATATGCATACATGTTTCTCCAATCATAAGAGAAAGACGATAAGTTTATGTAATTTTGTGAATATAGTGTTTTCTGAAATTCTGGCTTTTTACTGTTGAGAAGCACAAAGATTATCTTTTGACAAATCCGTGTTTTTGGTATTTTCATTTAATAAAAAAAAAAGAACCTGGTGCCCATGCTTACCTAGTATCTTTTATCTCTTTCTCTGTAAATATTTGTCAAAGGATCTATCTTTTATACTGCAGATAACGATACCCACGACCTTCCGTACCAATCTGAGCAGCTCACAGGCACTGCTGTATTAAATGAGCAAGTAAATAAAAATAAAGCACTATTTTTAGTTACACAAATTTGGCGCCCAACGTAGGGCATATGTGTTGGATGTCCTTGGGTTTCCCTAAAGCTCTAGTAGAAGTATCCTACCCAACCAGTAGGGGAAAATTTTGATAATTTTGGAGTAAGGAGTTGATTTTCTTGTTGAATTTCAAGAGATCCTTCATACTGGAAACTTGTCTTGATTTCTCCCTACGACAGTAACTATCTGCTGTTTATTATTCACAGTGGCTAGTCTTAACTACGCCACTCTAGATACTACCATGTATGTTCTTTGGCACACTACTGAGTACCCCTGTATAAATTTCATAGCTTATAACTGTAATTATAATTTTTCTATATTTTCATTGCTTGCAATCCATTTAAATCTTGTAAATATTGCCTTGTGGTGATTGATATTGAGAGTGAGTACATTTCATTATCTTACCCTGTTGTTAGAAATTTAACGAGATTTTGTAGTGAAGGAAAATTCCTCTGTGAGTACCTTCTGATTATTTTCTGAATGCTATGTGCTATTGGAATTAAAGTGTTCAGAATCTGATTGGTTCTCAACAGTATAATCAGATAACCTTGATTGCTAATCTCTACCCCTATTCTTACCCTGGAGTTTGGAAATTTCTGACTCACATTTATCTTGTAATGAAGGACAACTTCTCTGTAGCTACCTTCTGATTATTTTCTAAATGCTAAGTGCTATTGGAATTAAAGTGTTTGGAACCTGATTGGTTCTCAACAGCATAATCAGATACTCTTAGTAGTTTAATAAGATGTCCCAAATTACTGACCTTTATCCCTATCTTTTTCTTGCAGAGTGTTCACCTCTGTGAGGAGTATCTTCAGTGCTACAGGTCCGCTGACCTTTAGTTTGGTTTCTTTAACAAGGAAATCATTATTATGATGATGCATCAGCATTTACCCTGTAGTGCCTTTTGCAGGGCATTATCATCATATCGACACACAATTGTAATCCTTAGGTTTGCATTTCGTAGTGTACTTTCAGTAATGTACTCACAATCTTCCTTTTTTCAATCATAGATTCTTGACTCAGTATTGTTGCCAAATTACATAAATTTTTCTTGAATATTTTTCTCTATATGATCAGATTCATGCTTGGAGTATTGCCTAGGAACTCAGAAAGTTCACAATTCTCTGTAAATTGAAAACTCAATACAGACATTAACTTCTTACGTTCTTAAGAGTGTTGTGGCTTATGTGAAGCTGGTTGCCTACTTATTTTAATGTCTCCGTTTAACATCTCAATCAACAATTGTCTAGCTTATCACTCTTGTTATGTGTTGCAGGATTACTCACTTTCTGATAGTTTCTCAGTTTTGCAGTACTTTGGCTGAATTTTTGTAATTAAATCCCTTATCCTAAATTTTACTTCATATCCCGCAATAGACACTCCAATGAAGGAGTTATTCTGGAAGTTTTTTACCCTTTTCTTGTTCTAAAAAAAAGGATGGTTAACTTTAAACTTTTTTTGTTTTAGGGACTCACTTTGGTGGGGTGTGAGCTCAGCTCAAATGCGACAGCTGGTTTACTAGCGGGATCTTTGGAAGGGAGAGCATTGGGGGGTCTTACTTGGGCTAGCGGTGCGCCTACGGGTGAGCATAGCAAGGCCTTAAATGGCGGCTGGGTACGGCTACTGTGTTTCTCCTGAGCTCCACTGATCTGTTGCATCTGAGGACTTGTTCACAGTGCCAAGGATGGGAGTATCCCGAACTTTTGCATTGTTGTTATTAGTGAAGCGTTTTCACTATTTCAGTTGGTGGCGCTATAGTTCACCCCAGTTGAGGTGACAACTGGACTTATTTTTTTTGTTGTTTTCATAATTCATTTTTTTTTTTTGTTTCACCAAGGGTATAGTTGGTGATGGTTCCTTGTGGTTGAATTCTGGTTGGTGGTGGTTGTCTCGGGTAATCTGGAGGCGAGTGGTTGAAGATGTTCACTCACCGGCGCCGCAATCAACATCCTGCAGCGATGAGGGCATCTTTGCCAGATTGTCTGGGAGGGCTTCGGCTGCGCCGGATTTTGCCTTGGGGAATAGTCAGTAGCTGGACCCTTTTTGTATCTTCACTCCAGAACTGTGAAATACAGGGAGTTGGAAGCTTCAGCTCTGTAAGTGCTATAACTTACAAGTTTTAGTTCCAGGATATTGGTAATTAGCAATATACCTGTCTTATTATAGAAAATTCCAGCTATGTAAATGCTACAATTTACAGATTTAATTTTTGATATCTTTCTCTTTGTAATTAAAAAAAAAAAAAAAAAAAAAAAAAAAAAAAAAAAAAAAAAAAGTTTTTAATAAACTTTTTTTACCGGAGTTAAAGGAGGGTGTAACGAAATGTAAAACATTTTGTTACTTTTCATTTTTTTATTTCATGTTGGTATCACATGTTATTGAGATGTTCCAATTTATTTAATTGTTTAGTGATTGGTAACACTGAACATAGACAGAGTGAGAGAGAGAGCGACTTCCTTCTTTGAAAAGACTTCTTCCTTCTTCGCCCCTTTCTGAATTGAGCACTCGAAGAGTCAGTTGCTTTTTGATTTTCCCTTCCGGAAAGATAAATTTTCCACAACGAGGAAATGAAAGGTCGTATACATATTTAAATGATTAATATAATCAATTTCTGATTGATTCAATAATCGAATCGATATACATATCGGCATTCTTTTGGCATATTTTTCTAAATTTCCAAAATGTATTTTTGATCTTCTCGCTTCACGAAAACAAGATGGCCTCATGTGCGTCACCATTAATTATCTGTACTAACATCTTCAAATTTTGAAAATAAATATTACAATTCAATCTTATTCGAATAACATTTCGTACCCTCTTTCGACGAGTCGGTCCTGAAATGTCATAAATGAATTCTTTCTAACCTCAAAAATTGATGACTCACATGTGGCAATAATTTCTGTAAATTCTATCTCTAAAACGTTGAAATATCAAATCAGACCTGTTTCTGTTCGTGCTGAATGGTTTTCAGTGATACCAAGTTTTTTTTGGAGTGCCAGAAAATATCAATCTGCTTAGAAGGCAAGCCTAGGTGCGAGCAGCAAACGAGAAGCTAAAGGTACTCCTCCTGAATTTGGATAGTGATCTGCAGGAAAGACTGGCCTTGTATCTAGGAGAACAGGATTCATGGGTGAGTTTAAAAGCTTTAAATTTATATTTTTATTGAATCTGTGGAAGCTAAACTCGCTCATGATTCTTTGAACTCTTGGCTCGATCTCTTCCACATCACTGCCCAGGTTTGGATGGAGGGACCTGGCCAATAGTCGAAAGAAACCCTATATGTTTTGAAACCTCTCTACATGACAACCTTTCACTTCCAGTCGTTGTTACACAATCAAGTTACTTCGTGATACTGCATCACATCAAGGATTATTTCAATACTCTCTCTCTATCTGTATCTCTGTATCTACTTTTTCTTAAGAGGGAGATGAATATTTTCTTATGATTTTTCTTACGATTTTTCTTACATGTCAGTTGAACATTAGTAAGTGATTATTAAATTTAAAAAAAAAATTTTGAGAAAGCAATAATTTCATAAATTTATTTTTCTTGTGCTCGTTTGAGACTGGACTCTTCTCTACCATTGCTTGAGAAGATTCTAAATTTAAGCTTCATTATATTCTTTATTTAAATTGCTTCTTAGAAACATTGTTTAAATCAGCAAACCTCAATATTTCTTTTCTAATACCAATATGTATAAATTGTAAATTTAAATTCTTTCTTTAAATTGTATCCTTGAAATATTTAATTGAGAAAATTTCAAATAATTTTTTTTATGCCTAAGAAAATCTGAGACTAGACTTGTTCTCGATTTCGCCCATATCACGAGTCATGTGACTCAAATCTGTCACAAGGTACTGGTTTTGTTTACTTTTTCACAGCGTATACCTCAGCGTCCAAGTATCTGAGTTACAGGAAAGATCCCAGACCGACTACATATCCTATCCAGCTAGTAGAGTAGCCATTGTCTTGAGACACCCCTAAAGGCACCTACGTCCAACGTTGAAGTAGCGCTCTGGAGTAAGTCTTTCCACTCATCGCAACGACTGATCATAAAATGTAAACTAACCACAAACCACCTAATCTTTGTAAGGCGAATCGACTCTAGTAAAACTAGCTTGTATTTTTTTTTTTCCTCTTTCTTAAAATTGTGTTTTGTATATGCATACATGTTTCTCCAATCATAAGAGAAAGACGATAAGTTTATGTAATTTTGTGAATATAGTGTTTTCTGAAATTCTGGCTTTTTACTGTTGAGAAGCACAAAGATTATCTTTTGACAAATCCGTGTTTTTGGTATTTTCATTTAATAAAAAAAAAAGAACCTGGTGCCCATGCTTACCTAGTATCTTTTATCTCTTTCTCTGTAAATATTTGTCAAAGGATCTATCTTTTATACTGCAGATAACGATACCCACGACCTTCCGTACCAATCTGAGCAGCTCACAGGCACTGCTGTATTAAATGAGCAAGTAAATAAAAATAAAGCACTATTTTTAGTTACAATACAATGAAAAAGACCTTGTAACGAAATACGTTAGAGACATGAATAATAAAATTCAATATTTTTATAAAATTGCACGCGCAAGAATGGAACAAAGAAAAGAAAAAGCAAAGCAACGCTTTGATAAACATGAACCCCCAGACTATAAAAAAGGAGACAAGGTTTATGTTAAAGAATCGCAGATAGGTAATAAACTCAAAAATAAATTCAACGGACCATTTGAAATAATCGAGGTTTATAAAAATTCAGTCCTATTGAAAAATTTAAATACTAATCAGCAATCAAAAATAAATTTCGATAGAATGAAACCTTACTATGAATAATTGTTTCAGATTCACGATGCTGTTCATCGCGATATCTGCAGCTGTCGTCATTATAGTTTTCGGACAATATTCCGTTGTGCCTATCAACAATACAATAGGTATTTATTACCATCAGCGAGAAGAAATAAAAATCACGAATGATAAATGGACATTCTTAGTTAATAAAGACTTAACTTCTATTAGAAACGCTTTAGAGCAGAATAATAATATATTGCATACTCTATTAAATAACTTTGCAGAAGATGAAAGTGCATGGATAAAATATTTTTATGCAGATGTTAAAACGCATATCAGCTTATTAACTCAGAAACCAGATTCACTTGTACTGAAACTGCAAGAAGTATTTTTAGATACACCAAACTTTCGTAGTCGCGTAAAACGAGGATTAATAAACGGAATAGGAACCGTGTGGAAAGCAATTTCAGGAAATTTAGATAGTAGTGATGGTGAATATTTTAATGATTGCATTAATAAAATCACAAATGATGAACATGAACTAGAAAATCTTATGAAAAATCAAATTTCAGTAGTAACCTCAGTAATTGAAAATGTTAATACTACAATTCAAAAGCTGCAACTTGATGAAGTCACTTTTAATGAGAATATCAAAGAAATCAATAATCTTATTGTTGAAATAACTGACAATTTTAATTTAGTAGAAGCAAAAACAAGGACACTAGAACTTTGCGAGGAACTTATGGAACTTATTTGTTTATAGAATCATATCTTGATGATATTTTTTTAAATTCTATCACGTTTGCGAGATTGAGAATAATTCATTCTTCAATTATTACACCAAACGACTTACTTTATAACCTTCAGGAAGTCGTACAATCTATGGAAACTCATGAGTTACCTTTACCAATAAAAATGGCATCAATTTCGAAATATTTAGACCTTAGCTTTTCAAACTGATAGTATAGTTGTTTTTGTCTTAAAAATCCCCTCTCGTTGAACCTGAATTATATACAAGTTACCAACTATACCCAATTCCCATCCTTGATAATAGGACAGGACTTCATCACATTTTAACTACGAATCATAAATTTATTGCATAGGATGATGATTCTATGTTATATTTTATTATAGAAAATTTTAACGATTGTAAAGATTTGAGTTTAAATTTAAAATTATGTTCAAACATTTTACCATACCCTATTGATAGCAATGCTATATGTGAGGCTCAGACAGAACACTTGTTTCAACTACCTAGAATTATAAGCTAAAGATTATAATATTTTCAACTTAGATCCAAATATATGGCTTATAACTTTATCAGACCCTATTCCAATTACAATGAAATGTTCACGATTTGAACCAGTGTCAAAAGTGATAAAAACAAATTCAATTTTAAAATTACAACCAGAATGTAATGCATTCATTGGTATTACAAGAGTTTATTCAAAATATCTTTTGAATTTTGAAAAGAATGTAACTTATAATAGTCATACGATTTCAATTCCATACGAATGTTGCAATCATTTACCAGAACAGAAAAGTCTTCCAAATTTGAAACCAATGAAACTAAGTAAACTAAATGTTGATGATTTAAATATAGCACAGCATAAGTTGGATCAATATTCGGAAGATCTTGATAGAATTATTAATGAACCTTTTATAACAAAATATATTTCTTGGTTTACCTATTTCATAATTGTAATAATTTGCATTTTGATAATTTTATATATCTTTTGTAAATGTAAAAGAAATCGTACTGTTAAACTTGGAATAATGGCATCAAGAAATGATGATCAACCTCCAAGACCCCCAGGACGAGGATCCTTCAGAGCCCTATCAAGATTCATCCCTTTGAGGAAAAGACCAAATATTCACATTGGAGAAGATATCGAAGAAGAAGAACTCCAATTGAATCCATCTTCAAGCAACAAAACTTTTGCCTAAAAGTTGCTGCATCCAAAGCATCAACTTTTTCAAAATGAGGGGAGCTGTTATATGAAAAAATACAATGGCCCTTTGTTTCAAATTACGCAGTTAGCTACGCAGTTAATCCCAGTGGTGCCAGGAAGTCGCCGACCGTCAAGGTTCGTCTCCAGCGCAATTCCAGTTGTTTATCCAAAACGTCGAAGCCCGAGGTCGTCAGTCAGCATCCAGAAACCTATAAATGGAGCCTCTGAGAACTACGCAACGCTATTATTGCTTCCAGCTTTAGTCCGTGCAAGTTCACGTTGAAATATCATTTATTGTATCTAACTTTGTTTTGTTTGTCAAGTAAAATAAAGTTATTTTTTAAAAAGTGGTTTGAGAGGATCCCAATCTAACAATATCAAATCTCAAATCGGTATCAAGTAGAAGTCCAAGATTTTTAGCCGTTGTAGGCGTGGGTATGATATTATTATGTATCTGTATCTTTAATTTATGATTGCACCGATCTCTTAAGATTTTAGGACCGAATAGCATAACTTGTGACTTACTCGGATTGAGAGTAAGGCAGTATTTAGTGGATATATCCGAAAGAGCTTTCAAGTCAGAACTGATGATTTCGTTTGCTAGTTCAATGTTAGATTCATCGAATCATGTTATATGTATAAAAATGACTTTTGCAGTGACTCAAGCAATCTCTGAATGATGATGTATATATAGTAAATAATAGCGGCCCTAAGATAGATCCCTGAGGAACGCCGCAGTTAATGCTAAGCTCGTTAGACTTGTCATGTTTGTACTTAACTATTTGTGACCGACCCATCAGGTAACTTTCTATCAGTGATTATGCATTTTTTTCAAAGCCTATATTATGAAGTTTAGCTATTAAAATTCGATGATTTATTCTATCAAAGGCTTTAGAATAGTCCAGAAGTACGAGTGTAGTAAGGTGATCTTTATTAGTGGCAGCGATAATGTCATCCACTACAGTTAGCAAAGCTGTTGTACAGCTATGTTTTTGTCGGAATCCTGATTAGTTATCGGGAAGGAGATCATTATTTTTGATGTGCAACTTAATTTATTCACATATCACCTTTTCGTATGCTTTCGAAAAGGAGCATAGAATATGTGATAGCTCCGACGGATTTTTAATTTTCGGTAGTGGTATCACGTACGATGTTGTCCACTGCTGAGGCAAATTTTTTTTTTTGCGATCGAGAAGTTCATGATATGAGTGATATAGGGAATTATGTGGGGGCAGCAGTGTAGTAACATGTTAAGGCTGATGTCATCTACTCCAACTGCATTCGATTTTATAGATAGAAGCGCTTGATATACAGTATTTTCATCGACATTGTTGAAATCGAAATAGGTAAAATTTAATTGGCGGGAATTATCTAGTTGATCAATCAGTTCTTCAGTTGGAGGTTGGGAATGGGATTGACTCACAAAATGAATATTTATTGCATTCACATCTGCGAGATTTGAGGGAAGATCTGCATTATATTTTTTGGAATGAATATTGATGAGATTATTCAGTTCGCGGTAAAGATGTTTGGTGTTTTCATTTTTGTTGAGTGAGTAATTGAGATAGGCCCTTTTTTTCGTTGCGGATTGAAGTATTAGTAAAATTTCTCAACTGTTTATAATAGTCCCAATGTGACTTGTTTCTGCTTTTTTTGTGTTTTTGAAGAGCTCAATCCCTAAGTTTCATGAGTAGTTTGACATTATTAGTTATCCAGAGATTGTATTGTTTATTTTGATGCAAAGTGATTTTGGTTTCAGGAGCATGGGTGTCAAACAGCTCAGTTAAGGTTTTATTGAAGAGATATAATTTGTGATCCAAGTTGTCTGTATTATAAATATTATGCAAAGGAGCTCTCGAGAGATTTAAGTTGAAGGCTTCAATGTCCATTTTATTCAGTCTTCTAATATAACGCGAATCTGTATGTACTGCTATCTTATAATTAAGTTTCAAAAAAACTGGGCTATGATCTGAATTTAAATTGGTGTTTGTGAGAACACAGCAAGAATCAACATCAACAGATTCAAAGCATATGAAGAGGTCTAGAAGAGTTGATGAATTGCGAGCAGTTCTAGTCGGAGTGTCAACAACTTGAATTAGTCCAAAATAATTCAATACGTTGGTAATCAAACGTGAGGCTGGTGACTGAATACGCGTGAGGTCAATGTTGCAATCTCCTGAGCAGATAAGTTGATCATATGTGGCAAATATATGCCCTATGCTGTCTTCAAATGCATTGACAAACTCATTTACATTTACTTTGGGTGGACTATAAATTACCCCGACCGCGGTAGATGAATCGTATAAATTGATTCCCACCCAGAGTTGTTCAGTATCAGGAATTGTAATAATGTCATTAATTTTCCCCGCGATTAAGTTGGATTTCACGTACATAGCAACGCCTCCGGCTCTGTCAGGACGATCACTCCTAAATAAATTGTAGTGGTTCAGAAATATTACCTCATCTGAAACAATGTTACTCAACCAGGTTTCAGTTAAACATATGATATCGGGATCTTTATCACGTAAACATGCTTTAAGCTCTCCCAGATGAGGAACAAGTGATCTGATATTTAACTGAAAAATAGTTAGATTTCTACTCATTTTATGCAAATTATATTTCAGCAATGACTATCAGAATCTTATAGGACAAAAACATTAATGATTAAGCAGATTTACTCGTTTGGAGAGAAAAAAAATGGTGGAATATAAGGTATAAAGCTAATTATTGGCATAGATTGGTATTATGGCTTCATTACTTTCTGCTGAGATCGGGTTGCTCTTTCACTTTTGTCACTTGATACAGAGTCAGATCTTATGAGTTTCTTCTTTCCCCTTTCCTGACTTTGACAGGGCTGGGAGCTATCCAGGAGTGACAGAGCCTTCGCTTCGTCCAGAAGAGTAGAGTCCTTGGGAGTTCCGGGTGCACTGTATGATCTGAGATTTCTTGGAACGATCACTTTATCGTTATCAAATTCTTTTAATTGGTTTACTGTGTAAATGTCCCCGTTAATATGCAATGTATTTCCTTTTATTAGGGCATTCAATTGTTTCGCTCTTGCCTCGTGCCGATGTTTCAACAACATTTTTCTGCAAAGGTCTTGCGCAGTATATATACCTTTACCCTTGAGTTTGTAGGAATTGCGGAGGACTAGGTCTTTTGTTAGGAATCGTGTAAACTCTATTTTTATGGGGGGTGTTGGATTCGCACTCTTCAACTGGTATATATTACTAATATCGTTCTCAGTTATTTCTATCTCGAGTAGTTTATTAAGTTGTTGAACTGTGTAGGATAACACGTTCGTTGATTGTTGTTAAATTGTTAAAATTGTTTTTTCCGTTAACCAGCTGTCGTTCCCTTACGAACGGCAGCCCTCAAAAGTCGAAACTTGTGCGAGCCAAGGATTAACGAGGTCTTACCTTTTAACGTGCGATTCCTAGCACTGATGGTACGACTTCGAGGCCAAAGACAAATATATTGTGTTTTCTCAGGAGTTTATCGAAATGTCAAACATTTACGGAGCCTACTGACAAGTGGGACACGTTGTTGATTCATATCGTGACGAACAAGCTCGATATAAGTACCAAAAAAGAATGGAAAAAAGACAAATCAAATAATGAGGTACCCTCCTTACAAGAATTGGCAGAGTTTTCGAAAAATAGAGCTGACTTGCTCGAAACGATTGAATCATCAAAAGAGTATCCTGACAAGCGATTTCAAAAGCGTGATTGCGCTAAAATTTCTACAAGAAATTTACACATTCAACATTCGTCAAATTTATCAGCTCAATACACCTGTGCTTACTGCAAAAAGGAACACAGCATTAATTACTGTCCAGAATTCTTGCGATAAAAGAGCGAATTCAAAAAACAAAGGGGTTAAAATTATGCGACAACTGCCTTAAAGGTAATCATATAGTGAAGGATTGCCGGTTCAGAAGTTGTAAGTATTGTACAAAAAGCATAATACTCTCCTTCATGAAGAAATCCTTGCAACACCTAACGCGCATGCGAAAATTGGTAACGTCGAAACTGGTACGGTTGGTACGTCGTAGTCGAATGAACACCGAACGGATACCACTTCAATATGTACGGTGGCAAAGGAAGTGAAAACCAATAGCCTGCTTCTTTCCGCTGCCTCGGTGTTCCTTAGTAATAGCGAGGGAATCGAAAACACAGCTTGAGTTCTCTTAGATTCGGGCTCAATTTTAAATTTTATCACCAAAGATTTGAGTAGCAGGCTAAAGTTGCGTAAAATAAAAACAAACTTAGCCGTTTCCGGATTAAATAATTCTCTTTCCTATGTTGAACATAAATGCAACCTACGTTTACAATCGATTAATGATTCATTCTCATGCAACATTGTGTGTTTCATTATTGAAAATATAACGGGTACGTTACCCGAATACAACATAAACAAAAATGTTCTTAACATCCCGATGAACGTTCAATTAGCGGATCCAAACTTCCACGTCACAGGAAAAATTGATATACTAATCGGATCTGATTATTTTTGGCAATTATTATGTGATGAACAAATAAACCTAGGACCACAAAGGCCTATTTTACAAAAAAATAAATTAGGTTGGGTCGTCGTCGGACCGATGAATGTTTCAATCAATCGTTCAACTTGTAATTTCAGTAAAAACATTGATAAGGCCATATATGTCTGAACAGTCCGAATTTAACACTGATGAGGTCGAATATTATATGCCGCATCATGGAGTGTTACGCGAAAATAGCCTCACGACAAAATTGCGTGTCGTTTTTAACGCGTCTGCGCCCACGACCTCAGGTGTAAGTCTTAATGACCCACAAATAATACAGGATGATTTATTATCAATCATTCTTAGATTCAGAATTCATGCAATTATCATCACAAGTGACGTCAAACTGATGTACAGGCAAGTCGTGATCGAACCAAATCAAAGAAGTTTACAAAAAATAGTATGGAGATCAAACCCAACCGATCCTTTATTAACTTATCAGATGAATCGATTGGTGCGGTATGACAGCAGCCTCATATTTAGCGATACGTTGTCTGCATGAACTCGCTGATATTCACGAGAAATCACAACCAGAAATTTCTCATATCATCAAAAATTATATGTATGTAGATGATTCAGTCACCGGTGCCGATACGTTCAAAAAGGCACAATATATTTGTGAAAAGGTAAATGAGATACTTCTTGGTGGAGGATTTGAACTAAGAAAATGGCGTTCCAATATACGTTCAGTTACCGAGGATTTTTCTAGTAAAAATTCTACTGAGCCATTAGAGTTTTACCCGGAAAATATTTACCAGTGTAAAACGTGAGGTTTTTTATGGATTAGTGGCACTGATGAATTGCAGTATGTTATCAACTATAATGAAAATGAATAATTCTTTCCCGAATTTCAACCATTTTTGACCCATTAAGCCTCTTAAGCGCGTTCATAATCGTCGCAAAAATCATTTTGCAAAAATTGTGGGGGCACGTTTAACGTGGGACGAAGAAGTGCCACGAACTATTCGCGAAGAATGGCACGAATTTGAAATCGATTTGCTTAGTTTAAAAACTCTAATAAATTATTTTTTTGTTAAATCTTTCCGCAACAATGATGTTATTGAAATCAATATTAATCAATCTGTCGCCTTGTGCGACAGTCTACTATTTATCAGTGGAAAAGTTGAGAGAACCAAGTGAGATGGTCGGGTGATACTCGTAAACAATGCTGACGCTTTCATGTTTCAATCTGCTAGTTATGAATAAAGTGGTAAGGAATTGGAAACAGTTCGTGAAGCTGGAATTAGTACTGTAAGAGGCTTTCTCACCTACATCGATGAAGATATCAAACACTTGGCCACCTCAAGTTGGACTTTTCCCACCAACACTGGAGTCATCAACACAACCCATCTAACATACCCATCGGACATTTTCTGAATATTTTCAGCGATTATCGGTGTTTCTTACGGTAAACATAACATACGATTAGTACGAGCTGGAGATGATAGCAACCTCTTCAAAATAGAGGATACTCAAACTGGAAATTGAGAATATTGAACTTAAAGTTAAACGAATCTATCCGCATGATCAAATTAAATTACATCTCTTGAAAGCTATCCAAGCTGACACTTCCATTCTCATGCTCTTCAGAAAATGGGAACTCCATATATTGCCTGCTCTCACACAAGGTGCAAAAAATGAAATATGGGCTTTCAAAACTTCATCGTTTTTCGAAAGCCCTAATATGATTGTATGTTTTCAACCATGATTATACGAAAGTCAAATCATGACCCGACGATATTCAACAATTTTAACATCACTAATATATAACGCTGACTCTAAACGGTGAGAATTATCCCAAAGAAAATGTGCATCTGAATTTTGCAAAGGGAAATTTTTCTCAAGCCTATTTCAACTACTAGCAATTTGGGCTCAACTACAAACTTACCAATCAACATAATCCTCTTCTGACCTCCTCAGCTTTCATCGACAAAGCTCTCTTTGTCATCTGAAGGATTTTCCCAAAATTGTGGAGCCTATGCCATTATTGTGCACGACACTGTCATTGAGCACCTCCCACTCTCAGAAATTATCAAAAAATGGAATTGAGCATGTGATTCAGCTTCAGTATCAATCGAAGAACCAACATGAGAATAGCTGTTGTAGATATTCAAGGCTTCATCGTCGAACACCAATTCCATCCTAAGAAAATAGCTATTAGGATTGGAATTCAATGTAGTAACTTTTTACTGTTGTCAAACGTGCCATTTTTCTCTTTGATTAAAGAGGATCGACGTGCCATTTGGAGAAAAATATTCACGGATTGCGGTATTCCTGGTTTTGTGGAATATCGTCAATTGGATGCCATCCTCAAGAAAAATCTGCATGGTGTTGATGTCATGTATGTGCGAGGACTTCAAAAACGACACTATGCTGTGAAATTTCAGCAATTGGACCTACCTACACGTATTGTGAACTTGATATTCTTTACAAATGGCTATAGGATATGTTACCAAAATTAAAATGTTTAATGAATTTGTATTCAAACTGTTTTATTTTATTTTTTACCTTATAAACATAACGAAAACAAAAACGTTGAACAACACGTGTCAACGAAAACAAAAAAACGTTGACCAACACGTGTCGAATCTAAAAATCGAACGGTGACCACCGCACGTGTTAACAAAAACGAAAAGACGTTGACCAACACACCTGGCATCGAATTGAAAAAATGCAACGGTGACCACCGCACGTGTTAACGAAAACGAAAAAACGTTGACCAACACGAGTGATCGAATCGAAAAAAACAAACGGTGACCACCGCACGTGTTAACGAAAACGAAAACAAAAAACGTTGACCAACACGTGGCATCAAATCGAAAAAAAACAGACGGTGACCACCGCACGTGTTAACAAAAACAAAAAACGTTGACCAACGTGTCATCGAATCGAAAACAACAAACAGTGACCACTGCACGTGTTAACGAAAACAGTCGGACGGAAGACTGAACGGTTCAATGAGTATCGCACATTAAAAATGACGGGCATAATACCATTTATGAGACGCCCTGTATCCGTATAACAAAAACTTTTGAATCCCCATACCCCCAATAATGCGCTGATTCATTTTCCCACCCAACATTTCATGTTTTTTTTCTCTTTAATAATATATTTTATAAACACATTTTTTAAACATCATTATTATTATTACACTCAAGCAATTTGAAAATCTTCATTCACAATCATTATTCTTTTTATATTATAACCACGCTGCTCGAAGCCGGCGTTCGGTGGATAACACGTAGATAACAGCGCCGATCGGCGACCTTGACCACTTCCGTCCCAGAACCAACTTTGCTGATTTACTAATATATTAATAAGTCTAAAACCAAATACACTTTTTTTTATAAGTAAATAGTGATAATATAGCTCTCGACTGAATTTTGGGTGGAGGGCTATTTCCATACAACATAAAATTTCAACGCGCTCTAGCGGCTACACTTTTTGGCCAAAATAACTGATTATGGTGTGCAATTTGTAGAGAACTAAATAAAGTTCAATCAGAATTAAACTGTTTAATTTATAATTATATTTTATAATATAATATTATAATAATTATGTTACGTTTATATTTAAACCAAAAATAAATTCAATGTTCTTTATTTTTGTACAGAATGGTCTACCTCAGATATTAATTCAATTTAGATCTAATGCACTCGATATTATTGACCTTTATTTTTTGTTACAATATTACACAATGGGCAAAAAAAAACTATTTACTTACTGATGTGGGCCCACTCACGTTCAAACCTAACTTAACCTAACCTAGATGTCCATGAAGTTTGGGTATATTTTTCAATGCTGAACAACTTTCCCAAATAAAATTTTCCAATATTTTCCAAAAACACGGTACTTTATTTTTGACTCAAAATCAAGTTTTTGAATGCTTCTCGTATTTTACTTGTGATTTGCTATATTTTAGTCAATAATAACGTTTTGCCGAAAAACCTGTAATAAAGAAGTTTTCCATACAGGGAAGGACAGAAGGTATATTATTGGGGGAGAAGGAATTTTAGCCGATTTTCCCAACTATCAACAGATACTCATTGGTATCAACAAAAATTAATATTTTTTATCAACAAAAAAGAAAGGGCATAGCCTGTGCTGGTAGAGGACGGCTATTATCATTATTTTCCGTGACGCTCCCACTAAAAATATACTCTATCATCAAAAACCAAAGAAATCATATCATATAAAATTATTATGAAATATATTGTTTAATACACAAAACAAATCATTATACTTTAAACATTTCATTCTTCACGATTTTAACTTTGTCCACACACTTATCATATTTTGAATATCCATCGAGTCACAAAGATCTTTTTCAGATTTAGTTAACATGAGCGAATCTAATCTTTTGTTGACCGTCAGTGAACGTAGCTCATTTTTAACAAACTGTAGCGTACTATGCAATCTTTCGTTTTTTGCTACCGAATATCCTGCAGTGAACATAAGCTGACACAGTCGAAAGGAAAGCTTCAAAATAGACTTACGTTCAGTAGCTGATCATTCATTGTCGCTCTTAAAACATACACGGTGTTTTCAAAATTGGAGCGATTAAGAAAAAAAAATTGTTATTGTTAAAATTGTTTTTTTGTTAACCAGCTGTCGTTCCCTTACGAACGGCAGCCCTCAAAAGTCGAAACTTGTGCGAGCCAAGGATTAACGAGGTCTGACTTTCAACGTGCGATTCCTAGCACTTTCTCGGGTCATCAGGAAAAAATTGTAGTCGCTAGGATTTGAACCTACACGACCAGCAGCATCAACCTTTGAACGTGACAGTCTTAACCATTGAGCTACCTAACCCTATAGTGGGTTGTTATATGGATCATAAAGAAATAATAAATGGCAAGAATTTTCGTGTTTGAAGCAATAAAAAAATTTCGAAATTTTTATGAAATCACTTTCAGTTACCTTTGTTTAGGAGGATTCTCCAGGTCACAGCGTGTCTGCCCGCCGGCATCGTTTCAGCGCGGTTTGCGAAGGCTGTAGACCTAGTAGTGATTTTCCGGCCAAAATGTATTCTTTCATTTCGTTTAATTTTGTCATCTTCTACTTCCCACTTCATTTATCCCTCCAATTTCAGAAACACCCTGTATATTCAAAAAAAAATTCAGAAAAGTTTTACCTGAAGAGCATAAACATCCGGTTTTTCACCAGGCGGGTATAATTCAATAATAGGTTGAAAGTTCCGAATGGTGAGCAGGTCACTGGATAACGGTAGAAAAATTTTTTTGTGTCCAATTCAACAGGGTTTTTTCTCGAATCATCAAGTTTCCTAGGAGTCTTCTGTGATGCCTTCGAAAGTCATACTCTGGCGAAATTCCGTTTTTTTGTGAAAACTTTTTTGCATTTTCAATTAAGTTTCATTTACTGTCGCTGCTTCGAATCTTTGACTTCGTATCGACTTCGTATTGTGCCTTCTATTTCAATGTTCAAGTTTGACGATTTCATAAGCTCAGTTATAATTTTCAGTTTGTATAAAACTGTTTTAAGAAACATCAAACAGCATATGAAGTCAAAACTTAGTATTCTCCTACTTTTTCTGATTTGCAGACAAAATATGCAGTTGCGTACGTTGTACCGTTCTGAATAATACAAATCAAATAACTTGTGAGTTCAATTTTGATATAGAAATATAAATAAACTAGTTTCAAAAATTATTTCGTTCTTTTTGTATTCACAATTCTCCCAACTCACAGGGTTCCCCCATCCCCCCAAAGGCCCGTCCCTGCTTCCATATGGTTTGGGATTGACACTGAATATGTTTTTGAGAAATGTTCATAATGGAGTCAACAGCAGAACCTCTGCAGCAGTATTCTGTGACTTGTCAATAGGTGTCAAAACAGTGTTGTTGCGAAAGCTACAACAAACCAGTCTTGCCTAAATAAAATTATGGCTTTCTGGAAGAATGCAGTATTTGAACATGGTAACAAACTCAACTATGGCAAACAAGCAGGAGTTCCCCAAGGATCTGTATGGGGACTAGTTTAATTTTTACCATAGATCAATGACCAAAGAATGCTGCCAGTCACAGGCTGCCTCTCACTATTTCCTGACACTACCTTGCAATGGCAAGACAAAGATTATGGTTAAGGACTAGTTTGATTCAAACGTGGCATTTGATGCAAATAATATAAACATAAATGATGATCGGTTTTTTGGATATTAGAGAAAGGAAATGCAATTATTAAATCATTCATCTTTCATGTTTAATATCTTAATAACTGAAAAATAAAACTTTAAAAATCTACACTTTATGGTCTCTCTCTCTAAAAGTATTCAAATACATTCAAAATATCTCCAACATGGAGTGTCTTCAATGATCAGGTTGCCTCATTTTACACAAATTCTGTAGAGGTAACATAGTTATCTCATTTTTAATTTTTACCACACCTTCGTGAACATCAATCGAGAGTAGCTCTCCAGTTTGTTCTCGTTCTTCACCAATAATAACCTAAAACAGAAAAAAGCAGATATTCCTAGGATTCCATACTTTTGACTGTATATAATTATATAAGAGCTACAGATAGTATTGAATTAATTACCTTAAACTGATCTCCTCTTTGAGGTCTCACAGGGTCTAAATGATCTGACATAATATTCACTACTCGATCTTCTGCGGGAAGAAATACAGTACACATAGCTCCCGAGATACTCCTTATTACTCCTGTCTGGCCAACAAGGCCTGAATCGTCATGGCTGTCACGAATTCGAACCTGCAAAAATTAAAAAAAAAACTTTAAATTCAATCAAAAAAATGACCTACAGGTGTTGCTATAAACAATAAATTATTTGGAGGTCATAACAAAAAATTATCTGAAATTATCATTAATAAGTGAAGTAAAAAAGTAATGAAACTCCTACTAAAAAGTCTACTGAATCATTCCAGATTTCATATAAAGATTTACATCTCTCCATAAAAATTGTTGAATATAAAAACAGAAAGAAATTATCAAAAACAAATGGTTGAAATGCCTACACAAATTTTTAACAAAAACAAAATTCAAAGCATTGGCTCAACTTTCGTTTAGCTGAAATCGGTTATACAAAAACTGTTGCCATGGCAACCGTTGCTATGATAACGAGTAAACAAAAACAATTCCAATCTTGCGGAAATGCGCGGTTGCCAAGTTATCTGCTTAAGATTAGCTGAAATCGGTTATGAAAAAACTGTTGCCATGGTAACCGTTGCTATGGTCGAGAGTAAACTAAAACGATATTCCCACTTTGCGGAAATGCGTGGAAATGCGTGGTTGCCAAGTTGGGTCAGTTATAGTTTAGCTGAAATCGGTTATGCAAAAACTGTTGCCATGGCAACCGTTGCTATGGTAACGAGTAAACAAAAACACAATTCCGATCTTGCGGAAATGCGCGGTTGCCAAGATCTGCTTAGATTAGCTGAAATCGGTTATGAAAAAACTGTTGCCATGGTAACCGTTGCTATGGTCGAGAGTAAATTAAAACGGTATTCCCACTTTGCGGAAATGCGTGGTTGCCAAGCTGGGTCAGTTATAGTTTAGCTTAAATCAGTTACGGAAAAACTGTTGTCATAGCAACCGTTGCTATGGTTACGAGAATACAAAAACCAGCTTCTCTTGGTGCCGAAATGCGTGGTTGCCAAGTTGGGTCAGGTATAGTTCAGTTACGGCAAAAGAAGAAAGAGAATAAAGACAATGGACAAAGTAGTAACATGAAGGCGAGCGGGTCCGCGCGCGCAGATTTGCGAAATGTCGGCCTGACCCGCTCGCGTTTACGGAAAAACTGTTGCCATGGCAACCGTTGCTATGGTTACGAGAATACAAAAACCAGCTTCTTTTGGTGCGAAAATGCGTGGTTGCCAAGTTGGGTCAGTTATAGTTCAGGTACGGCAAAAGAAGAAAGAGAATAAAGAAAATGGACAAAGTAGTAACATAAAGGCGAGCGGGTCCGGCCGACATTTCGCAAATCCGGCCTTACTTACCAGTTTGTTAAGAAGGGGTATACCTTCTGAAAAAGGTCCAAGTAAATATGAGGCATGAAGGGGGAAGTAATGATCCCAAGTAATTGGGGAGAAGCCCCATGATGAAGAAAATATAATAGCGTCTCACTTCAACTCAGTGCGGTATAAAATATTTACAACTTTCATAGTATGTCTTTGACCTTGAACGCTTGAAGGGTTTGGAGGCTGTATAAGTACGCAAACGGTCTACCCTTTTACGACCACAGCTGGCTTAAAATTATTTTAATGTCCAGTATTCTCTAAAAGGCAGAATTCAAATATATGGATGGATGGATATTTCGTATATTGATTGGTATTGATATAACTTATGAAAATAGCAAACATCAGACCTGATTCAAAACTACGATTCAAATATCGCGTTTATCGACATCTAAATAGCAAAATCATTCAAAATATGAAAATAACTCCCTACGGAACTTCATTAGAGACATTTATGGAAAATTTTTATGAAAAAGTCTGCTGTTGCATTTTTTCCAATTGTATTGTTTTAGCGTACGAGACTTTCGAATTTCTCCGAGTGTGAAAAATAAGTAGCACAATCAGACGTAAAAGGGTGACATAGAAATGTATGTCAATTCCCTTGAATAATTTTTTTATCTTGGAAGTCATTGCATATACCTATAGATATATATATATTATTTTCAAAAATATTTGGGTAGCAGTCAGTTGACCAGTTTAGTTATATATTCTTCGTTTTTTAAATCGAGCTTTCGAAAATATTTATTTTCTTTGTCAAGATTTTAACTACAATATAAAATGGATGAATAAATGGTGTTTTAACAGTTGATTAATACTTACTAACGTGGAATTAAATAGTTATTTATTGTATACATGTGTTAGAGCAAAACGTCAAATCATTTTGTGATGAAAAATTTCCGCGATTCTGATTCTAAATGAATGTGATTGTGAATAAAACGTTGTATTGCATGCGTGTTTTAGATATCATTTTATTTGAGCGAGAATGCGCAAGAAATTTAAACGCTCGAGCTTCGCTCTCGCGTTTAAACATTCTTGGGCAAATAAAATGTATCTAAAACACGCATGCAATACAACGTTTTATTCACAATCACATTCATTTAGAATCAGAATCGCGGAAATTTTTCATCACAAAATGATTTGACGTTTTGCTCTCACAGCGGCTGTCACCTCCTCAAAAATCATTGAAATAACATACAAAAATTATGATAAAACGAAGAACGAAATGTCTATTAATATAAATGTTAATGTTAATATTAATAATAAATAAGTAAAATGTGATTGATATTCAAGATTGTATTTTTCATTATTCCACTAGTGGAATAAAGTAATTTCATTATTCCACTAGTGGATAAAGTGGTACTTTATATGGTTCATAAGTGTGGATAAAACTTCAATTATAAGGTGATTGTGGATAAAAGAAATTTACATCATTAACAAACATGAAGAATTAGTGACACTTGAAAAATACAGACAGGTAGGAACGCACTGACAGAATGATGAGTGATAAATATACATATATAGGATGATAAAAACATAAAATTTGTGAAGATGAATAAAATCTGAAAAATACTAAATAAATTCAAGGTGGTCGACTATTGGAGAAAATCTGTTTACTTCTGTGTAAAATGTAAGTGTATATAGAACTCAAATATTTTATGTCAGTTCTTTTGTTGACTGTATTAGTTTTGTTATTGATGTGAACCATTTCCAAAAAAAGTCTTTTTCTCAAATTGCTTTCTACATCAAGAACTCTCGCATTGTCATAGTCAATACGATGGTCTTTGTCTATGGTATATTCAGATAATGCACAAGATCTAATATTCCTCCTAGAATCCCTCTTATGTGAAGTAATGCGATCTTTGAGCATTCGTTTAGATTGGCCAATATACACTTGATCACAGTCTTTGCAAGGAATTTCATAAATAATATTGGATTTGAAAATGGTAGGTATTGGAGTTTTCAATTTTGAATATAAATTCGAGATTGTGGTGATATTTCTTTTTGCAATCTTTATTTCTTCATTTCTAAAAACATTTATTAATTTAGGAGTCAAATCGTGGATGTGTGGTAAGCTCTTATAATAGATCATATTAGTGGAATTTGGTGTTCTTATATCCGGAATATAAGAGGAATTGTTTCGTGAAGGAGTACTAAAAAGAATTTTATTAACCAAAGAATATGGATAAGAATTTTCAAGTAAAATGTCTTTAAGTTCATTCAAACATTCAATTCGCAAAGAAGGGTGAGTCAACTTCTCAACCCTACTTTTCTGATTGTTGATCATATTAATTTTGATTTTAGTGGTATGATACGAGTGATAATTTATGAGACGATTACTATTGATAGATTTTCTTTACCATTTTGTTATTATTTTATTATCGTCCATTCTGATCAACTTCATATCAAGAAACGGAACTGAATTATTTTTCTCCTCCTCCACTGTGAATTGAATATTCTCATCATAACCATTGAATACTGAAAGAACTTCTTGAATTCTTTGTTTTGGTAGAGAAAGAATGAGGTCATCAACATATCTCTTGATGAAGGGAAATTCAAAATCAAACTTTTCGATACATTGATCTAAAAGATCATCTAAAACATAACTGGATAGTATTGGAGATATACTAGAGCCCATTGGAGTACCAAAAAACTGTTTATAGAATTTTCCATCATATACCAAATAAGAATAATCAAAAATGAATTCAATCACATCGATGAATGACTTTTTATCAAATAGGCAGGAATTAGAAATAACACTCCATTTACTCTCTGTGTACGTTTGTACTCGATTTCTACTTCGACTTATTGTTTTTAATCGTATTTTAGTTGAAAAATATCAGCAGTGACAAGACAGACGTTTTACTTTTTTACTGACACTTCAATACTTCACATTCTAAACAAGACAATACACAATACGAAAAAATAAACAATATACAAGGTGATATACGTAGAAACACTCCCCCTCAGTAATGTACTATCGTTCATTACTCTTAGTCTGGTTCTACGTTTAGAACACATAATTTAGCAACAGGCCTTTTAAATGTACCCGATGCTGTCTTGATCAACTACTCGAATGTTGCCATCAGTTCCATGATAAACTGAAGTCACAATCCCTTTGGGCCAGGTGTTTCGACAAAGGTCACCATCGACTAGGATTACCACATCTCCTACTCTAATTTGTCTGCGTTGACTACTAAACCATTTAGTTCTCTTGGTGAGTACAGGTAAATATTCCTTAATCCAGCGGTGCCAGAAATGATCTGTCAGAAGTTGGGAAAATCGCCATTGTTTTCTGCTGATCAGATCTGATTCATCGAATTTTCCTGGTATTTGTGAAGAGCTTGATGAGCCAAGCAAAAAATGGTTTGGAGTGAGGGCTTCTGCATCTGTGTGGTCCAAAGAAACGTGAACCAATGGCCGGCTATTCACAATATTTTCAGCCTCTATTAAAAGGGTTTGTAGAACTTCTTCACGAGGTGCTTTCTCTTTCAAAACAACGTTAAGTGACATTTTAACAGATTGTATAAGCCGTTCCCAGCTTCCACCCATATGCAGTGCTAAAGGACTAATGAAGTTCCACTCGATGTTTTTTGGAGTCAATTCTGTTATGATTTGGTCTTGGTTCAATTCTTCCAGGGATTTATTCAGTTCTTTCTCGGCACCTCGCAGATTAGTTCCGTTGTTTGAGAAAATTTTCTTCGGGTGTCCTCGCCGACCAATGAATCTTCTGATTGCCATTATTGCCGAGTCAGTAGTGAGTGAATTAGCCAACTCTAAATGGATGGCCCGTGTACTCATGCAAGTGAAGAGAACTCCATACCGTTTTTCCCTCCTTCGACCAATTGTTACGAACATAGGACCAAAATAGTCCATTCCTGTGATGGTGAATGGTCTGACAAAAGATGTCAATCTCGAAGTGGGTAGTGGGCTCATTTCTGGAACGTCAATTTTCACACGTCTGTTTTTGCACCATTGGCATTTGGTCCAAGAGTTTGTTACTGCAGATCTTACATTAAAAATCCAATAGCGTTGTCTCAGCTCGTTCACAACATAAGATTGACCATTGTGATTTGCCCTATTATGATAATGAGATATCAATAACTTGGTATAACGGCATTTTGGATCCAAGATTATGGAATATTTGGTGTCTTCTTTTAAGTCATTTGAATAAACTATCCTACTTTTTATTCGTAAAATTCCATCTGAATCCCATATCGGGGATAACTTGTACAATTTACTGGAATTCTCAACTTGTCGGCTCTTCTTCAAATGATTAATTTCTTCAGAGAACTCTTCAGACTGTACATGTTGTATCCACAACTTTTCAGCGTCATTTATTTCATCTGGAACCAATTCTGAGATCCTCTTTGAAGACTTTTTAACTTTTTGTATGAATCTCAAAACCCATGCTGTTGCACGGATAATTTTCAGCCAAGATGAAAATCGTGTCACTTCTGGTAGAGTTACGAAGATTCGTGGGATTGTTAATAATTACGCCAACAAATATTTTCTTCATTTCGGATGTGTCTTTTTCGGAACACTCCATATGTGGCCATTCCTTCTCATCCAACCTCAAGAATTGTGGACCATACCACCATCTGTCCTCTGATCCCGAATAGAAGGTTTTTCCATCTCTGGTCGCAACATCAGCAACATTTTGTTTTGTAGGTACCCAGTTCCACTGTTACAAGTCGGAGTTTTCAGAAATTTCAACCACTCTGAGCGACGAAAGGTTTGAAGACGGTTGCGTCTGTTCTCAGCCAACTAATGACGGTTTGTGAGTCAGTCCAGTAGAAACAAGTGGTGATTTTAATACTATGATTTTCCATGATTGTGACTGCTAGCCTGCTGCCCAATACAGCAGCTTGCAGTTCGAGCCTCGGGATTGACATCGGCTTCAAAGGACTCACTCTGGATTTAGCCATAACAAAACTCGTGCTTACGATGTTGTCTATTTTGAATCGAAAGTATGCTATCGCAGAGTAGGCTTTAGCACTTGCATCGCAAAATACGTGCAGTTGTAATTCTTTGCTTTTGAAAATATCTCGAACATAACAACGAGGAAAAGTAAGAGATGAGATGTTTTGTATCTCTTTCACCCAAGTCTTCCACGTTTTCAGGATATCGAGTACATCATCCCAATCAGTTTTTCTACGCCAAATTTCTTGTAGAAGAATCCTTGCCTTTATGGTGAAATTGCTCAAAAATCCCAACGGATCGAAAATGGACATCACCGTTTTCAGGACCACCCGTTTCGTTATGTCGTTCCTTTCCGCCAAAAGTTTCAATTCGACTTCGTTCCATTTGATAGAGAAACAAAAATTGTCTTCATTTGGATCCCAAATCAAACCAAGTATTCTCTCAACCGGTAAGGCAGCTTCCTCCTCTAGGTCCATGTTTTTCGATTTCGTGGTTCTCAAGTGCGATGGGATGTTTTTCAATAGTTCCTTATTGTTCGACGCCCAGTTTCTTATCATAAAACCTCCCCTACGATGGACTTCGATTACATTTGATGTCAGTTGTTTGGCTTCTTCCAAGGTATCAACGCTATCGAGGTAGTCGTCAACGTAGTGTTGCTCTGTGATCGCCCTTGCAGCATCAGGAAATTGGTTTTGGAATTCTAAAGCATTTTTCCTCATGACAAACTGTGCAGATGTTGGCGAGGATACGCACCCGAAAGTCATCGATATCATTTCGTATACAGCAGGTTCTTGCTCTCTTTTTCTACCCCTCCACAAGAATCTTTGGCAGCATCTGTCTTTTTCTCTGATCTGCACTTGATGGAACATTTCCAAAATATCACCGGTGAAAGCAATGTTTCTTTGTCTAAATTTGAACATCACACCAAGCAGAGAGTTTAGTAAGTCTGGACCCTTGAGAAGGACATCATTGAGGCTTACTCCATTAGTTTTAGCTGCAGCATCAAAAACGAAGCGTATTTTTCCTGGCTTGTTAGGATTCGTTACCGCAAAATGTGGAAGATACCACACATTTTTTGTTTCCTGGGCTACTTCTTTTGGTTTCAATATTCTCACATAATTTTTTGTTAAATATTCCAATATTTTGTTCTCGTAATCTCTGGCGAACTCGGCATCTCTGTCCATTTTCTTTTCAATGGATTTCAGACGATTCAATGCAGAGATTTTTTTTTTGGTAGGCAAATATCGTCGCTTTTCCATAGTAGACCGGTTTCCCACCTGTTTGGAACTATTCTCCTCGTGGTTGTTTCTAGGATTTCACTAGCACGTTTTTCTAGTGGGTTTTGAAGATGTTGTGAGTTTTCAATGCCCAAATTGTCTATTCTGAACGAGTTCTTGACCAGCTCATGCAGATCTTCATTGTATTGATGAGTGAAAAATGAAAATTCATCAACTCGGCCCAGGTATGATTTTTGTATGTTTCCATGGACTACCCACCCTAACTTGGACTTCGACAATATTGGACAATTTTCTCCTCCTTCGTGGACTTCTCTTGCGATTATCAAATCTATATTATCTTGTCCAATCAAAATAAGCGGTTTTGCTTCAGCCAATGATGGTAAATCTACTTGATTTATATAGTTCCACCTTCTGCCAATGTTTTTTATATTTACACTTTGTACAGGAAGAGACAATGCTTTCACAGTGCGAACGTTGGACATAACATAATCATTTGTTTCATGTTTGCCTCTGATACAAACGGTTACTCTCTTCGAATCTTGCTCCTCGCTTTTCATGCAGTTTGTCCACGTGATTCGTAATGGATCTATGGGACCGTCAGCACCAATTTCGTTAGATAAAGATTCGTCAATCATGGTGACGGTAGAACCTTCGTCAAAGAGGGCGTAAGTAAACCCTTTGGACCACTCACTTCAACTGAAGCGATTCTGAGGAGAACTTCGGTCTAATCGGTGCCATTACTTTGGAAACTGACTTGCTGTTGTATTGGCTGAGGAGAATCTTGTCCTAGTTGGCCTAGCTGTGGTGTATTTCTGCCTTCTTTGTGGAGAAGTTGATGGTGCTTGAAAGTACACCCGTTTGTACCGCAGGTTTTTTTCATTCTGCATGATTTTGTGATATGAGATGAAGTAAGACAGCTGAAACAGACTTTATTTTTCTTCACCCAATCCCATCGATTTTCTACGTCGAGTTTTTGGAAATTATTACATTTCTCAACTTCATGTCCCTCTTTCTTGCAGAATTTGCATTTGAATAAAGGTTTTTCGTTATGCAGAGAGGTAGTACAAACAATTTTTTTCTTTTTTTCATGTTCCTGGGTCGGATTTGTAGCATACATAGCTGCTTCACTATTTTCTTCCAGCCATTCGGAAAAATTGATTATATTGATAGGCATTCCAGGTCTAGTTTTCTTCATATCGACTATTTTTCGTCCCCATTCCATTCTCAGAGAAGAAGTCAGTTTGATCACCAGATCATTCAAAAGTTGGGGGTTCGACAAATGTTCTTGACCTTTCAAACTTCTCAAAGTGATAGCCAGATTTTTTACTTTCATTGAAAAATCTAAAATATTTTCCAATTTGTCTTCTCTGATCACAGGAATTTTAACAGCTGACTCAATCAGATCCTGAATAATAATTTCAGGTCTACCGAACCTTTTCTCGAGAGTTTTTATGATTTCGTCCACTTCTTGAGTGAAACTTAGAAGGGCACTCACCGACTTCTTTGCTGCACTTCTCAGGCGTTTTTGCAGACGAATAATATTTTCACTTTTGGAGAATCCACAGATGCGTGTTGAATCATTGAACTGAGTAATAAAATTCATCCACTCTCCTGGCTCCCCGGAAAAAAAAGGAAGATCTTTGCACATGGATTAGCGGGCCATAAATTTGCTCAAATGCATGTCTTCATGGGTCGAATTTAGTGTTGGTGGTTGAAAATTATCTATGGTATTAACCCAGTTTTGGATGAAAGACGATTTATTTGACATAACTGACTGAGTATCATATTCTTTCAGTTCATTTTTACTACTAGATGCACGGCTAGATCGGTAATTCTCTTCTAACTCCGCTTTTTTCAATTCAGTTTCCTTTTCAATGACCTTTTTATTTATTTCCAAGGTAATGTAACAGTTGTTATGTATAGTAATGAATATAAACAAAAGAGTCAAATATTATTAGATGACAAAAAATATTACAGATTACTGAAGAGAGATCCAACATCTACTTGGCAACAGAAAGCTAATAAAATGATTTCACAACTTAAGAACAAAAAAATGTTAGATGAATCGATTGTAAAAATATTACAATTAGCAATTCTATAGCACCAAGATTTTATACTCTTCCAAAAATCCATAAGCCTATCTTATCAATGAAACCCATTACTTCATCGATAGATTCACCAAACAGTAAAATTGCCAAATACATAACTGAGATTTTGACCAATGCTTATAACACCAATATTCCGTATCACGTAGGGGATTCTTTTGAATTCAGCGAATTCATAAATGGTATCACTTTGCCAGAAAACTTTGTTATTATAAGTTTGGATGTCAAATCTCTTTTCACAAATTTGCCACTTGAATAAGTAAAGAAGAGTATCGAGAGTAAATGGGGTGTTATTTCTAATTACTGCCTATTTGATAAAAAGTCATTCATCGATGTGATTGAATTCATTTTTGATTATTCTTATTTGGTATATGATGGAAAATTCTATAAACAGATTTTTGGTACTCCAATGGGCTCTAGTATATCTCCAATACTATCCAGTTATGTTTTAGATGATCTTTTAGATCAATGTATCGAAAAGTTTGATTTTGAATTTCCCTTCATCAAGAGATATGTTGATGACCTCATTCTTTCTCTACCAAAACAAAGAATTCAAGAAGTTCTTTCAGTATTCAATGGTTATGATGAGAATATTCAATTCACAGTGGAGGAGGAGAAAAATAATTCAGTTCCGTTTCTTGATATGAAGTTGATCAGAATGGACGATAATAAAATAATAACAAAATGTTATAGAAAATCTATCAATAGTAATCGTCTCATAAATTATCACTCGTATCATACCACTAAAATCAAAATTAATATGATCAACAATCAGAAAAGTAGGGTTGAGAAGTTGACTCACCCTTCTTTGCGAATTGAATGTTTGAATGAACTTAAAGACATTTTACTTGAAAATTCTTATCCATATTCTTTGGTTAATAAAATTCTTTTTAGTACTCCTTCACGAAACAATTCCTCTCATATTCCGGATATAAGAACACCAAATTCCACTAATATGATCTATTATAAGAGCTTACCACACATTCACGATTTGACTCCTAAATTAATAAATGTTTTTAGAAATGAAGAAATAAAGATTGCAAAAAGAAATATCACCACAATCTCGAATTTATATTCAAAATTGAAAACTCCAATACCTACTATTTTCAAATCCAATATTATTTATGAAATTCCTTGCAAAGACTGTGATCAAGTGTATATTGGCCAATCTAAACGAATGCTCAAAGATCGCATTACTTCACATAAGAGTGATTCTAGGAGGAATATTAGATCTTGTGCATTATCTGAACATACCATAGACAAAGACCATCGTATTGACTATGACAATGCGAGAGTTCTTGATGAAGAAAGCAATTTGAGAAAAAGACTTTTTTTGGAAATGGTTCACATCAATAACAAAACTAATACAGTCAACAAAAGAACTGACATAAAAAATTTGAGTTCTATATACACTTACATTTTACACAGAAGTAAACAGATTTTCTCCAATAGTCGCCCACCTTGAATTTATACGACCAATTGAAAAGTGAAAAATTGTGAGAAACATACTAGGCATTTTTTTATCGCAAAAATAACACCAGGATCTGTTTCAGAACACCCTAAAACCCCCAAATCTCAGTGATAATTCATTAAAATATACAGGGTGTCATCTGTAAGTAACAACATTTTTTATTTGTTATTCATCGGCAATGTTGGGTAGTTTTCGATTTTTTTCCTTAGTCACGAAGTACCTGAAAATGTTCAAATAATGCTGTTGGGAATGTTCCAATATTACTTTTTCATGGCTACCTACGACCAAATTGAAAAGTGAAAAATTGGTAAAAATATACCAGGGATTTTTTTATCGAAACACTCTGAAACCCCCAAATAGCAGTACTCAATTATTTGAAATATACAGGGTGTCACCTGTAACTGACATAGTATTGATTTTTATTCATCCGTAATGTTTAGTTGTTTTCGATTTTTTTCCATAATCACTAATTACTTAAGAATGTTCGAATAATGTTGTAGAAAATATTCAATTATTACTTTTTCATGCTAAGCCTGGTCAAAAAGTGAAAAAGTGTGGAACACACATCAAGGAATTTTGTAGCGCAAACGTAACAGCGGATTCTGTTTCAGGAGACCCTAAAATTCCAAGACCCCAATTCTTGAATCATAAAAATATACAGGGTGTCATCTATAACTGAGAGAATTGATAACGCTTATTTAGGTATTCGTAGCGTTTAGTTGATTTACAAAATTTCTTCTCGAGTCATAAAGTACCCAAAAACGTTCAATTGATGCTGTACAAAATACCAAATATTACTTTTGATGCCAAGATATGATCAGTTGAAAGTTGAATTATAAAGGAAAACATACTGAAACATGTCTAACTCTTTATTAAATAAATTTTGTTGCTAGTTTTACAGATGACACCTTGTATATTTTAATGATTTAAGTAATTAGATCTGAGAGGTTCAGATTGTTTCGAACCACAATTTGGTTTTGTGATGAAAACAAGCTCTGAAATGTTTCCCAGTGTTCCTATTTCTGAATATTATAAATAAAAATATAATCACGAGTATAATCATTTTTTTCACAAAACTAACACCGGAGTCTCGTTCTCAACAAGCTTAACAAGATTTATGAATAAAAAGTGAGATATGTTACCATTTACAGGATGATATCCTGTATAATTTCATTACCCGGGCAACGAATTCTGGAGGTTTTGCGGTATTTCTAAATATTTTGGGTGCTTCTTGATTGGAAAAGAAATATTCAGAAACAATTCATCATTACGGATAAACAAAAGTTATCAAATTTGCTAGCTACAGATGATACCCTGTATATTTTTAGATTTAAGTATTGAGGTGAGAATTTCAGGGTGTTCTGATCCAGAAATGTTTGTGCTCAAAGTATCCTTAATGTATTTTCCCCATTTTTTCGTCTCTCAACTCGTCATATCAAGCCATGAAAAAGTAATATTTGGTTATTTTCTATGGCAGTAATTGAACATTTTTGGTAATTTGTTACTATAGAAAAAAAAATCAAAAACTACCAAAGATTACGGATGAAAACAAATTGAAAATGTTGCTAGACTGTAAGACACCCTGTATATTTTAATGAGATCTGGGGGTTTTAAGCATATTCTGAACCAGAATCTGATGTTAGTTTCGAAGTAAAAAATCTTTTAGTCTATTTTTCCTAGTTTTTCACTTTTCAACTGGTCATAGCAAGCCATGAAAAAGTGAAATTGGGGTATTTCTTATACTCAGCATCAATTGAACACGTTCAGACCCTTTGTGACAAAAAAAATCGAAAGCAACAGATCATTTCGGATGAATAAAAATTAATAATGTTGCTAGTAACAGATGCCACCCTGTATATTTTAATGAATAAAGCACTTAGACCTAGGGGTTTCAGGGTGTTCTGAAACAGAATCTGGTGTTATTTTTGCGATAAAAAAATGCCTAGAATGTTTTTCCCAATTTTTCACTTTTCAGTTGGTCGTAGGTAGCCGTGGAAAATGGATATACGAATATTTCATCAACCTCAAGTTAGATATTTTAGGGTACTATATGTTATGAAAAATAACTTTTGATATCACTGTACTGTCAAGAAAATACGAAGGTGTGGCTGCTCAAAGTGGGACACACTGTATATACATATATATATATATATATAGTATATATATATATATGATATATATATGACGTAACGATCATGTTGACACGAGACATAGGCGAGCGGCGTAAATCTCGTGCGACTGTCGTTAATCTCTTGCGCGTGTGTTAGTAGCAATTACATGATCGTTGCATATATAATTTTTTCTACGACCACTACAAAATTAAAACAAAACTTTATTTCAATCTAGTTATGTTCAAACTTTACTTCAACATGAATTTCAATACGGACATTGTGGCCACAAAGATTTGAATTTCATTGGTAGTACTTCTTCTTCTTCAACATAAAATAAAGAAATGTTTATCTTTTGTAAAACAACAGTCCATAATAGGCGAGGACACGAAATTTTCAAAATATTTTTAATATATTCTACAGCTTATGAACACTAGTGACAATTATCATTTTTTTTTTGTTGAGTTGTCTGAAACATGAAAAAAAAATATTTAAAGTTCATAAATTCAAATGACTTCTTTTCAGCGCCATTGTGACGTACTACCCCGAGCAACCAATCCCACTGTTGACAGCGTTAATTAATTTAGCAACGTTGCCACACTTAAGTTATGTCCACAAAACACAAATGCTCACGGACAAGTAAATGCAATAATACGCATGCTCAATTCGGTCTCGTACAAAAGGAGTGGTCCTTTTTCTCAGAGTAATAAAAGACCATAGAGATGCCTTTTCCATCCTTGTCTGGAAGGCAACATAACTTTGTTTGTTTACAAGCGAGGGCCTTATACATGTTAAGTCCGTATTTAATCGGAGAGTTTCGTGCATTCCCGCTCATTTCATTCGGATCAAGTTGTCATTCTTCGTTGCAATTATGGTCCTTCTTACTCCAAATGTAAATAAACCGTCCATAACATTTGAACGCCCAATGCCCACAAATAGGTCACATGCATGTATCACAAAATCACTGGAATTTTTGTGTGCACCATCTACTTTGTTATTAAATCATTAAACATTGTTTCATTTAATTGTAACTTTTGAAAGTTTTGAACAATCCAGATTTTAAAATGTGAAGTAAATTTGAATTTGGTAAAACGCGCGCCTTAGTATGACATCAAAGTTCATGTAAACAAAATGTATTTTTCATGGTATTGACTTGTTGATCAGTCTATCTAGAGTTTTTCAAGTGGTTGATTATTATCTATTTATTATTGAGTTACTGCAAACCTACCGAAATTATGTTTTCTTTGGATAATCTTTGTTGACAAGTATTTTGACATCACACCCTACCGCCAAAAGACAATCGTTTGAATTTCCACTATTTTTCAATCATTAATTTATTGGAACAAATAGGAAAAACATGCATGAGACCTTTTGTATAGAAAATGATAGTTCATGTTCATAGTTATTTGTTTAGGTATAGGCAGGGCATCTCTATGTGTTTTATTCTGAGGTTTATAGTCATTCACTCAACTAGTACCTATAAACGGGAAAAAAGTATTCAAACTCTGAAATAGGTACCTTTAAGGCGAAACAAAAATAAATGACTAGCTTTTCTCTTGAACATCATTTTGATGGACCACAATAATTCACAATATTAAAACTATCAAGTTTTTTGTTTATATTCAAACATATTGTTTTATGACAGATCCAATATTTTCACGGTGGTTTTCACACCTTTAAAATTCGCCATCGTCGTTTGACATTGGAAATAATGTCTTCAGTCACTTCTCTATGGTTTTATGCTTTCTGGTTTATAGTTTTAGAAGCTTGGCAACGTTGCCGTTAAACGTCAGATTCAACCCGATAACGCCTATTGGCTGCTCGGGCACGTACGTCAACAAGAGCGCCAATATTAGTAGCTTCAAAATTTGCTATTTTTCAGAACGAAATTAGACTAGCTGTAATTGAAATTTGACTCGAACAATATTTTCTGGGTACATTTATATATGCATTATGTATTTTACAACACATTTTGAGCACAAATATTTTTTCGTGTCCTCGCCTATTATCTTTATATTTGTTCATAGTTTTTTTTTTTCGGTGGAATTGAATTTTTATAGACAGTTTTTGCTTTGATATAAATTTCTGTTGGTGTGCAAGGTAACTCTTCACTACTTGACATGTTTACATAATGAAAATCCGTGTCAGTCTCGATGGGACCGCTGACGTTGGAACGATTGATGATAATTCGGAAGAGCATCGTCCATAAAAATATCTATAAAACAGAGACAGATCGACATTTCTGCGGTGTTCCAGAGAAGTGAGCGAGCTTGTGAATGGATTATTACCGACGAGACGAAGGGCTCTTTTTTTTTGGGCAGAATCTAAAAGTTCCATTGTGTGTTTGGGTGCTTCACTCAATATATGGAAACCCAAGACTGGTCGGATTTGTGCCTTATAAATCATAATGAGTTGACGGAAAATGAAATAAGTTTTGGCACGACATCATTTGAACGACATCATGTATACAATGGTTCATCAAAAATCGTCTAATATTAGGTAACCTGTGGTAATTTTTCTTTTGAACTGAAGTAGAGTCCAAAATTGTTGGTGCAAAGTTGTTATATTTTTTGTTAACACCGAAGCTTGCTCAAAATAGTACAGTAACAAGGAAATAATGCTAAATAATATCGAGTGATAAAAAAAATCAAATATTTATTTATCAATGAAATACTTGTTTATTGGGAATATGGAGACATGTGAGCGAACAAAAATAATTAGAGAAAACCTGAGACGAGATTCAGCCGAACTCCATACGTGGATAGGGATAAATTCTGCCTTTCTATCTAATTTTTTAATAATCAAAAGAACACGTCTTATGATTTTCTTTCAAATTTAGTATTTTATCCAATACATGACAGTTATGACTGTCATTATTAATGTCATTTTAGAGAAGTAAACTATCAAATAACACACTAGTGAGTTATAATCCATAACTCACTAGTGACTTAGTGAATTTTCTCTCTATCAATTTCTAGTAACTTTCGGTCTGTTATGATACCTGTTCGTTGAATAAATGTTCTTGGGTTGAACCATTTCATGTCATTATGTTGGTATATCTGATAAACCAACAAAAGAATTGATAAAAAAATTGTCGTGTGTAAATACAACCAATATTCGTCAATTTCAGTATTTATTCATTCGACATATTCTCAACTTCAATAATCCCATCAACAACTTATATTGGTTTCATCTCCTGTGCTAAATTTTCGTGAATAGCTTCAGTATTATTTCCAAATTTAATGAATGAAACAACAATCCATTCAAACATCCATAGTATCCATGTAAAAGTTCATATTTATGTGAGGGCGCTCGAATCAGTGAAGAAGAAAAAAAGATCTCTCTCAGAGAACTTTTTCGAAAAAAAAATTATTTAGTGAATCTGGTCGAATTTCTGCCATTTTTAAGTCATTTAAAAAAAATGAAAAAGTACTCTGAGAGATGCCTAGATCTAACCTTTTGAATTCAGATAGTGAAAAAAAATCTCGAATATATTGAGCGAGCTCCGAGTATTTCGCTTTCTCCTGCTCCTTGTTTCACCAATAGCCACTAATAAGGTTAACCCCCTCTTAAGTCAAGATACCTATGAATATTTTTTATGCGTCATTTCAATTCAAAACTATCATTTTGAAAATGTCGATAATAAGCGAGGTGCCTCTTCCGAGAAATCGGCAAGAAGCCTTCGAATTTGCTCTATATCATGGTTTTGTGTCTCCAGCACCTCTTTGTAGAAAGAAATGCAAATACCACAATGAATCAACTGAACCGTTTTCACATTACTATTTCGGAGAAACCGATTTAGGAATGTAAGAAAAAAATGTAGAGCGGATATCATTGTAGCTAAAGGAACGTGGTTTGAAAATAGCCGGTTGTCTCCACAGAAAGAGTTCAGGTATTTATTCCTCAGTAATATATGTACACATCACAATTTCAAAAACTTGATTTCACAGGGTTCTCTTTGGTTTCGTTCACAACGAAAGCTATGAGCGAATAGCGTTGGGATTTGAGGAAACACTGTCGCATGCTACTCTTGCCGCCAGGATGAAGTTTCACGCAAATGCAAGTATCTTGCCCAAAATCGGTGGCCCCGGCATTGCAGTTCAGGTATAAACACATTTCCAGTTTCTTCTTTAATCAATTTTTGATTTCTCGAATTGCTTCATTTATTTATGTATTTTGTAATTTCAGGTTGATGAATCGAAGTTCGGAAAAAGGAAATATAATCGAGGAAGAATTGTAGAGGGTCACTGGGTTCTGGGATTGATCGCTGATGACTCGGTTGATTTAAGGTTAATCGTTTGTCCAGAAAATCAGAGAGATGCCGATACCCTAATACCAATTATTCAACAACATGTAGAACGGGGATCAATTATTCACAGTGATATGTGGAAGGGTTACTCAGAGCTATCTGAATGTGGGTACTGTCATAGAACTGTTAATCACAGTGTTGAATTTGTGGCTTCTGATGGTACCCACACTCAAAGAATCGAGTCCCAGTGGAGTGCAGCTAAAAAGTTTTTCAAGGGCCAGCATGTGTCCCTCAAGATGAGTTTGCTGACAGACTTTGTGAATATTTATGGAGGCGACATTGTAAAAACAAAAAATATCGATCCTATGTTAGATCTACTCAATGCCATCAGAATGAAATATGGCGACTATAGGTTGAGTTAGATGATGATATGTTGTTGTTACTTAGTATTTTCTGAAAATAATTTTTAATAAAAAAATACAGGGTGTTTCCGAAATTGGAGCGATTCAGAAAATGGGTTCTTATATGGAACATAATGTAACAATAAATGGCAAGAATTTTCGTGTTTGAAGCAATTTTTATGAAATTTTTTGAAATTGCTTTCAGTTAGTTCCCTTTAGTTTGGGAGGCACTGGGGGTCAACTTGCCATGGCAACCGTTTTTGCGTAACCGATTTCAGCTAGACGAAAGTTGAGCCGGCACTGGTTTGATTCTCCAGGCCACTGCGTGTCTGCCCGTTGGCAGTGTTTCAGCACGGTTTGTGCAGGCTGTAGACCTCCCATCAGTGATTACCAAAATAATTTTGAAAATTTTATAATTCAATATCTGTCAAAATAATTTCTTTTCAACAAAAATGTATTCCTTCATTCCGTCTTGTTTTGTCATATTCTACTTCCCACTTCATTTGTCGCTCCAATTTCGGAAACACCTTGTATATACTTCTGACGTTATTTTCAAGTTCATAATTTGGCAACCGCACTTTTCCGCAGCACGAAAATCGCGATTTTGAATGTCTTTCATCACGCCATCACAATTTTTCAACGATATCAGCTAAACTATAACTGACCCAACTTGGCAACCACGCATTTCCGCAAAGTGGGAATAGCGTTTTAGTTTACTCTCGACCATAGCAACGGTTACCATGGCAACAGTTTTTTCATAACCGATATCAGCTAATCTTAAGCAGATAACTTGGCAACCGCGCATTTCCGCAAGATCGGAATTGTGTTTTTGTTTACTCGTTACCATAGCAACGGTTGCGATGGCAACAGTTTTTGCATAACTGATTTCAGTTAAACGAAAGTTGACCCAAAGCATTTTTGAGAGTCTCAATTCATTATGTGATATACCAACATTTCAAGAACTTGCTAATGTTATGAAGGATTTGGTAAGAGTGAAAACAATAAATGGATGACATAAAATACCATAAACAAAATGAAAATTCTGCTGTTGATACAATAAGCACTTGCAATAGAGCCCTAACTTAAATTAACTAATTAAATAACAAAAATAATTCATGAAGTTATGTTCTACATCGCTGAACATCATTTCATTAGTAAATTTTCTTTCAAATTTTTAGAAAACAAAAGTATAGTTTTTGAGTTTTTAATTTCTCCTGGTAATTGATTGAATGTTTCTTTAGAACTGAAACCGGTTATTCTTCAACTTTATTTGAAAGTGGTTTAAAATTCAAGTATTATGACTATTAAATTTGGAAATTTACTGTTTTGAATATTCTTGGCTAATTTGGCTGCAACTTTAGGTATGTCCCAACGTTATCCAAATTATTACTTTCATTACTTTATTGATCAATCTATAAAAATTAGTTTTTGTTTATTTGCCTGATAGTTTCCACTTTGTGGGAATGTATGGAGAGAAGGGTATTATATCAAATTATTCTTTTCATTTATTTGATGATACTTTCCAGTACATTTAATTAACCTTTCTACGAAATTATTATTAGTCATCAACTTCTTCATAGAAATTGGTTCTATATTATCTACGAAACACTTGTAAATTAAAAATCTGTCACCTTATAAAAAGTTGATTTTTTAAAATTCATTTCAGAAGAGATTTTAAAATAATTATGCTTCAAACAATCTTAATAATATTGTTGAATCAGTGAGCTTACCCCTATCTTCAACTAATAATTAATATATTGAAGAATGTATTTTTTTGAAGAGAACAATGGAAACTATTAATAATGGAGGTGAAAGAAAACACATTTCAAATAAACGTTCACTGGTAATATTGGTTTTGATATCATTATGCACCCCAACAACATACCAATAGCAAGCAGTGACTAACTTCATGAGTATTATTAATGAAACTTTAGATACTAGTAATTATGTTGTTGCAATATTCACTGAAGTTGTTGATGAATACATGGTACAATATACTGATGACTGTTCAATAGTTTTCATTTCAACTGATCGCCACTTTCTGCAATCCAATATCTTTTCTAAGTTGAATCTTCTGGAGGTGTATTTTTCAACTCACAATCTCAAACTAAATACTGACAAGACCCAAATTATACCCTTTTGCTCAAAATGGCACTGAAAATTGTATGAGTGATGGTGTAACCACTTTAGAACCAGTATCCAAACTCTCGTTTTGTGTCATTATAATCGACTCAAAACTTAACTTGACTAAACTTTAAAAATTCTTATTATTATTATTATGCAATTCTTGAATTGCCATTTGTCATCGTCCTTGATATGTGTGTCAAATTTCAGATTATTGAATGGACGTGGGTGAAACTTTACTTTATTTATTGATCCCAAGAAACATTTCTGTTTATAGAGGGATTCATTTTTACATAAATTGATTAATGACAATACATAGTATATATGAAATACAAATTAATGAAGAAATCAAAAAATTAACAGAAAAAGAGTGATAAAAATAATCATTGAAATTTAAGTAAATAAGTCCAAGCAAAATGAAAGCAGTCAATGCTGAAATATCATAGGAAGAGAAAAGTTTTCTGTTAAGTAAATATTTCTTAAGTTCTTTTTTGAATTTAGTTTTAGTTTTAATAACTTTTGATGGTTGTGGTATATTATTATATATCTCAATTCCCTCATAAAAAATTGAAGTTTTTCCAAACGTAATGCATTTATTTTATTTATATTTCTTGTTTTATGGTAATTTTCAGTTGAAATATGATCAAAAGTAAGATCTGAATGTTTATTTCTTGTAACAACATAGTGAATGAAAATTGAAATTTTAAATTCATATAATGAACGAATATTTAGTAAGTTATTTGGTTCATATAATTTGATTTGAAGGTTCTAAAAGTAATTTGTGTATGCATTTTATACCTTTGTTTTGCAAAGTTTGTAGTGTTTTCAAAATAGAAATTTTGGCTGAGCCCCAAATAGAAATGAGGTATTGCAATTTTGAATAAATTAAACTGAAATATATGATTTTCAAACATTTGAGTGGGGTATATTGTCTTATTCTGAATAATATTCCAATCAATGGTGAGAGTTGTTTTCTCAGAGTGTTGATGTTATTGAACCAAGAGAGTGTTGTGTCAATATGTAAGCCCAAAAATTTTATATTGTTGGTATACTGAATTTGTGAAATTTTGAATTTCACTGGTCTTAGAGAATGAGTGGCAATATTTCGTTTAGAAATAAATATAATTGATGATTTCGAATAATTTATTAACAGTTTATGTGAGAGTAGCCAATTATATAAAATTTAAAGATTGTGTTCAATATTAGATAAAATTTCAAATTCATTCTCTGCAAAATATACAATTTTTGTGTCATCAGCAAAAAGTTTGATTTGACCTTTCAATTTAAGTTCTGATATCGAGTTTATATATATTAAAAAAAGGATTGGAGCAAGTATAGACCCTTGTGGCACACCACAGTTAATACTTCTAATTGAATTAAGTGAATTTTCGATATATACTAGTTGTTTTCGATCTGTCAAATAATTATTGAACCAAACGTGAATTTTTCCCCTTATTCCAATATCATATAATTTTCTCACAAGAATTTTGTGGTTAACCATATCAAAAGCTTTCCGCAAATCCAGTGATAACTTGACTTCTAAGATTTGATTACATTGTTTGTTAGTTTGTTAGTTACAATTGAAGTGAATAAAAGCGTGTTACAAAAAAAATGTTTGCTCATGAACGAGGTTTTGTTATATTACTTATATTACCACCCAATAAAAATATTTTGCTTTACTTTCACTTACTTATTTAGTCATTTATTCATGCATTCATATAGAAATTTGAGAAACTACTGATAGTCTAGTTCTATCTCGAATATTATGAATGTCCCAAACTCTATAACCTCACCTCAATATCGACAGTATGCCAATCAGTCATTGGCAATACATCTAAACCAGCACCAGGCGTTTGCGGATTGTATGGCATGTTAGGACTATAACCAGAACTGGGAGTACTGTATGGATTATTACTAGCTGGAGATTGTCCGTAACCAGTAGCGGGACTTGGTGTAGAGACCACACTCTGGTATCCAGGACTAGCTTGATATGGACTGTAGTTGCTATCATACATTGTCCCTGGGGTCTGGGGTGTGTAAGGTCCATTCATTTGGTATCCAGGGGTACCTAAAAAAGATTAAAAAAATTGAACTTTAATTATTCATATATTACTCTTATATTATCTTATATATATTCATATGTTACCATTGATGTACATTGTGAATATATTGTTTTGCTCAACTTGACCAACACGTATAACTTCCCAATGTTTCTTTCATCAGGATTGGCATCAGATTTGGTGCGAAAATTACGACCCAATTTTGAAATATTTTGAAAACTTTTTTATATTCTCTTTTCAACGTGTTGACAGCTTCAGAAATGAACCAGTTTTCAAGTTTATATATTATCTATATTTTTATTTTCAGACCTTGTTATTTTGTTTTGTGAATCTGCAGATTGGTCCTCAGATTCATTATTTGGCTCATTATATGATTCAGGATCACTTTTTTCAACTTCCATTTCTACGTCCCCTTCGTCTTCAGAATATAAAAATAATTTTCCTAGCTGTTTTTCACTCAAAGAACTTCTTGCCATTTCAATACAATAATTAAATGAAATAGTTATTTATTTGAAATTGATCGTTGAACGCATAGGGTAGAGGGTAGTCATTTACCGCATGCATAACTATCCTTAACTGTTGTCATTTGAATTAATATCCAACTTACAAGTAAATAGACTACGTATAATCCGAATTCAGTGTCAGTTTTCTCATGCACTTGATGACGATAAGGATGGATTCATGTAGCACATGCTCCCGACCTCAAAGGGTTAACAATATCGCATCGGCATAACGGTCTGTTGTTTTATTGTCCCTAGTTACCGTTGGCATTCGCAAATATTACTTTATTTTATTTATTTGACTTCAATTTTGTACATAGAGCATTATGTCAAGTGAAATGAAGTGTGTATTTTGTGCCATCCAAAAAACGAACACTGTTTTTATTCACTGATGAAACGTTAAAAAAATGTCAGAATATTCTTTTACGGAAGTATCACAAACTGAAATACAAGGACATCATTTTACCCAGTGATCTTTATGATTCAGGCTATCACAGCCAATGTTATAAGACATTTACCGCGTTAAAAAAAAAAAAATTATGAGAAATTCATAAAAATAAATAAAACTTTTCCAGCAATAAAATAGAAATGAAAATGTCAATTTTCCATGTTTTGATAATGTTTTAAATTAATTTTTATAATTTTTATGATTAATATTATAATATAATTATAATTAATATTTTGTAATTTCATGTTATGTCATTTATATTTTTGAAACATCATTATTAGCGTTTGAAATTTAATATTGGTTCGTAATGACCCATTTTCCCCATAATCCATTAAAAGTCAGTAAGTACCTTCATTCATTTAAACAATTCATATTATTTCTTATATTGATAATAGTTCATGAAATAGTAAGCTGATTTGATACTGTAATAAGTAGTTCTATATATATTTATACTCGCGTGGGAGAAAGGTTTTACTGTCTGCTAGGTCAAAGTAACCGACGCGTGACGTACCGGTCTGCCTTCAGAAATGTTAGCTTCCGATAACATATTTAAATTTCAAGTTTACTAAATCATTTTAAAAAAAAATCAAAATTTTCAAAATTTCTGCCATCACTTTAGAACCGTGATAATGGTCTGCCGTTTCTTTTATAAATAGCTATAATAGTATATTATGACATATCCAAATGGCAGCTTTCCTAAAATACATTTTTAGCTTATGAAATTACCGCACCTGTCGCACCTGAGTGTAGCTGGGGCCACCGCGACCTCGCTTAGCTAGCCCCCACCTCATGGTTGGTAGGTGCAACAGACTGTCTGGGTGAATTTTAGTCTTTCTTAAAATATGTCAAATCTGCCGTTCACTGGCTCTTAGACTATCACAATTAATGCTTCTGCATAAAATTTTGTTTAAAAAACATACATCTATAATAATTCTTCTATTCTAATAATAGATTCGTCTGATCTCTTATGATGTTGTATGACTATTCTCCCCTTCTTAGACCTAACTTGTATGCACAAATCCTAAGGAAAGTATTTTGTATAGCTTCAATTTGGTTTTTGTGTATCTCATAATATGGACACCAGATTATTGAAGCGTACTACTCCAATAATGATCCCACTAATGAACAATTTAATAACTTGAGAGTGTTCAAACTGAAGTCCTTACATGATATCTTAAGCCTAACATCTTGAGTAATTTAGCTATAATATTGTGATCTGAAGTTCAATTCACAATCAAACATAATTCGTAAGTCCTTTATTAATTGGTGTATTGTTGATACTGTAGTCATGTAGAACAGTTTGAATAATTCTAGAGAATGTTTGGCAATAACATTTGGATATATTCAAGTACATGTGATTCATACCACACCAGTCATAAAATTGTGACAAATCTTCTTACAAGAGCGAGACATCATTTGTAGGAGAAATTGATTTGAATATTTTTACATCAGCAAAAATGAGTACCTCAATATGTTTTATAATTGAAACAAGGTCATTAATAAATAGGTTGAATAGCAAAGGTCCACAGTGAGATCCTTGAGGAACACCTGAAGGTAAAGGAATTGTGAAGTTTACAGCCTCCTATTTTCACTATATGGCTTCTACCAGATAAGAAACTCTGGATCCACTGCAAAATTCATATCGTTTCTGACGACTCCTACCTTCTCATGCAAACATAATATGCGGGTATTTGTGTACCTAAAATGTGTTTTGTCGCACTTCACGGAGATGTTTGCGGATGATCCGAAAATCATGAATATTTTAGTAAATATGGAATTATTATACTGAAGCAGCAACCCATAACCTCTTTGGACTATATGCAACAATTTTGAAGTAGTGCGACAGGTCCTACTTATACATGACAACATAAAAAATTTGTATTACTCCTGCCTCATTTTCAACTTACCCATAAAACTGCATTCTCTTCAGTAAATGTTGAAAATAATCGCTTATTCATATCCAGCATATATGTTTAATAACACTATTGTGAAGTTCAAACCTCAAGCTTGAAATCACATACTTCATTTTTCATGTAGGATGTGTATGAGCAATTATTTTCAACCATTACTGAAGAAATTGCCGGGATTATGGGAGAGTTGAAAACTGAGGCAGGAGTAACAACCAGTTTTTTCTTTGGCATGTCTAAGTGAGACGTGTCTCTCTAAAAACGTTGCATATGGTCCAAAGAGGGTACTGATTTCTGCTTCAGTATAACTATTTCATATCAACTAAACTATCCATGACTTTCGGATCTCCGTAAATATCGTAGAAAGGTTATGTAAAGTGGAACAAAACCAGGTTTTCTGAAAAAACAAGTGCATTTTATGATGAATTACTAAATATATTTCTTGTGGGGAATTGAATTATCTTTCGTTCTTGTTGAAATTGTTTCTTGATAAATCTCACGATATAAAACTAAAATTCTATAAAATTTATTGTTTAAAACGAATTTAACAAAAGATAGGTGAATTTACACAAAAATTGCCCTCCCCCTAAACGAAATTGCCCCCTCCCCCCCCCCTAAATGAAATCCTGTATCCTCAGCTGATCTGGACCAGAGGAAAACTTGGATGGTATAAAGTTGACTCATGACTTCTACAATGCTGATCTCAACATTTGGTACTAAAGTTCAGAAAGATCTTCACATCTACCATAGTACAAGTGAAAAATACAAATAGAATGAATAGAATGAATGAATAGAATGATGATAATTTTTTACACTTACTTGGGTTGTAACCAGGAGAAGGATAAGTATTTGATACTGCTGGATCCCATTCAGAACTGGCATTTGGAGTCCTAGACCCGTCATGAACTGGCGTCATGGAACCATAATGGAGAGGAGTACGTGAACCAGAATCACACATAGGCGTCTTGTTGCCAGTATCCCTGTACAATGGAGTCTGGTTTCCAATATATGCAGGTGTCCGTCCATAACTGGATGCGCTGCCATCTTTGGCAGGGGTACCTGTATGTAAAAACATATTGTTACACGAAACACCCTATATTTTGCTGATTTATGTGAATGAGAATGCTTAATAATACTCTAAAATTGATTTTATTTGATTGAACAAAGATATGTGAAAATTGAATTTATTGCTGATGTTTTAAAGAAGTTCAATAATTTCATTCAAAATTTAATTTTCTATAGGACACAAATTGGATCATCAAAGAATATCTGAACTCACTATCCAATAATGAACATTTTGTAAATTAGTTAGGTATTTAATTGAAAAGAAAAAAATAGTAGTATTAAAAATGTTTTCCGTCGACCGTTCATTTATGATGCATTTTAACGCACTCAAAATCGTTGATTAATGACCCCTGTTAATGAATGATTTTCTATTAATCAACGATTTGTTTATATGCAACCCAACATACATTGCTCTTATACATTTTATATTGGTTAGTACTACTTGTCATTATTTATTTGTCAATTTTCAATAAAATTTTAGAAAATGTTTATTACACCAGTTGTCACTCAACACAATATATGGTCCCGTGGCGTAATGGTAAAGTGCTCCTGGCTTGCAACACTGAGGTCGAGAGTTCAAAACCCACCGAGGGTAATTTTTTTTTTTTTATTTCAATTTGAAAATAAATAATAAAAAATAAAATAAAACTACCACTGAGAAAAATTAAACTATCTTTGAGTAGAGTTAATATAAATAGGAAATAGTGATTGTTTTTTATCGTAACGTTAAATAAATAAACATTGAAAATAAGATATCTCTATTTTTGAAAACTTCTGTCGACGGAAAAGTTTTGTAACAAACTCGTGAATTAAAATGGCGATTAACAATCTCAAACATTAACGCGCTCGCTCCGCTCACGCGTTAAAATATCTCGATTGTTAATCGCCCTTATTAATACACTTGTTCGTTAAATAACTATTAAAGATGGATTGAAGAACTTTGAGTACATCCACCATAGTATTCAGCATAGTTTAAACGAATTTCTATATCAATAGTTATAGTTTTTTCAAAATTCAAAATATCATGTACATCAATTTCTAAAAAAATGTAAATAAATGGTTTAATTATACCCGCGAAGTTTAAAACTTGTTTAACTTTATGAAAATGAACAAAATGATAATAGAAAGCAAATTGACTGAGTTAACTGAAGTGAAAGATATCATTAAATAAAGTTCAAAAAGATTCTTGAATCCTTTTTTTTTTCATTAATGCCATGTTTCAAAAATAAGATAAAGAAATTTATGAAAATTACTCATGTGATCTTTCATTCATGAGCACTTTCACTGATTTATTTAATGATAATTAATTTCTATTTAATAGAGATTCTGAAAGGTAGTAACTGTCACAGAAGCAAATCAATCAAAATTGAATAACCTCTGCCTAGTAATTATCTATCCAACTATGAATACAAACAAGAAGCTGAATAATTATAAGAATAATTTTTATTGAAAAATCGAAAAAATATGTACCACGATTTGTAAAAAAGTGAATTAACGGTTCAATTATACCCTCAAAGTTTAAAACTTATTGCGTGAAAGTTACATGTAAGAATTACATATATGTTCTGTAAATTTTTGGATGGAACAAAATGATAATAAAGATAAAACTGACTGAGAATTATATATATATTATACATATATATATATATATATATATATTCACAAATTAGTGGGAAGCAGTCAAAGGGAGACCAATTAAGACGATTTATTCGTTTTTAAGTCAAGCTTTCGAAAATAACTCATTTTCTTCTTCAAGACGTAACTAAAATTAGTTGTTAAATAAATATGTGATGTTATTACATAATTTAAGATACTTACTAACATAAAATTCAAAAGAAATTGGATACAAAAAGAAACATACAGGTGATAGACAGAATTTGAAAGGACAAGTTGACAACAAATTATGCTTGCTCGATCATATTTTTGGTATTTCAAATTAGAGATACAGAGTGAGAAAATATAAAAATATACTATATGTATAAATATGTAAATAATCATTTCAAGGAGGACGAGGTGAGATATTTTCTTTATGTTTTTTTAGTAAAAATGTATATATGGTACTAAGATCTTGGATGTCTGTTCTTTTATTCATTGTTTTTTCAGTATTATTTATATGAACCATTTCAAGAAAGAGGCGTTTATTGAGATTTTGTTCATTACTGAGAATTTTTGCATTGTCATAGTCAATAATATGGTCTTTATCTATCACATGTTCAACAAGACTGCAAGATCTGACATTCCTTCTGCAGTCACTTTTATGTGAAGTTATTCTGTTCTTGAGCATTCTACTTGTCTGACCAATGTATACTTCCTCACAACTTCTACATGGAATTTCATAAACAATATTGGATCTATTTTTGATTGGTACAGGAGTTTTCAATTTTGAGTGTACTTGTGATAATGATCTCAAACTGGTTGTACTTATTTTAATATTGTCTACATTTTTGAACAAATTGATTAATTTTGGAGTCAAATCATCTATATGAGGTAAAGATTTATAAATTGGAATTTGATAAGTTCTTGGTGGGTGGTTGTTTGAATCCGAATCAGAAATAGAAGAGCTAAATAAAATTTTATTAACTAATGATTTTGGATATGAATTTTCTAAAAGAATATTTTGTAGTTCTTGCAGACACTCATTTCTCAAAGATGGATGAGTGACCTTAACAACTCTAGTTTTGAGGTTATTTATCAAGTTAAATTTCATTTTCATGGGATGGTGTGAGTAAAAATTCAGAAAACGATTACTATTAATTAATCAATTTGTTCAAAAATGTAGACAATATTAAAATAAGTACAACCAGTTTGAGATCATTATCACAAGTACACTCAAAATTGAAAACTCCTGTACCAATCAAAAATAGATCCAATATTGTTTATGAAATTCCATGTAGAAGTTGTGAGGAAGTATACATTGGTCAGACAAGTAGAATGCTCAAGAACAGAATAACTTCACATAAAAGTGACTGCAGAAGGAATGTCAGATCTTGCAGTCTTGTTGAACATGTGATAGATAAAGACCATATTATTGACTATGACAATGCAAAAATTCTCAGTAATGAACAAAATCTCAATAAACGCCTCTTTCTTGAAATGGTTCATATAAATAATACTGAAAAAACAATGAATAAAAGAACAGACATCCAAGATCTTAGTACCATATATACATTTTTACTAAAAAAACATAAAGAAAATATCTCACCTCGTCCTCCTTGAAATGATTATTTACATATTTATACATATAGTATATTTTTATATTTTCTCACTCTGTATCTCTAATTTGAAATACCAAAAATATGATCGAGCAAGCATAATTTGTTGTCAACTTGTCCTTTCAAATTCTGTCTATCACCTGTATGTTTCTTTTTGTATCCAATTTCTTTTGAATTTTATGTTAGTAAGTATCTTAAATTATGTAATAACATCACATATTTATTTAACAACTAATTTTAGTTACGTCTTGAAGAAGAAAATGAGTTATTTTCGAAAGCTTGACTTAAAAACGAATAAATCGTCTTAATTGGTCTCCCTTTGACTGCTTCCCACTAATTTGTGAATACATTTTGAACAGTCACGAAAACGTCCCCTTATATATATATATATATATATATATATATTATATATTATATATTATATATTATATATTATATATTATATGTTACATGGAACATAATGTAACAACGGCAAGAATTTTTGTTTTTGAAGCAATCAAATAGTTTCGAAACTTTTATGAAATTTTATGGAATCACTTTCAGTTAGCTTCGTTTGGGAGGTACTGGTTTGATTCTCCAGGCCACAGCATGTCTGCCCGCGGGCAGTGTTTCAGGGTAGTTTGCGTAGACTGTAGACCTCTGATCAGTTATTACCAAAAAAGTCTTGAAAACTTTAAAATTCAATATCTCCCAAAATATTTTTTTTTCAACAAAAATGTATTCTTTCATTTCGTTTTGTTTTGTCATCTTCTACTTCCCACTTCATTTATCGCTCCAATTTGGGAAACACCCTGTGTATATGATTATTGAAGTTTATTTTCAATTAATGTTTATGGATGTAAACCATTCATTATGTTGTATCCAAATAATAATACCCACCACCCTACCCTCACACTCACCAACATCTGAAATATGATTTCTATCAACAGAAATGGTTTGACAGGAAGTGTGCAGTTCGATCCTAGCCGTGGACTGGGTTGCATCTTTGACGATACCGATGTTGCCCTTGTAAGGGCCCCGGGTTATTTTTATTGTTGTACCGATTATGTCCCTATCCCTCGATACTCTTCCTCTGCCACCTCCGGCTCCACCTCCACGACCGCCTCCAAATCCTCCAACCGCTGAAAAATATATAAATGGTAATTCATTTTTATGATTGTGTTAAACTAAGTAGGTTTTCTATATTTTCGGTACTTTTAGCTTTCTCGCAAGGCCTTTCGGGAAGTTTACATTTCAAAGATTCCAAAATGACTCACAAATAAATAAATAAATAAATAATAAGTAAATAAATATACAAATGAATAATTTTATTGCACTTTTATATTACGGAATGTACGCTAGTCAAATTAACAGAAAGTATACAAACTATAGGGTGACGGTTAAGATAGTCATTAACTGAATATGGCTCCAGATCAAGAAGAAATTTCAAGAGTGGCTTCTTTAATGAATGGACAAGTTCAGTGATGTTGTTAATACTATATTTAACGCGATGGAAATAAAATTTATTGTGAAAGGGAAAGTTTTGCGGCAATTCAGACATGAAAATGAAAAGTTGAAAAACTGAAACAAAAATGTGGACCAGCCGGGGATCGAACCCGGGCTTCCCAATCTCTAGTCGGGCGCGCTAACATCTACACCACCGGTCCCTGATTCGAAAACCGGCGGCTAACACTGTTAGTTCAGTCTTTCATGTTAGGAAATGAAAATGGTGGTTATTATGATCATGAAAATCAATCACGCATGCATACCGAGAGAGACTCAATTAGTCTATCAGGCGGTATCGATCCGTATGGGATCATCAAACGACTTCAGACTGCGAATCTCAAGTATGCACGACTCCGCCGAAAATAAATATAAAGTTGATTAGGTTTGGTGCCTGTAAATAATATAAAAGGGAAAGTTCAGCGGCAATTCAGACATGAAAATGAAAAGTTGAAAAACTGAAATAAAAATGTGGACCAGCTGGAGATCGAACCCGGGCTTCCCAATCCACAGGAAAGTTTAGCGGCAAATCAGACATGAAAATGAAAAGTTGAAAAACTGAAATAAAAATGTGTCTGAATTGCCGCTAAACTTTCCCTTTCATATTATTTACAGACACCAAACCTAATCAACTTTAAAATTTATTTTATTTATTGAAAATAGATTTTCCACACAGAACAAGTTCTGGTATAAGGAAGATAATACATTGAATGCTAATGGATATGAATGAGCTTCAAAATTTTTAAAATTAATGAAAAAATAACAAATTCAACAACTTTGAATATTTATAGATTGATGATCGAAACTCAGAAATCAGAGACAATTTTTTTTAAATCATCAATAAATGACTGAGAAATAGATTATTTAAGTTTAGTTTTAAGTATTTTAGCGCAGAACGTTTGTGGTCTCGGACTCGACGTCATGTGACGCGGATCGCTACACCACAAATTATTCAGCCGCGCCAGGGCACTCGCGCCGTTTGTTACTATTCAAGTTTTTATCTAGGAGTATAAAGTATTTTAGTTTTTATTTCACCATGATGGAAGAAGGCTTCGTGAAAGGAGAAAGTGATAATTTGCCTAAAATAGATAAGTATCTACTTTTAAGTTTGCTTCATCAGCCACACGGTTCAACTTATAACGATGATTAATATAAAAACATTCCATAACGATAGCGATAATGGTGCAAAGCAGCTTGTTTGAAGCTAACCTAATCTAATCTAGAAAATATCTATAGTCAGTGTCAAACTTACAGGCATTTCAATCATAAAAACCATAAAAAGATCAAACCTTGGATAACCAACGGTATCATCAATTCTATTAAATACAGAGACAAAATAAAAACAATGGCAATAAAGAAAAATGACACTCAACTACTAACTCACTATAAAACTTATAGAAATTGCCTAAACAGAACAATTAAATCTGCTAAAACATTCTTATACTAGATGATAATAACCAAACGTTTCGTAATGACAAAGATATGGCAAACTACTGCAATAACTACTTCATTAATGTAGGTCATGACATGGCAGAAAATAACAAATCGACTACATAATATTGAAATATATTTCCCTAATATGATGACATCTATGTTTCTCGAACCAGTGACTGAAAATGAATTGATTGAACATATATACACACTAAAAAACAACTGTGCCCCTGGACTTGATGGCATCTCCTCTAAACTAATAAAGAGCATACACCAAGATATTGTTACCCCTTTGGCACACATCAAAAACTTAATCTTTACCCACGGAACTGTACCCTCACGCTTTAAGACATCAGTTGTAATCCCAATATACAAAACAGGTAATATTAATAAAATTTCAAACCACAGGCCAACAATTCTCATTAATACTCTAGGAAAGATCTTCGAAAAATGTCTTAAAGTAAGGTTAAATAGATACCTCATTAAAAACAACATTCTTAATAAACATCAATATGGGTTCAGAGAAGGAACCAGTACGTGTGATACTATGTTCAGTCTCATCTACAGTATAAAAACAAGCTTAGACAAGAATAAAAAATGTCTGGCAATTTTCCTAGATCTGGCAAGGGCCTTCGACACTGTACCTCATGACAAACTCCTAGACGTTCTTGAACTTTATGGTGTCAGGGGTACAGTGTTGGAGGTTTTTAAAAGCTACCTTGAAAACAGGACTCAAGTATTAAAAATCAGAAATGCTCTAAGTGACCCATTGGTCGTAAAAATGGGTGTACCCCAAGGTACGGTCTTGGGACCTTGCTTTTCCTAACCTATATCAACTCCCTATTAACAGCTAACATAGATGGACTGATTATATCATACGCTGATGATACTGTTCTGGTATTTGAAGACATTGACTGGAACAGCGTGAAAAATAAAGCCATTCGCGGCATCAGTACTGTTAAACACTGGCTTGATGATAATAACCTATCATTAAATTTGAAGAAAACCAAATATATCGCCTTCTCTGTTAATAAAACCACACGACCACACTTTACATCTCTCCAAATCGACAATCTTACTGAATCTATCAATGAAACTAGTACCATCAAATATCTTGGAATAACGATTAATAACAACCTCAAATGGCATGCACATGCAACTAAAAAAATTAGAAGATTCATATATAAATTTTACCAACTGAGAAACATACTTAGCAAAAAACATATTGTTACAGACCTGAAATTTGATAAAGACTTCTCGAATTGTTCGAGATCGTTCGATGAATTAGATGGAAAAATCTAGAAGCACTAACTTTTGTTCTGGATCAATGGTCGAACATTCTATTTGTGTTCTATTGATTTCTTAAGTTTTCTAGAACTTTATTTGTATATAAAAGCAATGCATTTGTGAGATGAAGAAAGTTAGTTAGGAAGTTACTCTGAGTTACCTTGGATACAAGTATTTTGACAGTGACTTGAATTACAGTGTTGTCAAGTGAAGTTTGATTAATAAAGGCGAGTTTATACCAGAGTACACTTATTTTTGAACCCGAAGACGCAACAATATGTTAATGGTCTATAAATCGTTAGTAGAAACAGTGATACGATACGGAATTCTAGTGTGGGGTGGAATTTATAACAATGTATTGAACCAACTGCACACAATTCAAAATTACTTATTAAAAATAATTCTCTTCAAAGAAAGAGATTATCCAACTGCTCTACTCGATGAAAATGACATTCTCAACGTGAGATCACTGTACTTTTTGGCAAACTGTATCTATAAGCAGAAAAAAGATAAATCTCAGAACTACATATATGTCATCAGTACTCAACTAGAAATAAACTCAAAAATAATCTGTCTACTCCCTTTGTCTCAAAAGACATAAGTCAAAGGTTCTCTGCTTTCCTTGCCCCCAGGATGTTCAATTTATTGCCAACAACGCTGAGTAATATTAAAAATATGAAAACTTTTTCCGCAGAATGCAAGCAATTCATAAAACTAAACTATAACTCTTTTCTCAAGTTACTTTAAAATATTATACATCTATCTCCCCATTTGATATTAACAACAGCTTATACATATATATATTTTTTTATATTTTCAGTATTAGTATTAATTAATTCAATAATACAAACAGCATCACTATCACTAAAATGAATGTAGTCTTAATGTTTTTCTATCCAAAATTTTATCTAGAATTAACCTTTCTGCATTATTTTCTGAGGAAGTGATTTATCAATCGCAACAATGTAAATACAGGTGTCATGTTATACCTAGGTGCTAATGCATAGTACTGACTTATTTTAAAGGATAGGTAGCATATTTTAATTGTAATTGTTAATTGTTTTAAATTGTAATTGTAATTGTAAATTGTAATTGTAAATTGTAATTGTAAATTGTAATTGTAAATTGTAATTGTAAATTGTAATTGTAAATTGTAATTGTAAATTGTAATTGTAAATTGTAATTGTAAATTGTAATTGTAAATTGTAATTGTAATAATTGTAAATTGTAATTTTAATGATTGTAACTTATTCATTATTCATTAACCGTAGTCTCTAACATTGTTATTCAAAGCGGCAAAATGAATTTCACTCGGACAAAATTATAGATATAATTCACAGATTATGAATGAATTAATGGTACTCAATATGTGCTATTGGTATATAACTGGGGTAAGATTTTCTTTGAAGAATTGCGACAGCCTTCAGTATACGACAAAAGGTACTGCGCCCTAATACCAACCAGACTATATTAGGTACTTACATCAAAATGATCTTTACACACATATGTAGTACTTTTAGGTCCAATTTAGTCACCCTCATTAGTTTGCACCACTTTTATTCCTTTTATTCATGTCATTTGGTACACGAAAAAAAAAATTATTGGGATTTTTAATTGTTGTACTCTCACACATAGGGATAATACAATATGTGTAGGCATTTTTTTTCCTTTATTTCAGCCATCGTGTAATGAAAAAAAAACATGACACGAACGGAGCAAATGACTGCACACCAATGAATTTGTAAGTACCTACTCATGCGAATACGAGCCGCCTCGTTCAAAAGTCGAGTTACGTCACACACTAGAGCGCCGCGTGTAATGAAATTATTATTCCAGGCACAACTTCAAAGTTCTATAACTTTTTCATTTCTAGAGATAGTTCTATGATTCTTTCACAGTTTTGTTTCATTTCACTTAAATTTTTATTGTTAATCCATAATTAAAAAATGAAAACTTGTCCATTGAAGTCACTCACCTCTTTCACAGGACAGCCTATGAGGAGGCACGTTATAATTATTGTGTTTTGTTTTGTGAGAGTGCTGTATTCTGTGTTCTTCAAAATAGTGTCTATTCAAGTATACAAATTTAATACTATCAAATATATATATATATATATATATATATATATATATATATATATATATATATATATTTATTTATTTATTTATTTATTTATTGAATAATATCCATACAGGCCTCTCAGCCTAATTACATGGATAGTGACTTGAACATTGAACATGTACATATAGCACACATGTGAACTTAACTAAAATAAACTAAACTAAATATTCTATATCATGAACAATATAGTATGAACCTAGCGGTTTGAGGGGGGTGTGAATACTCAAAAACTTTTACACATATAAATTATTTATATGATCCAGTATCATTCTTCGAAATTTATTGGGTGATAAATTCCAATCCACTGTGATTAAAGAGTTGATATTGTTGGCCGTGCGAAGCATGATTATGAGAGGAGTTCTTGTTGAAACCATAGGTATGTGGAACATTGTCTGAGTTCGGGTGCGTCTTAAAGGAGCATTGAATGGAATTAGTGACATAATTTCAGGAGAATTGGTTAAGTTATTTATGACTTTATATAAAAACAAAACGATTAGTAGAGTTCTTCAACTCTCCAGAGAGTAGATCTTGAATTCTTGCCGAAGCTGAGTTGATCTGACAGTGTTATAGTCCGGTCTAACGTGGTGTCTTTTGAAATACAGATATCTCAGGAATTTGTTTTGAATTTTTTCCAGTCTTTGGAGCAATGTTTGATATTCTCCATGCCAAATTATAGCAGCAAATTCTAATTTTGGTCGCACTAATGAATAATAGAGAATTTTGATGGTTCGTATGTTGATAAAAGGAGATGTCTGTCTTATTATGAATCCGAGCATTGTGTTTACTGATTTTATTATACCTTCGATGTGAGACGAAAAAGATAACCTAGTGTTATACCTTACTCCAAGATCTTTTACTTCCGTATATCTCTTTATTGATTTATCGTGCATTCTGTAATCGAAGTTGGTGAAATCTTTTTGACGCGTTATAGATATGACGGAGCATTTACTTAAGTTGAAGTTCAGTTTGAATTTGATACTCCACTCGATTATACTATTAACATCTTTTTGAAGGGCCACACAATCTCTAACTGTTCGGACTTGTTTGAAGACTTTCAAGTCATCCGCAAACAGTAAACACTTGGATTACTATTATATATATATGCAAGTACGGTAAGTATTTCTAACTGTTTGAAATGACTTCTGCAGGAAACTAAATATCCAAGTTCTTGCATTATGCAAACTGCTCTTTTCTGAATTTTGAAAACTCTCTCAGCATCCCTACAGGCACCCCATAGAATGATACCATAGCGAGTAAGAGAATAAAAATTAGAGTAGTAGAATGATTTGACAATGATGGTATTTGCGTTTTTAACTAACACCCTAATGCCATTGCAAGTCTGACTAAGCTTCAAATATAGGTGATCCAAATGGTTAAACTTTAAGGTTTCATTTATGACAATACCTCAGGTGGAAAACCAGTTTTCCGCAGTTGTCATTAAAGAATTCGCATTAGACTTTTGTTTTCAAGAACCAAAAAGGTTAACTATTGACAAGTTGGCAATGTTTTTTAATTAGGTCATATTATGATTACAAAAATCATTACATTGCCATATAAACAAATAAATATTAAATCTACAGTATTTTAGGGCAGGGATTAGCGCAGTGGATAGAGCGCCCACCTGGTGACCAAGAGGTCCCAGGCTGACTTGCTCAATAATTATAATTAAAATTGTAACTTATTTTCAACGGTGGCTATCGTTTCTCGTTCCTTGTATTTTTAATACCGGTTAAGTTAACTCTGTGTGTGTTTATATTTATACGTGAATTTGTTTTACTGTTATATGTATTAACTTAACTTTGTAACGACTGTTCTTTTAGACTTTGTCAATGAGATGTAAATCTTCAGGCAATAAAGAATATTTTGATTGATTGAGGTTTGGTTCCCAGCTGGATCTGAATCTGAATGATTGAATCTCGTTGCCAACTGGTTGCGTAAGGAGTTAGTAACAAATATATATATATATATATATATATATATATTGAAATTAGGATTGATTCTTGACTGTCAATGAATATGAAGTAAATTCTTTTTTGATATTTTTGATGCGATCTATTTTTCACTCACTTTATGTAAGTAGATTCATTAACCTAGATAAAATAAAACAGAGTTTTCTTTAACACCACAGCAGACTGCAACCTCACGAAGAAACTAATTCATATATAAATATATTTATATATATATATATATATATATATATATATATATATATGATACAGATATAGGTGAAGAGAAAGAGTTTTCGATTTAATCCACAAGAGGTCCACCATCCACCGACAGCTGTTTCGTGGTCTACCACTCGACTTTATGGAGTCTCTTGGAATTAAATCGAATACACTGAAATAGTTGTGCACTAACACAAAGAAGAATAAGGTGAAGAATTGCTTCTGACATCTACAGTCAAATAGCGGAAACTTAATTTTGGATCGAACCATACATTTATACTGTCTATGTCTTTGCGTTCCTCCTAACGCACTATAAACTTTATGGAACCTCAGGTTGGTCAGTATACCTAAACAGTTGTCGGCCTGTCAATGTAGCAGATGATCATTTGTTTTTGGTCTAGGGTTCGATCCAAAATTAAGTTTCCGCTATTTGACTGTAGATGTCAGAACCAACTCTTCACCTATATATATAGATTTATTTCACCGCTTATACAGACCACTTTTGACATATCCTGACTTCGTTACCAGACCAAAAGCGACGTTACCCGCCCAAGCAAATGGTCTGGTAACGTCGACCCCTATACAGGTGTTCAGAATGGTGTATTAATGCAAAATATTGAATTTCAAGTTGGCGTGAAAAATCGATCCAACATGTCCAACATATATGGATTTAGTTGGAACTTTTTCCGCTCAGATGGAACCTGCGTCTCATACAGATTCAGTATGTGATGGTATCGAAGATCGTCATAAGCAATCGACGTTCTTGAACCAAAAATTAGGCAACAGTGTAAAATACACATTTCTGTTATTCAGTTCATTTCCATGAAGTCTATAATATCCTTCAATGGTATATTAAACAACAAGTTTAGAAAAGCAAATTTTTACTAAATGAGTATAACTTTTAAGTAAGAGCGAGCACAGCGTACTCGCTCGCCCAGTTTGTTGAAGAAAGTTTCTTCGAGACCTAATAGTGTGCGGTATCAAAATAATCGTAATGAAATACTCTTTCTTCCTGACCCGACGAGCCACCATGTTGCCATTTGGAAAAAAAAATAGTAATAATGATTTAAAAATTAAATTTTACCCAGCAGATGCATTTTTAATGAAAACCGTAAAGTTGTATTTTTTATAATACTTTAGAACTAAAATTAATGATTTTAACGTATTCATAGCCCTCTAGATTCGAAAATAAATATCAAAATTTAAAAAATGTTTGGTTGCAAAAAGTAACAAAAGATACATGGTTGTATTCATTTAAAAATCGAAAGTTTTCATCAAGCAGGACACCCATCTGGAAGCAGGACACCCATCTAAAAATTTTTTTTAGGTTCTGGTGTACACGAAAAGGAAAGTCCTGTATTGTTCAGAGAACATCGTGAGAGTCAAGTAAAGTAGGTAGGAATTCGTGTTCTTCTTGAATTTCTGAAGGCTGTATGCCTCAGAGAAAATTTCCCGAGGTAGCGAGTTCCAAAGCTTTACTGTGCTTCGGAAGAACGAGCTCTGGGAAAGAGATGTTGGGCATGTCTCCAGAGTTACGGCATATGAATGCGAGGACTGAGCTTGACGTGTCAGTATCGATGGGACCGCTAACGGTGAAACAACCGATATTTCGGAAGAGCATCGTCCATTAAAATATATCTATAAAACAGAGACAGATCGCCAACCTTTCTGCGATGTTCCAGAGAAGTAAGAGAGCTTGTGAGCGAAGTATCACCGATGAGACAAATGACTCTTTTGGACCAAATCCAAAACTTTCAATGTGTGTTTTGGTGCTGCACTCCATATATGGGAACAGTTTTCCAAAACAAGTCGAATCTGTGCCTTATAAATCATAATAAGTTGACGAGAAGTAAAATACTTCTTTGCGCGAAATAGAAAACCGAGTTTTTGAGAGGCATTCTTGCCAATGGACCTCACATGGTTCTTCCATGAGAGGATACTCCTGACATAGTTACGCTGGCTACTGTGAGGTCGGCCTTTTAGAGAAAAGACATTATTGGGTTTTATTCGAATTAAATTCCACCAAGTTGTTGGATCCCCAGCCTTTATTAGTAAATTGTCGCTTGATACTCCATCGATCACCACGTGGAGAAATCGGTCTGAGAGAAAGCTAGATAGCAACGAACACAACTGGGGAGGCAAGCCATAAAATGGAAGTTTGTACACTTCTTTTTTTTCAATAGATAGTGCATTAATAGCTTCAGTTCAGTGCCATAAATTCGAAATAAAATTCAAAATTTCAAGGCATACTTCGAATTTACTTCATCGTCAAAAATCCACAAAATGTGTTCGCAATTTTCAAAAAGAAATCTGACTATGCCACTGCTCTTGCAATGGTTTATTGAAAAATAATATAAATTCTTTATTGTCAAAATTGACCAATACATAATTCCAATATTCCACATTATATCACCTTTCTTATGATTTTCAACCATCCTTAAAGGTGCATCCCCTCTTACTTCATTTATATGTTATAGCCTCGATAAAAATTTGATATTTTAGGCATATGTGAAACCTGGCTTCATCCACAAATAGCTGAGGCATTGATTAGAGTTGAAGGTTACAAACTCATTAAAAATGACAGACCCAATAAACGGGGAGGATATGTCTTTTTTATGAGGAAGTTAATGTGTTGTTAAGGAAAATTTTGAATATATTGAACATTTATGGTTGAAAATTATAATTGCCATTTGCACTACCTATGTACTGACCACCAAAAGCAGGTATATGTCATTTTGCAATAAACTTGAAGATACACTATTTCAGATACATCCAAAATATGATAGAATATTGTGCCCATGGGCGCTGTTGATATAGATTTCTTTGATCACCGGAAGCTTCAATTAACAACAAATAATTTCTTATCCTACACATATTTCGAATTATAGGATGACATTAATCGATCATCTTTAAATGAATACTGAACTAGAAGAGTCGGGAGTCCACGATATTTCTGTAGTGAGGCATTTGTTGATATACGGTATAATGGAAATCGAGGTAGTGAGTGATTCTACAAATAAAACAGTTTGTTTTCCAAATTTTCCCGATACAAATATGAATTATTTTCAACGCGATCTTGACAATATTGAGTAATAAAATTACAAAATTAATTAATCATCAAGAACCATTACAAACAAAAATGTTCAACTCGAAACATAGGAGGAAGCAACTGTGGATCACACCCACCAACAAACTAATGCAAAAACTTAGGGATGAAGCTTTTCGAAAATATGGACTAAACTTTCTGCTCACTTCAATTATTATAGTCATCTGCGTATCAATAGAGAAAAGAAAGCATATTTTCAGTAGAAATTTAGTAACTGTAACACGAAAGATAAATAGAATAAACCTAAAAACCTGAATGTAGTTTAAAGAATAATGAACTTCCATTACCTCTTTGTGACGTGAATGAAATCAATAACTTCTTTCTAAATACCAACAGAGATAAACAGCCATCCTGTAATGAAATAAATTTATAACCATACTTTAAAACATACTGTTGTTTCTGATCTAGAATTTCAACCTGTTGAAACTAATTTCATGCTTTAAGTTTAAATATACAAATAATTAGTCTTTGTTAATATCTTTCTAACCCATATTATCAACAAATGCATTACTCGTTTTTATTTCCTCACTTCATGAAAAAGTGGACTTGTCCTTCCTTTGCCAAAAGTTTCTTCTCCTTCTTAAAGAGCTTGGCAAAGCGAAATAGATTTTTGTAGACCAAAATGTATTGGGGATTAAATGCGAGAGAAGCGAACCTGGCTTCAATGAAATGAACGATTTCTGTGAGTGATATTTTTTTAATAACATTCTCCTTATCTAATTTATTTAATGATTTTTTCAATGAAAACTAGAGAGAATAAATAAAAAATCAGTTATCTGAATGAAAATGCGAATTTTCACTTTCAGATTTTTTCTTTCCTTTTCAGTTAGAGTCTTTTCACAATATCTATCAGATGTAGTTCAATGTCCAGCGTGGCTTGTGCCGGGGAAGTAGTTGTTTTCTGTTAGATATTACAAATAAATCACATTTTTCATTTTTCAATTTTCATGGAGAATGTTCCCCTTTTCAATATTACTAACGTTATCTTAGGTCTTGGAAAAATCACACTACAGAAAATAAGATACTTCCTATTCATCAGTCCGGATTTAGGGCAGGGTACAGTTGTGCAACTGCACTAACAGCTGTCATTGATGACATATAATCTACTACAGATAGAAATGAAATAAGTATACTAATACTTATCGATATTTCCAATGCCTTTGATATGCTCAACCGTCTCATTTTATTATCAATCATGTATTTTGTAGGTTTCAGTACTATCGCTAGGGAACTAATATCCCCATATCTCATTCATCGCACACAATAAGTCAAACAAATGAATACATTTTCGAATTGAGCTGAATTGAAACAAGGAGTTTCTCATGGTAGTATATTGGGACCATTACTGTACACATTATACACATTGCAACTACCATGTTCACGCCGACGACATTCAAATATAATACTCCTTCAGACCTTCGGACACACAGTATATCATCCGCAAAATAAATACAGAATTGGAATCCATTCTTCATGTTTCATCAAATCGCAATTTCAAAATCAATTCCAGCAAATCTTCCGCAGATAACCCTTCGATTAGGAAATGATATCCTCCCATTTACAGATCACTGCAAAAATCTAGGCTCACCACTAGACTCTAATTTGCGATTCAAGAATCATGTCCCCACTGAATTGCGCTCAGCTTATGGGTCACTCAAACTTATTTTTAATCATCGCATCGTGAATATTTATCTGTAAATGTTAAAAAAATTTATGTAATTTACTTGTGTTGTCCTATTTCAACCACTGCGATAAAGTCTTTAGTTCTTGCTTGGCTATTAATGATGCCTGTTGGATTCAAAAAGACCAGAGCTCTTGTCTTCGACTTATTTATGGTATAAAGAGAAGGCATATTAGTTAATGCATTCAAACATAAAATAAAAAAAACACTTATTCGAGCACCAATTATAGTTTTCAATTCTCTGTTATTTTATTATTTTCTTATCGATATTTACCGATATGAAATGAGAAAGTGCATTCTTCCAAAAAAAAACAAAAATTGTACAATTTATTGAATCAGTATTGGAAAAGGTTACAACTTAAGAATTAATATTCATTTGGTATTCTCAATTGGTGATGTAGAATTTCGATCGTCAACTCCGAACGATTCATTTTGTATGAGTGAATAATATTAGAATACTCATACACACTACCCAGATGTTTTCAAGCGAAATGAAGATAATTGAGCAAAGCAGAGATGGCAACATCTCATGGCCCAGTAACGATCATAGACTATAGTATCTACGTATGTAATGGTCTGGTATATTGGTGTTTTATAGTTGGTTTCAGAACGTTCATCGAAAGTGTCAAAAATAATATTTTGAATTTTTTTGCTATCAGAAGGTATTGAGAGTTTAATAGTTTGAATGTATTTTATATAATGTAATATACACTCATCTATCTCACTGATTTATAGGTGGTCTGGGTTTGTATGTTCGATGTATCTGGTCTGGTAACGTTAATTGAATAAATATATATATATATATATATATATAAATAGTAAATAATGGGGCTTTGCAGCAAATCAAAAGAGTGCAAAATAAAGTTTGTCCATGCTTTCAGAAATTTAATCATTCCATCATCAGGGATTGTTGAGAATGTTAGACGCAATGTTATCCAACAATGAGAGACACATTGTGCAAGCTGAATATTGATACAAAACAAATAAAATTGGAAGGATGTCATTTAAAACTTGATAAAACTCGTTGTATTTTAAATTTTTTAAAAAATTAATGGACACACCAGGCCAAGTATTGGTTGAAGGTAGGTAGACAGACAGTTGACATGCACTAGTAGTAGAACCAATTTACAGTTACCAACCTATGTTGGAGTCCGTAAATCTGGATTTTAAATTGGTCAAAGCGCCACCTAGTGAACTAGGTAAGAACCTGACAAAAGAACATTTGGCATGTAACTCAATGTCCTTGTTCACCTTAAATTATTATTATTATAAGTGTTACAGTAGCAATAACAATATTATGTCCCTGTGCGAGCAAAATTGTTGGTACAGGTTAGGTACCTAAAGAACAAGAACAAGGTAAAATAATTTAATTTTTTTTAGATCAAAGACTTGAAATATTTGGTGAAAAATTTGAAAAACTGTTTGTTTGATTCTTATCGAACGTCAAAAAGTAGGAATAAATTTCACTAAGATGATTGATATCAGTTTTTTTTTATTTATGCAATTATTATCTTCTGCAATAAAGGACATTTCTAGAAATATATATGCGATTCACTAGCTAAGACCTTAGTGGCATCATAATTCATAAGGTCACAGTCACTTTTATGTGAAACGATTCGGGAGCCTAGAGATCTCGAACTCTGCCCAACATACGTTTTGTTGCAAGACTGACAAGGAATACTATATTTTACATTCGTTTGAGAGAATAGAGAAAGTTTGTCTTTTACTTTAGAATGAATTGCCCTAATTGTTAGGGCTGATTTGTTTGCAATTTTTAAATTTGGTAAATCATTGAAAATTCTGGAGAGTTTGGGAGTGATCTCCTTTATGAAGGGTAAAGAACTGTAGAAAAAACTTAATGGTGAAGTATTATTTTCCATGCTAATATTATTACTATCATTACCTAAAGTTTGGAAATTAATAAAGAGCAGAATTCTCAGAACTTCAACAATCAAACAGAACTTAATAATTATCCTCTTCTCAGTTTGTTTTGCCGTTATACTAGGTGAATGTAATTAATTATTTTATTATATATTTTATATTTAATAAAACTGCTCCACAATTAATTAACGCTTTTGGAATATAAAAGGACATTGTAATTGTGACTCAGTATACTTCTGCTCAAAGAAGCCATTGTATTGGCGAAACATATGTCAGGGTTTTGTAAACTAAAATTCTGTGAAAACAACATTGAAGTTTTGTTATAAACGTTAACATGGATTTTTATCAAGTATCGGCAACATTAATTAAAAAAATATTTGAATATAGACTGTTAATAATATCTGTTTTTGTACAGAAATAATGATATAATAAAAATTAAATACTTAGATAAGAACAAATGAGAAAGCAATATTGTGAATTTGAAATGCAACAATAAAAATATAATATACAGAATAACAAAATATGAATGCAACACCCTGTGTAAAATTAAAAATAGTAAGTATGATCTGCTTACCGGCTCCACTAGATGGATGCATTGGCGAACTCCTCCTAGGCGACATATATTCCATCCCAGCGGACATACCCCCAATAGGGGCACTTTTATTACCTCCAGCTAACTGTAAATGTTTTGTTTTGCAAACGTATATTCCACCGTTATGTAAATACTCTACGCAATGTATGAAAGCAAAATTCCTGAAAGAAAACGCAATGTTACATGTTATATGTTAGCAAAACATCGAATAATAATTATAATAATAATATTTATTTCAGAAGAAACTTACAAGTTTATGACAGGGAAAAAAATATAAACACCATTTTCAACTAAACTAAATTAATTACTAACTAGATATTTCTAATTTTCATATTCATGATAATAAATATTTTTTTTTATTTACTTTAAATCTCATTTTACCATTGGATTTCAAAGATTTTGGCAATTCACTGTAATGCATTATTCCTTTAAAATATATTGATTTTTGACCAACATTTGTTTTCACTTTGATAACTGATAAATTATCTGATTGCCTCGTCAAGTTGTTATGATTTTTGTTAATGAGGTTGAAAGCCAAATCAGAGTGTTTGAAGTTATTTTTGACTAGGTGAATAAAAGTACAAATCTTTAACTTATAAAGAGAATGGATATCCAGAATTTGTTTTGGTTTGTATAAATTTACTGTAGGTTCCCTGTACTCTAGTTTGAATATACACTTAATGATTTTGTTTTGTAGTGTTTTCAATGGTTTAAGTACACATTCTGTTGCCGTTCCTCATGCTGAGATTAAGTACTGAAGTTTGGAGAAGACTAAAGAATAATAAATGAATTTCAAATATTTCAAGGGTTAAAAGTTTCTGATTTTGAAAAGAATTCCGATTACTGGAGATATTTGCTTCCTTAATATTTCAATATGTTTGGACCATAACAAATTTTCATCAATATACAAGCCAAGAAACTTCAAAATAGGAGCATACTTGATGATTTCACTTTTGAAATTGATAGGTTCTTTGAAATCGACGGAAGTCAATCTTTTGGTCACAAACATAAATGATGATTTTATGTAATTTAAAGTTAGTTTATGGTTCATTACCCAAGATGATATTTTCTCAATGTCATTCAACATGTTTTTTTTTTTATTTCTTGTAAACTACATCCGTTGTATATTAAGGTTGTATCATCAGCAAACATTTTGATTTTACAAACTAGTTCCAAATCTGCTAATGAATTAATATATATGAGAAAGAGTACGGGTCCTAGGATTGATTCTTGTGGCACTCCACATAAAACCGTTTTATGTAATCCTTCAGTATCTTCCATAAATATAAACTGTTTTCTGTCTGAAAGGTAATTTTTGAACTATTCGTGAACAGTTCCTCTCACACCTATTTGATATAAGATATCCAATAAAATTTTGTGATCGACTGTGTCAAAAGCTTTCTGAAGATCAAGCGACAGAATTCCACATTTTTTACCCGAATCTATATCAAGTTGAAATTGAGTAATGACATGAAGAACTGCTTATTCTGTATCGCTAGATTTTCGAAAATCATATTGCCTATTATACAATAATTTTGAATTTTCAAGATATTCAAATAATCTACAATGCATTGCTTTTTCAATTATTTTCGAAAGTATTGACAAAATCGAGATGGGTCTATAATTGTTCATTTGATCTTTTTCTCCTGCTTTGAAAATTGGTGTAATTTTCGCAATTTTCATTTTATCTGGAATTATGAACGTTATGAAAGTAAAATTTATTATTTTGCTCATTATAGGTGCAAGTTCTGATTTCACAGCATTGAGTGATCAGAAATTGATAGTCACTGATATCTGTGCAAATAAAAATCAAGTTAAAAAGGGGTATGTTCTCAAGACTATCACTTTATTTGATGAGACAAAACTCCAAGAAAATTTAAAATTGTTCAGTGGAAAACTGCAAGACTATAATACACCAGACATAATTTACAATAATTTATTGACTATTTTCATAAAATGTTCTCAAGAAAAACTAGTAAAAATAAAAAAAGACTCGAAACCTTGGTTCAATGAAAATATTTCTAAACTGATTAGACTATGTGATAAATTTCACTATAAAAAAAGTGTTATCCTGAAATCCATTCATTCAAAGGCTATTATGATCATTATAACAAATTAGTTAAAAAAAGTGTCAGAGAAGCAAAAGAGAAATATTATCAAGAAAAATTCATTAATGCCACCCCGAAATCAGTATGGAGTACAATGAATGAAATGCTGTACAATAAATCTAAAAGAAAAGACAATATCGAATATATTTTGGAAGATGGACAGAAAACTGAATGTGAACTGAAAATTTGTGAAAAATTCAATAGTTACTTCATCAACGTTGGTCCTAGTTTGTCAGCTGGATTCTCAACTGCAAAGAGAATTCCTATGCGATCAAAATTGTCATCTATGTATCTCAGGCCTACCAACTCTGAAGAAACAGAAGAAGTCATTAGTGATCTGGATACAAGAAAAGCTCCTGGGTTCGATAATATCAACATAAAAATTGTAAAGATAATGAAATCAGAACTTGCTCCAATAATGAGTAAATCAATAAATTTAACTTTTTCATCAGGAATTATGCCTGAAAAATCAAAAATAGCAAAAGTAAAACCCATTTTCAAAACAGGAATGAGGTATCTAATGATAAATTATAGACCCATCTCAATTCTTTCAGTTCTTTCAAAAATTATAGAAAAAATTATGCATAACAGATTATTAGAATACCTGGAAAAATCAAATTTGTTGTATAGTGGGCAATATGGCTTTCGAAAGTCTATTTTCAGCTTGATATAGACTCTCATAAAGAATGTGGTATACTATCACTAGATCTTCGCAAAGCATTTAATACCGTAGATCACAAAATTTTGTTGAATATTATGTATGAAATAGCTATCAGGGGACCTGTTTATAAATGGTTCCAAAATTATATTTCAGATAGAAAACAGTTTGTCTATATAGGAGACAAATGCAGTACTAAGAAAACTGTCATCTGTGGAGTTCCACAAGGATCTATTTTGGGACCAATCCTTTTTCTCATTTACATAAATTCTTTAGCAGATTTAAAGTTATCTGGAAAAGTTAAAATGTTTGCTGATGATACCACAATAATATATGGTGAAAAAAGTCAAAGTGATATAAAAAATAACATGAAAAATGATCTGAAAAAAATATCATTATGGCTCATCTATCATAAACTGACATTAAATTATGAAAAATCTTCATTTATGTTCATTACAAAAAAATCGTCATACAATAATTACTAATAATATAATAATAATAATAATACATTAAATACTGCTCTACACTGAAATTCTTGGGACTCTTAATAGATGAAAATTTATCATGGGCAAGACATATAGAGAAATTAAGGAGGCAGATTTCACCATTAATTAGAATTATTTTTAAAATTCGAAATTTGCTGCCTCTGAAATATCTAAAATCCATTTATTTTTCGTTAGCATACTCTAAATTACAATATTTAATTTCGGTTTGGGGCACTGCTTCGACCTATTTGCTTAAACCTTTAAAAACACTACAAAATAAAATTATTAAATGTATTTTTAAACTTGATTATCAAGAATCAACTGTGAACTTATATAAACCAAGAAAGCTACTGGATATACATTCCCTATACAAATTGAAAATATGCACATCCATTCATATTGTTAAAAATAACATGAAACATTCCACTTTAAGTTTCAAAATTAATAATGACCAACATAATCACTTGACCAGACAAGCCAAAAATTTATGTCAACAAAATCAAGACGAATATTGGAAAGAAATCAATTTATTTCGATGGTGTGAAATTTTACAATGAACTTCCAAATTATTTAAAAACTTATGGTAAATTGCGATTCAAGAATAACCTAAAAAAATATTTACTTCTTTGAATCCATTCCAATTCTGATTTCATTATATTTAAATTAATTTTTAATATTGTTACGTATATTATGTGAAATTATTTAAATTTTGTTTTTTTTCCCTATTATAAACTGTATGTTTCTTGGGAATAAATTGAATTGAATTGAATAATTTTGATTTTGTCAAATCCTGGGGACTTTTTTATATCAAGCGAATTTATGATTTCTTTTATTTCTACATGATCTGTAGGCTTTAGGAACATAGAAGTTAATTTAGAATGAACTAGAATTTCATAATTGGAATTAAAACATTTTGACAAATTAGGACCGACATTGATAAAGTAATTGTTAAACTCTTCACATATTTCCTTTCGATTTTTTATTTTTTTCCCATTAAGTGAGATAACTTCGATATTTTTGTGATTAGACTTTGATTTCTAAAGTAGTAATAAGAACCATCAGGAGAAAATAATAAAATGGGTTACCCTGCAGTTGTAAAATCTAATGCGACACCGAATACATTTATTAAGCCGATTGAATAATATATGTTCATTGTGTTACTTTGTAATTGTTGTATTCAATATTTTCAGTACGATTTATTTCGTTCGTGAAATGAAACATACAGATAGGAAAATAGAAATATTTCCGCAAATTTGATGTCAAATTTAATGTTTGTGGGAAAACACATACAAACAGTATTTTCAATTTTTAATAAATAATAAATAAATGATGATCGTCAAGAAAATAGACCCAGTGAATGTTACTTTAATATTTTCTTTAACCAGTTTTTAAATGTTGTTGAAGTTTGAGCATGTTGGAAAGCATATGAAAACTCAAGTGTCGCATCGTTGAAAAGATAATTCAATTCTCTCTTTAACCATTTACATTATTTGGAATTTCGTTAATATTTTATCTGAAATTCGCATTCGAAATATCAAGTATAAGTGCGGATCTGAATAGTACTCATATCTCGATACATTTGAATGATTGATTGGTGTGGAACAATGGAGCCGAAAATATTTTGAAGGGTATTACCGATTTTACTTTTTGAGACAAGATATATTGCAATTACTCGACAGATGGCGCTGGGGGAGCATCAATTTGAAAATTTCGAAAGGCATGAAGATCGAAATTGTGAAATTGTGAAAAAAAGGGACTCACCAAATTCGAAAATATTTAGATGGTTGGGACGAGAATTGACTTTTCAACGATGTGCCATGCCATTCGAAATTTTTAAGTTGATGTGTTGAACTGTTCAAAAGTTAACTTGTGACGGGCAATCAAAATCCACACTGTATAAAGTTCTTCACCGAGAAACATCTGAGCATTTATTTTAATGATGTTTATATTCATGCAGGTTGTATAACTAACAGATCCATAAGGAAGATCGAATATGTCTCCAAAAAAGATCATTGATTCCACTCCATACAGATTTTGGGCTAGCGTTTGCAAATTGTTCTTTATAATATTTTTGTTTTGCCTCTCGAACAGAACTTTTAACTGATTTATTGTAATAGTTATAAGAATCTATAAATGATTGAATGTTCGGATAATTCTTTTTTTTTGTAATAAAATGTATCTCTTAGTTTGATCAATTTCAAAATAGTCGCATTGAACCATGGTTTTGAATGTTCAAATATTTTTATACGTTTTTCCAAGGAACAATCTTCAAATATTTGTAACACTTCATTATAAATTTCATTGGGATTATCATAATTTTCCACAATTTTAATCAATGAAGTCAATCTTTCTGTAAGCATTTTTTCATTGAAAACAATAATATTTTTAAAATGGAAATTCTTTTTTGTTTTTGGTTTTATCAGAGATATCTCAGATACTATTAATCTATGGTCTCTTAATGCACTTTCACATTTTTATCAGAATTCCTCAGTATATGATCAATTAATGATAATTTATTTTCAAAGTCTCGTGTGGGTATTTTATCATTGTATATTTTGAAATTATTCGATTCACATATTTCAGTGAAATTACTGGTTTGCATATTATTTTTTAAAGTATTAATGTTGATATCACCAAAAATGAAAGCATCCAGTTTTAGGAATTTCAGAAAATCATCCAAATTTTCATTAGGAGAACGATATAAACCATGATGAATGACTTTTTGATATCCTTGAACATTATTTCAAAGTTCAAATCTTTATCTATGAAAATTCCTGTTCCTCCTCCACGCTTAGATCTTGACGAATAAACAGAGTTGTAGTTTTTGAAGTTATAATAAGGTTCCTCTTCTTCTTTCATCCATGTTTCTGATATGATCACCACATTTGCTTCTGTACTGTTGATTATAACTTCTATTTCTTCCATTTTATTTTTCATCGACCTGGCATTTAAATAGAGAACTTTTAGGCTTCTAGATATTTTCGATTTATATTTCGAGATTGTTGAACATGTATAAACTCCAATATTATTTGAATTCATTGGTTGGGTATTGATTTGAGCCATGAATTACAAAAAGTTTTTTTTTATATAGTTCCAAATATAAAATCTGCTATCAGTATCCATAGTCAATTTGGGAATTCAGTTGATTCTGGTAATATTTATAAGTTGGGCAGTTTTTATCTGATGCAAGGTGGTTAACAGGATGGTTGGTTTTGTATTTTGTATTGGACAACACACAATTATTGCAAGTAGGCTTTTCAGCGTTACTGCAAGCTTTTAATTCATGTGGGCCGGAACAGCAAGGACAAAATGATATATTTACATTTGTTATGAGTATGTCTGAATTTGAAACACCTGGTACATTGTGCGAGAGTATTATTTCCATAAACTGTAAAATTTTGCCATCCTATAAACAATTTTCCATTATTTGTCATTATTTTTTGGAATAAATTGCCATTCACTTCATGATCATCTTCATTAATAATGGTATTTTGGTCAATAATCATTTTTTCAATATCTTCCTGTTTCAAGTTTTTGTCCACTCTTAAATTTGGAATTTTGATTTTTTGTTTCATTAGTGTTATTACTCCAGTGTTATACTGGCTGGGTAGTTTTTGTTAAACTTCTTGTTGGATTTTTTCAACATCTTCTTTTCTGGTGCACTTGATTATAACAGTTCTGTTACTACTTTGTTTGAAAGAATTTACACCTATACGTAGATTGCTAATGTCTATGTTTTCTTCCAAATCCAGCTTAGTTTTTGACGGTAATTGTTCAAATTTTGGTTTTATTTTTATAATTTGTTCATTAGGTTTCTGTTGTGGGATGTTATTTTTTACAACATCTGAATAGGATTTACGATTTTCATAACCTGAGTTTGGGGTCGACTCAAACATTCCATTTTATCATTCAATTTTGTTAAACTATCCATTTTACTGTCCTTATCCACTATATTAGACAACAGAAAATCATAATTTTGCTGCAAGTATATATTTTCTTTTGATATCAGTTCAATATTCTATTAATTTCTCCTTGATCAACAAATCTTTTTCCTAACAATTTCTTTCAATAAAAAAATTTCATTTTTTAAGCACTCAACAATATTTGGTATGGTCTTTCCACATACATTAGTTGGTTCATCTGATACGGATTTTTCGAAATTTGCAGGATTATAATTAAAATGAATCAGTTGAAATTCTGAATCATCATTTTCACATTTCTTCTTTTTACCCATTTCAAATGGAATTTCACTGGGATAACGTCCATTAAAATGTCATTTTAAAATTGTCAATTCACTTCAATGATAAATTCTTGATTTTCAACTCCAATTTCACGACACCCTCACTACACCAATACAGGAATCGCTGCTATAATGGTTTGGGCAAACTTGGGACCAAAATAAGTAAATCCTGGATGATTATTTCAAGGTTCTCAGAAAACTTTACAGTGGAGATCAACAATTCGATACTGTCAAAATTCTATGAGAAATACTACCTGTAGATATGTTTAATTTCGCCAGCGAATCCAGAATGAGGTCCATCGATTACTTTTACCATATCTCTTCTATGGAGATTATTACGATACGAGTCTAGAGCTGCAGTATGCTTATTCAATCTCCTTTTCTGCAACGAACCTGGCCTACATTCTACCACTTTGCCTAAAGAACAAAAGAACAAAAAAATGTTATATTCGACATGTTACATTGAAAAAATAGTGTACAATTACAATCAATTAACTAATATTAGTTTCATTGAATACCTTTATTTACATAGTAGTTGAGAGATTTCAACCAATAAGCGAGAACAGAAAATTTTAAAAATATTTTTAATTGATTCCGAAGCTTGTGAAAACTGTGTTGACAATTTTCTTTTTTGTTACTTTTTGAATCTTAAAAAAGTATTTAAAGTCGACAAAATTCAAATAGCTTCTTTCTCGAGCCATTACAAATTATTGTGACGTACTCTTCCGAGAATTCCGAGCTAGCAACCAACAGCATTAGATAGAGTTTATTCATCACTAAAAAATTTACATATATAAACGAAAGAATACATAAGTACATGCAAAAACTTATCGAACTGGTCACAAGGAAAAAAAAGTTCAGAGATATAAAATTTAAAATATGAGAAATATACATACAATTCAATTAAAATTCTCTACAATGTCTAAAAACTCTTCAATGGAGTAAAATGATTGACTTATCAGATTTCGAGTCAAATTATTCTTTAAGCTAAGCCACGGTCCTGATGGTGCTTCCATATAACATTTGCTAGAGTTAATAAAAAATGCTCCTTAATCATAATATGATGTTGATCTGAAAAGAGTCAATGAAACAAAGGAATATTTGACGAGAACCTATCTTTTAATGACCACATTAATATCACTATCAATAAAGCTCTTAAGGTTCATGTAAACCCATGAAAAAATAAACGACAAATTAAAAAATTCTGAAAAAAATTCGAGTTATTTTGGCATTCAAATTGAATAATTAGAGAGATGTAGAAGAAAATCTGATGAACAGTTTTTGATGAAAAAAATAAAAAGCTAATTTTTGTAGGTTATTAAACAAAAATCATTCATCAGATTCCATTTCAAATATCATGACATATCAATGTGAAAGTAAAAGATAACCACGATTTTTTTCAGAATTTTTGTTTTCAACGTTACCTCACAATTTAAAAAAATCAGAAAATCTTGTTATAAAATCAAAGACAGTTGAGAAGAATCGCTTTTGCAAGTGATATTTATATGAAATTTAGAAGACTGAACATTGAGGAACTATTTGTACTATTTTTCAGACATAAAATCAAACGATTTATATTTTCAATAAAGATTTTCAAAACCTCGGACAAAAAACGGTAAATCGCTCCAGTAAGTGATTCCTCTATAGTACATGAACGAAAAGACAAAAATAGTTCTGCCACTGTCCACAAGGTACTGCACAGAATTATTGTCAGTGTCATATTTACTGTACAGCGTTGCCAATAGTTCTAGACAGCGGTAACCGATGTAATTTGTTTAATTTATCGAAAGTTACGTCGATAGGGGTTTGTCAGTTCGTCAGTTCATCAGTCGGATGTTGGATTGGTCCGCCTAAAGCCTTGAAGTCCTTGGACACAACTGAAGAAGTATGTAAGTAATAAGTTTTATGTTTTGAGATTTAAAATATCAGTTTTGGAGAAAAAACAGGATGCAAAACAGAATTGAAAAATAATAATAATCATCATAATAGAGTCTTTATTGTCCATTGTCCAAAATATTGATAACAATAAATTATAGTGAGTTGTTCATATTAGCTGCTCTTTTTGAATGTTACCAACAATTTTGTTGTTTGTGCTAAAAGCAAATCTAATCTAGGAAGCAAGATCAAGCACGGACTGATTATATCTATAACAAACCCATGGGCACTGCAACCAGAAGATAGTTTGCTTCATATCTGCTTCATACACTTCTCCCAAACACCAGGTATACATCATCCTCTTGCATGAATACACCTAACAATCTAAACTTCGACCACTCTGATAAAAAAACTGAGGGGGTGACAATCATTTTATCACTACCTTTCGATGTAGTTGTTCAATAGCATCAATTTGGTATGTAGTGCAACTCCGCAGAACGAAAATTACAGGTTTTCTAGTCCATTGTTTATTGAATTAACGTTAATACACCTAACTCTCCAACTTACGACCTTTCTGATAAAAAATCTACCTTCCGATGGAGTACTTTATTAGCAACAATTTGGTATACAGTGCAACTCCGTAGAACGAATGGTACATATTTTGTGGTTCCTTTTTTATCGAAATATCGTGAATATATTTGACACTCCAACTTTCGACCGCTCTGATAAAAAAAACTGAGGGTGTGACAATCACTTCACTAATACCTTCCAATAGAGTACTTTTTTAGCAATAAATTGGTATGCAGTAATACTTCGCAAAATGAAAATTACAGTTTTTACGGTCCATTGTTTGTTGAAATAACGTGAAAACACCTGAAAGAAACAAGGTGTTCTGTCATACCAGGACTACTCGTTGCCATAAACCTACACATAATGAATAATTGGGTAGAGAATCCATCAGGAAATAACTCTTTTCCTGGCTAATACGAACGTTGAATTACATCTAATGTATTTCCTTTCTACAAGGTCTTCTCTGAAAAAACACATAACTATATAAATTTCGACTCTTCTGATAAAAAAAACTGAGGGGGTGACAATCATTTCATTACTACCCTCCGATTAAGTAGTTTATTAGCTATAATTTGGTATACAGTACAACTTCGCAGAATGAATATTACAGTTTTTACGGTCCATCGTCTTTGAAATAACGTTGATACACCTAAATCTCTAACTTCCTACCTCTCTGATAAAAAATCTGAAGGGGTGGTGACAATCATTTCTTCACTACCTTCAGATGGGCTAGTCCATTAGCAACAATTCAGTAGGTAGTGCATCTCCGCAGGACGAAAATTATAGTTTTTACGGGCCATTGTTGGTTGAAATAACTTGAATACAACTAACTATCCAACTTTCAACTGCTCTGTTGAAAAACTAAGGGGGTGACAATCATTTTATTACTGCCGTTTGATAGAGTAGATCATTAGCAACAATTTGGTATCTAGTGTAACTCCACAGAATGAAAATTACAGTTTCTACGTTACATTGTTTGTTGAAATAACGTGAATACACCTAACAATCTAACTTTCAACCCCTCTCTTAAGAAAAAACTGAGGAGGTGACAATGATTTCATCACTACTTTTCGATAGGGTAGTTTATTAGCAACAATTTGGTGTATAGTGCAACTTCGCAGAATGAAAATTATGGGTTTTACGGTCCATTGTTTGTTGAAATACAGTGAAAACACATGAAAGAAACAAGGTATCCTGTCCTTCCAGGACCGCTCATTGCCATAATCCTATACATTAAGAATAATTGGGCCAAGTATCCATCAAGGTATAATTATTTTTCTGGCTGATACCACAACGAACGTTGAATTACATCTAATACAAGTTCTTCTCTGAAAACACAACTATATAACTTTCGGTCCCTATGTTAAAAAAACTGAGGGGGTGACAATCATTTCATTACTACCTTCCGATTGAGTAGTTTATTAGTAACAATTTGGTATGTAGTGGAACTTCGCAGAACGAAAATTACAGTTTCTACGTTACATTGTTTGTTGAAATAATGTGAAGACATCTAACAATCTAACTTTCGACCACTCTTATAAAAAAAAACTGCAGAACGAAAATGACAAGCTTTACGGTCCACTGTTTGTTGAAATAACGTTAATACACCTAACACTCCAACTTACGACCTCTCTGATAAAAATCTGAGGGGGTGACAATCATTTAATTACTACTTTCCGATGGAGTACTTCATTAGCAACAATTTGGTATGCAGTGCAACTCCGCAGAACGAATAGTACAGTTTTTGTGGTTCTTTGTTTATCGAAATATCGTGAATACACTTGACACATCAACTTCCGACCCCTCTGATAAAAAAACTGAGGGGGCGACAATTATTTCGTTATTACAGTCTTATAGAATGAGTGACGAAAAACAATTTGACATAACGCGCAAGTCTACAGAATGTATAAAAATAATTTTATGGTAGAAATATCGTAGATATACTTTATTAATATTAATATTGAAAGTTAAAATTAATTTATCGTTTCCATATCTATCAAAAAATTCCTACTGGCGATTGATTTCACCATGAGGTACTATATCCCACTGAAAATTTCCTGTGTTCGATTTCGTGAATGAGAATTCGTCGCTAACTTCACATATTTCGTGGATGGTAATTCGTGGATAACTTCACACCGATATACAAATCTGAGGGTGCTGCAAATTTCCTGAAATTTTCAGACAGGACAGCAGAGGCCACTGAATTCGAATAACGGTCACCGAGGTCTCCACCCTACAAAATTATGTAGGCACTGTAAATTCCATCAAATTTACAGAAAGGACTCAGCAGAGGCCACTGAATTCGAATAACGAGGTCACCGAGGTCTCCAAGCCAACAAAAGAGCGAAGATACTACAAATTCAACCAAATTCGTAGACAAGACTCAGCAGAGGCCCACAGTATTCGAAAAACGAGATACCCGAGGTCTCCGCCCAACAAAATTATGGGGGCCCTGTGAATTCCACCATATTCACAGACAGGGCTAAACTAATCGCGAAAAATTATTTCCCCGAAAAGAATGAAAGAACATTGAAAACGTAGCCTAAAAACATAACAATAAACTCATAATTCCGAAAAAAAATTGAATAAACCACTAAATTACAAACGGTAGAAAAGGTATGGATACAATCTTTATGAGTCCCCTTCAAAATGGAAGGAATAATAGAAGAGAGAAGATGGCGCCGATGGCGGCTCACTTCTTCTCTCACAACCCCTTTGACATTGGTATCAAATGAAAGGGTTTGACGAGTAGAATTTGATGAGTTACGCTATGTCATTGTAAATCCAAGATGGCGGCTTACTTTTTCTTCACAACTTTCTTGACATGGGTTTCAAATGAAAGGGTTTAACTGTAGAATGCGTTACTCTACGTGACGTGATTCTAAATCTGGCCCTCTTAGAGCGAATTGTACAAATCAAGCTCACCAATAGTTCAACTGAACTGAGCACAGTTGCTAAGGAACTACAAATCACGTGGTCATCAGTAGCCCAATCAAACCCCTCGCCTATTTCGATGAAACTAATCTGCTTCAGGCCTTATCATTTTTATTTGAGTCGTTAATCGGCATATTTCTCTCATGTCTACTATCCACCAATTCCACTGCATAATGATCGAAATAAAATTGTTTCAATTTTGTCATCATTGTTTTAGTGAATATCGGGTCGATTTGTATGGTTTCAATATGAATTCCCTTCAGAGTCCAAACTATAAAATTACCGAAATTATTATAATAATTATTAAAAAAGAAATTGGATGTTTTCCACCATCATGAATCATGACTTTGTATGCGTCTCATCAATGTTGACTTTTTACTATAAACCTCATGTTTAATGTCTTTATAAAGAAAATAAACATTTCCGAAAGCTCGACCAATTAACAGAGAGTATTCTTTTAAACAGCCCAGTACTTTTACTGCATCCTCAAGATCCATCCGCATTTTTCCTTAACTAGTCTCCACAACGAACAAGAAATGTAATAATAATTACTATTATGAGTAATCCAGCTACCCGTAATATAGCTACATAATGCATTGAACCACATTACCACAATAATTAATACCAGCTGATAATAATCATCCTGTGAGCTATTTCGCAGTACTCCGAATAATGTTGAGATTTGGCAACAATGCAGTAGCAGTTGGGATGACCGTTGGATATTCGGTACAAAAGGCATAATGGTTTCAATCAACAAAAAATCTTGATAATAGGATTCTTATTATTACATGTTTATACCGATCTCCAACTAGTAGCTGTGTTGATTTTTTAAACGTTTTTGAAAACTGGTGTGAAGAAAATATTTTTGATAAAACCTAACCTGTAATTATAACAGAAGATTTCAATATTGACTGGAATTCTGATAGCAGTGCCTGTACCAAATTAAAACAATATGTTATTGATGCTGGGTTGAAGAATATAGTTAGGGAAAACACCCGCGCTAATGTAAATAGATCTAGTAATAACTAATCGTTCTGACCATTACATTAGTAAAGTTATTAAAACGCTAAGAATCACAGATCATTATATGATATTAATCCACTTAACCACTAAAACTAAACAAAAACCATTGGAAATAGAGAGTAGAGGTAGAAATATTGATTATGACAACATCAATTATAAATTGTCACTCGTAAATTGGAATTATAACCTGCTTGATATAAATCAAAAATATTTACATTTTTATTCTAATATAATAAATGTTTTAAATGAAATTGCCCCCCAGAAAAAAAAATATAATAAAGAATGGTGGAATGACAGAGTTAAAGATGCGACGAGCAGTAGAGATAAATGTTATAAACAGTTCGTAAGCAACAGAACACCAGAAAATTTGGAGATATGCAAACAAATAAGAAATATTGCTGTTTAAGTTATACGCGATGAAAACGGAACCATTTTGAAAACAGTATCACAGAAAATAGGAATAATTCTAGGGCACTGTGGAAAAATTGAACTCACTACTTCCTAAAGAAAACAAAAATAAAAATATTTAACTCGAAATTGATAATAAAATTATTTCAGACCCAAATATAATGCCAGACTATTTAAACTCTTATTACATAACAAGTATAAAAACCATTATTAACAACATTGACAATTCTGGTACAGATTTTCCTGTTTTATCCAGACATCAGAACATATTTTTAGAAGAAGAAGAAGCTCATTACTACAGATAAACTGAAAAACATTGTTTTGAACCTTCCAGATAAAAAAGGCTCTGACGACATTAACATATAATGTTTAAAGAAATGTTTCAATAATTTAGCTCTGCCACTTGTTAATTTAATAAGCACATCTCTTTTAGTACGCAAGGTACCAGATGAACTAAAAATATCAATAATTGTGCAAGTCCCAAAAGTAAGCAACTCTCACAGAGCCACTGACTTGCGTCCCATCAATATGCTCAGTTGTACTGAGAAGATTATAGAGAAAGTAGTATATGAACAACTATTAGAGTTTGTAGGGACAAACAACATTATACACTGTGTGCAATCAGGATTTCGAGGGAAATATAGCTGCGAGACTGCAATACAATGTGTTTTGAAGACTGGAAGAGTAATTTAGATAAGAATCTTGTTACAGGGGCTGTGTTTTAAGATTTAAAAAGGGGGTTTGAAACAATAGATAGGGAAAGGTTATTAAAAAAGATAGAGAGTATTGGAGTGAAAGGTAGTGCTTTGGAGTGGATCAATAATTACTTATTGAATAATAAACAAAAATTAAGAATGAATAAAATTATGTCTCTTGAAATCGAAAATGACATAGGGGTTCTACAGGGTAGTGTTTTAGGTCCACTGTTACTTCTTTTTTTATGTTGATGCGATATAGTGAGTGCAGCTGGACATTGTTCCATACATTTATTTGCTTATGATACCCTCATATATTTTACATGTTTAGATAATGAAGAGTTGGTAAAAACACATACCACTAGTTTGGAAAATATCAACAATTGGTGTTCCTCTAACCAATTGAAGATAAACACACAAAAAAACGAATTTATGATAATCAGCAACGACAATAATTACAGATTGTTTTGCGAGAGTCAGTTAATTTAAGTATTTAGGAGTAATCATAGATAGACAGCTCAAATTTAAAGAAGATGCAAACAATTTAATCAAAATCATTTCATGTAAAATCAACTAATTATATAGATTTTCTACTTTTCTTACAAGGCGCCAAAACTACTCAGTTCAACCCCCTAATATTACCTCATTTCACCTACTGTTTCACAATACTTTACCTATTCAATCAAGATGAAATGTCCTGATTTAGGAAACTTCAAAATCGAGCTATGAGAATTATACTCACATGCTCAAAGAAAACATCCATTGGGCATATGTTAAAGGAAATGCAGTGATTGTCAATAGATGACTTCTTTGAGTATAATACTTATATTCACATTCAAGATCAAATATCGTTAATTCATACCCACAATACAAGATCACGAAATGATTTCCACATTCCACTGGTGGCAAAGAGTCATACACAAACATCCGTATTTTTCAAAGGCCTGAACAGATTCAATCAGCTACCCCTAGAAATCAAATCCTCAAATTCCTTAAACAAGTTCAAACGGAATATAAACATTTTTCTAAGCTCTCCTAATACTGGAGTTCGAAAAATAATGTTTCTTCTTAATTATATTTATATACTTATGTTTCTCCCTTTCTCTTCACCTGATTTTAATGTGTAGTTATCAGTGACATGTCTATTATTAGTTTTATTTATATGACAAAATTTTAATGTGTATTTAAATGATTATTTGTATTATCACAATCTTAGTGTCACCAGCGAACGAACAATTTTTCAAGCATTAGGAGATGAGTACACCATATCATTGATAAAAATTATATAAAGAGAACAGGTCCCAAGATTAAACCCTGAGGGACACCAGTATTTACATTTTTTCTGTTGATCTATTTTCACCTAATACTACAATTTGTTGCCTTTCTCTGGGATAGGATTCAACCCATTCATTTGCGACTCCTCGTACACCAATCCGTTATAGTTTTTCAAATAAATATGCTCTAGTCAGGTCAAAGTAAAATGGGATTCTGTTTGTCGTTAAGGAAGTCATATATGTCTGAAACCGTTTTGACAATTAAATAATAGGTTGTGATGACTTAAGAATTTGTTGAGACAATTATTATATGCCATGTCAATGATTTTTGCTATTTGACTCTGTAAACAAACATTACGGTATTTTGTAACATCATCTTTTGATCCCTTATATTTGAAAATTGGTATCGATTTGGAAACCTTGAGAACCAATGGGTACTGCTCCGAAATAAATGATTCATTTACTATATGAGCCAACGGTAAACTTATTATCTCCTTAACATGATGCACAGCTTTCCCACATATATCATCTATAATGAAAGCAACTTGTTAGTTGTCTTCATTATATATTCTTCAATCTCTTGACTGGTGGTTAAGACAAAGAAAGAAGCTGTGTTCATAATAAGGAGATAGTTTCAATTTATCAACCTGCGGTTTTGGACAAGGTATGTCCAAGAAAAAGTCACTTAGAGCATTACAAATTTCATTTTCGTTCGATATTACTCTGTTGTTTATATTAAGTTGTTTCACTGTGTTATTTACTGCCTATTTTTTGATTTGTCATTGTTTTTTTTTTGTGTTGGCATCGACTGCTATGGTCATTAGCCACGTGTTCTGGGTAGGCCTTGTTACTAACTCTACACACCACCTTAGGAGCAGCACTGTTAATTATTAACGCAACAGTGAATCGTGGAAGATTATCCCCAGCCAGCAACAAGATTCAATCACTCAGATTTTTACATCTGAAACTGAAAAAATCTTGTCCTGCCTGGGGATCGAGCCCGCGACCTTTCGATCACGAAGCCCCGGCGTTTCCACTGCGCCAATCCCCGCCCCCGATCTGTCATTGTTATAAGTATGTTTAGTTTCTTTCACTTTTTCATTATAATAGTGCTTCAAGCTCTTATACCTTGTATGTATTATATTTTTAGACGTACTCTTTACAATTGTTGACATCTCACATAGCATATTATGAAGCTCTTTCAATTTGGGGGAGTACCATGTTTTTTTTATTTTCATTCAAGTGAAATTTTCGCCAAGTAAAAGCGATGTTGTAATGATATTTGAAGGTGGTATAGAAGTTATTGTATTTCTCATCTATATTTGATGAATTGAATGTGTCTTCCCATGTTTCTTTCTGTAATAAAGTAGATAGATTATTTTCTGAGATATCAAGTTTGAATATTACTTCATTTTTAGCTTTTTGGTAATGTACATAAAACTGGCATATTTGAAAAGTATGATCAGATATGTGATTGTCTTTCATTATTTGTTGCTCAACGTCTAAATTTGAGAACATGAAATCAACAGAAGTAGAACTTTTACTAGTAATTCGTGTTGCATGATTGATATGATTTACCATTCCAAATTCATTGAAAATATTGATTGTTTCTCTGGTATTCACGTCAGTTAGGAAGTTGATATTGATATCACCATAGACTACCAGGTAATCTTTACCGGTGTATGTATCACATACTAGATCATATGATTCTTTAAAGAAAGTTTTGATGTCACTGTCAGGTGTATGATATACAGAAATTACAAATAATTATGGTCCAATTTCAGTGAGATCTATACATATTACAGCAGCTTCAAAGTGCTTTTCTATATTATGATAAGCTACTGATTTTGAAACCATAGCATGGTGTGATTTCATAAATATGGCACTACCACAATATGTAAGATTACTGCGATAGAAGCAGTCTATGAGAGAGTAGTTATTTATGAGATTTTTTATTTCTTCATGTCTCAGCCAATGCTCCGTAATACAAAAAATATCAATATCATATATTTCTCAAGTATCATTTCAAGATCAGTAGCCTTACCGGGAATGCCATGAACATTGGGATGCATTATCATTGTCGTTTCACGTCACAATCAACCTGATTAGAATACGCCCTTCTGCTGATTGGGCTCGAGAAAGTATGTCACAAAGAGCGCCAATATAAGTAGCACAACAGTAGAAAATGATCCACTATTCAAAGATAAATTTATAACATCTAAAAATCTGTTTCTAACAATACTGAATATTTGGAGCGATAATATTTTTTTATGTCCTCGCTTATTACTAAAATGAATAATTTTAAATAAATTCATGATATTTCAGATTTCAGTGAAAATTTATTTTACGTTCAATAAAAAAAATGTAGTAACTGTGTAACTGAAAATAATATTACCATGCATATTCAAAACGTGGAAATTTTCTCTTTCTAATCTGACAATAACTCCCACAGTCTCAGCGTCTAAGTTCACCAGGTCTCCCCATTCAAATTTACCCAAAGAATCTACTCCACTAGCCATATCAGTACAAAGTTGCAGATCTTTCGGTAAAATTTCCATCTCGTGCATGGTCAAATCAGAAATGAGAACAATTCTATTATTCTCTACTCTAACAATAAGACCTGTGTCTGTCTCATAACGACCTGAAATTGAAGGTATAGTAAATAGATGCTTTTATAGGACAAGTTAGAGCCCTCACCAGCCAAAACTTTGACGTGATCTCCCATTTTGAAGTACTTTTTCAGTTCGTTTGCTTGGAACACTAGGGGTTCTTTAAGATCTTCATGTTTAGGCATTACTGTTATCATAGAACCATCAATTTTGGTGATTTTACCCTAAAATCAAAGTTAATAAAATGAACAATTAGACAATAAAAAATTCAGAATCAAGTAAACTGAATAACTGCAATGTGAAAAATAAAATCTGAATCAGATAATTGAAATCAGAAACAATTGTTGATAATTTTTTTTATTTTCATCAAGCATTTTAAAAAACAAATCTATTGGTTTATCTCATTTCTGTAGATGCAATACAAACCGAGTTATGGCTTGTTGAAAGTGAATATTTGTTCACCAAAAACTGAATTGGAAAGTTTCAATTTTGTATAGCACAAAAACGACAAAATTTTCAGAGGAAAAGACATCGAAGATTTTTTTAAATGCTTAAAAATCTTCAGAACAGCTTCTCTTGAATTTCTTAACATGAAATCTGACAGTTATTAAAAAAGTGTCTGCCTAGTTTTAACGGAGAAAACCCCAGAGACGAGGCCACTGGCAAAAATTGAAATAATGGGTAATCTGTTTATATATAGATTTATTTAGAATCTAATAATTTGTTCCAGAAGTTTGAAAGGTTTAGAATGCTTGGAATGGAATAGAACTTTGTCTTAAGAAGTCTAAAAACACTGGTTTACAAAATGATTAGATTTTGTTTATATATATATATATATATATATAATATATATATATATATATATATATTTTAAGACAAAAATGAAATCATGAAATTGTGATGTGCTTCTGTAATCAGTTTCAGAGATGACGTCCTCATAGGATTTTAGTTCACGTACCTGAATTTCAAGACTCATATATAAAATGTATTAATAGTAATTCTACTATGAGACCAAAATTTTATCTCAAATCGATACTACCGAAATGCCTATTGTATGCCAAATTTACTTCGACCTGTGCAACAGACCTTTCGGAGCATTTGAAGCAGCCTCTCTTGGAAGTTTGTGGTCAACATTAGTAACTTCAATGATCTTTATAGACGGCGGCGCGGAGGTTGCAACACTGAAGAGCGATTCGTGCATTCCCAGCGTTTAGTCGTGCTTGCGGGATTATTGGGGTATTGCTTTGTTTCTGTATTGTGTTTTGTTGCCTCAATTCCCAATTTGTGAGCGGAGGGCGCAGCAGAATTGTGCGGGAGGTTAACAAAATTGTATTTGCAGACAGTTTTCAGTTGATAACAAGAAGCAAAAAAAAAAGGAAACAAGAGGTAGTCATAAAATTATTCTAGATGATGAATTTAAATATGTAATTTGCCGTGCATAGTTTTTTTTAGAAATGTAATGCCAACCCTAAAGAAAATCAAGGCTGAAGTAGATGCTGATAATTATTTACCCAAAATATCCTTAGAGTTTTAAAGAGAACATTAAATTTCTGGTATTTGAAACAAAACTTGGCAAGACTTGGTTAAATGAGGGACACACTTGCTCAAAAATAAGGCAGGACTTAAATGTAACAAGTTCACGGCAAGCATGTTTTGACGGGTTTTCGACACGTTTAAATCTCCTTCCGGTAAGGGCCGTCAATAATTGATTATTACCCACATAGGTAGTAACTCTGGATTTACAGATGGTGGTGTAAATGTTTTCGAATCTAAGAAGTCTGGCAACTATCAAAAAGATATGAATGCTGAAGTTTTTGAAAAGTGGTTTTCGGCAGTATTGGTGCTCGTGAAGCCCGGTTCAGTAATGTGCCATATCACAGTTGGTGAGTAGAAAGAGTAACCACCTCTGCTTGGAGAAAAGCCAACATGAATAACTCCCTAAAATAAAAAAAGACATACAATTTGAAGAAAATATGCTTAAAGTACAATTGCTATAAATATGTTGTCTATGAAATGGTGCAAAAATGTGGATTAACTCTTTTGGAATTACTTCAATACCACTGTGAACTAAATCCGATAGAACTTATATAAGCTCAGATAAAAGGTGAAGTTGCCAGAAAAATTATACATTCAAACTGAATGACATTAAACTTTTGTTAAATGAAGTTATGGATATCATTTAGATTTTTTAGATTTTCAGATTCAAAATCTCATTTATAATGCCCATATTGTTTCGCATATTCGATATCTAATAACAATTTGGTCATCTTGCAGTAAAAATCAAAAAGGCATAATATATTGTTTAATGAATTAAAGTAATATTTAAAAAACCATGGGAAACACCATCCATAGAATTATACAAAGATACTAACCATTTTACATTAGAAAAACTAATAAAATTTGAAAAATCCAAATTTGTATACAAGTTAACAAATAATTTGCAAAAAAGTAACAGTCATTTGACAAAAAAATCGAAACTATATGACCATATTATTAGAAATGCCAATAACTTTCATTTAAATAATATTCATTTGAATAAAGGCAAAAATAATCCTATATCGAGTTCTATAGAAACTTACAATAAACTTACTGATGATATAAAAAATCGAAGTCTATTCATATTTTCTTGAAAAAACTCAAAGAAAATTTGCTGTTCATCAATCTATTCATATGTTAAGTTTTTTTAAATTTGTTAATTTTTATCAATTTTGAAATTCTAAAAACTTATATTAAAAATATGTTCAATGTATTGTCTTCCTTATACCAGAACTTGTTCTGTTTGGAAGGTGTATTATCAATAAATAAAAATTTCCAAGTCTACATTTTTTATTAACTAACACTAGCAAAATTTCAGGAAAATATTCCAATTCATGGTAGACTTTGAGCCTGGGAGAAAGAACTTCAGTCTAAACAATGGTTAATTGAGACCACTTCATCTTTCTTTTGTGTATTATTTATCACAACAAAACTCATTTCCCGACCAAGTACATTGTAATACGTTGATTGTTATAACAAAGAACTTTTTCTCATCAAGCAAATCTTTTGTACCTCAATATAATTCACAAATTACCTGCAAATTGATCAATTCTCCTTCACAAACTTCTACATTATCACCAGCACTGAATGAATGTAAGACAGCCTTTTCCTCTTTTTCTGTTGACAGTTCTAAATCAATGCCTTCTGGTTGTTCTTCAAACTTCTCTAATTCAGCCAGAGTTGGTTTGACTCCATCGATCAGGACAGCACTCAGAGTGAAATTTTTGTAGAGAAAACCTTTTCGTGAGTACCGATTACCCTCGAAAATCAAAAAGTCACCATCAGAGGTAACCTCTCCACCTATGGCTCTTATGGCTTCGGGATCAAAAGGTTTGCTAGGCGGGCGGCGCTGTTTCTTCCGTTTTCCAGCTTCAGAGTCCTATAAATACACATTGTTCATCAAAATTATTGAAGAACAGAATTGCAATGAAACCATCCTACCGATTGAGCAGTCCTTAGAGCTCCTCTTAAACGGGTGTAATCAATTCTAGGCAATATTTTCAAATGGACTTGGTTTTGTGCCATATCAAAATAATCTACTTGAGCGATGTCATCTTTGTACAGGCCTCTCTTAAGTCGAACCCACTGCTTGGATTTCAAGCCTGGAAATACAGAGAGTTATGAAAAGATTTTAAAAGAAATATTTACTAAAAATTCACCGGTTTGTTCTTTAACAACACGCAAAACATCAGTCATTTCCTTAATGGGGACCATTTGCTGCTTCCAAATGCCCATCCTCAAATTACCAACATTCTCAATTGCAGCTTTAACATGAGGCTGTTTATATGCTTCGATGTAAATGTATCCTTTAACACCTTCGGGTGCAACAACTGACTTTATTTGTAGTGGAGTAGTTGTATTTTGGTAAGCCAAAAATTTCCTCATGAGCAAGAGGCAAGTCGACTTTTCTTCACCTATCCGGCATTTTACCATCCACAAGTTTGGATCTCTAGAACATTGGAAATTCAATGAGAATACACCTTGAAAACAGCCAGATTAGTACTAACTTGACTCCTGGTAGAAGGGTTTGCTGAGTAATCTCATCAGACATTTCCTCTCCTCCATCGCCAAAGTGTTTAATGGCAGCACTGTCATCAGCATACTTCCTTTTAAGATATTCCTCGATTTCTGATTCTTTCTGAGCACTGTGAATGAAAAACAAGTCAAAACATGAAGAACCATCGTATTTTTTCATATTAACTCACTCCCAAAGATTTGTCCCTCTTCTTCTACCTTCAATTTCTCGAGCAGTGGGACCAAACTCATCAACCTCATTTGGAACAATCCCAATTTCCTGGGCACCTTCTTCCCATTCATCCTCGTCTTCAACTTCATCATCTACCTCAGCTTCATCGATAATGAAGCCACCATAGCGGTCCTTGTTTTTCTTCCGTTTCTTCGCTTTGCCTCCTTCATCACTATCGTCCTCTTCACTGTCATATTCATCCAAACTTTCACCTTCTGGCTCTTCTTCCTCAACAACATCTTCAGGACCAGATGCTTCACGTGCCTCAGATCTTCTACAATAAAAAATGGAAACATTAAAAAAATACATTTTTATCAATTCATACTGAATTTGTTCCAGCATTTATTGTTCATAGCTTTTTACACACTTATCCATACTAATGTCATAAACGCCAATGTAACTCTGTATGTTTGTTACCTTTTCACTCTTACACCACTTAATCGATTCAGATGAAATTTGGTATGGAGATAATTTGAGACCCCGAAAGAGACAGGATAGTTTTCATCCTGACAATTATCCCCCAAGGGGGTGAAATAGGGGTTGAAAGTTTTTATGGGAGTTTCGTTATTTTTGCAGCTATAGACATGAAACTTATATTTTAGGTCCATTATTGAACATAAATAATAAAAATTTCAGCGTTTTTAGAAAGCCCACCTTAAAGTGAAAACATGTATAGGATTTTCAAAGCAAGAGCAATGAAACTTTAATTTCAGGCACTCCAATAAACTAATGTAAACTCATAATTCAGCATTTTTTGAAAATTCTATTCTCAAGGGTTGAAAAGGGAGAAATTCGTGTGGAAGTGTTGTTATTTTTACTATTGATACGAAATAAATAAACATGTGGTTCAGAAATTCCAACCTTGAGAGGGTGAAATGAAATAGCTTAGAGGAAATAATGGCAGGAAATAAATGATGAGGTGAAATGAAAGATGAAGATTTGTTGTCAGACGAATGCAATCTCTAAGATATTGTGCTGTAACAAGGGCATTCTTTACTTGGTGCTGTGTACTTTGCTTGGTACTCTATTACCTAATTTTTGGTCACTTTCGAGTTGTTTCTTGAATAACTATTATACGTAATACATTTTCTAGCTGACTAAAAATCTATTAACTGATTATGTGGGCTCTTTTCATGACATAACGGGAAACATAATTATAACAGAAAGAAACAAGGTGTCCTGCCCTGCCAGGATGGGCTCATTGCTATAATCCTATACAATAGAAAAAGTTGGGTCGAAAATCCATCAAAAAGCAACTACTTTCCTGGCTAATACCACGACGAGCTTTGAATTACATTCAATGAATTTCCGTGCAGAGTTCCTACAAGGCTATGTCTGCAATTGCTAGTTGCATGGAAATATTATTTGAAACATTTGGACCACCTATAGATCGATTTCTGGGTTTTGCCCTCATCAGTATAAGGTAGGTCTGTGCAGACAATAACTAATGTCTGCAACAAATAATTCTTGGTTTAGTGAACGCACTACGATGGCGATCTTAGCTTTTGCCTTGACATGGAGATTTAATTGACTTATCACTAAGCTATGGTCTAATTTTTGGAGGTAATCCTGCACACATATAGAAAGTATTTCTTATGCAGAAAAGAATTATAAGGTGCCTTGTGGGGGCACAATATAGAGAAAGCTGTAAGGATATATTTAATAGATTAGGTATTCTGACTCTCCCTTGCTTGTATATATATATATATATATCTGATCACTACGGATGTAGAAAAAGAAATCTGCTATTATCAAAGTACATGACCGCATGACCCATAATGCTAATCACATTCGTCTACCATTCTCCAGTTTGAAACTCTGGAAGAATTCCAATTATCAAGATATCAACTGTTATAATCACACTTTGACTTTGTTTGGTGAAACTGATAGCTTCAAACTCTACAAGTAAAAATTATTCAATTCCTTTGTAACAATGCTTTTCATTCTAAGGACGAATTCATAAATTCTCAATTAAATTTGAAAACGATACATATGTTTTCATTTTATTTATTGATTTATTGAACAAGAAATACACTTATATTGATTTACCATAATTTTATATCTACATTGTCAGGATGTATTTAAGTGTGAAAGTATGTTGTGTGTATGAATATATGTTGAACTGATTAGTCTCATAAGTTTTATAATAACATATTTATAGTTTTAATTCGAAAATATGAATAGGACATTCATAAAATCTGTTGTGGAATCATCTGTTTTCTGTTAGATATTGCAAATAAATCACATTTTTCATTTTTCAATTTTCATACAGAATGTTCCCCTTTTCAATATTTATAGTGCTTTAATGATGAATGAATTATCTATCTACCTACCCAACATATGAACTGATAAGGGCCTGCTACAGGAAATGTGCCGACCGAAACTCGTAGTTTATGTTGTTTTAACTTTGAAAACTTATTTTCTGTACACCTGTGTGTCTGTGTCATTTTATTTCACCAATCTGCTGCAGGGATAACCGTATAAAAACATCAAATTTAGGCTGCTGTGTGAAGAATTGAAACTAAAATCTCAACTCTCGCATACACCAATCTATTTGAGCAAAGGGTGAATAACTTACCGTGATCTAACCGAACGACTCCTTGAGCGTGATCTCGAACGAGACCTCGATTTGGAACGAGACCGAGATCTGGACCTAGACCTCGATCTAGACCTGGATCGAGATAGTGAACGAGACCGGGATCGAGATGGTGAACGAGACCTGGATACTTGAGAGCCTTTTGCAGGTGATCTGGATCTACTCTTGGAGGGTGATCTAGATCGAGATGGTGATCGAGATCTAGTTCCTACACTACCTCTGGAACTTCTTGATCGAACTGAACCAGCTTCCGAGGCTTCCTCATGATCGGAAATGTTACTAGCTTCGGAGTCCGACATGTCTTCAATCAAGAAAAGGTGAAGCAGAAAATAAGGTTAATCGATGTTTTCCGAAATATGTTCACTAAGCGTAAACTTCGTTCATTTTATGTGACTCAGAAATTTCACAGTGTAAAAATTGCATTTAGATATAAAATAATTCTTCGTTACAACAAACAAAAATCGTACACAAGTCAACAGTGGTCACTGGTCAGTGGACAAAACATAGACAAGAGTTATATACTGAGACTGGGACTGGGACAAAATGAAATTTATGAATAAATGACATTAATGACAAGCGACAACATTGACAGCATTGACATATGACAAATGAATTTCAACGTTGGGACTGTGCCACAGAACTATAAGTTCTGTGGACTGTGCCTAAAAATGTGCCTTTGAAGTGTTTTCAAATATTAAAATCACTGCATTTTGCGCCACATTCACATTAGACTAAAGACTAGTTCATGCAAATGCGAAATTCACAAAAAAATATATATTTTTTCCATTTCATTTCATGGAATTGAAATGAAAAAGAGATATAATTTTTGCGAATTTCGCATTTGCATGAACTACCCCTTACAGCAGTGTAATTTGCTCAGAGTAATAAAAGCCATAGAGATGCCTTCTCCATCCTTGTCTTGAAGTCAACATAACTTTGTTCGTTTACAAGCGAGGGCCTTTTACATGGTAAGTCCGTATTCATTCGGGTAGTTTCGTGTATGCCCGCTCATTTCATTCGGATCAAGTTGTCATTCTTCGTTTGTATTATGGTCCTTCTTACTCTAAATGTAAACAAACTGATGACCACAACATTTCACCACCCGTCACCCTCCTCACCCACGAATTGTATAGAAAAGGATAGTTCATGTTCACTTCAAAACAGGTATTTGGGTAGGTATTGGGAATTCAACATAAGGGATACTCCCTCTGGTGTCAAGTTTTGACACTATAGATAAGTACATTGAAATTATTGTTTTCGTCAAAATTCCCAAGATTTTGGCTATTTTTTGTGTGCATTTTGTTGAACCTGTAATCATTATTGATAAGAGATAAATTTCTGGTACATATAAATGGTGAATATTCTGTTCTTCTATTGACATAATGTACTCGAGAGTAATTCAATTTCTGCCACTTTGGGGCGCTGGCATCTAATGTTGAATCCCGAATAGGCAGGGCATCTATGTCTTTTATTACTCTGAGGTAATTTGCGTTCGTATAAGGCGAGTTTTTAAATTCATCGATGGATAATGAGCATTCGTGCTGTCATTGTCATTTTGCATTAGTTAAATAATAAATAAGGATGCAATGCTCATCGATGGATCCATCCATGAATTTAAAAACTTGCCCAGAGCTTGTTGATCTTAGGGCCGGTATTATAAAAAATGTTTGACAGTTAACTTTAATTTTAACAGTCAAGTTAACTTTTACTCTAGAATGTCAGTTTTATAAAACGCCCATTTTTTATTTTAAATTTGCTTTAATGTGTACAGATTCTCTGAATAATCGAAATCGGTTTTTGAATTATATTTTATTTCATTCCACAAGTTGAAATAGTCTAACCGATATCTAAACATTCTTGGTCGCCCTGGGCCTTCAACCAGTATCTTCATCTTCGGTTGAAAGTTCCTCAAAAATAAAGTAGATATCGTAGAGTAGAGTAGAGTATCGTTTTAAGTACTTACTAGTAAGTACTTACTAATAAGTATATATATTTTAATTTCTATGGTTTTAACAAAGTCAGAGAAATAATACAACAATAAACTCAAGTATGTGCTAAATTATTGAACTTGCACTTGGAACCTGAATTGAATACAAACCGAATTTTAAACTGCTCTGGGAGGCCGGGGAGGCCAATCGGCTCTTCTTCACCTCTAATATAGAACCAAGATGGATAGAAACCCTATAGAACCAAAAGGCGTTCTTTGACATTACAAATTCATTCTTGATATGTGTGTGTGTGTGCTTAAGGAAGGGAACAACTGATGTCTAAATTTTTGTGAAAAAACCATGCAAGGGCCACAACATAGACCGAAAGGAAAGCATTTATAATAAATTAAGCATCCTTATTCGAGTCTAAGGAAGCTATTTGTTGAACAATTTCAGATTTGAAATAAACCTTCATTTAACGCATCCTTTTTTGTGCTTATAGCCATTTCTTTGTTAGTAATTTGACTAGCAGTATCTGTTTTTGGAGCCGTATTCAGTGTAGTTGCGGTTGGGACGAGAAAACTGATGTTATCTACCTGTACACAACTAGTATTACGCATCAGCTCATTTCTTGATTTCTCCATTGCTCTTGCAGCTTTAACCGCTTCCCTCTAGCTTTACCAACCGAAAACCCATCAATATTCGCATATAGCAATTAATAATTTGATGTCGTGGTTGACGGCTACACCAACAATGGTTTTACACGTGTTTTTAGCGGTAGCTATCCCATGAGGGCCAAATCAGTTGCCTTCCCCCTGCTTTCTCAATGAGCAAACATTATGGTTGCATTCATGGGAGAGAAAGAGACAAAATGTCGAAAATAGGATTCTATGGTACACAGAATCCCACCCCTGCTTTGCCTTAGGGCCTTAGTTCTGGTATCGTTTGATAACATTTTTTTTGCATAATTGGAAGAATATTTTCGTCTCAATTGCCGATTTTGAAAAGTAAAACAGAATTTGGTGATGTTCGTAGTTTTGGAATAAGTAACATGAAGGAAATCGAAAATAGTTATTTACCTAACAAGTGCGGAAAGTAGTACTTTTCCGCGGCAGTTGCACGAACGACGCGAAGCGGAGTTCGGGCAAGCCGTTAAGGGCGGAGAAAACATTTTCCGTAAGAGTTAGGTACAATATTTTTCCTACGAGTGTTTTTGTCCATCTTATTTATGAAAAAACAAGGTTTTTAATAAACAAGTTTTTATAATAATGCTACAAAATGACTAATAAGACAGAATGGTTACATAGATTATTTAGTTAGTCCTAAATATCCTCATTTTCAACAATACAAAAATCGTGCGAAAAAGTAAAAATCGTAAGGAAAAGTAAAAATCGTGCGGGTGTAGGAAAATGTATTTTTCCTACGAGCGTGCGGAAAAGCAATTTTTCCGATTTAAAATCGTGCGGAAAAGTTACTTTTCCACACGATTTTTACTTTTCCGTACGAATTTTACTTTTCCGCACGATTTTTGTATTTTTTAAAATGACGATATTTAGGATTAACTAAATGATCTATGTAACTATTCTGTCTTATTAGTCATTTTGTAGCATTATTATGAAAATTTGTTTTTTAAATACCTTGTTTTTTCATAAATAAGACGAACAAAAACACTCGTAGGAAAAATATTGTACCTAACTCTTACGGAAAATGTCTTTTCCGCACTTGTTAGGTAAATAACTATACTAGCCGTATTCGATCAGTGCCACAATGCTGAATGGATCATATAGTACCATACACAAATTTATTTATATTATTTTCCAATTTCCAAAAAAACAACTAGTTATGCAAAAAAGGCAATGCCTGCATAGATGAAACTGTCTGATGAATTCATTTTAGATTTGGACATATTTATAGCACTACTAAAATGTTTCGCTCCTAAATTCTGAGCAGAGACGCATTTCGCAGATTGACTACGGCCCTGACTTCAGGGTTTATTTCTAGGAGGGAAGGCTGCCAGGCAACCTTTCACCTACGTATTTCACTGACACAATTTCACTCACTATATGAAAGTCGCGTCTCCTGCGATATGAGGACCAATCAGAATGGGATTTCGCGAAAGTACACGCTTCCTTTCTTTCCGATCCGGAAAGACCACGTCGTCAAGTCAACCACAAATATAAACAGCAATGATACATCTTGTAATCACAGAACTCATAATTATACTTCGCAGCTTTGTCCTCAGTTATTACTATTTTACACATGTAGTAGGTCTGATTTTCCCATTATCGTACAAGTTGAAAGAAGTGAAAACAATTTTTGGTTTGGCAACCCCGCATTCGTCACATCGTCACTCAGCTAGCCAGTCTCTGGATGTTGTGACAAGTGCTCGTCATTCTGTTTGATTGTACCACAGAGTAAAGTGATTGAAGTGTGAACATGGGACGAACAAAGAAAGTTTCTAAGCGAGACTCTAAAAGGAAATTGAAATACAAAATGAGAAAACTGAAGAAGAAAATGAATGACCTTACATCTTCTGAAAGTAAGTACTTATAGAAAGATAACAATAACTTTTTATTTCAAGGATATGGGAAAAATTCTAAGCGCTGGCGGCTACTTGAAACGGCATCCCGTTTCGTCAACGGCAATTCGTAGCAGGAATTGTTTTCGTTGAGGTAGCACTGAAATCGGCATCCACATGGATTGCATGTTTTTCAGTCGATATAGTTGCTAGTCGGAGTTCACATGAATCTCGACGAACTAGCCGGACAATAACGTCGCAGTAGTAAACAATGGGCAAAAACTGCTATAAAGAGAACGTTTTTTGTTCAAGCCTCTCGTGCATATGATGGGCAAATGGTTAAATTATTTAATTTCCATTGTTTACCTTCTGTACATACAGGAGGATTCAAACATTAATAACTAATTGTAATCGACAACCACAGATTTCTTGAACACCAATATTGGTTACAGGTTCCTACAGTTCTTCCATTTCTACATCTTCAGATGAAACAATGTACGATGAAGAACCCCCTAAAAAATCGACAGAAGAGGTTCCGGCTGAAATTAGTGCGGACTTATTATCTGTTTTGGGCGTGGATCCTAGAGATTCCATTTCAGAAGGCCCTGAAATACATACTGAAATCGCCACCCGCTGGAATACATTTATTTCTACTGGCATTGAAAAGACAGAACGTCAAACTCTTATGGATAAATATCCAATAATAAAAAATTGTAAAAGCCTGGCTGCTCCTATACTCAATCCAGAACTGAAAGCGATCATCGGCGAGACGCCAGCGAGACAAGATATGTTCCTGAACAAAATTCAAGAACAACTAGGGTGCGCGATTTCTGCACTGTCGGGGCCCCTAAACGAATTATTCTGTTCCCCGACAGAAGACACAAACGCAATCCTACTACGTTTGGTAGAATCTGCTAAACTATTAGCTGATTTACACCACAGCTTATCATTACATCGCCGTTACCTCATCCTCCCGATTGTAAAGCCAGATGTCAGAAAAATTATTGAAGGTTTTCCTATTGAAACTCTTCTTTTTGGTGAAAGCTTCACCGACAAGGTGAAAGCATCTAAAGATATTCAAAAAACATCACTGGAACTAAAAGCGACTCAACCTTCCACAAGTGGGCTCCAAAAGTTTCCACAATCTAAACCAAACTCAAAAAACTTCAAGCGCCCCCTGAGTCGACCACCTCGACTCAAACCGGGAGACTGGGAGGGGAGAAAATACAGGCGGACATACAGCAAACAGGAGAGGACCAACAACAAACAGGAGCGGACAAAGGGCAGGAGATGGCATTAGTCGAGGTAAATTATGCTGGAAGACTTTCATATTTCGTGAATCTGTGGTCAACCATTACCAATAACATTATGGTTCTTGGCTGGATCAGAGGAATACAAATTACTTTTTCAAAAATTCCAAAACAACGCATAACGCCTAGAATAACAAATTGTGACGAAGAAATAAACAATTGTGAGTCAGTTATCAGAAAACTATTACAAATTGGGGCAATATCTGCCCAATGTAATTATGAGGATGGTCAATTCCTATCCTCCTATTTTCTTAGGCAAAAACCAAACAAAGAATTTCGATTTATACTAAATCTGAAAAATCTCAATAAATTTATCATACCACCACACTTTAAACTCGAAGATTGCCGTACAGTAATAAGACTCATTTACAAAAACGCTTTTCTTACAAACATTGATCTTAAAGATGCCTACTTTATGATACCTATATCAAAAAGTCACAGAAAATACCTGAGATTTGAATTTAAAAATACAATCTTCGAGTTTAATTGCCTTCCGTTCGGCTTGAATGTCGCACCATATATTTTTACAAAAATCTTCAAACCAATTTTGAAGAAAATACGAGAGGAAGGTATAGTTTGTGTGGCATACTTAGATGATATACTAATAATCAGCTCATCGATAGAGAATAGCGAAAGAGATACTTTAAGAGTAACCAAACTCCTAGAAAATTTGGGATTCATAATTAACTATGGAAAAAGCCAGTTGTCTCCTAGTAAACAATGTAAGTTCCTCGGATTCATCTTCGATACCGAGGATTATTCCATATCGTTGACCACGGAAAAGAAAATAAATATTTGCCACAATATCAAATACATATTGAATAAAAATTCACACACAGTTCGTGAAATTGCTAGAATCATAGGTAAACTTGTTGCAGCATGCCCTGCTATTCCTTACGGTTGGCTTTACACTAAGCAACTGGAAAGAGAAAAATGTTTACAACTAAAACTTCTTAGTAATTTCGACAGAAAAATGTCTTTGTCAGAAAACGCAAAAACAGATTTGAAATGGTGGTTAAAAAGCCTACCATTAGCCAAAAATCATATTCGAACTGACAGTTATCATATAGAAGTCTATTCGGATGCCTCAAGGTCCGGTTGGGGGGCCTATTGCAATGAGGTGAGAACTCATGGGTTCTGGACAAAAGAAGAACGGGAAAAACATATAAATTTTTTAGAATTGTTGGCAGCTTTCAATGGCCTTAAGTGTTTCTCCAAAAACATTTCACATAAGGAGATTTTGTTGCGAATAGATAATGTCACGGCAATATCCTATATTAACAAAATGGGAGGTGTCAGACATAAGGACTTGAACTCTTTATCCAAAAATATTTGGCAGTATTGTGAGAAACAACAATTGTATATATTTGCTTCATATATCAATACCAAACAAAATGTTATTGCTGATGCAGAGTCACGCAATTTATGCATCGACACCGAATACGAGTTATCCAACACATATTTCTTAGATATCTGTCAGACATTTCACAATCCTGACATAGATCTATTCGCAACAGAACTTAATAAAAAATGCGAAAAATTTGTGTCGTGGAAACCAGACCCTTCTGCACTAGCAGTTGATAGTTTTACAATGTCATGGAGAAACAAAAAATTCTATGCTTTCCCGCCATTTTCATTATTGACCAGAGTATTACAAAAAATAATATTGGATGAAGCCGAAGGTATCGTAGTTGTACCTCTTTGGGTGACTCAACCATGGTACCCACTTTTTAAAAAACTGTTAACCTGTAAACCCTTAATATTACATCCAAACAAAAATATGCTCTTATCACCTTTCAGGGAGCCCCATCCGCTCTGGAAAGACCTTACCCTGGTTGCCGGACTTTTATCAGGGAAGCGATCATCACACGAGGCTTTCCCATCACAGCAGCTCACGGAATAATAGCTTCAGTTTCACCAAATACTTTGAAACAATATGACATTTGGTTCAAAAAATGGTGGGATTACTGTGATCAAAATCGACAGAATCCTTTCACTTATTCACTAGAGCATATTATCAAATTCCTTGACTCACACTTTCAAAAGTGTAAGTCATTTTCTAGTCTAAATACCTGTAAATCAGCACTTACCTTTTTTATGCCAATAAAACAGGAGGATGAACCCACTATAAAAAGATACCTCAGAGGTATTTATAATCTCAACCCGCCTGCACCTAGATATGACGACACTTGGGACCCGCAAATTGTTCTTGGTACATTAGAACTATGGTATCCATTAGAAAATCTTACCCTGGAAAAATTAACCTACAAATTGGTTACACTCTTAGCACTAATTACGGCACATCGGGTACAGACCTTAACGAAAATAAAAATGGAAAACATCGAAATTCAAGAAAATAATATTAGTATCAGAATAGCGGATCGAATTAAAACTAGTGGTCCCAATAAAAAACAGCCAACCCTTCAAATTCCATTTTTTCTTGAGAAACCAGAACTTTGCCTAGCTTCTGTTATTGTACATTACACAAATATAACAAAGTCGTTTAGACCTAGCGATGTGAACCAATTAATTATGACTCACAAAAAACCCTTTCATGCCGCATCAGCACAATCTGTAAGTCGATGGATAAAAACAACATTGAAAATGTGTGGAATTGATACGGAAAAATACGGAAGCCACAGTACTAGACATGCTGCCACTTCCGCAGCTTATAGATCAGGTATGAGCATTGAGGAAATAAGGAAAAAGGCGGGTTGGACTGAAAAATCAAATGTATTCAATATTTTTTATAATAAGCCACTAGCTTCCAAACCAGATTACTTTATAAAACGACTGATCACAAAGAAAAACAAATGAATTTTTACTAATAGGTATTATTAGAGTTGTCATAATTGTCACTCTTATTGTTACTCGTTACTATAATTGTTACTTGTTACTCGTTATTTTTAGTGTTAGAGATTTAAATATGTTAGATATTATTCGTATGCACAATATTTGGCATATACGTTTATTACTATATTATTGCTAATTAAACTGAGGGAAAATATAATGAATTATTTTGGGATATCTGTTGGTTTCAATTTTGAACTTGACTGACTTCAGATCGCATGTAGAACTCTTTCAACAACTACATGTGTAAAATAGTAATAACTGAGGACAAAGCTGCGAAGTATAATTAATAGATCAAATGACTTACCTTAAGGAAATTTGATCCATATTATACGAGCAGCTTTGTCCGAAGTTATTACTAACCCTACCCAAAAACATTAAATAATAATAATAATAATAATACTAATATTACTAGTAATAGAAATAATAGAAAATAACATGGAAATCCCACCCCTACATGCGATCTAGGACCTTTAAACTAGAATGACGAGCACTTGTCACAACATCCAGAGACTGGCTAGCTGAGTGACGATGTGACGAATGCGGGGTTGCCAAACCAAAAATTGTTTTCACTTCTTTCAACTTGTACGATAATGGGAAAATCAGACCTACTACATGTGTAAAATAGTAATAACTTCGGACAAAGCTGCTCGTATAATATGGATCAAATTTCCTTAAGGTAAGTCATTTGATCTATTAATTATATATCTTACGACTAGAAGGAGTATCAAATATTGCGGATGGACAATACATGCTCTCTTAGCAACACTGTAATGTACCCCGTGCAGCGGCGTCGTAAATTGAATAGGCGTATCTTGAAGATGGGGCGTGGGTATTGATATTTGAATATTCGTCTTGTAAATATGAGAAGTGATCTTAACAGAAATGTAAATTATCAGAAAATTGTTTTGCTTACTACAAATTTTCGTATCGTTATTCAGAATTATTCTTTAAGTTATAGTTGCGACTTTTATTCATCCAACTGCAATAGCTGACTAAAATTTCAATTGATGGTGTTAAAAAAGCCGAAATACAATGATGAAGTGATGGACCTCCATATGTGCATATGGGAAATAAATAAAAGACATTTGATCATTTGTTTTATTAAAATTTCTTTGAAGTCACAAAAGATTTGAAGAAGTTTGTATATTATTGCCAAACAGTACTAATGAAGACCGGTCAGGGAATATATAATAATTTTATGTTCATGCACAGGGTAGAAAAAATTAATAAAATAATTAACTAACAAGACTTACCTACTATGAAGTTATATGAAACTGACAATCATGGAATCTGAAAATATTTATAATTTGTATTTGAAGTCAGTGTTTTTTCAAATTAATTTTTACCATATTTTTTCGTTACGATAATACATATGTATATTACATATCGTTTTGGAACATGAACATGAAATATCATAGAATTTATAAATAGCATAAATGATTTCCTTCAGTTATCATATTGAGAAAGCATGCTACATTGGCTTTGTAAACTAATTTCATTAATTTAAAGTGGTGACCAAGGTCTTAAACATTAACACAGAGCGTAATACAATATTTCAAGTTGGGGCAAAAATATTAAAATACAGATAGATGTAATGTATTTGCTTCTACAGTAGTTCTCACAGCGCATGGAACATAGGGAATTAAAAATATCAGAGCAATTGATAATTGTCGTGTGATTAGCCAAAGATTATCTTACAGTTTTGTCTACTCCATATGCGAAATTTACTAATTTGTTACATTAAATAAAAAAATACAATTAATATGAATACACAGCAGTCTCAGTATACAGTGGAAACATTCAGTAATTGGCATTACTGATTATTAAATAGTATCAGTTTGTTGAAAGTCTGCCTGATTCGACTACCTACTAAAACTTCTGTCTGTTTTTTGCCTAAATTGAAAAATCGAATTTTCAAGTGACTCAAACATATGTTTTTAATAAGCAAGAATACATGGTTAGTGTTGAATTCATATTCAAGAAAGTGATTTTCCAATGTAGGAAAAATATTTTTACTGTAGTAAAATTGGCTTATTGAGTTGGCCAGAGTATCAATATAACCTGTTTCTCTCGGTACTTTATTATTGGTAATTGACAGTAATCTGCGAACATAAAACTCACACTTCATGCAAATTACAATTAGTCCTTCAGATGGCCACAGGAGACCAGTTGATATTGAACCCCTATCTTTCCTCCTGATCAAATTCAGTTGCAGTGATTCAGATGACTTTGTGAGATCTTGAATAGCTGCCAAACAATCAGGGCATTTAAGATTTCTCCTTATCATACGAATGACATAGCCGCAAATATAAGTGACTACATTTTCACTGTATTCTGATAAGGATGGAGAGTATATCATTTCGTAATCATGATCTTCATATTCTGGTACAATGTCTATGTTATACTTGCGAGCTAAAGAAAAATCAATGTCGAATTTGTCAGTTTGATATTTTGAAGATCTGTTACTGGGTAATGAAAGTATTGTCGTGGAATCTATTGCTTCACAATTACCACCAACTCCTTTTACTTGGGCATGAAATAAGAGACGTTTGTATGTATGCTGCATCTGCATGGCATTTGGATTATTATTCCAGCCATTATGACTCCTGCAATAAATAATACACTTTATTAAAGAGCATACCTGATTTGTGAATAATATAAAATACAATAAAATAATTAAATCAACAATGCTACACATATTTTCTAGTATTATTGAGCATATAAAAACATACCTATATGAAAAATATATTCTTTATATTATATATATTTCTCAGGCAAATGAGAAAAGGGATGTGCTTTCGAGGGGAACTGTGAACATTTAGAAAAGGTTTATTGGACTAATTCCTGTGATAAACATTTTATCAGAGGGCTTAGTCCAATAAACCTTTTCTACATTTTCACAAACACAAACAAGGTATACTTATTGAATTTCATAAAAAATTCCAAGTGAATCATGTCTATTATAGAGAACCACAAATGAACATCATATTTTGAGAAAGGGCAGCAGTGTACAGCCACGAGAGCATATCAATCTCCACAAAATTAAAACAAAAAATCATCAATAACCCAGAAAAACAGTCAAACAAACTACCAAAAAAACTAATGCTTCAGTAGCTGGCTCTGTTAGATAATCAATGTTTTCATTTCCAATATCGATATATCCATATGAAGTTCGACCATCTGGGATGATTTGTTTTTTTATTGCCATTTCATCTATTATTAATGAACATATCAACTCTTTGTTCAGACAACGATACTCTTCAGCTTTCAGTTTTAGAACATCAAATGAAGATCCAGTAAAACCAGGTCTACACTCTATTCCACTGTAGATTTTTCGGATTGTAGCTGGATGAGGAAGACATAAGTTAAATGTTTTACGTACAAAATCATATGCTTTTTTTGAGTAAAATAAGAGTGTCATTGCAAAATCCTTTAGCTCTGGAGGATACTTTGAACGAGATATACATTTACTTCTGCTAGTTTTTAGAATGCGTGCCATCAACTCTCTTGGAAATACAGAAAAAGATTTTGATATATGCTCAGATGCCATATCTGAAATGAGCTGTTTTTTTTTCAAAATATTCACAACTGATGACAGTGACTGAACTTTTCGATTCAGTCTTTTAACGGTTCTTTTCAAATTGTAATATTTTGTTACTAGTTTTTTGGTCCGATTCTTCATGTGGGAAGTATCTGCTTGAACCTTTTCCATGCTTGAACTAAAAACAGTTAATTTTTAATCTTTATCTTATTGATGAAAATAGATTTATTGCATTACCTATAATTGTGAAAAGTATGGATAAGTCTGACTTTCCTTTTCATCCCACTCGAACCTGATGAGGTGGACATACTGGAACTGGAAAAAGCAAAATGGTTTGATCAAATAAGAATCTAGAAAAATTTCAAAAACTTGACTCTACTAAATACTTGAAAAATAATCACCTCACATCCAATCGTCGTCTCTTGAGGTTTCTCCTGAGGTTCGATTTTATACCCAAGGCATCCCTTTGTGTATCAGACACATACAAATTTTCTGGCGAGGACAAGGTCACTGTGGAGGAATCAGTGATTTCTTGTGTAGCTGGCATGATGGTAAGTGATGTTTTAGGTATCTGATTTGTTGGAAGTGAGTTAGGCTTCAGTCTTGTGGTATGTGGCGTCCTTATGAAACAATTTTCCATGAAATGAATTGAACAAACTTTGCCGTGTTTGGGTCATGGTAAATTCGAGTCTACACCCAAGCATTCAAGCCAAGCCTTATAATTAGATTTGGTGAACCTGAAAACTCCATTTTATAGTTCAGATACCTTGAATTTTGGCGAGTACTTACTTATGAAAAGTAATGTTATCTGGTTTTCTCCCTTTCCTCCACGAATTATTGCAGGTGCGAACGAAACACTTCATAGTCAATAAAATAGTCAATACACAAAAACTCAATAATAATAAATATAAAACACAAGAATAAATAGGTACTTATCAGTTCAAAATCCAAATTGCAATGGAAAATGGAAGTATAATAGTAATCTTGAATAAGTATAATCAAACAATAAATTAATACAAATGACTCCTTTGTCAATCTAGTTTCTGGCAAGACCACAAATGACCCCTTTGTCAATCTAGTTTCTGGCAAGACCGCTTTGTTTACAAACAAATGTCTACATTTTGCAGACGTACGTCACAGCTAATGTCTTTATTACTTCACATCGTTAAGTGACGACGTACCTCCGTGATAAATTAAATTTAACCCCCATGCAGTTCCCCATGTATTGTCCACTTTTAGGCACGGAACAATAGGATAAGCGCCTTCTAGTCGTAAGATATATAATTATGAGTTCTGTGCTTGTGATCTAATATAACATAAACGTCAGGTTGACAGACTTCATGTTTATTATTCATTAGTTGCAACTATTGAAGAATTCACTTTGTTTACTCGATCAAATTTCAAATAATAACTTGGTTGGTTCGTGAAATTATCTCAATAAATACGACTCGTACTCACAATACAATCGATAATTCTGTCAGAAATCTTTAACTCGATCAAATTGCTTTGAGGTACCTAGCAATTTGATCTCGTTGATTTCTGACAGAATTATCGATAGTATTGCGACCACTCGTGGTATTACCCCCGATAATTGCTTCTGAGAAGATTAATCAAGGCCACTTCTTCATTCAATGAAGGAACGCCATAACTATATTCTGGGTGGGTCTATATATGGTTTTACCCTTACCTCATAGAAATTAAAATATATATATATATATTTACTCTAGAATGCCAATTCCCTCTTCGTGAGACACTGAAAATTGTTGTAAAATTCCAAATGTTTTCATCAATGCGCATGCTCATAACCGGTCTCCTCTCTGCAGCGTTGACAAATTTCAGAAAATTTTACCTTTGTAGTCGAGATTCTGTCGAAAATAATCTAACATTACCACTGAGTAGCTACTCTGTGACATTACTGTGAAGCCTACCCAAATTCCCGTTGACTTGTTGGTTGGGATCGTGCAACAGTAGTTTTCAATTGTCGCAGAGGAATAAGGTAGTTTGCCAGAGCCGGTTTGGGTTATTTTGGTGGTTTAGGCAATTTGTGTTCATTGTGAAATCAACCATTAACGTTATTGTGGTTATTTAGATGTGCTTTTCTTATTACTGTTGTTTACTTCAATTATTCATCGGTAGTGTGTATGTTATTGGTTTTCGGGTTTTTCTGTAGTGAAATTTTAATTTTGACAATGTTGACGTGCTTGGTTCTATGGTGTGGAAATAAAGGAAATATTTATTCCTGGAATCCATTATTTTTAGTAAGTACCTACTTGAATATGAATTGTTGATAGCAAATCTAATAAATAACATAAATAGAGCAGAAATAACTCCCATCTTTGATAAAACTGAGAATATCAATCCTTTCTTTGCGTTTGGCTTATATACATCATTTTAAGCTTGACGAGAGCAAAAGGCATGACATGGCCTTGGATCACAACTTCACTCACAAGCCAGCTCAGTCCTCTGGAACATCGCAGAAAGGTTGGCGATCTGTCTGGGTTTTATAGATATTTCCATGAACGATGCTCTTAGTAGGAGATTTGAGCCGGTTCGGGGCCTCCCCCCACCACTATGACGTCACCAGTAACCTTGACCTTTGATCTTGACCTTGGCCATGACTCTTGTTGGGAGGTGTTCAGGGTTTGTGTTTGACATTGAGATTGTAATGACTTGGATTTTTTTTCATACACGGACAAGTACTTTTTCCAAGTACTTGATATATTTTTCTTACCTCAATGTCTTCCATGTCCTTCATATATACTTACTCTGCCATTGTGTATGTGGAGTACACATACAAATCTATACCGAAGTATAGAGAGGGTACAACACGTCTGCACACCACGGAGATCCAGTCAGATATGTGAACTCTGATTACTCTCCAGTGATGTATACCTTGCGATGGTGGTGGGAGGAGAGATCGCGTGACGCTATGCGCATCCGCCCTCGCTCTCGATGGGTCCGCGCTGACGTCACACACACCCATACGCTGCGGTAATGCAGCGACTACTATTTACTCTCCGTCCTCTCTATATTGTTACGGTGTCGGATGCGTTAACTGGTGGGGAGGGCTCTGTGACATTGCATGAACAGTCGAAGCGGACATAATTTATTCACCCTTTCTCCTACTCATCGATATTATATTTAAAGGAGGTGGGAACGACTGTGAAACCAGTATTTCGTTGAGTTTTGTGCTGAGAAGACATCGAGAAAATGTATTCCTGTAAATGTGGTAAATCGTTCACTCGTAGTGATAATCTCCGTCGTCATCAACTCCAAAGTTGCCAAGGTGGCCCTTCTGTGAAAAGGATTAAGTTAGATGTGCCTGCATCGACACCAATGTACACATGTAATTGTTGTAATGTGACAATTCCTGTTTCCCAACAAAAGAAATCTCCAGCACAAGAACAATGCATGTGTGCAAGTAAGTGATGGCATACAAATTATAAGGAATACTTTCAAGTGTAGAATTGTGAGCTATCGAGTGGAAAGTTCCAATGTTTACACTGAATATATGCCGTTCTTCAATGAGATCAGGGAGAAAAAGTTATTGGATTACTTGAAGAGGCAATAAAGGTTCACAAGGACTATGGTCGGTACCCTATTGTGCTCGCCCTGTTGCACCACCTGTTGCAACTATAGTTGCACCCATTATTGAGAGGGTTGCACCTGTAGTTGTGATGGTGGAGCAAGCAGTTGCGAATATCCCTTTACCCGCCGAAGATGCCATCCCACCACCACCACCCGCCGTCGAAGCTGTCCAGCCCGTGGTTCCACCTCCACCAGCCCCAGTCAATGTGGAAGTATCTGCTGCCATGGAGCCTGCCGCTGATCCTATCACGGCGCCGGGGACTTTTGCTAACCAGGGGTTGACGTGACTCGATGAGGTTGAGCGCGACTGCCTGGCGATCGCTAGAGAGCGGGGTGATATTGCCCGCTAGTTGGCAGCAATTGCCCGCCAACAGGTAACTCTCACAGAGAGAGACCGACAGGCAGCCCTCCTGGAAGATGAAATGCACACCAGGAGGGACACTGTGAGAGCGGAAGTCCGCATCGCCATGGACAGGTTAGCGGCAGCCTGCCATAGGTATAGTATTTAAGTTGTAGGTAGATAGGTTAAGTTATGTTTAAGTATTGTAAAAATGTTGATTCAGATGTAAGTGTTGTACAAATAGGATTAGTATTAATAAAGAAAAAATTAACACTTAATCTTAATTTAAGTTGTAGGTAGGTAGTTTAAGTTATGTTTAAGTATTGTAAAAATGTTGTTTTAGATGTAAGTTTTGTACAAATAGGATTAGTATTAATAAAATAAAAACCAAAAAAAGATTGAGTGAAAAAAGGGGTGTACATTTAGTTGGATTGGTACACACTAAACAATGCGTGGTTGGGGCATTGTTTAACACTCAATCTTGATTTTATTTTTTCATATTTTTCAATGAGTATTTAATCTTCAACTATTTTGATGAAATATTGACTTTACAAAAGTCTCAAATACTTATTCAATATTTACATCAATGGGTTTGAATGATCATGACTAAATCATAATTAAATTATTGAATCATTATAACTTTTAATAATTATATTTATAATTTTATCCATTCTTCCAAAATCTCTCACACTTCAAACCTCCACCACTTTTTCTCCTACCCTCCTCTCCCACCCCTAAACTGGTATAAATTCAGTACGAGCTCAGATTATGGTATCAGTCTTCCAAGATGCCTCTTCCAGACTCCACCTCGTCTCCGAGACGTTGTGCCGAATACGAAGATGATTTAGAATGGGCAGCGATCAGAGAAGCGAATAATTTGGTGCCTGCCGTTCAGCACGAGGAGGTGTACCAGGGTGAGCGGTGGGATGGATTCTATCCACGAGTTCCACGGGGACCCATTCAGGTGAATGAGGTGTCGAACTCCACAGATGTGTGGGACTATCCATCTCCGTCGACATCGGATGACGAAGATATGGATGAACGCGTCGACGACTTCGACAGCGATAGCTCCTCGGAGGACGAGTCCGAGGATGACGACCAAGTGATCAATATCCGTGTCGAGGACATTAACATGGACCTCGACCCGGAGGAGTTTCCCGTAGAGGATGACTCTGATGATGACACCATCATCTTGGTGTCATCGGATGACGACGATGACGATGTCATCTAAGTCCTCACCCTGCCTCCCCGTGGTCGTCCCGCAGAAATATGCGTGATGACACCCAGCTCTTCGGAGCACCCAATCGGCCCTTTTCGGGGCCACACAAAAAAACAAACACACGCATTTGTGCCAATCAATGGCAGAATGTACAAAGTTTCTATAACTCGAAATGATACGTTTCAAAAAGAACTCACATCTCACAAAGGAAACAAACACACGCATTTTTGAGACCCAATGGCAAAAATTTACAAAGTTTCTATAACTTGAAATGATACTTGTCAAAAATAACTCACTTTTTCTATTGGGAATCATATTCTTAGTGGATAATTGTCACTATGAATATATGCAATACGTAGGTGTGAATCAGAACTACGACTCACTTGGATCATTTTGTTCTAAATCACACCTTCGCATTATGTTACAAAATTATTTCAATATTTATAGTTAACTGGACCAAGTTTATGTCGGTTACATAGAACAACATACATCTGAAGAAGACATCGGTTGGAAGAACACTGTTTGTTCTCAACATTTCCTATTCCTATGAAATTTGTAGAGTTAACTCCTGAGAGGGATATTTACTCCCTCTTCTACTACGATGGTTTGTTGTCATGTTCGTGTGCGCATGTACCACTCGACTCGTTTGTATAAAACGTGGAGTCGCATTAACGTCAACACCATTTCTATCCACATCCCATTGATATCACACGTTCCTTCGAGCTAAATTATTATGAACTCATTACCAAATTTGTCTGCTGAAGAAGATGCAATGCCATGTATTGCAACAAATGATGAGTTTGGTTTTGAAGATATTCCGGTATATCACTTGTCATCCCAAGAAGGTTTCATCGATGAATATAACATGGATGATTATCTGAAGATGGGAGATATACCGGAACCTTCAGAAAGTGTTGATCCAACCCTTTCACAATTATCACCATCCAAACGCCCTTCACTTTTCTCCCTTCCTAGTGTGGTTGCCAAAGCGAAACCATCTAAGAGGAAGGGTGCATGTACTGCTTCTAATCCCAAGAAAATAAGTAAGGGTGTACGGAAACCCCGTGAGAAGAAAGTAGATGACACCTTCAAGAATGTGATGGGTGATTTGGAAGAAGTATCGCTTCATTCTTTTGGTCCACTGCAGCGCTGTGGGGACATGCTTAAGAAAGCGAAATGCCGCATCGTAAAATCGAAAGCCATCATCGTCAAATGCGATGACGATGTTCGAAGAGGTAACATGGACGACGAGGTGGCACTTCAGGAGCTCGATGCAAAGATTGTATCATCCAAGGCAGAACTGATCAAAATGTGTGAAGATGCAGAAAAACTCCGTTTCAAAATCACACAGAAAAATCAGTCCGCCCTTTGTTTGAAAATGCAAGCTGAGATGGAGCTTCAGGAGTCCACTAAACTTTTTGATATGATAGCATCTGTACGTGATAAGTGGCGAAAAGAGTTTGATCACGCATTTCAATCTGATAGTGATTAGCTCTGAGGATTATAAAATATTATCAATGTTGTGAGTTGAAATGAAGAACTTTTTCAAAAATCTATGAAGTGGGGAGGAGTATGAAGATTATTTTGGTTTTGGCATACACTGAACGTTGCGTATGGTTGGGGCAACGTTTACCACTTCATGATTTATTCATTTGAAAAAAATAAAAAATGGTTTCATGTTTTCTATAGTTTAATGATAATCTTACAGCTTAGTGAGAATAATAAGTAATACAATTTCATTTAAATATTAAACCATAGCACTTTTGTGTATCCATAAATTCTGTTCACTAGGAAGAACTAACCACTTACGGTATAGTTTATTTCCTTTCCTCCTTAACACTTTCTCAACTAGGTATACATCAGGATTTTGTGTTTTCAATAATTCTTCTTCATAAAAACATCCTCTAATCGGGCTCCCATCCATGTCTTCAAGAATATAAGTTATGGGGTATGTTTGGTTAATTTTAACAATTTTGAATAGTTCTGTTGTGTAATTGGCGGTGTAACCCTTTTCGAAAATATTCTTGTACTTGCTTATACGTACAATATCATTCATTCGGAATTTGGGTATACTTTGTTTTCTTCGGAGGATTACTTTGGAACTTTTGAATTTGAGGTTCGTTGCTGGCATAACATCGATTGGTTTCATACCAATCGTACGATGCACTTTATTGTTATATTTCCTTGTTATGATTGGAAGAATATCCAACCATTTGTTGTGTCCTATCGCTGAAAATTCTCTATAAAGCCAAGTCTTTATTGTTCGAATTACCCTTTCTGCTATGGCCGCCTTCATGGTGCTGCATGTTGAATAATGGTTGATCTTATATTTTCGCATTAGAGATTAAAAAGAACTATTGAAAAATTCTGTTCCTTGATCGCTTTGTAGATGTTTCGGAGAAAAGTCGACTTCTTTCATTGCATCGGTTATGGCACTACCTGTTTTATTTTTAATTGGCTTCGTCCATAAATATTTTGAGTAGCAATCAATGACCACAAGAACATATAGATATCCTTTATTATGTTTAGCATAAGGTTGTAATTCGGCAAGATCTATTTGCCACAGATCCGCAAAACCTTTGACGGTTGTGGTTCTTATGGTGAAATTACGTCTTGCCGGCTTATGTAACTCATTGACAACTTGTCGTTTGACATCACTTATTTCATTATCCATCTTCTCACAGTCACTTTGTAGTGTTTTAATTTATTTTCATTCAGACAAACAATTCGACAATGTTACGGCAACATATAATGAGGACAAACTGATCATTTTTGTTGATGTATTAGATTATTATACCTTCTTCGCGTAATTCTTCAATTATGGAAATTATTTCATTGTCATGTCCAGTGTGACCAGCTGACTTTGAAGATATCAATAGCCGTAAACGAGCGACTAACTCCTTGGGTGAATTCCAGTAGACATAATTAGCAGGTTTGGGATCATACATTTTCTGCATTTTCATTCGATGGATCCCCTCACCTTTTTTTGTCCTACTTCTTGTCGTCTGATAATGTGATAAGTTTAGTACAGGTTTGATAACTTCACGGAATTTTTTAGATTTCGGGTGTTTAAAACCATTTCGCAGTTGATGTTGTTTGTATGGTGCATTCGTTAGCCTCAATATTTTAGCATATGTGTGAAGAACTTCATCATCATCATCATCATCGACTTCAGGTGGGTTTTTGAAAAAAATCATGTTGTATAACTCCGGACTACTTGGGAATTCGTGTGTTTGTGTTTTATTTTTATTCCAAAATAAAATATTTCCATCACTGAAACGTACATTGTGACTCCCCATTTTCAGTTTCTGTGTAGTACGATCTAACCGTATGCCAAATATTGTATCATAGCTGCATTCTTTGTTTTGACATTTTCCAAATGTCTTTTCAAAACATCTCCTCCAGTATTGTCTTCAAAATTATCGAATATGGACATTTCACCTTTTCCGATTTCTTTGATGGTATCTGTCTCACTGTCAATAGATGATAATTCACTACCAAATGATGAATTATTTTCCATTGAAGTTCTCATAACTTTCATTGCAGTAGACTGAGAATTCACTTGCTTCATCAAAGACGTTGGCTGTGGTGGTGATGGTTTCATGGTAGCAGCAGCTGAAGATGGAACGTTCAATGGCTTCATTATGGGATCATAGAGTTTTTCAAGCGCCATTCGATTTTCAATAAGTCCACTCTTGATAGAGTTGAATTTCTGCCGTACAGCTTCTGTTGTTTCAACTAGTTGGCGTTTCAAATTCAATTCATTGTTTTTATTCTCAACTACTATATCATTTTTTGTCTTCATTTCGCTTCACAAGAGAATACAGTGAAGTAACCTCTATGCAATTCAGCGATCGATTGAATGTGGATTGTAGCGTCATGGATATATAAAACCATCAAACCCCATGCGATATCTACCTTCATGCATTTTTCCATCCTTATCAATGACCAGAAATCCGTATTGATCCTCCCAACATTTAACACACATCAATTGGAATTGCTTAAATATTACATCGGGTGACACGTGATCCGAATAAATATGGTGTAGATTCGTTTCATCTTGCTTGAACATTACGATAAAGTTGGTATTATCTCGCACTAACTGTTTGGGCACTCGTGAATATGTTTGAGCAAGATAAAAACAGTCGACATCTTTATGACATCCCATACAGAAATATGATCTTATGATGTCTTGTTTTTCACATATTACATCATCGAAAATGAAAACAGAATTTGGTTTGGCATCGGACGGTTCTACTATTTCTGCATCATTACTGAATGTATAAAATCCCAACTCCTTGATGGGTTCCAATACATTTCGTAGGAATTGATATTTGGGTTGATTGAGTGATTTCGAATAGAGATAAACGTTTGTGAATCGCAGTCCTTGTGGATGTGTTAAAAGAGAGATCATGGCATTCGTCTTTCCACAATTCGATGGTCCGATAATGAGTCCTCGAACAGATGATGGAAGTAGCGGACCATGCCGCAACACTTTCTGTCGATTCAATCCACAACCGAATTTTTCATCTAGATTATCTACAGCAAACTTTTCTTTCTGCTTTACAATGTGAATCGTACCGTGGTTGGAGACTGTGTAAGCGACGATATGTCGTGAACGTTTCATTTAAATAAGTACCATCAAACGATACGGATGTGTTCGTGGTGGATGTAGAAAAAGCGGTCGTGGATTTGTTAATAATTTGATAAACAAACTTCCATTCGATTTACTTTTACCCAGAGGATATCAGTACTGTGGACCCGGTACAAAATTGGAAAAACGTTTAGCCCGCAAAGATCCTGGAATCAATAAATTGGACATTGCATGCAAACAACACGATATTCAATATTTGAATCATCTAACTGACCTCACAGCGAGACACAGAGCAGACAAAGAACTCGAATACGCCGCTTGGAACAGGGTTAAATCGAAGGACGCTGGTATTAAGGAAAGAATACCTGCCCTACTCGTTACCAACATTATGAAATCAAAGAGACGTTTCGGTATGGGTTGTAGTAGTACTACTATGAAGAAAAAGAAGAGGAATCAACCGAAGAAAAAGAAAAATAATCTCAGAAAAATCGCCTTTGGCTCTGGGATGGTTCATAAAGTGCGGAATGTACTGAAAAAAGCTGGGGGTGAGCAATTTGTGACGAATAATTTGAAAAAAGCTACCGTAGTGGCATTGCATGCAGCACGTAAATACCTCAAAGCTGCCGGTGGAAAGAAAATAATCCGCACGCCTTGCATAATTCCAATTCCTAAAGTCGGAGGGATTCTACCATTGATACCAATTTTTGCTGGATTGTCTGCGCTCGGAAGTTTAGCGGGTGCTGTTGCAGGCATCACCAGAGCTGTGAATTCAGCAAAAGCAAGCAGAACCCCCCTGATCGAAGCGAATCGTCATAATGAGAAAATGGAAAGTGTGGCATTGGGTAAAAGTGGTAGTGGTATATACCTTAAACCATACCGTAAAGGACTCGGTCTCTATTTGAAACCATACAATTCAAAAAACTAGTTAATTCCCTACCTCGAAGACCTCTCACCGACATCGATCTTACTTATTATGCCAGTAAAATGAAAATCCCACACTCTCGCGGTATTTTTATGCGTGATACATTACCCACTAGAGGTCCACGACACCGCGAGACCGCCATTGTCAATTCAGATGGAATAAGAGGATCGGGAACACATTAGGTGGCATACAGCAAATGTGGGAAAGACATTGCATACTTTGATAGTTTTGGTGATCTACCACCGCCGATAGAGTTGATTCAATACTTTCAGAAATGTTCGAAAGTGAAAATTCTATATAACTATGATCGTCGGCAGAAGTTCAACACAGTTTTCTGCGGTCACTGGTGCCTGAAGTTTCTCTCTGAATTATTATAGAATGGATACAACTCCAGCAATGACTCCAGAGGCTATCAAGGCGATGGGATTTTCACTCAAGATGTATTCAAAATATCGGACCTTGACAAGAATGGATCGAGTGATGCTTGCAAATATGCAAGGAAAAATTACCTAAAAGTCTACAAGATGATGTCGACATAATGAAATATAGATATTGCAATGACCACCACAATCTTGACGGCGGCGAAAAATATTCTGCTGTTATTGCAATATAAAAAAAAGATATGAATATTGGTGCTAATAAAAATGAAATGGATATTGATGAATCATCTCCAAAAAAGCGTAGGTTGTCTCGAGTGTGTTGTAGACAACAATAAATTGAAGTGAAATCCATAAAATGTATCAGTCATGTCACGGAAGTTCGAACTACAAGCTGTCGGGACGAGTGTCTTGGGTGCAAACTTTTTCCCACCCATTGAATTGGATAGAAACAGTCGTTATGGATTGGGACTTTTAGGATTCTATGGATGCAACACAGTCAATAATATAACTGAAAAAAAAAATGTGATCAGTTTTAGAATCAGTGATGTTAGTTCACCAATATTTCAGAAATACACAATTGAAACTCCATGTGGTGCCTATGAAATAGATGAAATCAATGCAGTTATTCAGAAACATATCATGTTTAGATTGTTTCATGGTAAAAATCAAAACGATACCAATGCAGATGATATATTCTACCTACATGCCAATAATAATACTTTCAAATGTGAGATGCGATCAAAATATGAAATTAATCTAACTCATCCGAATTCCATAGCAAAGATGATGGGTTTCAATTTTGATAGATTTCAACCGAATCAGATACATGAATCCTCACATCCGATAAACATAACAACAGTGAGACTCATCCGCTTAGATTGCAACATTATATCTGGTTCATACATAAACAATGAAGAATCCCACATTCTTTTTTCATTCGATATCGATGTGGAGCCTGGATTCAATCTCACAAAAGAACCACACAAGATTATACAGGGTGTTCCTTAAAGACATGCTAATATTTGAGGGGGTGATTCTTTGACTTATTTTAAGGAAAAAACTTTTTATAAACGTATGTCCTAAAAGTCCTAACTTTTGAGATACAGGGTGATAAAGTTTTGAAAAAAAATCAGTTTTTTAATAATAACTGAGATAATATTGTAGACGTTTTTATAAAATTTGGTACATGTCTTCTATGCATCAAGGTGCATTTTTTAATGCACAAACATTTTCATTTTCTCAACCAGTGGCGTCCGTACGGGTTTTGCATTGAATATTTTTGGAGAAAAAAATACTACGCCACTGCTTTCTCCTGAAAAAAAAATACTTTTGAGATCCTCATTTATTTTTGAGAAAATTTGATCTCTTGAGTTTTCTTTGTCCGCCGCATGGTTTTCGCTTAAAAAAATAAAAATCGTTTCATTTCAGGATCAATTCTTCAAAAATCTGATGCGGTGTGGAAATGTTTGCGCATCGACTGAAAGCAAATTGAGGGATCAGATTTGTTCCAAAATGAATGAGAATCCAAAAAAATGTGTAATTCTTGTCAGATGCTCGGTTCTTGATTAAAATAATTAAATTGAAATTGCTTCATATCGCAGTAGGTACCTAACATTTTGTTGACAATAAATTTACGATATTAATTCAGCTACCTATCTGTAATTAATAGCATTTTGTTCTTCAAATCACTATAAATATTGTGTTTTCACTAGTTATGAATACTATTTTGTGTTTGAAAAAGCTATAGGAATAGCGAAGCGCACAATTATTTACTTGATTTTTAAGTGTGTTATTGAAGTTATTTTGGTTGTCCGCCGTTTTTCTGAATATCGATAAATATGGTGAATTACACGAATGCAGAAATGGCGGCAATGCATTACGTATATGGCCTCGCTGATGGTAATGCAACAGAAGCCAGACGCATTTATCAGGAAAGATATCCTAATCGTGCCTTACCAGATAGCCGTACCTTTTCAAATATTCATCGCCGACTTAGGGAAACTGCTAGTTTCAAGAAAGGTACTTCGGAAGGTAGACCTCTAAGCGTCAGAACTCTTGAAATTGAGGAAGCCGTTCTGCAAGAAATCGAAGAACATCCTGAGACGAGTACGAGGAAGATCGCTAGAACTCTGAATATTTGTCATCAAATTGTTTGGCGTATTTTGGTTGATTTTTTGTTATACCCATACCATATTTTACGAGTACAGGCATTACTCCCTAGAGATTTTCCACAGCGTGTGAACTTCTGTCAGTGGTATCTTCAGAGTATTGCACTAAATCGGCAGTTTGAGTCACAAATTTTGTTCACAGACGAAGCAAATTTTTCTCGGAATGCTATTCAAAATTTCCATAACAATCATATGTGGGCAGAAGAAAACCCCCATACCATAACCGAAACCCATTTTCAACACCAATTTTCGGTTAATGTATGGGCAGGAATTATTGGTGATTATCTAATAGGCCCATTTTTTCTACCAGGACGCCTTGATGGTCGGTCTTATTTACACTTTCTCGATGAAGAACTAAATGGGTTGCTTGAAGATGTACCAATTGCGTTAAGGAATCGAATATGGTACATGCACGATGGAGCCCCTGCTCATTTCAGTGTAATTGTCCGAAACCATTTGAATACAGTTTATCATAATCGTTGGATAAGTCACGGAGGACCTCAGCAATGGCCAGCAAGATCCCTTGATCTCAACAGTTTAGATTTCTTTTTATGGGGGCACCTTAAAACTCTAGTGTATAAAACTCCCGTTAATACTTTAAAAGATTTAAGAGAGCGAATAGTTGCCTCGTGTGAAACTATTCGAAATACGCCGGGAATATTTCAACGTGTGCGTAATTCCATGCGTAGACGGGCGGAAGCATGCCTGTTAAGTGAAGGTGGCCATTTCCAACAATTTTTATAATCAGTGCTAGTATTGTCAATAATTAATGAATTTGATCCGTTCATTTAAACTTACTTTTATAAAATAAAATTCGTTTTTGTACAAGCTGAAATCCATATTTTTTTGATTCTCATTCATTTTGGAACAAATCTGATCCCTTTATTTGCTTTAAGTCGATGCACAATCATTTCCACACCACATCAGATTTTTGAGGAATTGATCCTGAAGTAAAACGATTTTTATTTTTTTAAGCGAAAACCATGCGGCGGACAAAGAAACTCAAGAGATTAATTTTGCTCAAAAATAAATGAGGATCTCAAAAGTATTTTTTTTTTGGAGAAAGCAGTGGCGTAGTATTTTTTTCTCCAAAAATATTCAATGCAAAACCCGTACGGACGCCACTGGTTGAGAAAATGAAAATGTTTGTGCATTAAAAAATGCACGTTGATGCATAGAAGACATGTACCAAATTTTATGAAAACGTCTACAATATTATCTCAGTTATTATTAAAAAACTGATTTTTTTTCAAAACTTTATCACCCTGTATCTCAGAAGTTAGGACTTTAAGGACATACGTTTATAGAAAGTTTTTTCCTTAAAATAAGTCAAAGAATCACCCCTTCAAATATTAGCATGTCTTTAAGGAACACCCTGTATATATGCCCATCAGTCCAGAAGGTCGTTAGTTGATTCACAACATCACAGTGCGTATTTTGGATCACAATAATAATCTAATTGATTTTGGAAGTGCAGAAGAGATTGTTATAGTTTTGGAATTGAAAAAAATCTAATAACTATTATGGTTTTTGTTATAATAGACAGAATTGACGAGAATTTAAAAACATTCCAAAAATAGCTAAAAAGGACTAGAAAAAGGCTCATTCGAAAAGTGTACGCTAAACAGTTAGCACACCACGCTGCTCTCTCGCTGAGAGATCTCAAATTTCTGAAATCAATTGGACTGAAAGTAAGGAACAATGGTGCTCGAAACAAATAGTGAAAAGTTGAATATATTCGATGAGCCGATTCTCGATCATTCCCTCACAAGTTTACATGAGCATACATACAAACCATATGGATCACCTTTATTTAGGAATTCAGATGAAATTCGAATTGCAATCAATAATCAAGACGTTATACTTGACATTGCTGCGAGTTTCATTTATATAGAGGGTAAATTCACGCCTAAAGATGAAACAAAATTATGTTATCTCTCGAACAATGCAATCGCCTTCCTTTTTGATGAAATTCGCTATGGAATGGGTGGTGAACAAGTTGCTGTCGTCAGGAAGCCAGGGATAACATCTACAATGAAGAATATGATTTAATTTGGACAATCACATGCTAACACATTATTAACAACTGGATGGGGACTTTCGGAAACTAAACAGGATATCTTGGATATAACCAGTCACGTATTCAGTGGTAAACTACCACTAAAATATTTGATGGGTTTCGCTGAAGATTACAACAAAAGTATCTTGAATGCCAAACAAGAAATGATTTTAATAATCGCTCGATCCTTCAAGAACTCATACATTGGTGAGGTTGATGCTGATTTGGAAATCAATAAAATTGAGTGGAAAATAAGACACATAGTGCCAGAAGATAAGCACAAGCTCAAACTATTGAATAGAATCAACAAAAGTGGTCTGAATGCTAAAATCAAGTTGGCTTATCGCATGTGGAATCTTTATGAACTTCCATCACTACGTGGCACATCTTCAGACATATGGGCTATCAAGACAAACAACGCCCTTGAAACACCTCGTTATATCATTGGATTCCAAAGCACTACCACTTCTGAAGATAGGACAAAAGACATCACTAAATTCACAACTGCTGATATCAATAACATTCGTGTGTACTTGAACTCTGAAGTATACCCATATGAACGTTGGAATTTGGATTTCTATAAAAAAACTCAATACTTCAGCTTATTATGCCTATGAGAACTTTCAACGAAGTTATTATGATAAAGATATGAGTGAACCTCTCATGGACATTGGTCAATTTCGACAAAATCCACTATTCATCATTGATTGTTCACATCAGCCGAATGCCACAAAATCATCAACTATTGATATTAAGCTCGAGTTTGAAACTAGGAAAGTCAACTTCCCAGCCAACACCAAAGTATATGCACTCATTCTGCATGATACATTTTTGACATACAATGCATTGGATGGTTCAGTTCACAGCAGGTATTGAAGACACACACATTTTTGATTATTTTGCATTATTTTTTTCTTTCTTTATTCATGTAAAAGAAGAATAGGTAAATAAAACATGTATGAAAAAATTTTATGTTTTTTTTTATTAAAATATCACTAGCTTAGAATTTAAATAGTCTTAGGTATGTACAAACAATCTAATATAACTTCTTCTTCATCATCATCATGATTTTCTCCTTCTTCGATTTCACTATTATCATCATCAAATTGGTACTTTTGGATGATGTCTTCAGGTAGGTATAGTAGGAGGCGGTGGAGAAATCTTTTCAGCTCACATTCAATCATTGCGTCGCAGAGTTGATGTAGATCGAAAGAACCATCTGTATATTTCTCACAAAGATCCACACCCTTCTTGTAGTTCTCATAATCACGCATACAGTGCTGGGTCCTTTCTTCAACATAGCACACGCTCAGGTCATAATTGGTGGCGTGGAGAGCGTCCTCGCTCAAAGCATCCAACTCAGAGGTTAACCTTTCAACAGCTGAAGAGATGTCTACGGCTTCGGTCCAGTGTTGACTCGCATATTGCATCCACATATTTCAAGAATTAAGCTATGATCAAAGTGAAATCATTGAAATAACTATGCCATAAAAAAAGCAATCAGTAGTAGTACTCACATTAGACTTTTGATGATGTCTCCACCGATGAGTGTGTTTAACAATGTATGAAGAGTTTTTTATATTTTCCTTACAATTATCACCTATAATATAAAGAACCAGAATTAGCCTAGTGAAAATTATATATTACTATTATTCAGTGAGATCGAATTTGACCAACGATCTCGTTTTCATGCCGGTAAAGATTTGTGGACTCTGACCCAAATATGCTACTGTATATTTACCACCTGATGAATTGATGCTACATCATCATCGGTAAATTGCTCTGAAACACGTTTCGGCAGCCATGTTTTGAATAATGGATCATTGCTTACATCACGTAATATCAATAATATAGATTTACCAAATCGAGTAGAACAAACTGACATACTCTTAATTGGGTAAGCTTCATTCAGTGGCAAGGATGATATTACTTTTTGCTCTAACACTTCCATCTCTTGTTTAATTATAGAATTGATTTTTTGTAAATCCACCTTTGGAACTGACATGATGATGAAAATATATAAGGAAAATATAAATAATTTTTAATAGAAAAACACACTCACTGATCTCTCTCACTGTGTAGGCACTGAATAACTTCACTACTCTTGCTGACTGCTCAACTGCTAGGTATAAAACTTCTGATTTCATATCACCATACCCACTTCTTTTATAATAGATAGTGAACCACCCCCACCACAGACTTATGAAACATGTATGATACAAAGCCCCCACCATGCGCGAGTTTGCATCGCACCGATACAGGGCGGAGAGTAAATAGTAGTCGATGAGTCACCGCAGCGTATGGGTGTGTGACGTCAGCGCGGACCCACCATATCGAGAGCGAGGGCGGATGCGCATAGCGTCACGCGACCTCTCCTCCCACCACCATCGCAAGGTATACATCACTGGAGAGTAATCAGAGTTCACATATCTGACTGGATCTCCGTGGTGTGCAGACGTGTTGTACTCTCTCTATATTTCGGTATAGATTTGTATGTGTACTCCACACACACAATGGCAGAGTAAGTATACATGAAGGACATGGAATACATTGAGGTAAGAAAAATATATTAAGTACTTGTAAAAAGTACTTGTCCGTGTATGAAAAAAAATCCAAGTCATTACAATCTCAATGTCAAACACAAACCCTGAACACCTCCCAACAAGAGTCTTGGCCAAGGTCAAAGGTCAAGGTTACTGGTGACGTCATAGTGGTGGGGGGAGGCCCAGAACCGGCTCAAATCTCCTACTGCTCTTCCGAAATATTATTAATCGTTCCACCGCACATCCATATGCCGTCACTTTGGAGACATACCGAACATCTGTTTCCCAGAATATCAATTCCTACCTACCTTCCTTTGGTTCTCACGATGTTCTATTAACAATACAGGATGTTTCTTTCCGTGGGAATCAGAACTTCACCAATAGTTACCTACTCAAGATATATTTTTTCATTGTTATTTTATTCGATGAATTTCTCGGATATAATCAGTTTCACAACATAGGTATGCCCACCAAAACTTTTCGTGCCTCATAAACTGCCCTGACACCAACGTATTATTAAATCGATTTTACTCAATATCATGAATCATTTAAAATCGCACTGAAACCCACCCTGGTATGAATGAAAATGGTCCTGATCATGTGCACTAAATAATGCATCGAACTTTTTACAACACTTTCGTCCCATATTGAATTGGCATTCTTAAGTAATATATTATAATTTCTATGCCTTACCTCCAGGATCTGTCAATTGTGCACGAAACCTATAATCAAATGAGCTGACAGTTCACACATCTAAAGGTGCATGCATTTAGTTTATGATTTTCGCGTCAAGCGACACGGCTCCTGAATTGGTGACGCTGTTTTTGAATATTTTTTGAAAGGATATAATATTTCAAATTTCTTGTGTTGCTGCTAGCAGGTAGATCAGTGAATGGCGATTCGCGGCCAAATCGCGTCACCAGAACGCACGACGTGCGATGCGAAAAGCAAAATCGATGCATTGGGAACTCATCTCAAGAGCAAAACGATAATATTTGACTGTTATAATTGAGCTGACATCAGCCGTTTTCGATTGGCGTTTGGTTCAGGTAGCGGTTGACATAAAAATTACAGCGGTTTACTTTCTGGTACTGTTAATGACGTCATAGTCGTAGTCATTGGTTAGTGGTTGCGGTAATCAATCAACACATTCTTTTCGAAAAGGGGAACATTCTCCATGAAAATTGAAAAATGAAATATGTGATTTATTTGTAATATCTAACAGAAAACAACTACTTCCCCGGCACAAGCCACGCTGGACATTGAACTACATCTGATAGATATTGTGAACAGACTCCTAACTGAAAAGGAAAGAAAAAATCTGAAAGTGAAAATTCGCATTTTCATTCAGATAAATGATTTTTTTAATTCTCTCTAGTTTTCATTGAAAAAATCATTAAATGAATTAGATAAGGAGGATGTTACTGAAAAAAAAAAATATATATATCACTCACAGAAATCGTTCATTTCAATGAAGCAAGGTTCGCTTCTCTTGCATTTAATCCCCAATACATTTTGGTCGACAAAAATCTATTTTGCTTTGCCAAGCTCTTCAGGAGGATTGATATAGGATTGGAATAAAACAGGCTCTTCAGAAGCATACACATCAGGGATGGATATGAGGGAAATATTTCTTCTGCGGTGACACTTTGAAAATTATTTTTTGACATAGACCTGTCATAAGCATTTTGATTTTAGTTCGAAAATATGAATAGGACATTCATAAAATCTGTTGTTGAATCATCTGCGACTGAAAGACAAACTTTAGTCGCTATTTTCCATCGTTCAAGATAACCTTTTGGGAGGTTTTCATGTTGAAAAGGGGAACATTCTCCATGAACATTTAAAAATGAAAAATGTGATTTATTTGTAATATATAACAGAAAACAACTACTTATTCACTATATGACGTCATTAACAGTACCAGAAAGTAAACCGCTGTCATTTTTATGTCAACCGCTACCAGAACCAAACGCCAATCGAAAACGGCTATTGACAGTTGAAAACCTCCAGCCTAACTAGCACCACTTACTTCAAAGCTTTCCAGAATACCTGCCATTGAAGTTAATGAAAACCTTCGGTATCATGAGAAAGACGGAGATATAAACTGCATGTCGACAATATAATTATACAGGGTACACAGAATCTCACTTCCACCAACATTACTTTGAGGTTATATTGGTGACCCTCACCCAATTGAGCCGGATTTTCATGCATACGATATCCAACGGTGGAAAATAGTCGAGTTCGGTAATATGATCGTAGATTACAGCAGACTTTAGTCACGTGGCCACAAATTAATCGAATCAGTCGGTAATAAACGAAAGAAACGGACGAGATTAGCGTGGGATTGACTTTGACAGAATGTTGTTAACCTATAACATTTAAATTTGAATTGTATTTTTTTGTAAAACAATCTTCAACTTCGAAATTTGAACTGTGGCTATTTCAAGATCATTTTTTCATTTCGATTTGAACTTTCAACATCAAACCAATGGTAACAATCATCAATCTAACATAAATATAACCTCACACTTTCAAATTAATCGCATTGATCTGCCGAAATTCTCCGAGCAAAAAGATCAATCTCTGACAGAACGGATTTGAAAAACCGAACGATCAAGATTTACCTCCCCTACAATCGCTTGCAATAAACGAACTATACAGATTAATCCGATCAGTCCGACGTAAATACCGAACGCGGTTATTGTTCTGATTAGTTAAATTGTTTTCGCGCCAATTTTTATCCGAAATATTTCAACTTTCATCCGACTGTCGTACGAGTTGAAATATTTTTAACCTCACTTCTTCCGTTTTTCTGATTGTTATTCCAAATTAATCCAAAATGAACACATTCGAAATAAATTAATTTTATATTTGGATAAGTAACGAATAATGTTCTGAAAACGTAAACAATACAAAATATTCTACATCAAATCGAATGTGAACTGTCAAAGTTCGGACGATTTGATTCAACTTATTAAAATTGCAAAATATTTCATTTTAAATTTAACGTCATTTCGGATTGTCGGATATCGTATTCATGAAAATTCGGCCTTGTTCGATGAAAAGTTTACATGGAATCTCACCCCAACGACTATAATTATTGATTCCACCCTCAGAGTAATAAAATACATAGAGATGCCCTGCCTATACCCAACAAATACCTGAAGAGAACAAGAGCTATCCTTTTCCATACAATTTGTGTGCGAGGGGGGTGACGGGTGGTGGAATGTTATCGACAGTTTGTTTACATTTAGAGTAAGAAGAACCCTAATACAAACCAAGAATGACAACTTGATTCGAATGAAATGGGCGGTCGTACACGACTACCCGAATGAATACGGACTCAACATGTTTAAAGGTGGCCTTCCATACCAGCTTTCAGCTTCAACTTCTTCGGAAGAAGTGCTGCTATTTTTATATGACCATTTCCACAAGGGCAGAAAAACGCTACGCTTTACGTCAACTGTCAAATAATTTTAATTAATTTAATTGTCAGTTCTTGGCAAAAACACCGAAGAATAGTTTGATAACACTTCCTAATTTATTTGGTTTGGGTTTTATGACTTATATCATTTTATTCGTTGAGATGGCAAGAGATGGCAACATATTCATAAACAAAGATAGTCAACGGCATGACGCTAAAAGTAAAACTTGAACCAACAAATAGCGGCATGACCTTGAAGAAGCGGCGGCTACTTTTGAAGTACTCCGATTGGCCAGAGACAAGAAGCCAGCGGCAAAAAGCTGGTGTGGAAGGCCGGATTGAGGCCCTCGCTTGTAAACAAAGTTATGTTGAGTTCAAAACAAGGATGGAGAAGGTATCTCTATGGTCTTTTATTACTCTGAGATTTCATCCATGGAACAACAGTTCAATAAAACGTCACGTATTTTTATTCCAAGCAAAATCGTAGCAGAAAAACGCATCTTTTGATTCACATCGCAACTGTCCATACTCACCAATAATTTTAAAATAGACTGTTTTTTTTTTCTGTTGCATTCTAATAATGTCTGCCAAATTCAAACGTCCAAAATAGATTCGCTGCTGTACTTCTGCTTGCCAATTTTATTAAACTAAACATCATCGTTGAATATAAAAATGGGTAAAGGGAAAGGAGGCAAAGGTGGTGCAACTCCTGCAGCACCTGCTGGAGATGTATTTATGATAATTTTAAAAAAATCTCATGTGAATTTCATTGACAATATTTTCAGAAAAAAACTGCCAATAGTAACACGAAGAGTGTTGGTGGAGACCAAAAACAGGGGGTGAAAGAAACTTCTACCAAAGGAGGTAAAAAAGGTAGGTTCATTCATGAATAAATAAATTCAAATATTACAATAATCAGAGTTCACATTCATTTCAGGAGGAAAGAAGTGATATCTCAAATTTTCTCCGATGCTTATATATATACTGATTCACTATATATATCCTGTAAAAAATAAATAGTTGCTATAATGTGTGTATTTTTCATAATTGATTATATGCATTTTTGAAAGAATGTTGTTTGTCATTAATGGAAATCCATTGAGTTCACCACGGTAGCTCATCAGTTGAGTATGTAAAAATGTTTTAAAAATATTATATATAAGAAATAAGAAAAGAATTAGTGTTACTTTTTCAGTTTAAAGGGTGAAAAGCTCGAAAAGTTATCTAGAAAATTATGAATTTCAAAATTATGCCGTTTGTTGGAAGAACGGTTCCCAAGAAAACAATGTTTGGCAATTCTCTAGAGGACAGAGGTTGACGATAAAACTTGAGGTTGAATTAATACTATATAGTAGTTGTTGGGTACCTGCTAATACAGCTAGGTAAGTGGACACACGGTTCCTTTTTGCCATCTACTGCTGTCCTCATCCATGGTATGATTTTTGTTAAAACAGAACCAACGACATGTGTAATACGAGACTACTTAGTTCTTGATTACTCCAAAAAGCTTCTGCTATCCTCAGGATGAGGGTCGGTATGCTAGACACATATGGGATTGCGGATTTCCTTCAATTCAGCTTCTTTTGAAAACCCGGCTGGTATGGTTCTCAGCCAATCGGTGTGGCAACCGCGGGCAATTATTTCACCACCGGAAGAGTCCCACATTTTCTGCAGTTCTCGCATCCCTTTGTATAGTATCATTAGTATATAGTTGGGTATCAAGCAAAACAATAAGTTTATGTTTTTGGCGTCTGTGTACGGAAAGCTAGGGACCAACAGGTCGATACTCCCCCTGCTTGACTACAGAGCAGGTTATGGAACTGCAGAGTTACGTTAAACCGACTAGCACAACGCAACACCGTTACTCTAGTCTGGAAACCGTCACCCGGCCTATTAAGAAAACGAAACGAAATAACGGACACCCTAGCAAAAGGGGGGGGGGGCGAAACAACGTTCACTGGGTCAGAACCGCCGGTAACCGTTTTAGCATATGGCACTACCAAGAATGTATAGCCTGGGCAGACAATAAAAACTCGAGTATTGGTGTTAAAGATAGCACACATTCGCCTAAGGTCATCCTAAATATATTGCCAAAAGCCCGAAGAAGAAGAGGCTCAGCATATGCGCTGTGATTGTTTCAGATTAGCCCTTTCAGCGACAACCTGAGGATGCTGAGGATTTCGGACCTAAGGTCATCCTAAATGTGTCGCCAAGAGGACGTTCTGTTTTCTACAACCTAAGAACATTATTAGGCTCGAGTATTTGCGCCATGATTGTTCCAGAATAGTCCCTTCAGTGACAGTCCAAGGATGTTGAAGCTTTCGAGCCTATGGATGTATTCAGATGACATATTTGTCTCGGACGAATATTCAGCCATACAGTAAAATGTACGACTGACGCCATAAAACGGCATAACCACGCATTTTGACATCATTCCACCAAAACTGAAGTGACAATAAGTAGGTTGTGCATGTTATTTATTAAAGTGTTTGAAATATATTTATTTGTTGATATTTATTAGGTATTATCTAATATACTCAATTTATAAAAATGTCTAAACAGCAAACGTTTGAAGAAGTCTAGTAAAAGTCGATATTTATATAATCTTTGGCGATTTCAATGTTCAGAATGTTTTTTCGGTTTTGGGGTTATACCGTGAATATCTATTTTAGCTAAGATGGATGTATCTCTCTGGAGGAAGCTTAATCTGTTATTGGCACAAATTCATTTTACGAATCAATCAAAGGAATGCAATTAGTAAAATTATGGAAATGAAACTCCGCCCGATATCCCGATACCCGAGGTCAGAGTTGCAAGAATTCAACAGAAAATCCCGAAATACGGTATATATGTTTCAATTCCTTGGTAAAATGGTAATTTACGTAAATTTTACGTAACTAGTCCAAAAAATACTGTTTTTTTGGACGAGTGGACAAGATTCTAGGGCGAGTCCTGGAAGTCTGCGATTAAAAAAAACTGTTTTCAGACGTGTTGCGTACACTATTTTTTCGGCAACCATGTAGAAGAACAAAACAATGAGACACATTTAGTCTAAGAGACGAAGAGAGGTCGACCTTCACCCATCTGTTAACCGGATGAAACATACTTTTTATGAAGATTCATAATTAGAAAAATACACCTATAATGGCTTGCCTATCAAAATGTAGTCCAGACCATATATATATATATATATATATATAAGTCAACGTGCACAACATGAAACGTTCCATATTTTTAATAGTCACTTAGACATGGATACATCAGTATAAATTAATTATTGGTAATTGAAACATTACAATATTTAAAAAAATCTTATTTTATATGGAGCACATGGTTTGTCTACAGGAAAGAGACATCAACCAGAGCTCTGATGACAATTTAATTATAAGATCAGACGAACTTACCTAAAGTGAAGTTCGATCTTAATTATATGAAAAGCCTTGTTCTCAATGATCAAAATTAGTGCCACTTGTTTCCCGTGTGAACACGCAAATTTTTAAAGCAACCCTGTCGCTTCAGGCCAACAAAACGCACTCATCTCTGCAGAAGTTTTAAGGTGGCCTTCCATACCAGCTTTCAGCTTCAACTTCTTTCCAAAGAAGTGCAGCCATTTCCATATGACCATTTCCACAAGGGCAGAAAACCGCTGCGTTTTACGTAAACTATCAAATAATTTTTCTCCATTGCCAATTAATTTGTTAGTTGTTGTCAAAAACACCGAAGAATAGTTTGACAACACTTCCTAATTCATTTGGTTTGGGTAATATATGATTTATATTATTTTATTCGTTTCACATGTGACTTAAATGTCTATAAAAAAAATGTATATAAAAAAAATGGCAACATATTCATAAACAAAGAGAGCATTTTGAAAGAGAGTCAATGGCTTGGCGCTAAAAGTAAAACTTGAACCAACAAATACCAGCAACAATTTTGAAGTACGTATGAGTAAGTGAGTGATTGGTTAGAGACAAGACGCCAGCGTTAAGTTTAAGGTTATGTCGATGGATGCCAGCGTTAAAAATCTGATGTGGAAGGCGGTATGGCGGTTTTTGGCCTTGGGCTTCTTCAAATCTCCAGTTCTTCACTCTTCAGTCAAGGTGGCCATCCCTACCATCTTCAACTCCTTTCGGAAGAAGTGCTGCTATTTTTATATGACCATTTCTACTAGGGCAGAAAAACGCTACGCTTTACGTCAACTGTCAAATAATTTTTCTCCATTGTTAATTAATTTAATTGTCAGTTCTTGGCAAAAACACCGAAGAATAGTTTGATAACACTTCCTAATTTATTTGGTTTGAGTTTTATGATCATTTTATTCGTTTCATTTATATGACTTATATGTCTATAAAAAGAGATGGCAACATATTCATAAATCTGTGGGATAAAACGAGAGACATTCGCCAACTTGATTACGAGAAAACAAATGAATCCGTCGGTTTTCTTGTTAGGGTTAATTTTCATGAACAAAAGTTTGAAGTTTTGCCCACGATTCACAAACATGAAATTAATAAAACAATATAATTATTGGAATATACGGAATCAGTGTCCCCAATCAGTTCTATTTGGTACATTTTCGACATGATTTATTAATTTTTTTGCTGAAATATAATTAACTCAAATTTCACATAGAAGTATTGCAGTTCAGCTGCATCGCATGGAAATTCACCATTAGCACCTGTCAATCTTATCCGCAGCGCATGCTCTCGCGCTGATATCTGTGCATTTGTGCCTGTTTGTGCCCGAGTTTATTAGTGTGAAGTTATCCATAGTTTTCCAGCCATACTTTTTATGAATTGGGAGAATTTACATGCAGCCGTACTGCGGCGTTGACAAGTTTTTTGAATATCCCTGAACTGAATACTTATTTATTCGTTAATGTTTTTAGCAGAAATTATTTATTATTGTTCATTATTTTTCGACCCTGATCCATGCATTCAATCTGAGAAAGCAATTGAAATATGATATGATATATGAGTGATTTATGATGGATTTGAACTGGAATATTGGTAATGATTTGGAAGGGAATATTTTAAATATCATAACTTAGATAATCCTGGTAATCCGCACCTACAGAGTCATAAATCAATTTGGAACGCCTTGCGGGAGACTGACGGGGATAAAAACTGTCATTTTAAATAAATATTTTTTTAATACAGAAACGTTTGAAATAACCTAAAGAGGGCAAATATACCTACAAAACAATTTGGGGCGCCGTAGGAGAGACAGGATCATTTTTTACATATTTTTGCTGATAACTCGGTTAATACTGGACGAAACAAAGAAAAAATTACACCTAAATGATCCTGGTAATCCATAGAATGCCCCTGTACCCTCAGATCAATTTTTAGCGGCACGAAATTTCATCCATAGTTTTATATCTCGAGTTATCTCGGTTATTAGTTGATGTGTTAGGATTATTCACTCATAGAGGTTTGGTTATATGGAAGGAACACGAATCAATTCTAAAATCAATTTGACCCCACGTCTAACAAGTAGAAAAAAACATTTTTCGAAATTCATGGTTGGGCATTAGCTCGGTTATTAGTTGCTGTGTTAGGATGATTCACTCATAGAGAGGTTCAGTTATATGAAAGGAACACGAATAACTTCTAAAATCAATTTGACCCCACGTCGAACAAGTAGAAAAAACATATTTTTCGAAATTCATGGATGGGTATTAGCTCGGTTATTAGTTGCTGTGTTAGGATATGACTCACTCATAGAGAGGTTTGGTTATATAAAAGGAACACGAATTAATTCTGAAATCAATTTGACCCCACGTCGAACAAGTAGAAAAAACACATTTTTCGAAATTCATGGTTGGGCATTAGCTCGGTTATTAGTTCGTCCAGTATTAACCGAGTTATCAGCAAAAATATGTAAAAAATGAGAGATCCTGTCTCTCCTACGGCGCCCCAAATTGTTTTGTAGGTATATTTGCCCTCTTTAGGTTATTCCAAACGTTTCTGTATTAAAAAAATATTTATTTAAAATCATAGTTTTTATCCCTGTCAGTCTCCCGAAAGGCGTTCCAAATTGATTTATGACTGTAGATGCGGATTACCAGGATTATCTCAGTTATAATATTTAAAATATTCCCTACCAAATCTTTACCAATATTCCAGTTCAAATCCATCATAAATCACTCATATGCAACAAAAGTCATATTTCAATTGCTCTCTCAGATTGAATGCATGGATCAGGGTCGAAAAATAATGAACAATAATAAATAATTTCTGCTAAAAATATTAACGAATAAATGAGTATTCAGTTCAGGGATATTCAAAAAACTTGGCAATGCCGCAGTACGGCCGCATGTAAATTCTCCCAATTCATAAAAAGTATGGCTGGAAAACCATGGATAACTTCACACTAATCCCGAGTTTTCACTATAAACTTTTTTAAAGAAATAAAGAATAATTTTGTGGCTTTAAGTTTATTGCATTTGGGATTCGATATTTGTGATTGAGTGAAAGTGTTATATTGTTCTTTCACTTTTAAAAAACCGTTCAATATGACATTTAATAGTGAAAATATATATATATATATATATATATAAATTTTGTTCGACATAAAAGTATATTTTTTGATCAACTACACTAAAAAGATTTCCCCATTTCAAAATAAAAGGAATGCATGGAAAATAACCAACACTTTAACAAGCTTACTGAAGACAAAACATTGATAGATTTCAGTGGGAATGGATAAAAATTTATATTTTTTACTTTATCGCGGACTTTCGCTACTTATGGAAGGTTTCAAGAAACGGTAAGATATAAAAACGCATCCAGATGAGTTGATTGAATTGATTAGAAAACATTTTTGCCATAAAATATTGTCAACATGCATGGCGTTTTGAAATAAAATGTCTGTTTCAAAGTTTGTTCAGATTCTAAATGGTGAGTACTCAATTTCTCTATTGAATATAAATGAGTTACCTACTTTGTTCATCTTTCTGGATTGTCGGCACGAAAACGGAACATGATCAAATTATTAAAATACACAACTATTGACTTTCAAATGGTTTTTAGATTTTAGATAACTTGTGATCTTCCATTTCGAGTACGGACTATTACTTTCGTATGGTAATAAAAAAGTTTAATAAAATTCCTTAAAATTCAATTAGCAATCACAATCACCATTTCCTTGGAATGTTGACAGTGTTGACACGAAGAAGATGACGCCATCTCTGGAGTGGATTATAAAAGTAGACCACTAATTCATTTGTTTTGTCTTCAAAAAATTCTAAACAAAATCTAATCAGTCGGCACACCAGGGTTTTTAGATATCTTAACTTGAACCAACAAACAGCGGCATGACCTTGAAGAAGCGGCGGCTACTTTTGAAGTACTCTGATTGGCTAGAGACAAGGAGCCAGCGGCAAAAAGCTGGTGTGGAAGGCCGGCTTTACGAACTCTCGATTCGAGTCAAACGGCATGTAAAGAAAGTCTTCAACTAATGGCATGTAAAGAAAGAAGATGAATATATCGTTTCTACTCGAATCAAGAGTTCGTAATCCAGGTGCTGGTGTGGAAGGCCGGCTTCAGTCAGAAACTAAATACTCAAATCAAATCAAACCAAACCTAAAAATTGTGGTTGAGTAATGACTAGTAATGAGTAGAGTAATGAAATTGAAAGGAATTTAAGTGGCTCGTTACAGTCGTGACTCGTAATTTCTCGAGATAGGTGGATAGTTATAGTTGAATAGTTGATAATGGAAAGTGATGATATTTGAAACTTGGTAGGTATATTTTTAACATCCATTTTTTTAAGTTATTCGATACCTTCACCAAACACCAGTATAATGGTGAATGTACGTACGTACGATGGTTGTATACTACGTTTGATACTTTTGATGGTGTGTTTATTTGCGACCAAACCAAGACCAAACTGAACCTTGAAATTATTAGGTTATGTCTTGCTTTGTTTATGTTTGGAGCATTGAGCAATAGATTCTGGTTTTTAAAAATCATATCAGTCATGTTAAGATTACGTGATTTTTTGAGGAAGCTGCACAATTCAAATGACCAGAACTCTAATATATTCACAACGTTATTCCGGAATGTTTGGCAGCCATTTTGTTCGCAGGAAAATTGCAGCATTTGGACGAGTATGGTCTCGCCGTAAATCACAGAAAATTGAGAAAATGCCAGTAAACAATTTGAATGCATTTTTGGGTGCTGCAGTACTGGGAGTAATAAGTGCAGCAGGCATGTTTCTTGTCGAACACTATAGACAAACTCAAGCTCGTCATGCGATGGCAAAAGATTTAGCACGTTTGGATCAAGAATTGACACAGTTACGAAGAGAATTAGATCAATTATTAACTAGAAAACGAGAGAGGTTTGTACATAATGACTAATTTGTGGATTGTATTAATATCTTTGTCTTCCTGTCTTAAGGTCTCGTAAAATCAAAGGAAGTAAAAGTTCAAATAAAGCAAACTCTGTCTTATCTGTTTCAACAGAAGAAGACTACTTGAGTGCTAGTAATTTGGATAGTTCCGATTCAGAGTTTTATGATGTCGGTGAAGAGCCAGACTCGGGTTCAATGAATTTGGATGATGTATAAATATTCAACAGTATTCGAAGTATATTATATTCATACATTTTGTAGGCCTTGACATTCATTGATGAAAAACTGGACACAGGATCATTTCAGGAACTAGAAGATTCTCTTGAAAAACTTAATGATTTATGTATTGACCATCCAGGAAATCCTGAATTGTTGTGGCGAATTGGGAAAGCTCATAAAAAACTTTCAGATAGAATGGATTTAACAAGTGATGTTAAGGAGCATATTTCCAAAGGTCCTAATATTTTTGAATGAATGTTTGGTGATCCTAAAATCTTCCAAGACTACTTGCCTATATACTCATAAACATTTTTTAGGAATCACGGCATCTTCAGCAGCTCTCTCACTGAAATCAGATTCTGCTGACATTCATAAATGGTATGCACTTTTGATTGGTTCTAGATCAGACTATGTGTCACTCACTGATAGAATTACTGATGGCCATCTGTTCAAAAAACATATAGATGAGGCTGTAGCACTGCGCCCAACAGATCCTTCTCTACAACATATGCTTGGAAGGTTTCATTATGAGGTAGCTTCATTGAAATGGCAAGTAATCTGCAAATCTTATAATTCTAAATGTACACGTAATGGAAATATATCTGAAAATGTATAGAAGTGGAGATCTATGAATCACTATTAACATATTTACTGCCACGGTTGCAATAACTCAACAACAAAAATAGCGAATTGTATGATGTTTATATTTCACTATGAAATTTCCGGAAAACCGGATAATCATGAATAAGTATTTACTATGAAATAATTGATTGACTCCTTTTGTTTCTTATTGACTGTCATATAAAATAACCTTCCTAAATTAATACTTTTTTGTTGTTGTTTTTATAATGGTTATTAGCTTATATGATCAGTAAGTATGAAATTATTGTGAAATATTTATTTTGGTTTTATGAATAAAAGATTGCGTAAACTCAACATTGGAACAAACAGTGTAATTTTCCTTTTAATTTTGAGTGGATATTACAATTTGCCATAATTATTACAACTTGTATCTAATGAAGATAAAGGAGTTTAATTTGTGAGAAGTCTTAACAAATTTCTCCACATTCACTTTTTCAACATTAATCAGCTGAATAAGGAGAAAAAAATCGATAATTTTTGACTGCTGTTGATCTTTTCAATGAAAATAACTTGAAATATCAGTAAATGCTACCGTACGATGGCCCTCATTCAGTAAAATTGTTTCTGAATAAAACCGAACAAAACAGTTTCAGAATGTGCTGCCTGACTTGCTGGAAAAAATCCTCATAATGTCAAAGACTACGTTTATCTCACAACTTTGGATCCGCTCAAAATGGGTTCGACTTGACTGGATCCGATCCATCTAATCGATATATACAGTTATCGGATTGGTTTGAACCACTCAAGTCCATTCCATAAAATATAGGATTGGACCCAACTGATCACCTTGAAGAGAAATGAAATTACGAGATAAACGAGTTTGAAATTGACAGATGTCAGGTAAAACTAGCCAAATTCAGATTGGTTGTTTATCGTCTCAATCGTCTGTAATCGGATGAGTTTCTCTTTCTCAAAATGGAGAACAAAATAATAATAAAGAAAAAGATCATATTGCCCAAAGAAGGGAGCAGTTTTTTCAATCAAATGATTAAGGAAAAACGTTTTTTGGATACATGGATGAGGAAAGGATTAGGGTTTTGCATATTTTCAACAATGTTCAATACCTACTAAATGCCTTTTTTCTTGTTCTATTATTTTTATTATATTTTATATGCATTATTATTATTAATATGACCAGTAGTAAAAAGTAAAAGTTGAGTAAATGTTATCTACCATTCCTTAACACCCTCTATAAATCTATATTGCGCGCGCATGTATGTCAAGGGACCATTGGAGTCATTCCTCTATTACCCAGAGAGAGAGAGACACACAAGACAGTACCTCTCTAAAACTGAAAGTGAGAACAGTGTGTTCCCAGATAACTCAAGATAACTGCAAGTAACATACAAATCATACAATTCCGAAGAAACCACTTCTATACAGTCCATTAAACAGGATCAGTGGTGGCAACCCTGATAATAGGAAGGAAGGCCAAAAGGGTAAGAAATAATAAAGATCTCCTTGGTATCCTCGCAATTTTAGGGTGGCGATCATACTGTAATCCAAACCAAAACATTGGCCTCTTCTAGCCTAATGGTACATGATATTTTACTTATTAATTACTCTTTTAACAATATCGTACTTTTTTCCTCTTGATATATTCTCATAATAAAGTAATGATATTTCTCTCCACTAAAAGACGTATGTACATTTTCCCAACTCTCGCTACACGTTTTTTGTGCACAGATAATTTTTTGCTGGGCACCGGTACAAATTAGTTTTTGTTGCCCATTAGATTTTGCCTTTTATTTACTTTTTACTTCCAATTCTTGGAACAAGCACCGTTATTTCATGGAATGCTAGAAAAATATTTATCCGACTTTGAAATAATATAAATCACAAATACAGGGCGATCCTTCTCATATTTCAGTCATATTTCATTCTCACATTTCAGTCTCACATTTCATTCATATTTTTGATTTATTGTAACTTTGATATAAAAATATGGATTCTCACATCAAACAACATTCAGCTCTTAGAAAAATTGTAGTTGAATTATATGAGTAGCACACAAGGCAATGGGTGATGTGGCACTTCACACCGCTTTTAAAATGTGTTATACAAATCTTGAAAACACTTATGAACAATTTAATGTAAGCCATAATGCTGTTATGCAAGGTTTGTCTGAACAAGAGGATGCAAATGCAGATCAGCATGAGGAGCTGAGAAGTGAAGTAGATAGTAAATATTACTCTATAAAGACCATTTGCTATGAATTATTTGAAAAACCAGGCATTACATTAAAACTGCTCTCCCCATAACCCTTCAGTCAGTGTTAGTCTACCTAAACTAAATGTTCCCTCGTTTAATGGGGATCTCAAGCTGTGGCCAACCTTTATAGATTTGTATCAATCTCTTATTCACAATAATCCTGCACTGACTAATATTGAACGATTCCAGTACTTATTATCAAGTTTAGAAGGAGATGCTTTACATATTGCAAATAATCTACCATTAACTTCTGACAATTATGCAACTGTTTACAATAATTTTACTAAAAGATATCAGAATGAACGTGTCTTAGCTACTTTTTATTGGGAGCAAATTCACAATGTTTCTAAACTCCAGTCGTAATCTTCTAAGGATTTGAGGCATATTTTAGATGTATTTGCAGATAATTAGGCAGCTTTAAAAAATTTGAAATTACCAGTAGACAACTGGGACTTTGTACTATTTCACTTGTTGAGTAAAAAAATTGATGTTGATACTTAGAAACGTTTCGAATTGAACCAGGGCTCCTCAAGCATTCCCAAATATGAAGACCTTTTAAAATTTTTGGAAAAACAGTTCGTACGAATCCGTGGCCTTGGTGCAGCTTCATAAAAAATCCTCAAACATAGCAAATGCTCAGGTAAAGAATATGTTTTGTAAAAAATCTCAATTTGATAATAAATCGCTCTTCTTCATTCTTTGCAATCTTTGCTAATGCTATAGAATCTACTCGCTGCCCAGTGTGTAAAAATGAGCACTCTATTTATAAGTGTCCTCTCTTTTTAAGTAAATCTCCAAAGGATCGGTAAGAGCTTTGTAAACAATCCAAATGGTGCACTAATTGCCTTGGTTCTAAACATACCTTCAACAGGTTGCTGCAAGATGTGTCACGATAAAAAACATCATAGTTTATTGTGTTTTAAAGAAAGAGCGAACCCCTCCCCCACGTTTGCTGTGGTGGATGCCTCTAGCACATGGTCAAATGCAAGTCCAAATCCCGACAATGCGTTGCAGACTCAATCACAAGTTTTTACAAATGTGCTACCATCCACCTCTTCTATTCTTTTATCTACGGCCAGAGTGGATGTTATAGATTCCTGAAAGTACTCTTAGATTCAGCGAGTCAAGCATATTTCATTACAGAAAGATGTGCCAACAAGCTAGGGTTACCCCGCTCGAAAATGGCTTTGTCTATTAGAGACCTCGGCCAAATGGCTTCCTCAGTATCGCATCTTATCTTATCTTATTTCCTGTTTAATTAAGCCTCATGGTAAATGTAACCCCACTTATGTAGTGTAGGCAATTGTCCTGCCTAAAATATGTGCTGACACTGCTGACATGCCAACCCGTACATTCTCGTTAGAACAATGGCCACATTTGGCAAATCTTGAATTAGCAGATACTACCTTCAATGTTTCAAGCCCAATTGACATGCTTCTTGGAGCAGACATCTTTGCTTCCATTATGAGGAACAAAAAATGAATGGGCCTAGTTAATGAGCCTACCGCTATCGAGACAGAATTAGGATGGATAGAGATGGGAAAAATAATGCCCCCTACTGCTACAAGTATTACATCATTACTTTCCACCTGTAACTCTCCTCTGGAAGAAACGCTTCGAAGATTATGGGAACTCGAATACGTACCGGATGTTTTGCTTTCGTCTCCTGGGTGATGAAAAATGTGAGGCCATTTTTTCAAGAAACTTAGTATAGAGGATCTACAGGTCAATATGTAGTAGCCTTACCTTTTCGCGAGCCACAACCATATTTTGGAGACACTCGTTCCATTGCGATTTCTCGATTCCATTCTCTGGAACGACGATTATTAAAATTTCCCAATCTTCATGCAGAGTACGCATTTCTGAAAGATTATTTATCAAGTAATCATATGGAGGCTGTTTAACCTCCTGTAACCCATGAGAATATTTGTTACATTCCCCACAATTGTGTCAATAATCCCAATTGTTGCACCACAAAACTACGTGTCGTCTTTGAATCTCCTATGGGAAAATCATTAAACGAAACTCTCCTTGTGGGCAAAAAACTCCCAACAGGATATTATAGGGATTCTTTCTCGTTTCTGCCTTCATCAATTTGTTTTTATATCAGATATAAAGCAAATGTACATGCAGATTGTTGTACGAGAGGAACACCAAGATTTTCAGCGAATTGTATGGCGATTTTCGCCCAATGATCCTTTACAAGACTTTCGCTTGAAAACCGTTACATTTGGAGTCTCAACCGTTTGGAATGATTTTTTTTGTTAGGTAGATATTCAAAAAGTCTATTCGGACACCAAATATCATGAATGAATCTCAATTTCCAGGGCCAACTAATCTTATTTTTCAAGGTAAAAATCTAAAAAAATTACTAGCGATTTTTTTAGAAAAAATCTGACTACACCACTGGATTTGTGACATTTTCAAATGATTAACATGCAAATTACATTAAAATGTGTCAATCAATACAAAAGTTATAAAGGAATGAAATTTAAAAAATATGACGTTTAAGGTGGCCGTTTAATGTCATGCATTCGTACTTCCACGATTTCGGCGAATGGGTTACACTTTAAAATCTCAAATTTGGCTAATACATTTGGAACATGTTGGATTACTTGTTGAATATATCGAGATTAATTTTTTTCCAAAAATTCGTTCGTTTTTTTCGTCAACAAAAAGATCAATTGGAATCGTTCAAAACCTAAAGCAAGACTTGACACAAAGTTGTTGACGAGAAACTATGGAAGTGAGAATTTGGCGGGAATGTACCAAAATCTAGCGAATTTATAAAAATTGGAAAAACAATTTGAGGTTAGAATTTTTTTATGTTCAGTCTTAAATATTTTCTGAGATTGGGATTTTAACGATTCAGGCAGTGAGTATGTATTTCGGAGACTTTTTGTACTCCATATGATGGAATTTTTCGATGTAAATATTGTTTAGATTTCTAGTATGGTATTTATTGATTTCTGGGCACTTTTTGAGGACTGGTTTGCTTTTGTGGATGTGACACAGTACCTTCAATATGTAAATGCTGATCATTGTCAGTATTCGATATGTCTTAAAATGATTTTTACAGGTCTCCTGGTTCTTCAAGTTGAAAATAAGACGGATTATACGCTTCTGTAAGGTAAAGACTCTGGTTGTCTCCGTAGCTTGACCCTTGGGAATTATATTATAACTGATTGTTGAAAATACCAGAGCATAGTAGACATTGATTAGGCCTTGTACGTTGAGATATTTTTTGAGAGAGAATTTATTTGATCATTCCAAGATAATTTTGGGTCTACAACTGTGCCCAGAAAATGAAAAGAGTTAACAACCTGTATATTTGTGTTACCAAAAGGAATATTCGTATAAATGATGGGTGATTTATATTTTCCAGTAAAGTTCATATAGCTGGTTTTTTGCAAGTTAACTACAAGGTGGTTAATTTACCATCCTCAAAAAATTCGGGCAGGTCATTTATATAAACCAAGAACATTGGTGGTCCTAGAACACTGCCCTGAGGTGTGCCCAGTTCACTGGTTTGTTCAACTGAATGTGTTTTATTTATATCAACAACAGTACGACGATTTTGTGTAAAAGATATCAACCAGTCATTGATGTAGTCTCTCACATAGCATGAAGCTTCACCTTTAGGAAGAGAGGATTTATGGTGTCAAAAGCTCTTGACATGTCTAAAAATATCGCAACTGCATGAGAGTTTTTATCGAGAATTTCGTGTATGTTTTGATTCAAATCGGTTCATGCGGTTTCGGTCGACAGATCCGTTCGAAACCCATGTTGATGAGGTGATAGTAATTTGTATTTATCAAAGAAATTGATAAATCTTATGTACATTGCTTTTTCCATAATTTTCGAGATTGGGCTCGAGACACAAATAGATCTATAGTTCAATGTAGGATCACCTTTTTAAAGATCGGTGTACACTTTGAAATTTTCAATAAATCGGGAAATTTTCCTACTTCAACTGAGCGATTCATTAAATGAGTTAGATATGGTGCTAGTTCATGCACACATTCCTTCAGAAGTGATGTGGGAACTTCACACAAGCCTACAGATTTTTTGTTTTTCAGGCCTCTCATGATAATATTTTCGATTTCGTATGTTTCATAGTGGTTATAATACATTGTATTCACAGTGGGATTTATAGTCGTACAGCAGGAAGGAGTTATATCAGATATATTATTTTTTAACAGATCACTAGCAGATGTTGCAAAAAACTTCACAAAGATATCAGCTATTTTTTTAGAATCATTTATGGTTTCAAGGATGGATCACTGAAGTACCCTGACATAGATTTCATGTGAGTCCTCGGAAACCAATGCCTTCCAGTTTGTTTATGGCCACATTTGTGTTAATAGTATCAAAGGCTTTTGATAGATCAAAGAAAAGCGCTTCTACACACCTTTCCTGCTCCAAGGACTTATGGACAGAGTTCCAAAGAGCGTAGGCTGTGCTCTCCGTTGATCTACCAAGCCATTTCGAGATTCACTTAGGACATTATGTTTATTAAGAAACGAAAGTATTTTGTTATAGATGCATTTCTTGAACACTTTGCAGAGCACTGTAGGCACTGTAATTTGTCGGTAGTTTTCCAGTTTTTCATAAAGTGGTGATTGCCTTTTTTCAATATAGGCAAAACAGCTCCAGTTTTAAAATCAATTGGGAAAGTGAATAGATTCGTTAATAAGATCAGAGAAAGTGTCAGCTGTAACATGTCCTATTGTCTTTATAATCTTTGTAGAAATGCAGTCAGTTCCCATAGTATTAACTTTTTTCAGGGAGTCATCACTTCAGAAGCATCCTGGGGAAAAATAAAATATTTTGTCAACCTGCATTGTTGTAGAGAGATCGAAAGTATCAATCACAACCGAAGTGAGCTTGGATTGCATTTAGTCCAGATGATGCAAAATATGTGGCAAAAGCGTCGGCAATTTCAATTTGATTTACAACAGGTTTTTCTGGGTACCGGAGTCCTGCGTTACTCATCTGTCAATGAGCAGGTTCTTGCAGCCAGCGACGGTCTTCTTTGACAACCTTTATTATTATTATTATTATCATCATTATTATTCAAACTGTTTTGAGTTATATCATGGATTCCAAAACTTTTTTAATGCATTTGCTCCCAATGTTGAGTAAATGCAATGCAAAGAAAATGGCTTAGTTCTGAACAATTCTTTTTTTAATCTCTGAAGATGTTTATTAAGATAACCAGTAAGTTTTTTTTTATATTACTAATAATGATTATAAATGCTATAAATGTATTGATCAGAAATAAAACGGTTTTTCACAGGTATGAACGAAAAGTAGCAACAGCTCTATTTGGCGAACCTCCAAATGCTTCGTTGCCAGAGGCTTTGGAACATTTCATGGAAGCCGAGAAGCTTGCAGGTTTTGAATGGAAAGAAAATTTAATGATGATTGCGAAATGTAAAATTGCTATGAAGGACTATAAGGGGGGAGTAGAGTGGCTTTTGAAAGCCAAAAACTGTAAACAAGGGCATGAGGTGAGTATTCAAGTTTTTTTTTTAATTCTGAAAAAAATTGTGACAAAGTAATTTCTGGGTTCGTTCATTTTGAAACTGCTTTGCTTTATGCAATAATTTATAACCATATTATATATATATATATTTTCTTTACAGGAAGAGAAGATTGATTATGAGGTGGAACAACTACTGCTTAAATATAATGGTTACTAAATAGTTTAAAAATTTTTATTTATTGATTGGTTGGTTTTATTTGTTCTTGTTTGTAGATTTGTTTTTTAGGTTGTAGAGATCATTTTTATGTACATTCCATAGTGTTAAAAAAATGGGTGAGGCAATTAACAATATTTTAAATGAACGATTGAGCTTTAATGGAGGTATTATGTACAGCATTGTATGAATTTGGATAACATACTCAATGTTTTCTTTGACAGTGTATTTAGAATTCTTATCTCGAGTATATTCAAAAGTTGTGATGTACCTGAAATCGCAATTGTTTTTATTTATAAAAGAGATCAGTTTATATGTACTTTTACCTGTGATCAGTAAAACATTATCAGCACACTTTGGTAGGCATTGAAGTTTTAACATGTTTAAAAATATGTTTTGTTGATTTTAAATATATACAATACAATTTTGATGACAATTATCGTAATTAGAAGTTTTCTTTGTATCCCAAACTAATTTCTTATACAAATGTTATTAATAATTATTAATAATTTCCTTTGTTTCCCTAATGATCTTTTTGGGTATAGTAGAACTCCAACACAATTACTACAACCAAATTTTTGGGTACTTGCAGATTGTTCTTCAAATAAAATGACACTGATGATAACAAAGTACATAGACCTTTGGAGGACAGTATTATTGTGCGCATATCCTTATGATAATAATGCATGAATCAAAGAGTTATCATCGTAGGTTCTTCTTATCAAAAAATTAATATTTATTATTTTTTCTTTCTTGGTGTGTTGGCATCGACTGCTATGGTCATTAGCCACTATTATTTTTATTATTATTATTATTGTTATTATTCGGGTACGATTTGAATCAGGCTGCCATGTGTTTTGTGATGAAATAATAAAACTAAATACTCGAAAAACCATTGGCAGGCCATTAGGGTGGGTCACGTGAACTTGTATTCGAAAAAGGGAATTCTCCGCCCATCCTAACGGTATGCCAATCAATGGGTTTTCGAGATTTCAGCTCTATTATTTCATTATAAAACACGTGGCAGCCTGATTGGCATCATATGGCCGGTAGCTTGGCGGTCTAAGGCGCAGGCCGTTCGAAACTTCAGTATAGCGGTGGTCGGTTCGAGCCCGATGTATGAACGAGGGATTTTTTTCCCAAGTACTCAATATCGGAATCGATAGACGACCCCAGTCCTTGTTGAAAGCAAGTGTATTGTGTGTTGTCTAGACGCCAATCTCGTCTAGTTTTGACTTGGAGTGCACGCCGGCCACCCGAAGTGGTGCTGTAGTTTTTCCGGGTTTTCCTGCAGCTGAAAAGTGAATAAGCCACCAAAAATCAGTAAGTCGCCCCGGAGCGCCACGGCAAATAATAATAATAGCCGTCCTCTACCCGCACAGGCTGTGCCTTTGGGTACACTCTACGAGTGTTTATGAGGGAGTATTATTATTATTATTATATCGAAACACATAACTTTTTGAAAATATAATTATTCAATATGAAGAACCTTGGACCATGGACGTATAAAATTTATAAGTCCATGCCTACGATAACTCTTGGATTCATGCATTATTATCATGAGAATTTACGGACAATACCTACTGTCCTCCAAAAGGCATACTGTCATTATCGCCCTTTCAAATAGACAAAGCCTAAAATAAGTGAAACTTCGTTATAATGTTCTCGTACTTGCACTGCACTGTTTGGAACTTTTGGTATATTAATGAATACCTACACTAGAGATTTACTCGTCCGATACCCGCAAGATACCTGCGTCATAATTATTATAATATATAATGTTGCAGTTTTGCCTTATTTACAGGTACTTGATGTTTTTTTATGTGGTCCATAATGTTTGCAGCATATGGGAAAACATTTCATTATCAAAGTTACAAAAAATACGTTATGAGGTATCGTTTCTCCCTATTGGAGAGCCTAATAATCGACTTGGACCGGACTTTTTTTTTCAAATGACAACCTGTATTTTTTTTTTCATAATACGTGATAACATGTGATAACACTGTTCTTCAAAATTGAAAATCGGTTGAAAAATGGAGGATATACAGAAGATTGTTCAGTCGAACAAAGTTGCCCATGAAATTCAAACTTAAATCATCACAACTGACAAACGACATAAAAAATTACCAGAGGAAGCTTCGAAATGCGATACAGTTGAGAACGAGGTTCTCGTGTACAGGCGCGGATACAGGATTTCGTTTAGGGGGGGGGGCAATTTTTGTGTGATTTCATCTATCTTTTGGAGTCTTTATTTCGTGTACAGGCGCGGATACAGGATTTCGTTTAGGGGGGGGGGACAATTTGTGTGTGATTTCATCTATCTTTTGGAGTCTTTAGGGAACAATCGCCCCCATTGCCCCCATGTATCCGCGCCTCCCCATGTACTTGCAGTGTGTGTGTGTGTGTTGTGGTGCTCATGTATACTGAGTGTACATGAGAATAATATGTGTATATTTTTAATCTATGATTGTGACACTCTAGGTGTACCTTATATATTTTTACTTGCACTTTTTATATTTTAGCATTTTTTTCTTAGCATTAAGTATTTTTAATACTAATTACAAATATTAGAAATATATGTAAATTAGAATGTTACTATTTCAAATAAAGATTATTATTATATATTCCAATAATTATCATTAATTTCTTTAAAAGGGAATGGTACCCATAAAGAATTGTTTACAACTGCCATTTCTGAAATGGCAACATGTTCTTTTCACTTCGTCATGATGAAAAATCATTATTTATCAGATTACTTGTGTGAAAGTTTTGGAGAATTCCGAAAAAAATCGAAAATGCAAGATATTTTATCATGAGTGTTCTCAAAATTAGATATTCTTCAACGAAGGTGGCCATGAACATAAAAGTGCGGAACAAAAAAATCAGTAATTATTAAATGAGTAGAACAAACTTTGACTTCGTTGAAATAAAATGAGCTTTTGTGTATCAATTATGTTCTAAACCGCCTACGTTGGAGAACATTCTATTTTAGGAACACTCATCATGAAACCTGATTGTATCTTTGTTTCCTTTAAGAATTCTACAAAACTTTTCACAAGAGTAAAATGATAATTTGGAATTTTTCATCATGATAAAGTGAAAAGTACATGTTGCCATTTGAGAAATGGCAGTTGTGAGCATTTCTTTATGGGTAACATTCCGTTTTCAGGTAATTTTTTATAATTGTTGGAATATGTGGGAGCTGCAATTCCATGAGAACCTCAGTCATCAACTATATCTCCGCCATTTTTCAACCGATTTTCATTTTGAAGATCAGTGATATCACAATTTGCGTGCTCTTCCGGATAATGAAAAAAAAAAAAGTAGTGTTATTTGTTTGTTTGCAGTCACTTCCGGTTAAACCGGAAGTGTTGAATTTCCAGTTGTGGCATCAAAATATGCGTATTCAAGTACTATAGTGACATACCAAATTTGAAATCTTCAAAACTATAGAAAAATTGGGGACGTACCTCACCTCGTGGTCACCCGATAGACATTTGAAAAACACTAGCAAAGGTCTTTGTGTTACCTGTCAAAAATATTTTCATTCATCTGTGCTATAATACAGTTATTGTATGTTAACTGTAATTTTTATTCTTTTGTAAATTGATGTATACTGCAATATATCAGCGTTTACTTCCGGCAATTATTGTGAAATGATTGTAGACCCTTTGACACTGACATTCGAAAAGTTACTTCACATTTCCTGTGGTAGGTGTTATGTTTTGTAAAAAAAGGTTATCTACATCTGCTCGAGTACAACTTCTCAACTTTGTGAGCGTTTGAAGACGTTTTTGAACTACTCTATCATGATTACATCAAACTACGAGGGGATTCATCACCAGAGAAACAGATGCCGATTCTGGAAACTCGATTAGAACAGAAGAATGAAGGATATGGAGAAACAAAAGAAGAACAGGACCAGTTGCGGGAAATTTTCATATATCTATTAATAGATATATGGAAATTTTGCGTGAACAGGTAACCAACAGAGTTAAAGAACCAGACTTTTGGAAATTTCAGAAGAACATATTAAAAGATAATGTGAAGAAAGCCGAAAAGGGATGTTTAAAGGAGAGCAGGCTTGAATAAAAGTCCATTTTCATAGGTTCCTGCAATAACAAGCAAAAATAGATAGACACCAGAAAAGTAACTTTCAAGAACTGGCGAAAATCTATAGACATTAGGAAAATAACTTGCAATAGTTTTTAAGCGTCTTGGAAACTTTGATTCAAAATCCAAAAATGGAGAGTGATGAAGCATGTACAGAGGAAGTCCAGAGAACAGAGATATAAGTCAATGAATTCAAGACTCGCAGTCTGTTTGGACGGAATGTGGATCCTTCGAAATATGATGTTCATATGTACTGCACAATAATACCATTTACTTCAAAGGGAGAATAAATAGATAGGTAACCTTGATACAAATAAAAAAGAACCAATTTTTCAACAATATCTATTTTCCATTCTGTTTAAAACATACACGATCTTTTTCAATGAAAAAAAAAACAAAAATAACAATATCCGATGCTCGTTGCTAGAAGCTTCACCAGATTTCTGACAACTTCTAATCGCTAAAAAATTTGTCATTAACATTCACAAATTGTTCACTCTCCTACATTACAAAATAAATTATATAAAAAAGCATATCCCATTTAAAATAGCTATGATTAAAGGACTAGTTTATTTGGTAAAATATAATAGTCCGGGAGGTACTGTCACTTTGGAATACGTCATAGTATGCACGATGAAATTTAGTTGATATTATAGTACACATACCACTTATTACTAAACCAAGCGTCAGATCACCCGTCCGCGGTGGGTGGAGTAGTGGGAGGCTGTGCAACTTGTCAAAAAATTTAAAAAAAGTAATAGTATGCAAGATGAATTTTTTATCGTTGGTAGATCATGTGATACTTATCACAAAATCAATTGTCAGACCCTCGAGTAGCGGTGGGTTACACATATACAGGGTGTTGAATATAAAAATTAAATCTATTTTTTATTCATAACTTCCACAGTTTTGGAAATTGTACAGATTAATTCGAAAAAATATTTTTGTTCAATAAGAGCTTTATTTTAAAAGAAAAATTACATTTTTAATTGCCACCAGTGGCGTACAAAAAGGGTTTAAGTAAAACATGTACTCGAACCCGGAAAAATCAATCGTTTTCAAGATAATTGCACTTTTATGAATACATACTAATGAAAACATTGTTTTGCTGAAATAAACTCTACAATCCAAATAACTGCCTCCAATTTGTACTGGATATTCTACCAAAAATATCAATGCTACTTTCACATACATTTTTTCACAAAGCTGCTTTCTAGCAGAAATACAGGGTTTTGAAACTGGAAAATTATAAAACATTTTTCTTGTGTATCTCACATCTCATGACCCCCCCTTTCTTTTGTAATTATTTGAGAAGAACTCTAAATATGGTTGATCTGAGTGAAATACAATGCTCGCCAGGAGCGATGGACTTACCCAGTTTCGCGAAAAATTACATTATTAGGGGACAATATACTTGGGTTCAAAATTTCCACGGATTCGGAATCAGGACAACAATATTACTCCAATACAGATTTTTGATGGAAAATTTTCACTTCTGAAAAACCCAGTTTGTCTCACTTTTCAAGGAAACACCCCCGTATTTTCCGTAACTATTGGAGTGGAACTCTGGGAATTTCCGGATCGGTAGATGTACAATCGATGAGTATGAATCTTGCCTGGAGTTGATCTAAGTGACATACACTGCTCGCCAGAAGCGATAGACTTGGCCAGTTTTGCGAAAAGTTATATACGGGGACAGACAATATAGGCTCACTACCAATACAGATTTTGGTTAAAAAATGTTCAGTTCTAAAAACCCAGTTTGTCTCACTATTCATGGAAACACCCCCGCATCTTCCGTAACTATTGGAGTGGAACTCTGTAAATTTTGGGATTGGTAGATATACAGGCAATGAGTCTGAATTTTGCCTGAAGTTGATCTGAGTGACATACACTGCTTGCTAGGGGGTGTTTCCATGAGAATTAAGACAAATTTGGTTTTTCAGAACTGAAAATTTTTCAGCAAAAATCTGTACTAGGAGTGAAATTGATATCCTGATTCCGAATCCGTTAGAGTTTTGGGTCTATAATGTCCCCTAAAATAATTTTTTGCAAAGCTGTACATCTACCAATCCGGAAATGAACAGAGTTCCACTTCAATATTTACGGAAGATACGGGGGTGTTTCCATGAATAGTGAGACAAACTGGGTTTTTCAGAATTGAAAATTTTCCATCGAAAATCTTTACTGGTAGTTATATTGTTGTCCTGATTCCGAATCCGTTGGAATTTTGAACCTAATTATATTGTCCCCCAATGTAATTTTTCACAAAACTGGGTGAGTTCATCGCCCCTGGCGAGCATTGTTTTTTACTCAAATCAACCACAGGCAAGATTTAGACTCATCCTGAGATTTGCACTGTTCTTCTCCAATAATTACGGAAGATACGGGGGTGTTTCCATGAGAAGTGAGATACACTGTATGTTAGGAGTAAAAAGCTTTATAATTTTTGCAAGAAACCAGCTTTGTGAAAAAATGCATGTGAAAGTATTGATATTTTTGGCAGAATATCCAGTACAAATCTGAAGCAGTGATTGTACAATTCACTTCAGCAAAACAATTTTTTCACTATTAGTATGTATTCATAAAAGCGCAATCATCTTGAAAACGATTGATTTTTGCGGATTCAAACAATTTATATGTTTTACTTAAAATTGAATGAAGAAATTGAAAAATAATAAGTTTCCTGATTTCACCAGTGGCGTAAAAAATAGGAGAAGAAAGGGACCAATATACCCTTTTTGTACGCCACTGGTGGCAATTAAAAATGTAATTTTTCTTTTAAAATAAAGCTCTTATTGAACAAAAATATTTCTTCGAATTAATTTCTACAATTTCCAAAACTGTAGAAGTTATGAATGAAAAATAGATTTAATTTTTCATATTCAACGCCCTGTATCTGTGCAACCCACCGCTACTCAAGGGTCTGGCGATTGATTTCGTGATGAGTATCACATGATCTATCAACGATAAAAAATTCAGCGTGCATACTATGACGTATTCCAAAGTGACTGTACCTCCCGGGCTATAATGTTGAAATAAGCATCAACTGTGGAATAGAAAAATCCTAGTAGAACATTATAGTAGTTTTCATTCATGCTGTTTCAAGAATCAACCCTTTATAAAATACATTTATATTATGGATTTTTCAGCAGCATTATTGACAACGTTTTGATTTGAAAACTAAAGTACCGCACTTAAAAAAGAATGTAATTCAGTTGAACACAATTATTTTTTGCAAATGCGAAAGTTTTATTAAAATTTTCGATTGAAAATAACTCAAATTCCCGTCGATGCAAAAAAATAATGTATAACCATAGAAATACTAATAAACACTAGAATGCTAATGCGTACTTTCCACATATCCACACTGAGTGAATACCTACCAACTGTGAAGGTGAACTCCAGATAAACACTCTCAAAACTAATGAGACAGCAGAAGTCTCATAAATGAATAACAATAAATGTATTCGCCCCATAGATAGTTTAAAACGTATTTAAAACCTCTGTGAACTTCTTTAAACCGACCATTGTATCCTTTTTAGACTTTGAGAAATATACAGGGTGTATCCTAAATGATGTCATCAATTTCAGGTGGTGATTCCTTGTCACATTTTATGAAATAAAGTTTAAATAAATGTATGTCCTAACTTGCTTCATTTCCGAGTAACAGGGTGTTAATAAAAAATCTGTTTTTCATGAAGTACTCAAAATTCTTTTCGCCGATTTTGATTATACTTCGTGTGTTTGTTAGTAGTAATTAGAGGCTTCTTTTCACGAAATTAGATTTTGAATTTAAAATGCAGTGGCTTCGCAGTTGACAACCCGTTACTCGAAAACGAAGCAAGTTAGGACACACGTTTATATGAACTTTTCTTCATAAAATATGACAAGGAATCACCTCCCGAAATTAATGACATCATTTAAGATACACCCTGTATGATGGTACCGAAATAAGAAATTGATTCCACCAGTAGTAGGTGAATTCTCCTTGGGGGTGTAATTTCTGCTCACCCTGATTTGGTATTCTAGTGTTTATTATTGATTCTATGTTTATAACATACTATGGCCATATTTGTTAAACAACTACAGATCTGTTTTGGTTGGCTTCCGGGTTTTGCCGTGGTCTTCTTTTTGACGTTTCAACTGAAACTGAAGCCCAGAAGAGGACTTCGACCACGCTACTGAAGATGACTGCCACAGTTGCAGTTGAAACGTTTGGAGATTTTAACCAAAGAAGCCCACGCAAAACCGGGAAACCAACTAAAATATTGACGCCAGCAGTTAAAGCCTACATTCCTAAACTAAATCTGTTTGTTTATATTTTATGGAACAAAATACTTTTGACTCTTTCACTCTGCCAGAATCTGTCTACAAATTTAATGGAACAGTGCAGGAATGGTTTTCAGAGGCCTAAAATCTGAAAAACTCTTAGCAGTATAGGCGTGGTAGGAAAATGTATTATCTTAGTATACCGGGTGACAACGAGATCACTTTTGAGCTGCCATTTTTTTAAGTTAATATTCGAACTAATTGTAATTTTTCTGACTTAACGATAAATTTCTGCAACTTCCGGTTTCACCGAAAATGACCTCAACTTTCGAAATTTAAATGGGACACCCTGTACATTGTTTGTTTTTCGGATTCTTTAAATTATTGTACATTCGAATGCATAATTTTTAAATAAATTCTGAAATAAATTTTATTTTTAAATAAAATTTTAACTTTTAATCTAGAGTCCATGACCATAATAAATAGTATATTATACAGCAAGGGACTAAAGTGATGTTTTCATCCTGCACGTGATGTTTATTGCCTGAGGGCTCGTAGAGCCAATAATCACGTAAGGGATAAAAAATCACTTTAGTCCTGCGGCATATACGCTATTTTTTGCACTTCCCAGTATTATAAATTTCAATAATAATACAACTAATTATTTTGATGAGTTATATTAACAGGGTACTTGGATTACTCGGAGGGTAACGTCACAGCAACGGTGTCAACAATTCAGTGTCATTTCAGTTAATGTTGACATTAACCGATACGTCAAGAACATGACATCTCTTCACTTCACTCTAATATTCACTTATCAAATACAAATAATCGCCCATTTAGTTTCATCAATTGTAATAATGGTAATATCACATACAATCTTAATTTAGTCAATAAAGATCTATAATGGAATATTTCCTAATTTTTGTCCTAGTTATTAATAGTGTAGCTGCGGTAATGTTTGATTTTACTTTATGTCCCTAGGGATTTAAAATGAAACTTTATCTCCCTGGGGACTGAAAGATACATTTTAGTCCCTGTTATATATAAAGTCCCAACTTTAGTCCCGGAAGTGCAAAAATTTCTATTCATGGCCTCTCTACTTACACAAAAATATAAAAAGATTGCTATCTTAATTTGTTAACCTAAATAAGGGTGTACAGTTGTATAATTTTTTTTTTGTATAATTCGAAAAACTTAAATGTGTAACTATATCACTTTCATAACACTATTCAATGCACTATTTTGAGACGAATCCAAAAGTATATAACACATATCTGCTACCATCTTTTGTAACAGCTTAATTTAATTTCATTACTGATTTGAATTTTGCCATATCTCGCATACCTTACAAAGACATAGTTGTCATTTCCATGGAAAACAATCGAATTGTTGTACCGATGTCTACAGAAAATTAGCACCGAATGAACGAAATAAATTTTCAATGTATTCGGTATAACTGATTGCGCTGGAATGCTAGGAACTAGTATCGTTGGACCACTTCAAGGATATTTGACAGAATATCGGTATTTGAGATTAACAAAAAAAAAAGAAATCGAGGCATGCTCTGATGAACAAACTTTGCAAATTAACCATCAGCTCATGGAGCAACGCCCCATAACGCAACTACATAGCAGATCGCTTTGGAGAACTCGTTTTCCCTACCTATGGACCAATTAGGTGGCCTCCTCGTTCGCCAGATCTGACGCCTCTGGATTTTTTTGGGGTTTTATTGAAAATATTGCCTATGCCAAGAACACTACGAATTTTGAAATGACGCATACTAGAGGCATTTGAGAGCATAAAGAAATGCTTAGGAATGTAGCACAGCAAAATACATTCCGAGTTCGAAAAAGTAGAGATCGGCTGGATCAACACTTCGAACAGCTGATTGGGAATTTGGATATTAGATAAGTTATTTTCAAAACACTCGTTTCTTTTCTTCTTTGTGTATTAAACTTATAACTTATTCAATAGATTTTTTTTTCTTTTCGCAGCTTAATGTCCAATCAATACTTCCATTGCAGCTATTTGTCGAACACATGTACAAAATATGAAAGATGTAAGACGTTTTAATTATCAAGAAAATAATGGTTATTTAATCAATTATGATCGATATATATTTGAACGCGTGAGCGAAGCGAGTATGTTAATATTCGAAATTATGAATCGTATATCAAAATGCGATTAATACCGAATTCATTTTGAAAATGTGTTTCGTTTATTCGTTGCTCATTTTCTGTGGATATAGGTACAACAATTCAATTGTTTTCCATGGAAACGGCAACTATGTAAGCTATGGCAAAATTTAAATCAATAATGAAATAAAAGTAAGCTGTGATAAAACTTCCAAATCATTCCGGAACATCTTCAAATAAGTTCATTTAGAGCAGAGTTTGTGAAGGCAACATATGATAAAATTGACATTTTGGCAACAAAGCGTATGTGTTTATCATGGGTACACTACTCATTTCTAAACATTTAAAACAAATTAAATGTTTTTTTCATGAATAGTACAAATTTCCCTATCAAAAGCATACCCTCCTTTGGTAAATATATTTGATGTCATGAATGTACAATTTAGCAAGTATCAGACCAAATATGACACTTCTGGGTTGACCGGAAGCGCATTCAATTTTCTTAGTAAAAAAAGTACATTTTTTTTTTGAAATTTACGATTCGGTGCAAAATTACCTTTACAACTATATATATCACAATCATACTTTCACAAACTACTGATATATATGACACAGCTGCTTATGCTTATGATTTTTAATGTACGAATTGAATTGTCAAATTATTAAATACTCAAAAATTAAAAATTGAATATTTCGTTTAAAGAAAATACAGCTTTTTTGAAATATAAATATATACATTTTCACCAAATTTCATTATGATTAATAAATTTTTGTGGAAGATAAAAAAAATATAAAAGCGAAAAATTGTTTTTTGACAGGTCTACTTTTACCAGAAATTTGAAAAAACTACGTTTCACTTTTTCGCACCTCCTACTCCACTTCCGATTATTTGTTGCGGTCCGCAATCGATTTTTCCTCATTCTATATAATACTCAAAGACGGCTCAATTTTCCGACCACTCATATACGGCTAAGAACTTTTTAAAATTATTTCTTGACACTTTCCGTATTTTTCGTAAAACTACTATATTTTCATAGGATAAATGCATTCTAATAGCAGTGCAAATTGCACGTCTATTGATTCGTTATAAGAAACCATATTTAGGCTTAGAAAAACTGGAATGGAGCAACTTTTTCACTTTTAATGGAAAGAAATCTACATTAAAATACATTTAAGTCATAAATTAAGTTTGGAAAACAAAGCATTTTCAACATGACAAATATTAGAATAATAATTAAGTGATGCTTTCCTTTTATTGTTCGGAACAAAAGACATTTTAACAAAAGAAGTAGTACTGTGACCAAAAATTTCGGGGCTATCGAAATCCTCAAGCAAGTACCAGTCTTTGATTCATTAATTTTTAATTAAACTTCACCGATTGTTCAATTTGAAATTAAATGGATTTAAATGAAAACTGATGGTTCGTTAAGTTTTCTGTTCGTACATCAATACCAGATGCGTGATTAATTTTCTATAGTCCAATCAACGTTTAAGTAATATAGAATTTTTCATTAAATCGGAGTCTGAATCTATACAGTAGAATATTTTCAAGGAAAACAGCAGGAAATTGGATGTTAATCTTGGAAATCATTAACGTCTGAAAGAAAGAGGAAGGCTGAAAATGTTTTTGAGTTTACTGAATAATTGATTCATTGTTAACAATAGTTAACCAAATTTATCCTGCACCAACTTCCTGCAACGGATAAAATATCTCAGTCTGTATTTTGGAAGCTTGATGATGTAAGTCTACGTAAAAAGTTTTTTTTTGGGTTAAAAATCTCAATATATTTATGATATCACAAAACTTAGGAGGTAAAATCAGTTGAAGTCAAATGGTGTCAAAATATCATCATTTCATCACATTAAGCTAAATTAAACCAAACACCTTGAGATTATTCTAGGAGAATGACGTATAAATTAATATCAAAGTGTCTGGAATAAACTCAAGCTCATTTTATTTGTGCGTCAACTGTAGACATATTGGGAAGCATCAAAATGGAAGCACCACTACTTAGTAGAACATAATTTCGGTATCATACTACTAACAAGGGAACTGAAGACAATATCAATGAAAAAACCTGTATGTAGGAGAAGGTGCTTCAAAATAAGTTACCATTATATAATATTACTGAACTTAATAATAAATATATAAATAGATTAATCAATTAACAATTTTCATTAGTAATACTTTGGTGAATTATAACAAACCTGTCTAGGAGTCACATAAATGCTGATGCCATATTATCTTGAGACTTCCTATTTACACAAAATAATATCTAGTCTCTAGTCTAGTGTCTAGCAGATTATTCGGGCTAGTACTAACTCCGCTAGCACTCTTAAAAAAAAAACTTGGCAGAAACCTTGCTTTCTTTCCAATTTTTGGTCACAGCAGATATTTTTTGGTAAAAAAGGATAGCATAACTCCAAGTGAACTAACTAGTTTTGGATTATACAATTGGCAGCATTCTTGCTAAATGAATCAGAAGTTGAAGTGCGTTTCTCCACAGATTCCTCAGAGGAGCATACCTCAAAGTCAAAAAATGCCACGTACACAATACTGTTATCACCTGCATTATTCTGTACACCCAGTAGAGTCTGGAAATTTGTTGTCTGGCTTTTGGTAAGGAAGCAATATCGTCCTTGAATATAAATCTGAAAAAAAGCATAAAATGCATGAAAAAGAATGAATAAATCATGTAACAAGGCACATCTACATTTCAAATATGCTTTGTTTTAGTTTGAAATCAATGTACGAATTCATACCATACAAGGCAAAGAAAATAGTATTGAGTCTGAGTAAGTTTTTTCTGGACTTCCATTGTCTAATGAACAAAGAAATTCAATTATCTGCACTTGGTCTATCTACAGCCGTTATCAAGTGTGTGAATGCGATAGCCTCTCAAGGATACTTGCTATAGAGGCATATAGCTAATTAGTATGGAAATAAATTACCTGTTAGTTGTTAGGTAAATATGCAATTTACCTCACCTAGGCCTCTCAGGTAAACGAATCTTAATTGAGTTATCGAAATTTCAATTGATCTGAGGGGTTTTCATACAATACGCAAGACGTTATTCAGGATGTATGCCAAATCTTTAAATTTTATTTCATAGTAGTGCTCTTTTCCATTTTATATTATGTTAAGTCCTCCAGATCCTGATATACTTTTTTTGACCCAAGGCCCCGATGGGTCGATACAACGTAGGCAGCCCATTTGAGAAAATCGACATCGACATCGCTGACCCATTCCTAGGACTGACCAGAGGAATAAATACATGTCAATGGATGACTTTTCATTCATTGGAGAAAGCCATTCCAGGAAATGTGTCGAATGCTGAACATCCGAATAACACCACGGCGATGGAATATGGAACGGATGTAAAGAGCCATGAGACCCTTTCAAGGTGCCGGCTGACTACATACTTGCTCACTGCGTGACGAAAGATCTTCGATTGTCCAGAAGCATCGCTGTGGTGTTCTCAGTAGTAATACCACGAGAGCATCGAAAATAATCGATTATACTTCCGAGTCACGAGACGTATTCTGCGAAACACCACGAGAGCGGTAGCAATGAAGAGTTGTATAATCCAAGAAATTCGGTCGACTTCAGGAACTACGGGAACATAGTCTAAGTCGGAGGGGTGTAACAGTTAAAGAAGGACCAAGAAGCATTCTCGTAATAAACTGTTCTATGGAGATGTCTGGAAGGGCCTTACCAAACTAAGAGATACGATGGTGAGCCAAAATCTAGTAGACAGGATCTGATAATCCCAGAATTGTCCTGTGGAATTGATAACCTGATCCAGCGGCGTCAAGATTCTAGTGTGTTGTAACCTTCCACGACCAAACGTGAAGGCTACCTAGCCAACCATGTGAAACAAGAAACATATAAAGGTGATACAAACATGTATCCAATATATTGAGGCAACGTGGAAATGTCCGCTTCAAAGAAAATCATTGTGATGTCTTTCAGACATGAAATGCAATGTCACACAAAGCCGCTAAAGGATATTACACAAATCCACATTTCGTGTCACGAATAGGTCACACTGTGATATCAACTGTTTTTGTATAGATAGGGAATAAAGAAAGATCGAGATCTAGAGATCTTTCTCTATTCTCTTAAATAAGAAAGCCCGGAGTGTTGACGACATCTGGTGTACTTAATGTCTATTCAATACAACCACTTTGTTTGAAACTTGAAACAATTTTCATCTACTTCCATTCTATTCTTCTCATACATGTCTAAATGTGATATCACGATTTGGTAGATTTGCTGACGTCAAATAGGTATGGTCTGATGAATGTTGCTGCCACATCACATTTTTTCCTGTTTGTGATATTGTGATTGTAATATAATATACGTCGGATATAGGATATAAGCAAAGCCTGAACATTGGTTCAACATTGTTACAGCACATAATTCTTGGCTGGCGTGTGATGTTACTTCCATCAAACTTGCAGATTTGGAGAATGTTGCAGAGTTCTATACACGCAAGAATAAAATTTCGATTCGAAATATCTTCAAGAAGGGGATTGTAAGCCTGGAGCCGGACATGACCACTTTTGTGTCGCTCGAGAGAAGATGGATAAAGTTACTACGAATATAACCAAGACAAGAGTCACCGGTACATCCCTATGAACCAAGAATTTTATACGGTTCGTGATGCTTGTAATCTCTCGAAGGCCGTTCTGACTGGCGATCTTCGGGGATATATGAGGAAGAACGGACCGGGAAAGTATACAATACATATTTTGTTTAGCGGTTATACATAGTAGTGATACAAATTAGTTTTTTGATATAATCATTGACATTACTAGTGAAAATAAATTAGTTTCAAAAAAATAGTGATGTATAAGTACCTCCTAATTCCTAAAATGTAGTTCTCGATATAATTTTCCCAGTTTATTTTGGCAACGTCGAAGCAAAATACTTTTTTGTCACTCTCGTTCAAAGTCGTAACCAGATTTCGCACATTTTCATCATCGAACTGCCATTCCTGCATTGTGAAATATTCCAGACATCCCGATGCTTTCGTTAGTTTGTCCTGTACTCTCAGCATTCTTAAACATATAGAAAACTAAATTTTGTATATGCAAAAAATCAAAGTGACAAACAATTTTCGCAGACATCCAACATTTTGCTTCGAGAGCATTTCTAAAGACTGTCACTAATGAAAATGAACAAACTAAGTATCACATACATTGGTTTTCCTCCAGAAATCCATACCATGGAATCAATGATATACGCCGGTAGCCAATGTAGTAGGTATCTGTTGATCAAATTGAAGGTTCTACTAGAAGTTACTGTACCATCCGGATACCACGACACTTCTGAAAATGGATGTTTCCTCATGTATTTGAAACACGTATTTATAAAATGTTTCCACGTTATGGGTTTTCTCAAACCTGTAAATGAATTCACATTAGAATAAACTCAGTGTAGGTACTAATGATTTTTATAAACATGAAAGATAACTAAACCATTTTATGCTAACATTGCTATTTCGGAAACAATAAGAAAAAGTAACTCGAAATTATTTTTAAACGGGGCACTAGTAGCGAACATTGACGGGGCACTAGTAGCGAACATTGTTTGGAAGCTGCAATCATCGAAATGGACATAATGAATTCCAGATGATTCGAGCAGGATTTCAAAGACGGCGACCTACGTGTCAACGTTGAGGAAGAAGTGAAAAAACGGTTCGGGCCCTGTTGGTTGGAGATGTAAGCGTACCTGAAGTGCCAAAACTATTCTATAGGTTCGCCTGGATAGGGGTGCGAGCAATGGAAATGCGATGATGTTCGAGTTCAATCTCCATTCGAGGAACTGCACTAGGAAAGACCCTTTTAGAGCGGGAAGCAGCGACAGAAAAATTGCACAATTCCTACAAATCTGGTTTTTTGTCAGTTTGATGTTTCGATGTAACATGTGAATGAGAGTGTACCATTCTAATGGCGTTGCGTTAATATAGAGTGAGTTTCAAAAGTGCACAATTCGAGAACTTTTTTATTATCGATTTGTCAGAAAATACTATTTGTCATAAAAATTGGTGCATTGCCGAATAATTGCATGTGATTTATTAAAATTTCTAATTTCTGAAAAGTGTACAGGGGAGAACAAAAAATAAAATTTTGTTGAAGTCTAAACTACCCTGGCTGTGATTCCAAATTTGAATATTGTTTTCAATATTCTACAGCTTTTTTGAATAATCATAATTCATTGATAATGTCAAAAATGAGGATCAAGAGTAAACTTCTTGATCAAAATTTTGTTTTCCCTTGTACACGGTTTGGAAATTTGAAATTTTGACAACTCATATGCAATTATTACGCAATGCACCAATTTTTATGACGAATAAAAAGTTCTCGGATGGTGCAAACTTTCGAAACTCACTGTATATTAACCCAACGTCATTGGAGTGGTAGACTCATTTTGTTTACCTGTTTCATCGAAACAACAAAGTGACAAAAAAACTAGCTTTGTAGAAATATGTGCTGCAGCAGAAAGTGTGCTGTATGTGCTGTCGGCAATGGACTCCGAACACAACCCGAAGCCCTGATAAAAGTATAAAAATCGCTACTGACATTGCTGGCCCGTTCTCAGAATCTGGGACACTGTGGAAAGTTTCAGCAGAGAATGGACATCCATGAACGGAGTCTGTCTGAACATCCAGAGTGCCAGCGACAGGACTAAGGAGATCTATAAACATCAAGGTCTATGACAGCAAGGCCCTAAATCGTGGCCTATCACCAAAAGTGCGAAACTCGTGGAAAGGTCCGTACAAGATCGTCATCTATTTCAATAGGTTAGCTCCTTACACCGGAAATCACGACCAAGTTCGCATTCTCAGATCACATTAGGATAAGATGACGTTCCGGAATTTTATATCCCTGTACCCAAAGAGACAGATAATTCCACATGTGGTAAGTCGAATGGAGCCATGAGACCTTTTCCAGGCACCTTCTGAATGTCCAAGGGCATCGCTATGGTGTTCTACAGAAAGTTCAGTCAACTCCAGGAACCATAGGAATAGAACCCACAAGTTGGAGAGGTGTTGAAGGTCAAGAGAAACATCTTCTACCTGGTAACCAAGAAGAAATCCTGTCCTATGTAGATGTCTTGAAGAGCCTCGCCAGGTTAAGGAATACGACGGTGGACCAGAATTTTGCCGACCTGGCAATCCCAAAATTGTCCAGTGAGAATGATGAGCTGTATTGGAGAATTATAAGAAGTATGTTGGAGACAATATTTAGATCAAGATTTTGGTGTGTGTAACCGTTTTCCACAACCGAACATGAAGATCGTGGAGTATTACTTCCATAGAACTCCACGGTGAAGATATGGGAAATCATGCATGAGCCTGACCTGACCGCTTGGGTAACTGCCACCTCCGCATCATTCCATACCTCCGTGATAATATGTTGAAGGAATGCGTGACGTCATCTTCTAGAACGGATACATGCATTGAGAATCGACGAGACCTATCTACAGTCGAGCCGCCGAACTATGAAATAAGAATCACGAATCTTCGAGAACTCTGCAGCTAGATATTGAACATCGCCAGCCCAATGAGATAGAGAGACAGATTGAAATTTATAGAGTCGACTTAGTAGTATACCTATTAGTCTACATAAGTGTTTTACTTTGTTCATATAAATTAGTTATTTTACCGTTTGAATAAATTTGATAGATAGGGTTAAGTGCATTTTTATAACATTATCAATTTGTTCGATTCTAGTACTATCAATGATTATTAATGGTTAGTTTGTTATAAAATATAAAATGGAATATATTTTTTTTCCAGTTTATCGTGAGTAGGTACATTATATAAATGTAAATGTTTACATAAACAATACTATAATATATTTATTAATGCTCAAACTATTTGAAGAATAGTAACAGTGTAATTCAAGGTTACAAAACAAAAAAAACTGAACAGATATATAGAACTAAAATACCTCGTCAAATATTTGTAATGTATATATCACCGGCATAAATTACCTGTGCAACAATTGTACAGAATCAAATCTTTAGGTTTAGTTGTTCCTACTCGCCATGCAGAAACGATCATCAAATTAATGACCATATCAACTGGAACTATATCTGCCTTTTTATTTGAATCACAAAGCATAGACCTAAACAAGCCTTTTCCTGCAGCTGCAATTATGCCTGAAAATTGAAAACATAGTCATTAAACTTGATAGAAGTTGAAATAATTCTGCATTAAGAATTATTCCATATGTATAGTGCCTCAAAGATATATACTCGGACCAATTTTGTTCTGGAATACATTTCAACTACGAATATTTTCAGACGCATTTGTTATTCCATTTATCGACAAAATATTTGGCGTTATTTATAGTAATAATAATGATGATAATGAGCTTGCATCCTAAATAGTCCGTTCCACGGGTTTACTTCCCTATTCAACAGGGAGGCCGTGGACTTGAGTTTGTAGTGTCGACATAACAATTATATTGAATAGAGCCTGTAAAGTTATCAGTTCAGATCCCCTTTTCTGTTTGATCTGTGATCATGAGATCAAAAGATACTGATGAAACACCGAAATGAGGCAAGAGCAAAGAAACTGAATGCACAAATCAAAGGTAAGATCTTGCAGATAAACGGGGATACGTATACAGTGGATCAGCTGAAGGAAATCAATATTGTAAAAGTTGTTACACCTACGAAAAATTTAATATCAAATAGTGCACCTGAAACTCCTATCAACTCGTATCTACTAGATGAGGCTGTAGGACTTAAAATAGTTTTTTCCGTCGACCGTTCATTTATGATGTATTTTAACGCACTCAAAATCGTTGATTTTCTATTAATCAACGATTTGATTATATGCAACCCAACATACATTGCTCTTATACATTTTATATTGGTTAGTACTATCTGTCATTATTTATTTGTCAATTTTCAAATAAAATTTTAGAAAATGTTTATCACACCAGTTGTCACTCAAAACCATATATGGTCCCGTGGCGTAATGGTAAAGTGCACCTGGCTTGCAACACTGAGGTCGAGAGTTCAAAACCCATCGAGGGTAAATTTTTTTTTTCTTTATTTCAATTTGAAAATAAATAATAAAAAATAAAATAAAACTACCACTGAGAAAAATTAAACTATCTTTGAGTAGAGTTAATATAAATAGGAAATAGTGATTGTTTTTTATCGTAACGTTAAATAAATAAACATTGAAAATAAGATATCTCTATTTTTGAAAACTTCTGTCGACGGAAAAGTTTTGTAACAAACTCGAGAATTAAAATGGCGATTAACAATCTCAAACATTAACGCGCTCGCTCCGCTCACGCGTTAAAATATCTCGATTGTTAATCGCCCTTGGATTACACTTGTTACACTTGTTCGTTAAATAACTATTAACGCGTCGACTTATCGCATACCAACTCCCAGAACTGTCTCATGTACCTATTGGAAAAAATGATAAGAAAAAACACCCATAAACCTTCGTGAATCATCAACAGGAAAAAGAGAGGAAAAAACTTATAAGAACGGATTCGGTGTCAAGTGACAAACGTGACAAATGCGGCAAAAGTTACAGATCAACTAGATATTATCAGAGTCCTAAATAATAATTAATAACACTTGATATTTTTATTTTTATCAGTATTATATACAGGATGTCCCATATAAAACTCCGCGGCAAATATCTGGAAAATTAAAGAGGATACCTATATTTTGTGAAAGCTGGTGTTTTTGATGTCGAAGGGTCCTCTTCTTTACGTAGAGATTCATTAATGGGCGTCATCCGTTACGGCGTCGCGAAACCGACGCCAACTTTTGTGAATGGCACCCCAGATTTTTTAATGCCTTTTGCGATTCTGCATCAAATCCTGAATTCAGCCATATATAGCACACTCATAGTTTTCCTTGAATACTGATGCACCACAGCATCTTTATAGTGTATTATAAAGAGGGCCATGAAAGCGTCGAAATAAATGCAATAATACGAGTATTCATCGATCTGTTAGAAAACCTGTCAAATTTTACGGAAGTTTACTAAGTTTTGTGCCGATTTTTCGTAAAATTGAAATATGGTTCAATTTTCAATCAACTTGTTCAGGCGTGACCGAGAACATCGCAGAGGAGGTGTAGCAATTTTCTCAAAACAACATTTGTGCGCCAACTTAATGAATTTTAATATTGCAATAAACTCTGAACAGTTATGGATATCTTTTACGTTGAATAAGATCAAATATGCTATAGGATCGTTGTACAGAGCTCTTAGTTATTCTTTGTATGACTCTTTGGTAGAGTTTGATGAGGTCTTGTCGCTTTTAGGCCCACACACGACTACGTCTTATGTGCGGGAGACCTAAATATTGACTTTATGAATTTCCCAACTCAACCGTACATACGCTTGAATGGGATTCTAGAGACGCATGCACTCACTCAAATAATAGAAGAAACTACTCGTCACAGTGCAACATGCAGCACACTAATAATTGATCTTATTATTTTTTCAGGAAATTCATCTGTCACCGACCGTACTGTGATCGATTGTTCTACGTTTTCAGATCACGGATTGGTGGCTTGTAAAATATAGGTACGGGACTTCTCAAGACTTCTGCTTTCATGGGTACTTACGGGGAGTTTCAGAATTTCAATAACGTGGCGTTTTCGAATGATCTTTTAAATTCTAATTTATTTGAAAATATCGATGACGAAGTGAATCAGTTGAACTCGTTAATATTAAAAAACTTACATGCTCTTGTTAGGACTGTACGGATTACAAAAGGTAAATCTCCTTGGTTAACTGATAACTTGAAAATGATGATGAAATTACGTGACATGGCCTTAACAAAATTCAAGAAGAGTAAATCGTTACATCACTACGAAACAACATAAGCTTCACTTTTCGTTCAAAAACAGACGATGAAGTATTTAAAATGTTTCTTGCAATAAAATCAAATGCGGTTGGTGCGGACAATATTAGCATTAAAATGTTACTACACTGCTAGCTGTCCTATTATAATTCGCTTCATTACTCACATCTTCAATACTTGTATTCAACATTCTCTATATCCATCTAGCTGGAAAAAATCCCATATCGTCGCCTTAGCAAAAGTGACGAATCCACTTAATTTAAATGATCTTCGTGTTCTATTAACATACTTTGTGCAATCTCTAAAGCCCTTGAGAAAATTATCTTGGCTATCTTGACAAATTCAATATACTGCCCTCTAGCAAGTCAGGCTTTCGGTCAGATCATAGCTGCACAACCGCGCTGCTGAAAGTCTTCGATGATATTCACACATCCGTAAACAGCCATAAACTTCTCCTAGTTTTACTTGAATATCTTGGATTTTCTGTTAATGCAGTGGAACTAATGAAACATTACTTACGTGACCGTTCACAGTGTGTAACACTTAACCAGACCAAGTCTCATTTTCTGAAAACACTAAATGGTGTTCCTCAGGGCTCTATCCTTGGGCCTCTGCTTTTCGTAATATATACTTCTCAGTTTCTTAACTACCTACAGTATACAAACATTCACAGTTATGCTGATAATACGCAAATCTATATACCATTTGATGAATACTTGGTAGCGGTGGCTTGTCAGAGAATCAATGAAGACCTTGAATCTCTTGTTAACTTATCGAAAGAGTATTGTCTGTCTGTTAATCCCACTAAATCACTCGTAATGCTCTTTGGTAGATTAGCAATGAGAAAGCGTTGTTTAAATCATATTAGTATTAGTAATGATAACTTACAATTACTATTGAAGGATTGTGCAAAAAATCTCGGTCTGATGTTAGACCATTCTCTTAGATTTTCGTCCTGTGTCTCGCTAATTCTGAAACGAGGATACTGAAGTATTGAATCAATTTAATTCCATAGAAAGATAATCAATCAGAAATCAAAATTAATACTTTGTGAAGCACTTGTCCTCTCTCATGCGAATTATGCTGATGTGGGTTATGGTCCTTACCTTCTACAAGCAGATAAGGGAAGACTGCAAGTTTTACAGAACTCCTGCCTCCGACTCATAATTGGCACGCGTAGAAGGGACTATATATCTCATCATTTAAACACTCTAGGACGGCTGAATATGGAATCCCGGCGTATTTTGCATGCTTGCAGTAACTAATCTCTTATAATCGCTTATATCTACTAATTCAGTACGATTGGGTTTTGTAGCACCACCAAACTTGGTATGCTGTAGTTGAAACCATGATAAGCACGAAAAAAAAATTGTTTACAAAAATTCCAGGGGTGGAACATATATTTTTTTTCTTTTAAAAATAAATAAATAGATTTTTGCTGTAATCTTGGAAAGTATATGATTTATCGGATAAACAACTCAACAAGGTGAAAGACAATTCAATCCTCCACAAAAATTATTCTTAGTAATTTCTTATGAAATGCGCTCGTTTTCTCAGAAAACGTGATTGAACGCCGACATCAACTTTCAGGTTCACCCTTACCGCCGCTGAAAATTCTGGCGGAGCGGAATATTCGATTGGTCATAACTCTACTAAAAATGATCGGAGAAGAAAAAGAAAAAGTTCATATCGTTTCTGAAGACTCCTACCTTCTCATGCAAACATAATAATTATGCGAGTATTTGTGTACTTAAAATGTGTTTTGTCGCACATCACGAAAATGTTTGCGGACGGTCCGAAAATCATGAATAATTTAGTAACCTGATTCTGCGATTTGGGAACCTGCTGACACCTCTTCGGCATTTTACATCTCATTACCGTGGTTCCTTCACATTTTTCATAACTTGGCTATAGAACCGGTTTCCCAACTAACTAAAGTATTTGTCTTCGGTTATTTAAAAAAAAGAGTGAAAAGTTACTTGTCATAGAATAAACTTCCAAATATTTCTGGATTCAAATGTTAGATTTACCAATTTACCAATTTTTTTATTGATCATAAATCTAATTTTATTGTTATTAATATTGTTATTGTCTTTATTTTATACCCAACCCCTTCAATGCTATATACAATCAATGATTTGATGTATTAACATACTTAGTTTGTATTTTGTGTATATATGTATTTATGTAATCATGGAAGAGCAAGGTATGATCATGGTACCCTGGTACCATGGTACCATGGTCATACATTGAATCCTGCCATTTGATAGGATATTCTATATATGATGTACATTCATTTAGTCTGTTACTGCTATTCCTATCAATAAAATCTATTATTATTATGAAAAAGCAGAGATCGGATCGGAGCAGCCGATGAACTTGGTCTCGTTTTCGATTTCAACCCAGTCACCGAGTTGGACCACGTTCAGCAAAAAGCTCACATTAAAGCTGCGGAGACTGCACTGTACTTACTCCTGCAGCTACATAAGGATAAGCAAATGCATGGTGTCTTCAATAACATCGAATACCTTGGCTCAGGTCAAGTGGGCTGAAGTCGGAGACCGAGGGATTCATAATGGCCTGCCAGGATGGGTGTAGAGGTGCCGGACACTAGATGCAGAGCGTGTCGTGGGGCTTCTGAGACCATGATGCATTTGCTGTCCGCGTGTCAAGCCTGTACGGCCTCGGCTTATATCCACAGGCATAACGCGGCTCTACGAGTGTTTTACTATCATCTACGACACTCGAATGGTATAGACCATACAGCGGTGTTGCCTTATGCTCCGGGGGATATTGAGTCCGTTGTGGAGAATAAGACGGGCCGAATCAATTGGAAGAACTCATTCCCCACCCTCAGGCAAATACAAGCAAATAAGCCTGATGTAGTTTGGGCAAACCGAACATCGTCCGAAAAGAGGAGGTAAACGGACTGGGCATCGAGAGTTACTCTTTGAACTCCACAGGCTCTACCAAACCATTCTGTTCCAATGGTAGGTCTTGGTGGAATAATGGACACACTACTCTCTAATCTGAAAATCATACCGGTTTGCCGTGTTGCGGTAGAAGTCGTAGGCGGAAGAATGCAGAAGGTTCACTCCGTCTATTCAGGGCACATAATTCTCGAGTAATCACTCATCTCACGGACGTTGGGAGTGACTATCTGGGTAAATAACAGTAGCGCGCTCTCCGGATGTATCGGGGCTCCGGAGACAGGGACCGACTGGGATAATTCTGCAGGATGTAAAATAATAATAATAATCTACCTCATACACACTCTTTTGGTGTACCCAATGGTATAACCTGTGCAGATGTAGAGGACGGCTATTATTATTAGTTGTGGTTATTCAAGTGGTCGTTTGCCTACATAGAATGAATCAGATATACCAAATTGAGTTACTTCCAAATTCAATTCAATATATACAGCTAACAATTATTTATGTGTGATGTCATAAAAAATAACTGAAATAAGGTTTTACAGTTGCTAGAGATGTGTCATCAATTCAAATTCAAATCATGTGTGTGTTCATATACACAAGGAACGTGACAAACAAAAAATTTAATTGTTTTTGCAATGATCCGTAAATTCTTCAACACTATAGAAAGCTAATTCTCCACTGAATGCAAATAAAAGACCGTTTAACTCCAGACTGGAATCATCGAAAAAAAGTTGGTGGGCACATATGAAAACGCAACGATAACATTGATATTTCATAACGTAAAATAACCGAATATTTCTCATGTGAAATGGGCCATAGTAGGCGAAGGCCCATAATTTCATAAAATGAAAATATATCTATTATTAATAATTTAGACATTCGCAAATTTCCTATACCTATTATAGGAGTTTTGACAGCAAAATTTTTCAACTAGAACAAACATTGCAATGCTTCATGTAATAACTAGCAAAACAGGTGATTACCTGCATACTAGTTTCACGGTTCGACAGAATTAACATGAGATAGTTGACACATGAAGCATTGTAAAGTGTGTTTGTTTCTTGCCCTATGGTATAGAAAATTTATGAGATAACAAGGATATAATCTCGACGAAGATGGCATGACCTAAGAAATGCACTGATGAGTAAGAAATAATCCTTAAAACATGTCACGTCTTCAGATGGTCATTTCCAATCATATGGGGTATAATATTCAATGCTTCATTACAATTAGCACTTGCAATTGTGTCCTCTGGAAGGAACATCGCACATTTACATGTCAAATGTATAATTCAATGTTCGTAGGGTGAAGTAGTTGTGTAGAAAATAAACGGGGTGTCGCATATGCTTGTACAATAACGGCACCGTGGTAACAGTAGTAGTAGATTATAATGACAATTTAATTCATGTATAAAAAATCGCATATGCCACAGTAAAAAAAGTATCACTTTGACAGCGGCAAAAGTAAGCTTTAACTTTTACAGCGACTAATACACTAGTGGTTTTTTAACTTATTCATTTGTTTATCAATTATCGCGGTGTTGGTTGCCAAAATGAATAGTTTAACATTGATATGTTTCTGAATTTCTTATTCATTAAATTGTCCTGCCGAATTACACTCGAGGTTTGTATTGATATAGGGTAAATTTGTGTTGTTCAAATTCTCAACTGTTTCCTTTAGCAATTAGCAATTATAAATCCTTTAGAATTGCTAGGAAACAGTTTCTCGTTAAACAACCCAAATTTACCCGATAAAATACAAATCACTTGTGCAATTATAGGTGACAATTGTGTTGTCAATGTTGACATTGAGAAACAGCTAGATGAATTCATTAAAGTATCTAATGATCTCATAATGGATGCAAAATTCGATCTCAGAGGATGGGAACACTCTTCAACGAATGAGACAACTGATCATGTCATGTTGACAGTGGTGTTAGGATTGATATGGGATAGACAGGGTTATACGCTTGCACTCAGTCCTGAATGTTTCGGAAGCATTCAATCAGACATTATTACAAAACGTACGCTACTCTCCACAACACATAGATTATTCGATCCGATTGGTTTTATATGCCCAACAACTCTAGTACCTAAACTTTTGATCCAGAAAACTTGGATGGGATGCGGAAGTTGAGAATGATATAAAAACTTTGTTTCTACAGTGGGTTGATGAATTACATTTTTTATCAGAATTGAGGATACCCAGATGGTTGAATTTATCTCCGAATTCTATAAATCATAGTTTGCATGTGTTCTGTGATGCCAGCCAAAATGCATACGCAACAGCTATATTTTTGCGTTCAGAAACCGATCAGCAAGTTCATGTGAATCTTATACAAGCGAAAACAAGAGTTTCCCCAATTAAGAAAATGACAATTCCAAGGCTTGAATTGTTGGCTGAAGTGATTGGAGTTAGACTAGCCAATGTTGTTATATCGAATTTTGATATCGAAGGCATCTCACCAACTATTTTTTATTGGACCGATTCCACCACAGTTTTGTTCTGGATGAAACACTAGCAAAAGTGGAAGACATTTGTGTGGAATAGAATACAGAAAATCAAAATGTTTTCAAATCCCAATTCATGGCACCATGTTTTTGGTAATGTTAATCCTGCTGATTTGTCATCTCATTTGTTCTCCCAAAAAGCTATTTGAATCTTGTTGGTGGGAGGGTCCATCTTTGTTGAGAAACTCTTCCGAAGAGTGGCCGAATCAACAACAGATTGACTTCGATGAAGATTTGATCAATGAGGAGAAAAGTCAAGGAACAGCTTCATTGATGAGTTGTCCACTGTTAAAGTCTTAAGATTGGTATTACAAATACTTGTCGAAATTCAACGTTATTGTGAAATTGATAGGGTGGATCAACAGATTTAGTTACAACTGCCGCGATGCAATTAAAAGAAGAAGTGGTGAATAAGTTTTGCAAGAAATTATGAATGCTGAAACTCTTTTGATGAAACTTATTCAACGATAAAGTTTTAATGGTATTAAGGATGACTTAAAACAAAAATATCATATCGTTCAGACTTTCCAGAATTTAGATTTCCCATAGTGTTACCGAACAAACACCCTGTAGTTACTCGACTGATTTTTGACAGTCATGTTGAAACCTGTCTTATAGGAGTACAAGGTCTTTTGAATAATGAGAGATAAATTTTGGATTCTGTGTGGACGACGTGCGATATCCATTGATGCATAGTTTGCAGGAAACATGAAGGAAAGAAATTGAATACGGCCCCTACCCCTTTACCTGAAAACAAAGCAAATTAAGCTTCCACTTTTGAAATTACTGGTGTAGATTTTGCAGGTCCACTTTTCCTTTGAAACGATAGAAAATATTCACAGAATCACTAGAAGACCAGTCAAGTGTTTTGTCTATGATTTTAGAACCCACAAATTTGACAAATTTAAAAAAATGATATTGATTACATTTTAGTTTGGTTACAAAAACATAAATTGACACTAAATTTCAACAAATCTTCTTTCATGAATATTTCAAGAAAGGTTGTGGATATTCCAACTCTTCCAATTAATGTAAATAATAAAACCATAAATTATCAGCAAAAAATAAAATTTTTAGGTTTATACATTGATGAAAGAATATCATGGAATAAACATATTGATAAAATCCGAAATAAAATAGCACCACTGATTGGTATTCTTTTCAAAATAAGGAATTACATACCTTTGAAATTTCTTAAAAATATTAATTTTTCTCTTATTTATTCACATTTGCAATACCTAGTTTCCATATGTGGTACTGCAAGTAATTGCTTTTTAAATCCTTTGAAGAAGCTACAGAATAAAACAGTTAAATGTATCTATAAATTAAATTATATGGAACCAACAATAAATTTATACAAACCAAATGGTTTGCTTGATCTGAACTCTCTGAAGTTCAAAATTTGTTTCATCCACTCAATAAGAAAAAAAGTGAAAATCTCAAATTTAGTTTTTACCCAAGTGAACAGTAATTCATAACCATAATACCAGACAAACAAAATTATTAGCTGCTAGCAATTTTAGAACAAATTTTGGAAAAAATTCTGTTTATTATAATGGCATAGTAAATTACAATTTAATATCTAATGAAACAAAAAATTACCATTCATTAATAAAATTCAAAAATGAACTGAAAAAAGAAATTTTGCGGTGATTTCTTTCATGAACTTGGCACCTTTAATGATTATATGTTTTGAGTTAAAAACTGCTTAAATCTATCTTTAAATATGTATTCGTGGTGGTCGGTGGTCTGGCGGCCGTTCAGAACTTCAGTATAGCGGTAGTCGGTTCGAGCTCGATGTAGGTACGAGGGATTTTTTCTCAAGTACCCAATATCGGAATCGATAGACGACCACACAGTCCTTGTTGAAAGCAAGTGTATTGTGTGTTGTCTAGATGCCAATCTCGGTTAGTGCTAGCTTGGAGTGCACGCCGGCCACCCGAGGTGGTACTGTAGGTTTTCCAGGTTTTCCTGCAGCTGAAAAGTGAATACGCCACCAAAAATCAGTAAGTCGCCCGGAGCGCCACGGCAAATAATAAAATAGCCGTCCTCTACCCGCACAGGCCATGCCTTTGGGTACACTCTACGAGTGTTTATGAGGAAGTATTATTATATTATTATTATTATTATTATTATTATTTATAAGTATTTTGGGTTTGAGCAAATGTCAGTCTTTACTTTTAATAGTTATTATTTACCAACATTTATTGAACACCTTATGTATATGATTATTTATGTTTTAAGATTTGTATTATTATTATTTTTTTTAAATCCTTCTATAAACATGTAATGTTTCTTGGGTAATAAAGTTGATTTGATTATCTACAGCACTGTTTTTGGAAGCATTCAGAATGTTCGTCGCTAGAAGAGGAAGGCCAGCTGTTATTTATAGCGATAATGGGACTACTTTTGTTGGAGCAGAAAATGCCCTCAGAAAACTTGATTGGACAGTCATCTCAGAATATAGTGTGGCCAAGAGGATCGTTTGGAAATTCAATCCAGTATCAGCACCATGGTGGGGAGGATGGTGGGAGCGGCTTATCATGATTGTCAAATTCTGCGTAAAGTTTTGGGAAGAGCTTCTTTTACGTTTGAGGAGTTGTCCACGATCCTATGTGACTGTGAGTCTGTGATAAATTCAAGACCAATTACTTATGTTACCGAAAGTGATAAAGATTTGGTGCCTTTGACTCCAAACATGTTTTTACATAGTCTAAAGATAAATGTTGAAGTTCCTTGTGTTGACTTCATAGGAACAACTGCCTTGAATAGGTCCAAGTATGAAATATACACAAAAATTGAGGGATGATTTGAATAGAAGATTCCGAAACGAATATTTAGGCGAACAAATGCTTCAGTCGAAAAAGGACATTGATTGTAAAATTGGAGTAGGAGACATTGTACTCGTAGGAAATGAAAAGTCGAAGCGTTTGGATTGGCCATTAGGAATAGTTGAAGAAGTCATTCCAGGAAAAGATTGAAATGTTCGATTAGTGAGATTGAAAACTTCTATCGGCCAACTAATGAGACCGTTGCAGAGGATATATCCCTTGGAAATCAGGACATCAGATTGAAATAATATTAATTTTGAAACATCGACATTATTTTTTGAATGTCTAAAGGTGGGAGAGTGTTGAGAATTTAAATCATATGGATTTTGGTTCAAAATATATTTTAATTTTCCATTTTATTAAATATTTGAAAGTATGACATGTAAATAGTTACGACTGACAGTAAAAAAACATTCAATTTTGAGTAAGGTTTTTTATTACTTTGGAGAGATTCTACAATTAGTTATTGGGCATTCCCAAGGATATAAGTTTTCCAAACCTTCCTAGGCTATTCCTTCACCGGGTAGGTGACTGCATAGTATTCATTTCTAATAGATATGTTTCTAAATTGTTTTACCGAATTACACTTGATGTTTGTATTGACATCGGGTAAATTTGTGTTGTTCAAATTCTTAACTGTTTTCTTTAGCAATTTGACGCAAAACCTGTCAACCCAAAAACGCTCCACCTTCGATGTCGCGTTTTTGACAGTTGAGAGTTTTTCTTGTCTAATTGCTAAGAAACAGTTTCTCATTAAACAACCCAAAACCCGATAACATACAAACCTCTTGTGCAATCATAAGTGAAAATTCTGACTACACCACTGGATTCAGGAAGTCTAGAAATATCTCTGGTTAGAATTTCATCGAATTCTGTTAATAAATAAAAAAATAAGATAATATAATTTGAAAAATATATCCTAATTTTTTCTGTTTTATTTATTGATATGATTTCAGTAGTATAGTAAAATTAAACGACAGATTTCTCAAACTTTAGTATAAACTTACTATAACTTTCTTATTGATTGACGCATTTCAACGTTATTTCATCATGAATCATTCGAAAATGTCGCGAATACAGTGGTGTAGTTAGATTTTTCTAAAATAATCGCTAACAACTTTTATAGATTTTTTACCTTGAAAAATAAGAATAGTTGTCCGTGAACATGAAGATTTGTTCATGAAATTTGGTCTCCTAGTGGACTTTTCAACTTTTTATTTAAATGTCTGCCTAATGGAAAAAAATCATTCCATTCATTTAAGAAATGTATGTTTTATATAACAGTGCCTCCATTTTAAATTGATTAATCAACTTTAAAGAAAGTTATCCATTTAGATTGAATCTGACAAGTTGAACATGGAGCAAAAATGTAGTAGGTAATGTTCAGAAAAAGGTAAAGAATCGAAAATAAAAACTACTTATTGTAACTTACGTTACTTAAGTTTCGTCCTATATGGGCATTATCATACAAAAACAATATTTGAAACTCTGAAATATTGTCGTATATGGACATCATTTCAGAGTTTGGAATATTGTTTTTGTTAGATAATGTCTAGATGTGTTCAATGAAGTGTTGTACAGCAATTCCAAAGTGTTGGAAATCAGGCTTGTTGAAATATGTCACTGAAACTGTCATTGACAATGATTTTCTGTCAAAGTTATAAAGTTTCATTATGCCTGCTATGAATTAAGTTCTGAGAGCACTAAATTTAGATAGGGTACTTTTTATGAGAGTGGCTTGTATAATGCGTACTAGCAAAAATACAATTCTGAAAATAAGACAAAGATGGGAAAGATATCAGAAATAAATATACATATATATATATATATATATATACATATATATATATATATATATATATATATATGTGTTCGGATAGGTTTCCGCGGTCAGATATTTGAAAACTGGAAGTTCGGGTTGAACCGCGAATTTCAACAAATTCTAGACGCGGTTCAACCCGAACTTCCAGTTTTCATATATATATATATATATATATATATATATATAGCTGAATATAAAAACATTAAAATGAACAATTTTTTAATATAAAATTATTGAAATACAGGGGAAAAAATAGAATTTTGATCAAGGCTGTGATTCCAAATTTGAATATTGTTTTCAATTCTGAACAACCTCCTTGAATGAACTTTTTGATAATGTCAATAATAAGGGCTAGTTTACACTTGATAAAAGTTCATATTTTTTGTCCCCCCTGTACACTGTTAAGAAATTTGAAATTTTGACAACTATTGTTAATTATAGTTATAAATATTATATTATAATTTTAACCTTCTGGTTAGAAGTGTTTTCAGTTGTAATTAATGTTAAGGGTATACGTATAATGGATGTACGTAGCTTATTGTATAATCACTTGAGGAAGCTACTGTGATAGCAAAATATGTCGTAGTTAATTAAAAGTTTGATTAAACTCTTCTCTTATTGTCTATACAATTAATCAAACCTAATCTGGTTATTTGAAATGAAGTTTTAACAGCAATAGGAGGTTGCAAAATGAATGATTTTTAAAGAATACAAAAATTGAAGTGAATTTTTCTGAAATTTCACAGGTGTGTTTTTATATGATAGATTAGTACCTCATTTTATTTTCGGTAATTGGTTATATTTAGCCATAGTTAATTGGTATATAATCTGATAATTATTTAGCACCTAAGTTTTTTTAGTTACCTATATGAATATTGTGGTAAAATTTTAATCTTTCGTCTATCAATAAAAACTGTCAAAAAAGATAATTTCTTGTTTGTTTTTATTACTATATTACCAAAGAGAGTAATGAATTATCAATAACAACTGGTAAAAGTGATGCGTTTTACAGCAACTATTTGTCACATTTACCAAATCATGAAGTAACTATGAATAATGACCAATTACTATTGATATTTACCACATTACTTACATTTACCGTAACATATATTTATAAAAATTCGCCACAGTCATAGGCATCTGTCAATTGTCGTTATGTTATGCACTATTTTCATCCCTTCAAGATGCTACTGTTACTATCCTACTGAACATTTCAATCGTTGTTGTTGTCCAGCCCATCTACTCACCGGTTGGACCATTCCAATTATCAACCCATCCCTGAAGGGGTTCGTGGATACTGCTCAAAACAATGCTGGGTCGGACTATGACAAGGGGCAAATTTTCTCTGTTTTCTTTCAGCCAACATTCAGCCATAGCTTTCGTGAATGTGTAAGTATTGGGTCTGTTTCCTATCAGCTTCGACGTCAGTGAATCCACTAGATCTTCGTTCAATGTCTCCACCAGAGAAGTCACCTGATCAGGACCTATGGACGGTGGATATACTACTTCCTTAACTTCGTACCTGTCGCAGTTGCAGTACGCTGTTGACACGTGTACCTAAAATTTGTGCGTCATCAATATTTGTTTCAAAATTTTGGATATTATGGTGTGTACTTTATCTAACCTCCTCTACTCGTTATATCCGAACCTGTTACTAATTTTATTCAAGAATATATTACAGAATATATTTTATATAAAACATTGATTAAAATAGCAAGAGATAATTATTATAAGAAAATAATATCTGAAGCGAAAATCAGCGGGGAAATATAGGGAATAGGTTCTGAATAGTATATTCTGTAACAAAGGTAAGAATAAAATTTCGATGCGAGTGGAAAGTTCCCAGCGCGAGCTTAAAGTGAGCGCGAGGAACCACGAGCATAACGAATTTTCATTCTAACCGAGTAACAGACTGTGCTTTCTCCACTACCACAAATTTTACATATAATCAAATAGAAAGCCAACGAAAAATTAATTTGACATTTTAATTCACATTTTGTCACTATGATGCCAGTCAAGGCTATAATGTTATTATTGCTACAACAATGTATGAATAAAATTCTTTTTCTACGTTCATGCTAAAAACAAAACTTTATTGAACTATATTTGGTGGAAAAACTGTCACTTTATTGCACTCATCTGTCATTCTACTATAGCGTTCTGTCATCATGACAGACAGACATAAACTGTCAAATCGACGCCAAATTTAGCCCATTTTCTGTGAGATTGTATTACGTTTTAAATAGTTGCATGTTTCATCATATTCATTATATGATGGACTATGAAATTACTAGAAAATGCAATTTGTTAAAAATAGAATTATTTCCCTCGAATACCATCTGAATTACACAAAATGTTTTTGAATTACTTTTAGCAGATAGATTTAAACAAACAATGTCTTCCTTACAGTTTAGTGTCACCTAAATGAAACATTTTCTGGTTTTTGCATGAACGTAGAAAAAATATTGTATGAAACTCGTGCAAAAAGAGTTTATTGCACTCGACGTGTTTCACGTCGAATGCAATAAACACCTACTTTTTGCACTTGTTGCATAAATAACTGTTAACAAGTGATTGAATGAAATACACGCGAAAAGCATAAGACAGCAAGTGTTGTAGAATATTTTTTAATCTCAAGAGAGAAAAATATGATTTCAGAATGGGCAAATTCTGTAACGTTGTGGAGAAATAATTTTATTTGCCCATGAACGTTACCATCTAGAAGTATAGCGACATATGCTAAAGCTTTCGCGGCCGAAGTTTTCACTATCACTAAACAAGTGAAAGAGCTCCACGAGAACGGATACACAATACACGAAATCAGCTGGCAGAGGTAGACACTGCCATTATGAAACTGCACTTAGGCAAGAGCTCAGTAACAAAATGGAACTTGAAGACTGGAATAAACTGGATGGCAAATCCTACTCAAACATGAGGAATGAACGGGACAGGGTAAGAGAAAACGACAAAGGGGAGTACGATAAAGTTTACAGTACTAAAAGTCCAAAACTCCCTGCCAAGAAATGCCCAGAGTAGTTGTAAACCGATCGGACCGAGTCCTCACGGAAGATAAAATGGCAGTGTTAGCAAGAGGTGGTAACTTCGCGGTCATTGCGCGCCACGTACCGAATGAGGAAATCATAGCAGCAATCAGAAATCTATCAGATGATGAAGCGGAAGATGATAATGCGAATATTTTACGCAAAGTACAACCTCCAAGATGCAATATCCCAAAAAGAGAGATTGCAGCCTTAAGGTGAGAGTTTCAACATCCTTGGTAACCTAAAAACGCCAGATGGCACTGATTCACTGCGCCACCAAAACTAAAATTATATGCAACTAACATCACATCATAGTTCATTGATGAATTTGGATTCTGTAGAATTCCCAGGTTGCTCGTCGAATCTGTTAACACCGCCTAATTAGAATTGCGACGTTGTCAGTGGTTGTGGCGCATGATACAGTATACTACTAGAGACTAGATGCGGCGTGCTTCCAAGCTTGCTTCTAGAAATGGTAGTTCAGTAAAGTTCTGTGTTCGCAATGTGTGTGCTATATACGGAAAGGGTGAGAGGAATAACGTATGACCTGTTTTTAGTATCACATTTTAGGCAGTAAAGTGATTTGAACTTTGAAATCAGCCGAAAATTGTATGATATAGGATAAGGAACTCTGTGAATATTACTGTTTCCACACCTAGAATGAATTTTCAAGAGTTGGCCTGCTCAAAGAGTTTGAAATCATACTACACTGTAATTATCTCTTACTCTTACCCTTATCTACCTGATTCAGTATTAAAATTAAACCATGTGTTGTGGTTTTGTAAAACCATTTCTGTGAAAATCATATAGTGTTTTATTCCCTAAATATTGTGAAGCAATGCTCTTTTTTTTTACGAGTAGGAAATGTTGACGGCGTTGTGCGGCAATTCCTGCAAATAAAAAAAACACTTTACTCACGAGTCTCATACAGTATTTTTTCTACAACTGTAAAAAAAATTCATATTATTTTGCAAATATTAAATGAATTTGGCACATTTTTATTGATCCATCATTTCGAACAAAGTTCGAAGAGTATGCCGGAGAGTTGAGTTTCAAACAAATGAAACGAATAATTTCGACAGAGTTGAAATACCTTTCTCTTCACAAAATGGAATATTTATCGAAGTCAATATTATTATTAATGTTGACTTGACTTTCTTAGATTTGTCTTCAAAATAATCAAGCAATACTCGTGAAGCTAAAAATACCTTTTTCTTTCTTTGCACTATGTCAAGGAAATCTCAAATTTGCACTATTCACGATTTTCTCCGTTCAATCTTCATAACTTTTCACTTCTACTTAAATTAAATTCATAGTTATCAAAAATTTGTTATCTGGATAGATGCCTAATTTCACTTTCATTAATTATTGATGTCAACTAGTTTCTGACGGCCAAACAGCCAAACAGAATATATTCGCCGTGATTATTTGGAATTTTGATAATACTTATTTAATAGTAAGAATGCTAAGAATATTATTCGTGAAATATTTGTATATCAGATATTTATAGGTAATTAGTTGCCAAAGAAAATGAGAACTGGCTTTATGACAGGATTTCGTTACTATTCGGATCTGTCACTATTGTTGCACGAAACTGTCGGTTGCCTAGCAACAGCCGTTAAAAAAGTGCACTTTTTTACGCCTTTCCGTTCAATAATGAAATCGTATGTTGATAGTGAAATATTGTAATACTTTACGCACACAAACCACACAAAAAAGTGGACTTTTTTTGACAGTTGTAGAAAAATATAATTTTTCCCCTTATTCATCTCATTTTTCATTTAATTCAGATGTTCTGCTATTATTGAATGTATTTTATTATTTTTTTTTGTTTTATTGAACAAGTTGCAAGAAAAAATAGATTGAAAGATTGCTGTACAGATTGACATGAGTAGCTCCTTTCCTCCTTTTTTTGTGACAATAAAACAAGTAATATGTCATTCATTGCATTTCCAGTAAGTCATAGAATCAAATCAGAGAGAATTTTTTCTATTGACTTCCAATTTGCTCATCGGAGGTGTTGCGTCAAAGGTGATTTCTGTTTTAAAGATGATTCTTCACGGTTTCACACATTTCAATTAATTTTCTCTCAATTTATAAATAGGGGCAAATGAGATTTTCCCAAACTACAGACTCCAATTGATGGAGATGCCCTCTAACCGGACGTACGTTTCGCAAATTTGCATTATCAAGAGCTGTAAGCTTATAACTCTCGCGAATGCTAACTTTGTTGGCGAAACGGGTGTCGGGTGAATGTGACGTGGTTTTGGTGATTTGGGTAGCTTCTATTTCTTGAATTGTATTTAAACCAAAGGTTCCAAATATTCATTTTTGATGAAGATGTTCTTATTTTTCTGAAGTTCATTTCAACTTTTTTCGTTATATTAGAAGTATCAATACCCAACAAAACTCGAATGACTGTTACCGATGGTGACCAATATTCTGTAGAGGAAACTTGCCCTATATTATTTCTTTCAGTGTCGAAACGTTGGCTTATTGAAAAATACTGGTGTTTATCTTTCAGACGACCAAATTGCAACTACTTCTTTTCAATATATGTAAATATAGAAAATCACCACTACATATAATTCGAATCTTTACATCAACCTTCATATTAAGATGCAATAAATGGACATCTAGATGCCACCTGAAAAAACTCTGATAAACACCTTCCAAAGGATAGATAATTTTCGCAATTGCTTTAGATGTTTGAAATACCTTCCTAGGTTCTGTGAGTAACAGGTTCAAACGCTTATCACGCAGTGCATACAAACTGATAAACTTTGTGCAACAAGCTTTTGAATCTGTTACTCACAAAATTACCCACGTCACACATCTAAAGCAATTATTTTTTCCTTTTTAGTCCTCGTTCTGTTTGTTCATTTCTTGAGCAATGACAACCAATTTCTTCCGTTATATGGATTTTATGAATATTGACAAAAATTCATAATCTCCGACCCTGAACCCCTCCATACCATGTTTTAATAGAATCGGGTCATAATCACCAAACTCGTCCGCCATCTTGATTTTATGAATATTGACAAAAAATCAAAATCTCCGACCCAGAAAACCCCCACATAATAATTTTGAATAGAATCGTACCATAATTCCAAAAGTTCCGCCATCTTGGAGACGTCATATTGAATTCATGAATTTGTCAAAAAAAATCCGACTCCGAAAACCCTCTCGTAGCAATTTCGAATAGAATCGGACCATAATCAATTACTCGTCGCCGTCTTGAATTTATGAATTTTGACAAAAAATTACAATTTCTGACTTCGAAAACCCTCACGTAGCAATTCTGAATAGAATCGGACCATAATCACAAAACTCGTCCGGCAACTTGAATTCATGAATTTTGATAAAAAATCAGTCTCCGACCCCGAAAACCCCCAAATATCAAATTTGGATAGAATCGGACCATAATCACAAAAACTCCGCCATCTTGTAACCGCCTGAACCGCCATCTTGATTTTGAGAATATTGGTAAAACAACATCATAATCTCCGATCCCGAAAACTCCCACATACCAATTTTGAATAGAATCGGACCATAATCACAAAAGAGATCAGGGGTTGGGAAACATGAAAACGAAACCTAAAAATAAAGTACATATCTGGTGTGATCTTATGTTCAATAGTTTTCACTCCAAACATACCTACACTTCGTATTTCATAATTAATGATATGACAAAATGCCCATAATTGAACTTCAAATGAATTCTGAGACTATGGTTTGGCAACGCTACGTGTCGTCATTGCTTGAGGACATTCTGATATTGTTAAGAAGAATGGAATTTTCATTCGTTGTTTCGATTGCAGTAAAACCGCCCTCTACTAGTTGGTAGCTGAACTGAGCCACGCATAAAATGTGCCAAAACGCTCTATATCACATATCACACAGGATCACTTTTTCGAAAAAAAACTTAAAAACAAGATTATTTTTTGTTTTTTATGTTATGATGCATTCTCAATAATCTGAGTGATGTTATTAGCTATCTCATTACTTAAAAATAAATATCAGTATATCACATTTATAAAAACTCGTTCAGTTTTGAGAATTATTTTCAGACTACTCATTTAGTTTTCAGAGTTTCCAAGGGTCAAACGACATATATTGATCCTTCAGTTACCTCTTTAGCAAATTTCAATTAAAATAATCCAACGGTTCATTCATTGTTTACAAAAAACCGAGTCACTGAATACAGTTTAAAAAATTGCCCGTTGCGACTCCCACCTTAAGATGAGTGGATAATGATTCTACAGCTGACAAGGGAGATACCACGGTTCTTCTGAAAACGGAATACAACAGTAAAACTGAAGAAATCCTCGACACGTCTATATAGCTACGGGCGCTACCGCAGTATGGAATAAAACCCAACAAAAGCAAGGTTGCGGAACACGAACCATCTCATGAAATCATCATCTTTGCCGCAACCTGTTCAGAAGACAATTTTCAAAGCAGAAGCCGTTCCACGAAGGCTCTACGAATATACCCAAAACAGACGTACCACTGAGAACAATAGTTAAGGCCCCAGGTTCGCCTACGTATCACGTGGCAAAACATCTACCTCTCTCCTTCAGCCTCATGTGGTAATTAATAACAAATTCTTCCGTCAAGAAAGAAAGATTTTTTGAGTGAGATAGCCAAGATGTGATATTGTCAGATATTGTCAGATGAACCATGTCTCACCGGAAGTTACTTCCAATGGAAAGAAGCGTTTATGAGCAATTAGATGGCATGGTGATGGGAAGTCCACTCATCCCAGTAATAGCCAACTTCTTTATGGAGCAATTTGAGAAGACAATCGACGCTTTCGATTTCAAACCGACCATGTGGCTACGATACGTTGATACCTTCGTCATACGCGGAAGGGGCCGACTGAGCCTTTTCCTAGACCAGCAGATAGCTTTCTTAGATGTGACATTTCTGTAACTTATTGAGAACTTTTTTCGTTATTTTTTCCTAGTTCTGATGTATATTTTAGCCGTTTCTACATGCCCTTTAACGCGTGACTGGTAATGACTATGTGAGCCGATTAGCTAGGACTAGGATATTCAAAAATAACTGAAAGTGGATACAAATTGACAAATCGGCTTTTGCAATAAGAACAGTGATCTGAGCAACCCGATAACCCCGGAAAAAGTTGGTCAGGCCCTGATGGGTTAGACAACCAATGGTGGAAAAAGTTTAGAAGCTCCCACGACTAATCTGACAAGAAATTTCAACTCATTTCGGATTAGTTTGTCGAGGGACGAACCGTGCTTATTCCCAAAAGCGGAAATTTGTCAGATCAATAAATTAGACTGATAACATGCATGAGCACAAGTTATAAGATGCTTACGCGCATCCCATAACCTTGAATACTGTTTGTAATAGTTCACCAGGTGTTTGAGCAAAGAGGATGAAAAGGAGGGTCGCTGGCTGCAAGGAGAACCTACCAGTAGACATATGTGTCACGTAGGACTCCGTGCAGTATAAGTGTAATCTTTCTACGGCCTGGGGTGCTATTTTCAAATGATTCGGTTTTGATTCGTATGCGAATAAGAGGAATACATACATATTTCATGTGTATTGGTGTGGAACAGTTATTCGAATTCGCATACGTAACGATTTGAAAATATCACCCGTGGATCGATTACTGCAAGGCATTTGATATATCTCATGAGCTCATCATGTATTTGCTCAGATGCCTTGCGGTACCCGATAAAATAGTGAATTCATCTGGAAGACTTGCTCCACCATAAGATCTGGTCAAGTCAGGCTACAAACAGAGCAGGTAGATCCCCTCCTCTGGAGGATCTACGACCATGGAAACGCAGCAGCCCTTGCAGCCGATGAACTTGGTGTCGTGTTTGACGGTGTTTGAGAGTGCGAGTAGCTACATATGGTCTTCTTTAAGAACATTGAAATGTGTCCTTTGCCTTTTTCAAGTCAAATGGACTGACGTCGGAGACAAAGAGATTCATATAATGCTCTACCATGATGGTGTCCTTTAAACCTTGGTCTACCTTAGTCGCGTGATGTGTCCTGGACACTAGATGCACAGCGTGTCGTGGAACTTATGAGACTAATCTGTTAAAATGATGGTTCTGGTCATAGGGTTACTTGGTGCAATGATTGACACGCTGCTCTCTAAGTTTAAAGTTATTCCTGCTTGCCGTGATGTGACAGAAACATAGATGGACGAATGCAGTCGTTCTTGGTTCACTTCGCCTACTAAGGGCACATATGATTCTAGGACCCAGTAATCACTCAACCCACAGGAGTGGGGAGTGACTCTCTGGGTGTATCGGGGCTCCGGAGACAGGGCCTGACTGGATATATCCTGACGGATAAAAAAATAAAAAAAGAATCAGGTAGAGTCTGTAAATTTATCAGGAGTTCAGATCTCGTTCTCTCCTTGGTCTCTGTGGTGACCGTGAGGGACCGGAGCATTTCTGTTTAAGGCAGCAGCCCGTTCAACCGATGATCTTGGTCTCGTTTTCGACTTTGAACGGGTTGGAGCACGTTCACCAAAAAGCTCACATTGAAGCTGCGGAGAATGAAGTACTCCTGCAGCTACATAAGGATAAGCCAATGCATGGGGTTTTTTCAAGAACATCGAAGACCTTGGCTTGTTAAAAAATTTGACCTTTGCATTTCTCAAGTCAGAGACCGATTTAGGTCCCGACTGGGATATTCCTAGCGGATAAATAATAATAAAATACTTGGCTATGAATTACGTTTATAATAGATAGGAGGAAAAATCGGTGTCGACTTATTATCTTACCAGCGCTTCCAGATGGCCCATCCTCTTGCACAGCTCCACCAATCGCTGCGTGCCGAGCATGTTGATGGTGACCGATAGTTTGAGCTTTTCGTCGAATTTGACCGTGGCGGCGCTATGAAAAACTATGTTGACATTACGGATGAGCAGCGCTCTGTCGGCGACGCTTATCGCCAGCTCCGGCTGCGTGATGTCGCCCCCTATGGACAGCACTTTGTGGAGGTCGGCTGGTCTTTCTTTTCGAAGCGTGTCGAATAACTGAAAAAAAAAATCATTATGTAAAATTCTGGTTATTAAAATTCGCGAAAATATTTCAGTTTGAAATTTTCTTATGTTAACAATGTCCGCATATTCATCCTGCCAGAAACGCTGCAACTACCCCAAAAGTTATTACTGCAGCAGTGAAACGAAGAGAAACTGATGTTAAAGAGAGGTTTCTCTGAACAGTTCAGCTTCGGAGGGAACTGTTTTCTGTGTGGTGAACGCATTATATAGCTGAATGTATTGAGGCATAGAAAAGGAAAAGACCGGGTAAACGGAATTCTGTTATCACCATGTAGAAAATTACACTATGACTATTTTACAAGCTGCTGAAAACAGAGGCGATGAACCGATGAATGGGGTATGAAAAACAAAGAAAAGGACTGACAGAAGACGCTGATTATTGGGTTGTTCTCGATGTTAAATACCATTTATTCTGTAAAGGACTGCTGTACAGACCTGTTACAAGTCTTGGTGGCTCTAGGGAACATCGTGATTTCTCAAGTATCGATGAGGTCAGGAAGAGCAAAATGGAAAAACACAGAATTCAGGTTATCCAATCCGAGGAAGACGCTTATAGGCTAATTGTTACCACATCTCTTGACAAAAGGCCAGTGACTACGACCTGGTCATCATAGCAGAAGATTATATAGACGTGTTGGTCATATTCACTGGCCTGCCCCATCACAGGTTCTGCAGATCATCTCCTGCAACTACAGGAAAGAGTGTGGAAACGCCTGCAGCTGAAGAAAAGCCGGTCTGAGATACTCCATTGCCTGCGGTCTGTGCAGTGGGCGGTCGTGCCAGAATATCATCATAGAGATCATCATCCAGAATCCCGACTTGGACGAGGAGCTATCCCTACCGGAGCTTCAAGATGACATCGACGACCAGGATGAGTCCCCGTCCGAAGAAGTCACCGAAAATTACTAACCTGGCCCTTTCAAGCGAACGAAAAGAAATGTGTTAAAATAAATTGAAATCTACGTTAATTTAGTGAATATATACTTCGCTTGCATTTTTTTGAACCGGAAAACGAAGTTCCGGGGTGGCCCCAAGGTCAAAAACTTGATCAGAGTACCCCGCATCATCTCGAACATTGTCTGAAGAAGTCTCTATTACAATTTGATTGTATTAATATTCAAGGTAACGAAAAACAACTGAAATTCTTACAATTCTTTCGATATACCCTTTATAACAAACACGATTGCTTCATTACAACACAATTACAATTCAAGTATTTTATAACTCAACTAGCTCGACTTAAAAACGTAACTGACCGTCTTTCATAAAAAATAATCTAAAATATACAATGTATAGAAAACAAAGAACTTTTTGAAAATTTTAATATTTTCTTAAAAGTGTCAAACTTTCTATGTATGTATCTTTACGACCTGAATCATGTTAATTTTCATTATTTTCATTATTTTATTCGTCTAGCGCAGTCAATGAGAATTGATTTCTTTCGACAATAAAGTATATTTTGATTTAATATAGTAAAAAGTTTTTTTCGTACACTATCATTTTTAAATTTTTAGTGCAGAAATTTAAAAATAAAAACTTGTTTTTAAAAAGATTGTATAGGTACGTTGATTTTATTTTGTACTTTGTTTGTTGCCATCCAGCCTCTTCTAGGTTTTTCACTATTTTCGCGGATTTTTTTCGAGGACGGGAGTGGTCGGAGCCCCTGGACGAACTTTTTTTTCATTGAAATTTTCCACGTCCGAAACTGTCTGATAACTTTCTGATTTCCTACGCTTTATTTATCTGGCAGAAGTGTTACACTATTTGGCATTGAATTTTTAACGGTCCGATATTTTTCACAATTTTTAAGGATTTATTAGATTTCGTTTTCGCGAGTTTTGATAACTTTTTACGAGAAAAAGGGGGGTCCGAGCCCTCCAACCGACATCTTTTTTGTCGTAATGAGCCGCGTCCGAAACTCTGGTTGAATTTATTCGAATTCCATATACGCGTAGAAATTGTGCGGGGCTCTTTTTCAAAATGACTGTATATATGAAAAGATTTTGTAAAAAAAATACAACAAAATAAAACGTAACGAAATTTATGTACGGATGAAGCACCCCACGTAATTTCATTTTATGATTAAGTATTCATTTTTGGATTAGGTGCAGAATTTCGATAATAATAATAGTAATAATACTCGCACATAAACACTCCTAGAGTATATCCAAAGGCATAGCCTGTGCGAATTGAGGACGGCTATAATTATCATTTGCCGTGGCGCTACGAGGCGAATTTTTGATGACTTATTGACTTTTCAGCTGTAGGAAAACCTGGAAATCCTAAAATACCACCCATGGTGGTCAGTCTGCTTTCCAAGGTAGCACTAGATGTAATAATAAATTATTATTTTATTGCCAAAAAAATTATCGTAAGAAAAATAATGAAATGGCAGTTATGGTATATGTAGGTATATGAAAATGGGATAAAAAACCTCAACAACTTGATTCTACCAAAAGTACTACCGTCACCATCGTTTGTCAGATTTCCTTGTATGAGGTTACTGCTATTCCTTAAGAGATGACAAAACCATCAGTTTTACACCAGGTAAAAATTTATTCATCTTATAAATTCAGGTCAAGGTAGTTAAACCAGAAGAGCATCATCTGACTCAGTCATTTATTTCGGTGAAATTGAAAATGTGAAAGTGATAGAAGGTTTGACGAAGTTGTACAAATATTTGTTCAGCTTTAGTTCAGCTCATTAGCAGATAATTCGTTATTCATTCAACGGATTTATACGCACCAAACAAAACAATTCGTTCAGAAAAGAACTGGTTGTAAAATGTCGGTTCTAAAGCAATCACTAATCTGACGTACCTAATTCGAATTTGAAAATATCGACGAACATATTTCTAATTTTCAAAGAACGATGAATATGCAAACAGTGGAACGATTCGAAACTCCAGCATAGCGATAGTCGGTTCGGACCCAATGTAGGTATACAAGAGATTTTTTCTCAAATACTTTATATCGGATCGATAGGCGGTCGCATGCCCTGTTGAAAAGCAAGTGTATTGTGAGTTGTCTAATTTCGTCTAGTGCTAGCTTGGAGTGCACGCCGTCGGCCATCCGAGGTGGTGCTGTAGTTATTTTTTCTGCAGCTTGAAAGTGAATACACCACCAAAAATCATTAAGAGCGAATTTTACAAAGCAAGCTCACCAACAGTTCAACTGAACTGAGCTCAGTTGCTAAGGAGCTACAAATTTTATTGGCTAATCCCTAGCAACTGAAGCGCGTTTACTTGAACTATTGGTGAACTTGATTTGTACAACCCGCCCTAAGTAGCCGTGGGGCGCCACGGCAACTAATAATAATAGCCATCCTCTATCCGCACCGGCTATCTCTACGAGTGTTTAGGGAGTACTATTATTATTTTTTATTTTTTTATCCGTCTGGACTATAGCAGTCGGACCCTGTCTCCGGAGCTCCGACACATCCGGAGGGCGCGCTGGTGCCATTTACCCAGATAGCCACTCCTCACGTCCGTGGGGTGAGCAACTACTGGGTACGAGAATCATGTGCCCTGAGCAGACGGAGTGAACCAAGGATGACAGCCTTCTGCATTCGTCCAGCTAGGATTTCTGCCGCATCACGGCAAGCCGGTATAATTTTTAGTTTAGAGAGCAGCGTGTCCATCATTCCACCAAGGACCATTATAATCAGAACCACCAAATTAACCGAATGGTTTGGGTATAGCCTGCGGAGTTCAAAGAGTAACTCTCGATATTTAAATCCGTTTTTCCCCCTCTTTTCGGACGATGTTCGTTTCGCCAGGAACAGAAAACTCTGATGGTCGAAGAGGACTACATCAGGTTTATTTGCTTGTATTTGCCTGAGGGTGGGAAATTATTATTATTATTTTTTATCCTGTTGGATTATACCAGTCAGGCCCTGTCTCCGGAGCTCCGACACATCCGGAGGGCACGCTGGTGATATTTACCCAGACAGTCACTCCCCACGTCCGTGGGGTGAGCAAACACTGGGTCCGAGAATCATGTGCCCTGAGCTGACGGAGTGAACCAAGGATGACGGCCTTCTGCATTCGTCCGGCTAAGATTTCTGCCATATTATCGCAAGCCGATATGATTTTTAAGTTTGAGAGCAGTGTGTCCATCATACCACCAAGGATCCCTATAATCAGAACCACCATTTTAACAGAATGGTTTGGGTAGAGCCTACGGAGTTCAAAGAGTAAGTCTTGATATTAAGTCCGTTCCTCTCCTCTTTTCGGACGATGTTCGTTTCGCCAGGAGCCGGAAAATCCATGACAAAAATCGTCTTACTTTGATGGTCGAGGAGGACTCCATCAAGCTTATTGGCTTGTATTTGCCTGAGGATGGGGAATGAGTAGTTCCAATATATTCGGCATTTCTCATCCTCCACAACGGACTCGATATCCCCAGTAGCATAAGGCAACACCGGTGTCTCGTCTATACCGTACGAGTATCGTAGATGGTATAGGCTGAGACCGCATATGCTAGACATGCTGACAGCAAATGCATAAGGGTCTCAGGCGCCCCACGACATGCTCTGCATCTAGTGTCGGGATATCTATACCCATCACGCGGCTACGGTAGACCAGGGTATTGAAGACACCATCCTGGCAAACCATTATGAATCCCTCGGTCTCCGACTTCAGCTCACTTGACCTGAGGAAAGCAAAGGTCAGGTTTTTGGATAAGCCAAGGTCTCCAATGTTCTTGAAGAAGACCCCATGCATCCTTGTGCAGCTGCAGGAGGACCTCAGTCTCCTCAGCTTTGATGTGAGCTTCTTGTTCAACGGGTTCCAACTCGGTGACAGAGTTTGGGTTATTATTATTATTATTATTATTGATGACTTTCTAGAAGTGTTCCTAAATGAATCGTTTTGATAACTGTGTACATTCGTGTATGCTTTATATAGTTAATTGTTTTTATGAATTGATTGTTTAGGCCGTCAGCCAGCTGCCAAAAAGTCGAGTTGCCATTTTTCTTTTGAAGATACCACTCAAAATGCAAACCTGCGACAAATGAAAACAATCGACTTCTGTTTCCGAAACAACGAGAAATAATCGGAAACAGTAACTTTCAAAAACATTTTCGGAAACACAAAAGTTGCCCAATGTTTCTCCGGTGGAAACGCGCCTTTAGGATCCACGTTGCACGTATGCCGATCGGTTTCCTTCGGATTTTTATTCGATAGAATATTGTCTGGTATACTTGGCACACCAGCACACCATGGTTGCCAAATCGCTTGGTAAAATTTGGATGTGGCAATCTGGCCTGGTCCACTGCGTCCATTGCAGGTCTATTATTGAGACTCCAAAGATTTGACAGTGGTTCTTTTACGTAGCTGTCGGCCTTCGGTTTTTTCTCATCGTGCTGCATATGACCTGACGACACAGTTTATCGACATGCTGACGATTTTCTCATCATGACCATGCGATCTCACTGAAGTTACCAAAAATTCCGCAGTGTTGAAAATCAACTCAATCATTATCACAGTGGTACTTTTCACGAGAATATCATTATGTTATCTTGGCTATGCAAGGCACGAAGAAATATAAAGTTTGGTGCATTAGTACAAAAAGTTCTTGATGCCGCCGAAACGCTGTGTAGTGATTTTATAACTAAAGTAGTGAGCGTTAATATATTTTGATCCCTATTTTAGTTGAAATAATGCAAATCGTGTAATTAAAATTGAAAAATAAAATCGTAATACCTCTTCAATGACACATATTTGTCCCGTTCTAGCCACCCATGCACTCTGTATAGCTGCAAATATATGAAGTCCTATCAGAAAATTTCCTATTTTTAGTTGAATATCATATCAACATTTGAACGACAGAACCGTTTAGTGCGGCTTCCTTTGATTGAGCCCATTTTCTTTAACGATTTTAATGAAACTATTTCCTAACCGATGGCGCGTTTTACACTTCCTGTTTTACTTCCTGCTTAACTCATTCCGAAAACTTTTAATTTCATTATTTAACTTTGACAGAATATTCGGATATATCCAGTTTCCTATCGTATATATTCATAAACGAAATGAATAACTCATTATTTCCTGGTAGACATAAATGATATCAACGCAAACGATAATCAACAGCGACGTTATATATGACATAATTTTGCACGAAAAATTTCCATATTTCATTGAATCACCTGTTCAAAAACAGTAATTATAGATTTATGCCGATTTGAATTTACCATTGTAATACTGTTCTGCATGTTAAGTGACTACTACCGTTTCATATACAAGCCTAATAAACTAGATGACATATTTTATACAATCAAGTTGGCTTTTGTGATTTTGCAAATTTTTCTAACTTTATTGTTTATTGAGATGAGCAACAGTTCCATAAAAACTTAGGTGATGCTACTGATGCTGACGAAGGTGATTTAGAGGTACCATTGGTTCGTCTGGTTTCCTTTTCCGCACAACTGTTGACGTCGGCACCGACGGATTGCAGAATGGTCAACATCGTTTATGAATGATCTTATGCATTTTAGTGTAATGAATTTGAGACTGAATGGCGAACGCAAACGGCAACGGCGAAGGGAACGTCAAGTTTATGAATCGGCCTTAAAAGGTTTTCTTATTAAAATCCCAGTTTTTCAAACGACATGCCGACATAATTGCAGAGTAACATCAATGGGATATCAAATTTCTTGGTAAGACGTATTTCTGACAGAATGTTCGATAGTCTTGTGAGAACAGTGACTATCAAGTTGTCTATTCGGGGGTGATACCACGAGTGGTCGTAATACTATCGATAATTCTGTAAGAAATCAACGGGATCAAATTGCTTGGTAACACCACGAGTCCCGTCGGGAGCATGTGGTGTTACCAAGCAATTTGATCTCGTTGATTTCTGACAGAATTATCGATTGTATTGTGAGCACGAGTCGTATTTATTGAGATAATTTCACGAACCAACCAAGTTATTATTTGAAATTTGATCGAGTAATCAAAGTGAATTCTTCAATAGTTGCAACTAATGACTAATAAACATGAAGTCTGTCAACCTGACGTTTATGTCATATTAGATTACAGATGTATCATTGCTGTTTATATTTGTGGTTGACTTGACGACATGGTCTTTCCGGATCGGAAAGAAAGGAAGCGAAAGGAAGCGTGTACTTTCGCGAAATCCCATTCTGATTGGTCCTCATATCGCAGGAGACGCGACTTTCATATAGTGAGTGAAATTGTCGGTGAATTTTTTGGTGATAGTTTCTATCATGATAGCAACTATCGCAGAAATTAAATTAAAATTTAAGGGTTATATACTCTCAGATTGTTATACTCAATAAAATTTTCTAAGAATATACTGTATAAGAATTGTAAATTGCACAGAAAAAGTGTAATAATTCTTTATATTTCAATATTGCAGATATTTTAATATTCCGATTACTAGAAAAAAAAGTGTTATTGTTACATTTTTCTCTGAATCTTATATATATTATATACCTTCACCATATTTTGCACTAAATAATCATGAACTATCAAATCAATAATGACTAAACTATTTTGTAGTTTTCAGTTCATAAAGGATAAAATTAATGTAACAGTTCATTAGAAATGTATTCATTAATAAATATAAAAACAAAATAATTATTCAGTAATGGCATAACTGGTTAATTCTGTTTGCCAGGTTTGAGTTCATAATAACTAATATTGATAATTTATAAAGCCTTTGGAGTTTTGAGGTTGCTGGGTGAGGCATGCTGGACTGGACAGACAGACCAGGCGCAGACGCGTTGCATATTAAAGTACTCGTAAAAATGTACTCTCATAAGAAGCGCGAGTATCGGATACTTTTACCCGATATACATATATACGGGTACGAATACCGAGTACTTTATATAAAATGTCCTGGGTAATGGTTACAGAGTACCAGAAATGTACTCAAGAGTACAATATTCGGGTATTTGTTCTGAGTACTTCCCGGCTCTGGTCTCGACGTTCGATGATTTCAGAAATTCAGGCCGCTACCTCAGTCACTGTTTTCACACCGGTAAAAAAAATCAATTTTTTATCTCGTAGAAGGTAGGTATAACATCCCTCAATTTTTTCACTAAGAAAATGTAAGCAGAATAAATTCCCCACTATAAATCTGCCAGTAGTGCAGCCAGGACGGGATAGGGGCTGTAGCTCCAACTCCTCCCGATCACCATATGCACCAGGTGGCGCTCCAAAGCTCCGGGAAATCAAAGCAAATGTTATTTATCCGTGTGTTGACAGTTGATAATTTTTTAATTATGAAACTTTCACTTCTATCTCTCAACTTTGGTACTTTAGAAATGCCTGTGGTGAAGTTTCATTTAGCAGACATATTTCAGTCTTTGAGTGGAAACAATTTTGATGAACTAATTTCTGTAATTTTTTGAGAAGGAATGACCTCTTTGACCTTTCATCAATCGTTTAATATCACCTTGAATGCCAAGAAAATTAATGAATAGATTTACACCAATTATAAACAAACACTCCCTTTCAACTTAACGTTTAACTAATTGGCTTCCCGATTTTTAGTCTAATTCCACATGTTTTAGATAGTTACTGGGAAAAGAGTGCATGGACACATTTGAAGATGAATAATTCTTGCACTGCGCGGCACTGAACAATATTTTTTTTTAATTCACTCGTCACATCAAAGATATGCTCTCTGCATTAAATCAAAAAAATCAAACCAAATATAGTTCATTAAAGAAATAATCAACAATTCATTAACACGATATCTTATGACAGAATGTTTGTTATCCCAGAGTATTTGGTACAAATTTCAAAGTGTAGATGCCGCCCACTCCGTGGTGATCGCGAATTCATAACAATCATAACATCCCCTGGTTGACGAAAAAACAAAATTCTAATAGCCGCCCACCCCCCACAAAACTGAAATACTGGCTGCGCCACTGATATACTAGATCCCTATGTACCTAGGTCCTAGGTCTTGATAGAAAATACGTTTTACAACGTTTCTGTTCGTGACATAAACGAAATTGTCGAAATCGCATGTATATGCTGAGAATATTGAACAAATTATTATTGTTGAAATGGTCGACTCGCTCTGAATAACACATTCGCGATTTTTGAACAACTAGTATCAATTACGGATTTGACACATTTGTATATACAATTTACGGAACTGTGACCTCAATCGAGTTTAAAAAACAAACAACGGCGTGTGACCAAGTTCTCGGTGAAAGTAAAACAAGACGGTCGGCAGCCTTGTCGAGAGTGGACCCGCAGCAAGTTCAAGCTCATTGAAATTTTGTTTACACGAACGCTTTCACGCTTTATTGGTATGCAGTATGCAGGTATCGGTAGTACGTACATACCAACATTACCGACTTGGTCAAATTGTGCAGTCATCTTATGAATTATGAAATTACATAATACACTTGAATTGGCTGCATTGGTTTTTTTTCAGGGTTACTCGAACCTCTGAAGGTTATTAATTCATTCAAAAAACTTCTTGAAAACCAAGGAAAAGAGGTTATATATTTGAATTTATAGAAGTTTTAATTTTTTGGAGATCCCTGCAGACGCACTAGACAAAATGTTACTATAAAGCCTGACACAAATTCCAATAAAAATGATTTTTCACACATTAGCAGTTTCTGAGGAGTACTTTAAGAAAAAAATGTTCTGCACGCGAACACCTATGGAAAGTGGAGAAAATTCTCTGGAAAACTCGGAAAATCGGGTTTCCATCAATAACTTGGAAGGTGTTGAAAATGTCGATATAATGTACGGGGACAAACATGTAGAAAAAAAGGTCCTCACATGTTTTTTTCAAAAAAATATCCATTTTTGAGAAACGTAACCATGAATTGTGGTTTTTCGGTAATGGAACCTGGAGCGAGTAGGGGAATTTGGGTGTAACCATGTGAGTGGACTGAAATCAGATCCGCACTGTAATTGTTTGGTAAGTATATATAGTTCATTTGCTAGTTATAAATGATTAAAATTGTTATGATTTCTCTCGCCAATTTTAGTAACAGCTTCAGGAGTTGCAGTCATTTAACAAGCCGATTTTATTTCTTAACAGTATTCCAATAATCGTGGGAGAATTTCTTATTAACCAGCATCCCCCAGCAATTGAAATACATTTGTAAATTGTGGGAGAAAATGAAATCATGAAGCTTGTAAAGAATTTTCGAACTGAAACGGTTAGGAAGGAAAGGAAAATGATTACTAGTACAAACCAGGATGACCAAAGATGTGTTCATTTATTAAATCATGGTAATGGATCATAAGAATACGATCACCTTTTTATCACTATTCAATCATCAACATTCATGCATCATTATCGCTATAATCCAGTTCTTGTTCACCACTTAAAGATCGGACTGTGAATTCTGCTCGTTATATAAAAAACACCTTCAATTTTTTCAGTGTATGCGTCATTTTCATCTTCTTACAGAATGGGAGCCAAGTTTTTGCAAATACTATCAACTTCACAAGCCCCACAGATAGATGTGCGAAAAACACAAGCTTTTGTACAACTGCAAGTCATCTTGTCACAAACTTTTTAGTACAGTAACGACAGACAAATGTAAGCCACAAGTGAAGAATGAATCGTAGCACTTTGAAACTCGGCACATGACTTCTTAAAGAAAAAAAATTTACTAAAAAATCAGGGGTGGAACCCAAAAAAATTATTTAAAATAGTTATAATTTTTTTTGCTGTTGTTTCGGAAAAAATAAGATTTATCAACAAATAATTTCAACAAGGTGAAAAATAATTCAATTCTACACAAGAAATATATCTAGCAATTTCTCACAAAATGCGCTCGTTTTCTCAGAAAAACTGATTGAATTCCAATATCAAATTTCAGGCTCGTGATAACCCGCCACTACCATTTCTGGCAGGGCCAAAAATTAGATTTGTCATGACTTTCTAAAAATTATAGTAGAAGGAAAAGAAAAAGTGTGTATCGTTGCTATGAAGACTTCTACTTCCTCATGCAAATATAATATGTCTGAGTACCCAAAATGTGTTTTATCCCACTTTACATAACCCTTCTACGATATTTATGGAGGATCCGAAAGTAATGAATATTTTAGTTGATATGAAATAATTATACTGAAGCAGGAATCAGTACTCTCTTTGGACCATATGCAACGATTTTACACTAGTGAGACAAGTCCCAATTATACACACCAACATGCCAAAGAAAAAACTGGATTTTACTCCTGCCTCAGTTTTGAACTCACCCATGATCTCGGCAATTTCTTCAGTAAATGCAGAAAATAATCGCTCATACATAAAAAGGTATGTGATTTCAGCTTGAGGTTTGCGCTTCACAATAGTGTTATTAAACATATATGCAGGATATATGAATAAGCGTTTATTTTCAACATTTGCAGAAGAGAATGCCGATTTTATAGGTAAGTTGAAAATGAGGCAGAAGTAAAACAAAGCTTTTTTTGGCATGTACCTATAAGTGGGACCTGTCACACTACTCTAAAATTGTTGCATATAGTCCAAAGAGGGTATGGGTTGCTGATTTAGTATAATAATTCCATATCTACTGAGTGGGTGCGTATGTGATACGGATACTCATTAGTGATTATTTTGTTACTGGCTATGTAAGTTTCAAATATCGCGAAATTTTTGTGAACAAAATCACTCGTAAATGCCAAGAATTTTCGAAATATTTGAATTTATACTCACTGCAAGGTATGAAATATGTTGGTTATAATGTTATAAACGGTTACTTTCACATTCCTTTCAAAAATAGTAGAGATTTTGATACGCACGCACTTATTCAACTTCAAATATATCGAAAACCGTTGATATTTGCGAAACGAAACGTATTCCTTTTTTGTACAGGAAATATTGGGGATTAAGAAAAAGAAGACGAAATCGATATTAATCCAGAGGCGTGAAAGTTGGGGAGGCGTGAACAGAGGTACCCACCTGCCGAACGCCCCTGTTCAGAGTTACAAACACATGATTTGCCACGAAATATGAAACCGAATGCTGTTAAGTGACATACCAAATTTCTTTAACAAAAGTTAAGCCGTTATGGAGTTATTCTGGAAAATATATTTTTTTGTGTAACTTTCAAGACCCTGTAACTCGGTTAATACCCAATTTAGGGTACATGTTTATTGGAACTTTCAGCCTTAAAATTACGTGAGGATTCTACCCTCGGAGTTTGTCCCCTTTATTCTGGGACACCCTGTATATTTTTATAATAATCTCAATCTATCTTTAAACTTCTAAAGATGCGATATTTGTAAATTTTTGAGTGGGTATAAATAAATTGTTCAAACAAATATAAGAATCCTCCAATGATATTTTTTTTCTGTAATACGATTTGAAAAATTTTTATTTATATATTTTAATAATAGTTGTAATCTACCATATAACTTCAAACGATGCGATATTTGGAAATTTTTGGGTGGGTATGAATAAATATAAGAATCCAAAATAACATTTTTTTTCTACAGTGTGACCCCGTTGAGATGGAAGCACCCTTATAAAACTTTCCGATTGGAATGCTTTTTTTTTCGTTAGGTAGGCATTCAAAACGTCCACTAGGACACCAAATTTCATGGATAAATCTCCATTTCCAGTGCCAACTATCTTATTTTTCAAGGTAAAAAATTTCAAAAAATTACTAGCGATTTTTTTACAAAAAATCTGACTACACCACTGGATTCGCGACATGGTTCGTATGTCAATTACGTTAAAATGCATCAATCAATTGTTATAGTGGATTGAAATTTGATGAATATACCGTTTAATCAACCCACCACTTCAATTTCAACACTTTTATCAAAACTTTGACTACACCACTGGATTAAGGCTTTCTCGTAATATCATTGACCATAATTTCATCGAAATCTATTGATAAATAAGCAAATCAAAAATGATGAGAAAAAAAGACATTTTCCTGAAATTCTTAACATATTTTCAAATTTTATTATCTTATGATTTTCTTATTCATGAATCGATTTCGATGAAATTATGGTCAGTGATATTTCGAGACACCGTAAATCCAGTGGTGTAATCAAAGTTTTAATAAAAGTTTTGAAGAAGTGGTGGGTTGATTAAAAACGGCATATTTATCAAATTTCATTCCCCTATAACTTTTTAATTGATTGACGCATTTCAACATAATTTACATATGAAACATTTGAAAATGTCGCGAATCCAGTGGTGTAGTCAGATATTCTCTGAAAAAAAATGCTGTTGATTATTTTAGATTTTTGACCTTGAAAAATAAGATTAGTTGGCACTGGAAATGGAGATTTATTCATGAAATTTGGTTTTTCTAGTGGGCTTTTTGAATGTCTACCTGGAGAAAAAAAAAAAATATTCCAATCGGTTCCATCTGTCACACTGTATAATACGATAAATCATTTTGATTTTAGTTCGAAAATATGAATAGGACATTCATAAAATCTGTTGTGGAATCATCTGCGACTGAAAGACAAACTTTAGTCGCCATTTTCCATCGTTCAAGATAACCTCTTGGGAGGTATTCATGTTGAAAAGGGGAACATTCTCCATGAAAATTGAAAAATGAAAAATGTGATTTATTTGTAATATCTTACAGAAAACAACTACTTCCCCAGCACAAGCCACGCTTGACATTGAACTACATCTGATAGATATTGTGAAAAGACTCTGACTGAAAAGGAAAGAAAAAATCTGAAAGTGAAAATTCGCATTTTCATTCAGATAACTGAAAAAAAATATGTATATATTTTTTAATAACATTCTCCTTATCTAATTTATTTAATGATTTTTTCAATGAAAACTAGAGAGAATTAAAAAAATCAGTTATCTGAATGAAAATGCGAATTTTCACTTTAGAGTCTTTTCACAATATCTATCAGATGTAGTTCAATGTCCAGCGTGGCTTGTGCCGGGGAAGTAGTTGTTTTCTGTTAGATATTACAAATAAATCACATTTTTCATTTTTCAATTTTCATGGAGAATGTTCCCCCTTTTCAACGATAAATCAGTTTTTCCATTTTTCCCAAATCCATGATACGAGTTCAAAATACACACACAAAAACTGCAAAGACTAAATAAAGCATAATAAGAAAGTCTGGCAACTGGTGCATTGCAAAATACTTGCATGTGAGTTATCAAAATTTCAAATTTCTAAACAGTGTAAAGGGGAGAACACAAAAATACCATACACTACAATACCCTTATTTGTGACGTTATCAAAAAAGTTTATTCAAAGAAGATGTATAATATTGGAAGAATATTGAATACAATATTCAAATTTGGAATCACTGCCAGGCTAGTTTAGACTTAATCAAAATTTTATTTTTCGTTCTCCCTGTATACCGTTCCGAAATTTAGAATTTTGATAACTCAAATACAAGTATTCCGCAGTGCATTTTTATGAACAATAAATTTTTCTTATAAATCGATAATAAAAAAGTTTCCCGTATGTTGCAAACACTGTATATAGTTATGACCATATTTTGATAGGCAGCCCAGTATAGGCGTATTCGCCAATTTATGAAAATTCATAAAAATAATGTTTCATCTGGTGAGCATATGGTGAAGTTCGACCTCTATTCGGCTCTTAGACTAGAACTTTTCCGCCCAAGGCTACTACAATGCTGATTCTTAGACGACTGAGATTTCTAACAAAAAATAAGTCACCGCGAGAAAACATATTTTCACATTCATAAAGCTATAGTAGATAAAATAAACTCGCGAGACTTATCAGAAGAATTTTGAGGCATTTTGAATGAAAACTTTGTCATCCGAGGTTTTTAGATACAAATTCTGAAAGTTCAGGGTATAGGCAATAAAATGGAAGGTACTCTTTGCAGAAACCTCTACTTCGATATTTTTACCTCGATTGTAAAGACATCAGTCATGAAAAGTGAGCGAACTAAAAAACAACGGCTACAGAAAAACTTGATTCAGTTAGGCCCAAGATAAATTGAGAATGAAACTCAGCTTGTCGAGCTAATTCGATAGGAAAAAAAATCGTAAAATTACATTTTTTATTTCTCGATGATCATTATTTCACCTTCGAATATCAAATACAACCACTTCTTCTGGCAATATTTGTTGAAGGATTTTCCTTTCAAACACCGTTTAGTTTACGAATTTTCAACCAAAAACAAAAGAGATATAGAGATTTTAGTCGAGCGTCGGGGTAAATCTTATGATATCCCAAGTTGTTCGCTCGGAAATCTGATAGAATGAAGTATAGCTCATTATCTCTCATAGAAAAACGCGTAAAGACTTTTTTGTATAGGTTTTCACGCTCTACAAGTTTGTCCCTGTACATATCGAAACTTTCAACCCCTTCCAAGTTATTGAAGGAAAACCGATTTTACGAGTTTTTTCCGGGAATTTTTCTTCCATATGTGTTAGAGTGCAGAACAATTTTTTTCTTAAAGTACTCCTCAAGAACGTTTCTATGGAAATTTGTGTCAGGTGAAAAACTCTGGATCTTTTGCAAATCAAGCAAATATCTAAGAACTGATTTATTTTTACATTAATTTGTTTGAAACTCGTGCGCGTAATACTTTGGTGATCTCGACAATTTTTTAACTCGGCGCCGCCTCATTAAAAAAACCGTTTTCGATCACCACCAGCATTTCGTGCACTAGATACAAAAATAACTTTTTCGAAAACTGAACTCAAATGTTGACATTTTCGTTAAAATCGTTATAATTTTTTTATTACCATATTAGTTTTAATGTAGTTTTCGAAAAAAATATTGTTTGCAACTCGAATACGAAATACTTTTGCGTTCTCGAATGGTTCCATTCTCGAACGCATAAGTATCATTTCACATTCAAGATACAAAAATATCCAGTTATATTGTAGAACGTAAAAGACTTTACCGCTGCCGACACTGTAAATAGTCCATACATGCTTAGCATCATTCGTTTAATAATTCATCTTGACAACAGAATGTAAATAGCGTCATTTACATGCCCAGGGTAATAATGACTTTGACTTTGACAAGTGATACCTTCAGCTTCATTTATATCAATTTTTAGGTTATGAGACTTTTTGAATATTATTGTTGTCTGTTTATTCGGTAACTTAGTTACGCGCACAAGCAACTTAGAATGAAATAGCGGAACGATAAATCATGAAGAAAGGGTAAGAAAACAAACTCCAATCAGCAGCGGGAAAAACGTAATAAGTAACACGGAATGTACCGACTGTTAACATCCTCGGCAAGCGACATTCCTTGTTACTTAAATAGCTATTGCGTCCTGTTTATTATTTATCATGTTGCTACGGTTATACGATAGTCAAGCAAACAATAGACACTTAAAGCTAAGCCGAAATTCCAACCGTATCCTTATCCGTATCGATCGGCGCATGCGCATACGGTGACAGATATGTGTTACGGGCTACGTATCGATACGGACCGATTCGGTATACGTATCCGGAGACGGATCTGTCAAAAATATTCACGTGATATATGATATTACATGACATTCGAAGGTTCCGTATACGTTTGGGTTGATGAATAGTTTTAAGGGCTTATTTTTCCATTAATGTAATTTGATGCGATAGGTATACGTATACGGATACGTATGCACAATTGGCTTTAAGTTTCTAATATCAAATAGATCGTTCGTTTTGGTTAAAAGACGAAATGTCAATTAACAATATCATATTCATTAATTTTTCATTCTCACATTACTTATAATGAAGTTTTCGAAAAAATATTGTTTGCAGAATATCATTCAAATCAATACAATTTATGTGTCGAGCTAAAATCTAATACTTTTTTTCCTTGTATAATAAATAACTATTTTTCATGCCTGAGAGAATATCGAATGAAGAAAAAGATTTCGATAAAAATTATCATAGTATATATTGGTGATGATATTTGTGAATGGCATCCTCGTGCATTCATGTGGAAGCAGAAGCTAGAAAACAGATTATTATATTATTGTAACGGAACATTCTCTAGAAAATGTTGGGGTTATTTTCTTTTCACATCAGTTGGCACCACAAGGTCGCATCCAACATGGCCCTAAACTAATAAAGTCAATCTTCAAAAGCGGATTAAATCTCCTAATCCAATATACCTGTATATTATAAGTAATTTACCGACTTTACTAAACTTGGTGACTTTTGAAATGATCAACTTTTGTTTATTGTACTTTTTTTTATACAATTTTTGTTTAAAGCGATATCTTTATATATTTTCCATCTTTCTTTGGTACTTTTATAACTCTTACTCTTATAACATACACTTGTTCATTTCATATATAAAGGGCCTTAATAGGTTTAGGTTTTTTGAGGTAGCTCCATGTTAGTGTTTGTATTACCCAATAGGAACGCATAATTCGTATAAATTTACGTATTCACGTTGACCCGATTTATGGTTTGGTTCTTTTGATTTTTTAAATTTACCGAGTGACAATGAGCTACACAGCTGTGTGCTTGTGACTCGTCAATCAATAAACCGATTCTGGTGAAATTTGGTACAACTATAAAATACCTTACAAATTTACACTAAACTTCAAAAAACATGTTTACTCTTCAAATTTAACATGGGAATTTAACAAAAGAATGACACTAAAAATGAAATTGAAAATATAAATGCCACAGAGAATTTTAAAATTCTCTGAAATTTTGCAAACATTTTTCTCCAGTGGTGTGTGCCAATCCGAAATTATATCCCATAACATTGTACCAAATTCCATCGGAATTTTCACCTAGTATATCTATCAGTGCAATTTCATTTGAATACTCGATCATGTTAATAATATTCTGAATGTAAAATCACATCCAATTCGACTAGGCTGTTGCTACCTATATTCAAATTATATTGTGTGTGTGACTACAATATTTTCCTCTACTTATAATTTGTGATGGAACAGCATTTATTCGAATATTTCAACAGCTGTTGACAGATTCGAGTTCCAGGATATATTATGAATGTCTTAGTTTTCAAATAGCATGCAAAACACCTCAGTTTAGGGATACCTACTATTATATTTGAGACTAAGATCAGTTATCCTTGATTTGTTGAGATGGATATAGATGTTTTGTGGAATGTGTTTGGTTCCTATCCTAAATAAACAAAATGACATGAATTGTGAAACTTTTATTTCTTTATTCACCGAACTCGTACATAATATTTGAGAGATCATAGTAAAATTAAACATTTACATTTAAAATTCAAAATTAAGTTGTTTACAACATATTCCTAACTCGGATCAAAAGCTACGACAAAACACTAAGTACTCGTTTGTCCCTTATGCACTTCCAAAAGAATTAGAATTCAATATTGCAAAATCCATCTTCTTGAACATATTTTTCATGAAAAGTTGGCAGTCTCAGTTCAATACAACATGTACTGGCGGTGAAAAATACAGCTTCTTCATACAAAAATATAATTTTTGGAGATACCGTAAATCCCCTGGGAGGTATGAAATCAGCTCCCGTCACAAAAATCAAAATATTTTTCGCCCGGGAAATACCTCTTCATGAAGGATTTTTCTTTGAGAAGGTATCACTTCCCGGACTAGTCCGATAGTATTTGGGGGTCCCTCGGGGGCCCCCATCGAGTTCTCGGTGCCGGGGGCGGCAAAGCTTCCACAAAAATGGCCCACTCGAACATGCTGAATGACAGGCTGAAGGAGATGGTGTGTGGGATTGTGCACAAAAGTCTCACTGCAGGTACGAAACTTCGAGCAAAACTTATTCCACATTACACAGACAAAATTTGTGTTTCGGAACTTGTAGGTGGCGCTGCACACGTAAAATCATTCCTTAGTGATGGCGTCTTTGTACAAGTTACAAACACGGCCAAATCAGTAACACGTTCTGCCCACTCTGCTGATGCCGATGATGATGATGAAGAATCAGCAGACACCAGTGACGAAGACATCGACTCGTAGTCGGACGTCGCTGGATCGTAAGACTCGAAGTGCACTCCACCAAGCATGATGATAGACTGGCTCATCGTGCCGCTGGTTCACGATTTGGAGTATTTCGCAGTCAGCCCCAGAGAGGGGGCTGTCTGGAAGGCACCCAATTTTATGGAAAAATGTGTCCATTTTCCATTGGATTACAAGCGATTTGTCGCATTAATCGAGCTGTTGTACTTGCTGTTGAAACCGAGCCATTTCACCAAGACTTTTCGACCCTTACGTCTAATGATTTTCTCCACTAGATAGACATCGGGGTTTTTTGTTTTTTGTAGTTTCTGTTCGTAGAAAGCGCCTTTGATTGGTCGCCCTTCCAAATCCTCCAGCAAGTACGTGATTGGTTGGGTGATTTTCACTTTGACGACTTTGAAAAGTTTCGTCGTCCAATTGGGTGTATACCCCTTCTCGAACACATGCTTGGCATTGCTAATTCGCACAAAGTCCCCAATTTTGAACTTTTTTCGGCCAGCACGTCCCGCATAATCGTACCAAACTTGTACACCTTTTCTTCATTGTCTTTGGTGACGTCACAAGGTTTCATGCCGATCGTCCGATGTTTGCGCTGATTGTAATTTTCAGCAATGTCCGGCAAAATGTCCAGCCACTTGTAGATGCCGTTCAAACTGAAATATTTCCAACGTGCGTATCACTCGTTCCGCTATGGCCGCTTTGATCTTCGTGTACGTGCTGTAGTATTTGATGTTGTACTTTTTCATAAGGGCCTGGAAACTGGCGTTGTAGAATTCAGTACCCAAATCGGATTGTAGGAACGTAGGACTCCTGTTCGATTTCGATAATATGTCCCGCATGGCTTCGGTGACGTCTCGACCACCTTTGGTCTTCAAAGGCCGCACCCATAGGTATTTCGAGAAGGTGTCAATCACCACGAGAATATAATTGTAGTTTTTATTGACTTTCGAGTATTTTTGAAGGTCGGCCAAGTCCATCTGCCACAGATCGTCGATTCCTTTGATGATGGTACTTCTGCGGGGAAATCTCTTTCTGGCCGGAGCATGGAGCTCATCGACCAATTGTTTTTTGGCTGCGGACGACGACATTTCTCCCAAACAACTGCGCAATGCTGATGCGCAGCTCCATTGTTATACTCTGAACTGAAGTCCAGAATCGTTGGCGTTCTCGACGTTTCTTCAATCTACCTCTTCAAAGTCTCGTGGTTTTTCAACGAAAGTGTCATGAATTTCATAACTCGACTGTCCAAGGCTTCGTTAGCGTGTTTCTGCGCATCCAGTTCCGCTCTGAGCTTCACTATGACGTCATCAACGTAGTTTTTAATAGGAAATTGAAAAAACTTACAGTCTAACTCCACCAAAAATTAGACTGTAAGTTTTTTCAATTTCCTATTGAATCTCACCTCCACTAAATGCAATGGATCGTCTCCGATGGATAACGTAGTTTTTGTTGACAACATCATTCGGAGTAGTTGGCGTTTCGATATTACATATTTTCACATGTTCAGCGTCAATGTTCCCGTTTGCCGTATAGTTGAGTATGACACCGGGGAAATGATAAGACTGCTGCTGAGCGCGGTGAGCTGAGAAACTTTGACTGAACTTGTTGATGCTCATGATGGAACTGTGGGGTGCGAAACGTTGACGCTTGTATTTATCGAATATAGCCTGCTTCTTTCAGCTCATTGATGATGGCCACGATCTTGTTGTCGGTAGAAGTGCTGCCAGCATCTTTGGCTGCGACGAGTGGCCTATATCTGTCAACTAGCTCATTGACGTCGTCCCAGTACACGTATTCTACAGGCTTCGTATTATATGTCAATTGATCTGGGATACTGCCGCCCATTTTCGATTGACTTGGGGGGGATCTTTGAACAGTGGGCGAATCAATTTCTCGTATTTGTATGTCTGAGACGGATTCAGCCTACCTTTCGCATCTAAATGAGCACCTGTACTCAACAAAATTTGCTTGTATGCCACCAAGTCGGGTCTCTGGTATTTGGGATTCTTGTAAAAAATCAGACTATATAATCCCGGAGTACCCTGGTATGTTTCACCGTCAATGCGAATGTCCCCCGTATCTTTGTCCAAGTCCATCAACTTGGTACCGAGTATCCATTGCGCTCTGGGTCTGTCGTAAATGGGGCCGTAAGTCACATCGATTTTGTCGGATTTTGCACGATGTTCATTCATGAATTTAGATGCTACTTCGGGGTAAACTTCGAGCAATTCTTCGTCATCCTCGTCAGATTCATCGTAGTCATCCGTGTGATAGCTTTCCTCGTCTTCCTCTTCTTTCTTCATGGTGGTGGTGGGGGAAGGGGTCCTCGATGGCGGCTCTGGTTTCTCTTCTTTTTTCACTTTCAGCCGTCGCTTAGCAGATGGCGGTAGAGGCATTGCTGCATTCAGTCTCTTCAGCGGCACCGTAATGGGTTTGAATAGTTTATTCAGCGCTTCATCCTGCTCGGATTTGCCGAGTTTCAAAGTCAAATATTTTTTTCGAACAACTTTCGCCAACTGACTGACTTGGCGTTTTCGTTCGGCTTTTGCAATTTCGGAGTCGACACGTGATGTAGTCGGCGCCATTGCTACACACAAAATGACACACTCGAGGCATTACATTTGAATATATCTGTCAAAACCCAGACGATAGCGCCCTTTCGACACATCAAAGTCTTTTTCCTTCCAACAGGTGGCGCACATGCGACGAAATTCATCGAAGGTGTAATCCGGGGAGACGTGCTTGTCGAAGGTGTGCTTCAGATTCAAATCATCTTGCCAAAATAGCACTATAATGTTGCAATTGTCTCTGATCAACTGTTTGGGTATTTTCGAGTAGGTTTGACATAAATATGCAACGTCCACGGATTTATGGCGTCCAATGGCATAAAACTCTCTGATTTTGTCTTGTTTGTCGCACGATACATCGTCCAATATGAAAATTCAGTGCCCCTTTGCCATTGACAGCTCGATAATCTCGTCATTGTCCCTGTATGGAAAGTAGCCCACTACATTGACTTGTTTCAGCACATCGTGCAACAGCTGATATTTCGGTTGGTACAGCGATTTCGAATATACGTAAACATTCTTGAAGCGTGCTCCGTTCGGGCTGAATAACAAACTCAGTACAGCGTTGGTCTTGCCACATCCGATGGGGCCACAAAATATCGCTCGGAATGAATTCGGTAGCAGGGGACCGTGTTTGCGTATTACATCATTGAAGCCGTGTTCACCAACGAAATCCAAATTGACTATTTCCAGAGCCGGCTCTTGTTGCACCACTTTCATTTTTTAGCTATACATGTGACCACAACCACATCTGGCGTTCGACTGAGAGTTTGAGTGCTTGAACGCAGCTATGTAAGTACGAGCGCAACGCCATCATTGTCATGCTAACCGTCGAACACGAAGGTCGTGGAGTGGTGAACTCTGTGATAAATCGTCTGCCGTTCGTACCTAGTACCAAATTGCAGGAGAAGTTGGCACGTGGAGACGCTGGTGTGAACCCCCTAGACGCTGCAGATCCCACGATATGGCATACTCGCAAAGCAACTCTCTGGACGATAGACACAAGGCTGACTGGGTGCTGAAAAATCGAGCTTGGGAACGTGTCAAGTCCAAAGACGCGAAAGTAGGCAACTATGAAGGCGAAGTGTAATTTGGGCATGGGCATGAATGCTTCTGGTGCAAAACGTCCAAGGAAAAAGAGGTCGTTCAAGAAGGATGTGGTCTCGAAAATCGCCAATCATCTGCGGAAGACACTGAAACCTGACCAACTGAAAGATATGAGTGCAAAGGCTCTGCGAAAATCGTCGTTGGTAACACTGCGTGCAGCCCGAGCCCAAGTCAAAAAATTGGGTGGTCGCAAAAACATCAAAGTGCCTCGAATAATACCTTTCGAAGCAAAGAGTGGAGGTTTGCTGCCTTTGCTTCCCATCTTCGCAGCTTTGGGAGCACTGGGATCGTTGGCTGGTGGTGCTAGCACCATAGCCAGGACCATTATCTCCTCGAAAAACGTCCAGAAGAAATTAGAGGAAGAGAAGCGCCAAATACTGCGATGGAGAACATCGGAAAGCAGGGATCTGGCTTGTTTATGCGCAAAACAAGTCGCGGAGGCTATGGTCTTTTCCTCAAGACGTTTGCAAAAAACTCCCAGTAAACCTACCCAATAGCAAGCGACCTTTGTACGATGTGGACTTGGTCAAGTATGCCAAACACTTGAAATTTCCTAACTTCATTGGGGTTTTCATGCGCGACAACCTACCTCATTCTACGCCCATGTACAAAGAGTGCGGCATTGTCAATCTGGACTCGATAAAAATCGTGGAACGCATTGGGTAGCTTACGTGAAAAGAGGACTTCGTGTGAAATACTTTGACAGTTTCGGCAATTTGAAACAAACCGCCAGTGGAACTCGTACGATATTTGAATGGTGGTGGAAATATGACAATCTCCTATAACAACGATCGCTATCAGACATTCGATCAAGCTTTGCTCCGCCAATTCAATTGGACGAAGACAGCACTTACGGCTTAGCTTTGATCGGTTTTCATTCGTACAACAGCATACCGAATATAACCAAAGGGAAATTCTATTACTTTGCCAACGGAGCGCCATCTCTTAGCACCATCAACATACCAACTGGCTGTTACAAAATAAGCGATATTGCCAAGTTCATTCACAAACACATCGACAAACCGAGAGAGGCGAAGAAGACGAAGAGAGAAGTGGAGATTGACAGAGACAACAACGCTAAGGCAGCAGTGTTCTCTCTCAAACCCAATACCAATACGCTACAGTGCGAAATTTACAGCAAGTACCACACCATAGACTTCACTCCAGAGGACTCTATCGGACGATTGTTGGGTTTCTCACTTCGAATGCTTCCAGCTGGAATTGTTCACGTGTCTGACCTGCCCGTCAACATAGTTAAAGTGCGAAAAGTTCACATTGACAGTAACGTCACTTTTGGTGCTTTCTTCAACAACCGACCCTCCCATACAATATACGAGTTAGCCGTTCGGGAAGATCGGGTATAGTGACCACCCTGCTAGGTTATACTTGTTACGCAGACGCAGATTCTAGATACTTGGCCACTGCCGGATGGACATATCCAGGTGGAGCAATGCGCAACGACGGCTCCTTCGCCATGTGGATTCCACTTAAGCATCTGTTTTGGCATATTCCACGACTACAGATTTGCCACAATCGGAAGACATTCGTTTGGTGAGAAGCAGAAACGATAACAACCACAGCCGCCCTGACGATCAATAACATCGTGCTCAAAGTGAAAAACGTCATTCCCAATGACGACATTCGCTTGCAGCTGCTGCAATCCATTAAGACTGATAAACCTGTGGTCATCTTATTCCGCAAGTGGGAAGTGCACGAACTGCCTGCACTCAAGCCTGGTTCCACCAAAGAAATATGGTCTGTCAAAACTTGTACGGCATTGGAGAGTCCTCGATTCGTCATTGTCGCCTTCCAAACGAATCGAATGGACAACATCGAACGAGAGTCCAGCTACTTTGACCACATGGACATCAGGGACATACGTATTACGTTGAATAGTGACAATTATCCGCATGAACGCATGCGCTTGCAATTTGACAGGAACAACTTTGTGGAAGCTCATCGCGCCTATACGGAATTCTACCCAAGCTATGCGAATTGTTCCCAGAAACGCCCTCTGCTGGATTACGATGCATTCAAGGACCGAGCCGCCATCTTCGTAATCGATTGCTCACGGAGAGCGGAATTCATGAAATCGTCCACCGTCGATGTCAAACTTGACATAGAAGCCACAGTTGGGTTTCCAGCCAAAAGTCGTGCATATTGTGTAATTGTGCACGATTTTATCATAGAAGACTTGCCGTTAAGTGAGATCGTACGTCGTCTGTCATAAGTCACAAACCTTCATCTGTCATATGCCAGCGAAATCAACGGGGGAGCACTGGTTGAATGCGCTGGAAGTAAGCAAAAGCCAAAAATAGGAAACAAGAAGAGTCCTCTCCCCGCACAAGCATAGACAGGTTTGCCGCTGCCGCCAGCGCAGTTCACAGTCAGACTTCCACGATGAAACTTGTAGCGTGCGATAAAGGTTTCACCATAGCCGGTGAGTTCCAGCCAAAAGAACTCGCAATCACCGACGGTCAGTGCACGAATCACTGCGTTTTCAAACCGGGGATGCCGTTCCGAGCCCTCAGGAATCATCACGGAATGCCATATTCCGCCGGCTGTATCAACTTGGCGGAGTCCCTCACCGAAGTGCTCCAGCTCATAGCAGAAGCCGATTTGGTCTATGTCAAAGGCAGCCAAAAATATGATTTTCTCATGAAACACGTGGACACATTAACTTCAAAGAAACCTCACATCGTCGATATTGGGGCCACCACCAACAGCACGCTACAAGTTCCATCATTCGAGAAAGTGTCTCCGCTGTGCCTCCACCATACCGCCGCAGCATCCAACGGAGTTCACTGTGCCCTAAGACATTGCTTTACGGTGTGGTCATGGGTATCGAATCAATTGATATGGAAGTGGATGGCCCCACCAACAGCAACGGTGTCCCCGGAGACTCCATACAGCGTCACCAAACAATCTAAGAACATTGAAGTGCGAAATAGCTGAATACGAGCGCAAAATAGAGACTTTCAAGCGATTCAGTAACATAAGTATTGACGATGGCAAATTCCAAACCAACTCCGAACGTTCTGAGGGCCGAAACGACAGCTCACCGCCGCCGCTGAAGAAACGACGTATTGATATTTAAATTTTTTATATGTATTGTGATTATTATTATTATTATTATGTATCAATAGATGTATTAAACGAATTTTCTGGAATTTCATTTTGTTGGATGAATGAGAACGAGAGAGAGATAGTATATATTTCCATCTTATTTCATTTTTGCGGGAAATGTGCGCGATTCAAAAAATATACGAGAGAGACATTTCGTGTGTTTGTTTCAATAATTCAATCTCACACACACACACCCACACACGAAATATCTTCCGAGAAATTTCTCTGAGAGTGTGTCGGTGGTGAGTTGTAGGCACTGATGAATATGTGCGTATTTTTCCTATATATTGCACAATGTTTATCAGTGTACACCGAACTACCGCCATTTTTTTCTCTCTCAAGGTGTAAGTGAGGTGTACACTGATGAATATATGTGCGTATTTTTTTTCTATATATTCATGTGACATACGCAATGTTTATCAGTGTACTCCGAACTACCGCTATGTTGACAGGCTACGTAATTTCATGTTCTTTGTGAGTTTGGCGCTGATCTACCAGTTGGGTGATTCATTCTACAAGTTCCTGATTTTAATCAAGCAGAGATACGCAATTGCCAATGAAGATGAAAATACTTATATCACTTATGGTACTGATGTGTAATTTTCAAGCAAAAACATAAATGATCTTCCAATGTATTTTGCATTTTTATTTCAATTCTCAACACAAACAAAACAGTCTTGAATTCCTCGAATTTGTTCGTTTATTCAACTCTCTCGAGTCGAGAGCTACGTGACAAACCGTAAATAACTTTGGAAAAATCACCAAATATTGCGTTTCATTTTAATTCCAACAAATAGGTCTCTCCTCCGAATAACTTTGAATCTTGAATCCCCCCCCCCTCCGCCCCGCCCGCCGCAGCTAACCGCGTCATTCTCAAAGACAAAGACAGAAAAAAACCCGATGAGTTAGAGAGTAACACTGTGAGCCTCGAAACTACGAAATTCCTGGAATTTCATCTTGTTTATCAATGACGAATATCCGTTGCCATTGCACACGACCCCAACATTCTACGCCATTTCCATTATGGTTCTCACGCTATTTCCCAGAAACTCGTCTGGACAACATGCTTATCTCAACAAACGCTGCCTCTTAGCGTAAACAACAACCAATGGCAAGGTCTTGTCACCGGTGCCAGCGTCACATTACTAAAATTGACAAAAAACCAAAATCGATATATCTCGGCCCCCGGCGCTCCAGCGCACCCCATCTTCTCTGGGGACGTTCCTCGCCCACGCCCCCAGCCCCCCGCACTTTTTCCCAGCCGATCCCACATTTCTATACAACTACGGCGACACGAAGTTTAACTGATGAAATTTCGGCCCCCTTGAGCTTTAGCGCGCCCTCTCTTCTGTGGGGACGTTCCTCGATGGGGCCCCCGGCCTGCAGCACCAGCTCCGGCGCCGAAAACTCAATGGGGCCCCCGCGGGAGGCAAAAGTCACTAGATTTTGACATCTAGTGACAATTGGGCTCTAGCGTGCCCCCTCTTCAGTGGAGACGTTCCTCGGTGGGGCCCCCGGCCTAAATACACCGCCCCCGGAACCGAGAACTCGATGGGGGCCCCCGAGGGACCCCCAAATCCTATACAACTATGGCGGCACGAGAAAAATGCCGCCGTAGTTGTATTGTCTATCTACTAGTACGTACTTCCCGGACTAGTCCGGGAAATGCTCGAATTTTATTATAAATATTAATATAAATAAGAATCAGAATGTTTCTGTTCAATTTCAATATTTAATATTTAATGCAAATAACAATTGATATGTTCGAAATTTTCTTCTACAAAGAAATATAATAAATTAATGTGTCTTGATTTGTTATTCCACACGGTTACCGAAAAAATTACGTATGCAACACGTCCGAAAACCGTTTTTCCTAGAATCTTGTCCACTCGTCCAAAAAAACAGTGTTTTCCGGACTTGTTACGTAAATTACTATTGTAGAGTTGCAGAACCTTTTCCATCTGTGTATTTATGGGACGAATAAACTGACAGGTGCTTATAGGTATTCAAAAGTGGTAAAATGTAAATAATCGTGCCCTTCGTATTGGTAAATAAACAAGCCCCATATAATGGGATAAGCATGAGTAAGCCATTACAGGCGAGCAGAAAATTGACAGAAGAGCTTCTAGGGAGGCCAAGGGCCAAGGTATATAGTTCTACTTCAGGTTTATACTGTTTACACTGCGGCACATTAATACCTCTTGCACTTGCTGCTCGTTATTCGAATCTTAAGAAGTATTTTGATACACTAAACTTCAGTAAACCAAGAAAACGTTAATTATTTACTAGGTACTCAAATCACACGTTCTTTAATGACGACTTGGTTTATTTTCCTCTTCCCAAAAGTGTATAATTTTGACAGTAGATGTCGCATGCTTTGCTCGTTTTCGCGAATACAAACAATGATCTAACCTCAAAAATCACTTAGTTTTATTATGTTGGCAGGTTTGAAATTACTGCCTCAAACATTCATGTAAAAAGGCATGGTATAATAATAGTGCCCGTCATTTTGGGCGTAGTGTAATAACGGTATAAGCCTTCACTTTCAAATATTAAGAGCAGTTTTATAGTGATCTAACGGTTTGAAGCGTTTTCAGATGTATTTAAAAGCTGATGCAATGGTGACGTCATATACGCAGCTGTTTAAAATGATTTCAAACCCAGTGTTACCAATGTGTGAGAAATTCCCCAAAATGTGAGGATTGGGATGGTGCTGGGGAACTCATTGGGGATTGAAAAAATGTGAGGATTTTGTGAGGATTTTGAAATTGGAATTGGCATCAATTAATTTTGAGAATAATCAGTAGACGATAAAATTCAACAACATTCAGCTCATACATGGAAACGTAAACGGTAAGTGTTACGGTTAACGTGATCTTTGCCCTTAATAATTTAAGTTAATTAATAAATAACTTAAGTGTTCTATGGTCCATCGTTCTGGAACGGTGGTTCTGTAATATGTGATGTGATGTGAGGATGTGACTGACATATGAGTGTAATGAGTTCCTATATAGAATATTTGTTTTGTTTTTAATTATATTGAAGAATTTTTATTTTGGCTACCTAACAGAGTTTATATAATAAATAATATATGTATAATTATTTGTTTGTATTCGTTTATTTTTTGTTTCTAGATTATACTGATGATTTTTATAATTGTATTCGTTTACTTGAACACCTGAATAAAGAAAACATGAGAAAATTGATAATGTTTAAAACCCGTAGATAAAATTGTCACATTTGAGAACTAAAAGGGATAGGTAGAACTTTATAAAAAACATCACAGTTTGCTGCTTAAGGATGGGTTTTATTTCGTACTAATCATATTAATTTTCTAATTCAACTGAAATAAGAGAATACTATTATTCACTTTCTCATTTCTCATGTTGTTACTTCGATTGTTAAGTAAGAATGAAAACCTCTTGGATCGCATTTCTCAGCACAAACTCAATAAACGACTTTATTGATCATGATGCCATGATAATAAAGGATTATGTGAGGATTTTTAAATTTTTCATTGGGGATTTTGGGGATTTGTTAGGCAAATTTCGGGGAATTTAATAATATTGGATTGGCAACATTAATCAAACCGCAGTTGCCCTTGGCCAGTGGCCAAGGCCATATGTATGTATTTGAACCACGATTTTGACAGCAATGACAGTCGAGTAACAATATAACGTCGATTTCAGTTCAAATACTCATTATACAGTGTGTCCCACTTTGAGCAGCCTCACCCTCGTATTTTCTTGACAGTAAAGTGATTTCAAAATTTGTTTTTTATTACATATAGTACCCAGAAATATCTACCTTCAGGTTGTTGAAATATTCGTATATCCACTTTCCACGGCTACCTACGACCAATTGAAAAGTGAAAAATTGGGAAAAACATACTAGGCATTTTTTTATCGCAAAAATAACACCAGGATCTGTTTCAGAACACCGTAAAACCCCCAAATTTCAGTGAAAATTCATTAAAATATACAGGGTGTCATCTGTAACTAACAACATTTTTTATTTGTTACTCATCCGCAATGTTTGGTAGTTTTCGATTTTTTCCTTGGTCACGAAGTACCTGAAAATGTTCAAATAATGCTGTAGGGAATGTTCCAATATTACTTTTTCATGGCTACCTACGACCATATTGAAAATTGGGAAAAATATACCAGGGATTTTTTTATCGCAAAAATAACACTATTCCAGAACACTTGAAACCCTCAAATAGCAGTACTTAATTATTTAAAATATACAGGGTGTCACCTGTAACTGACATAGTATTGATTTTTATTCATCCGTAATGTTTAGTTGTTTTCGATTTTTTTCCATAATCACTAATTACTTAAGAATGTTCGAATAATGTAGAAAATATTCAAATATTACTTTTTCATGGCTAGCTATAACCAGTCGAAAAAGTGTGGAACACACATCAAGGACTTTTGTAGCACAAACGTAACAGCGGATTCTGGTTCAGGAGACCCTAAAATTCTAAGACCCCAATTCTTGAATCATAAAAATATACAGGGTGTCATCTATAGCTGGGAGAATTGATAACGCTTATTCATTCGTAGCGTTTAGTTGATTTACAAAATTTCTTCTCGAGTCATAAAGTACCCAAAAACGTTCAATTGATGCTGTACAAAATACCAAATATAACTTTTTGATGCCTAGATATAATCAGTTGAAAGTTGAATTATAAAGGAAAACATACTGAAGATTCTTTTGTCTCCGAGCTAACACCAAATTCTGGTTTAGAACACCATAAAGGCCCCGGATCATGAAATTACATAGGAAGTCATCTGTAAACGGAAACATGTCTAACTCTTTATTAAATAAATTTTGTTGCTAGTTTTACAGATGACACCTTGTATATTTTAATGATTTAAGTAATTAGATCTGAATGATTTAGATTGTTTCGAACCACAATTTGGTTTTGTGATGAAAACAAGCTCTGAAATAGTTCCCAGTTTTCCTATTTCTGAATATTATAAATAAAAATATAATCACGAGTATCATCATTTCTTTCACAAAACTAACACCGGATTCTCGTTCTCAACAAGCTTAACAAGATTTATGAATAAAAAGTGAGATATGTTACCATTGACAGGATGATATCCTGTATAATTTCATTACCCGGGCAACGAATTCTGGAGGTTTTGAGGTATATTCTGAACCAGGATATGTTGTCTCGGTAATAGAAGGATGTTTATCATAATTTTTCAATTTTCAACTGGTCATAAATATCAATTAAATATTTTGGGTGCTTCTTGATTGAAAAAGAAATATTCAGAAACAATTCAGCATTACGGATAAATAAAAGTTATCAAATTTGCTAGCTACAGATGATACCCTGTATATTTTTAGATAAGTATTGAGGTGGGGATTTTGCTTAAGGTATCCTTAATGTATTTTTCCCATTTTTTCGTCTCTCAACTCGTCATAGCAAGCCATGAAAAAGTAATATTTGGTTATTTTCTATAGCAGTAATTGAACATTTCAGGTACTTTGTTACTATAGAAAAAAAAATTAAAAACAATCAAAGATTACGGATGAAAACAAATTGAAAATGTTGCTAGTCTGTAAGACACCCTGTATATAGATCTGGGGGTTTAAGCATGTTCTGAAGCAGAATCTGATGTTAGTTTCGAAGTAAAAAATCTTTTAGTATATTTTTCCCAGTTTTTCACTTTTCAACTGGTCATAGCAAGCCATGAAAAAGTAAAATTTGGGTATTTCTTATACTCAGCATCAATTGAACACAATCAGGCTCTTTGTGACAAAAAAAATCGAAAGCAACCGATCATTTCGGATGAATAAAAATTAATAATGTTGCTAGTAACAGATGCCAACCCGTATATTTTAATGATCTAGGGGTTTTAGGGTATTCTGAAACAGAATCTGGTGTAATTTTTGCGATAAAAAAAATGCCTAGTATGTTTTTCCCAATTTTTCACTTTTCAGTTGGTCGTAGGTAGCCGTGGAAAATGGTTATAGGAATATTTCATCAACCTCAAATTAGATATTTTTGGGTAATATATGTCATGAAAAATAACTTTTGATATCTCTGTACTGTCAAGAAAATACGAGGGTGTGGCTGCTCAAAGTGGGACACACTGTATCACACTCTCGCTGCTCCACCTCTAACTACACAATGACGAACGATGAATAGGCCATGAAGCTCAGCTTACAAAGGCGGAGTACAAGTAGGACATATTTTAACAACTTGATTTACAGTTGTAAATTTAAATTTGACTGATTTACAGTTGCAACTGTGAATCGGCACTAATTTACAGTTGCAACTGTAAATCAGCCCAATTTACAGTTGCAACTGTAAATTATATAAAAAATATACCTTTTAGAATGGCACTTCCAAGCTGTCGTACTAATGAGTGAATAACAAAAGACATAATTATGAGAATATTCAGAACAGAATGGTATATTGCTAGACTATTTCACGAATCAAGTGCCTTTATTATAAATACGAACAATCGTCCCCCTTATCATGTAGGAGCGAATCTGATTTCTGAATATATTATATATTTCAAAATATAAGTTATTATTTTGAAATATACCATATTGAGATCTACAGGGCGATTAAATTGTCATCCATTTTCGTTTTTTCTCTCTCTCTCCTGTAAAATATTCAGAAATCAGATACGCCCCTACTTGTTAAGGGGGACGAATTTATCACAATCATAAACAAAAAATTATTATAATCATCAATATAATATTTTAGTTGACAATACAGCTACAATTATTATAGATCATACTGTCAAACTTTGTTTTGCCATGGTTGCGTCGTTGAAAATATCAAACCAGATCTTCCCATCTGAACTGAAAGACAGCTGGTTTCGCGATTACACTAGTTGTTCACGATTCGTCAGATAATGTGAGAATTTTAAGATGAGTGAAAGAGTCAAGTCGGTGTTTTGATGATTCCATATAATACTTAGTATAATACTTAGTTCTATACATTTCGACGCCAATTACGAAAAAAAAATTGAGTTTAATTTTATCTATGTATTCTTGAAATTGTCTAATCGAATACATCTTCAAAATACAGACTTTTCAGTGATATAATACCTCGAGAGCATGAAATGGCAACATTCACTTTGTTGACAGTGCGAAACACTAAATCGAATATACCACGTCGTCAAGGGTAACTAGGTAGAATTCGCAGTCGCAATTGGCCACTTCAATGATGAGTTGTATAATCGAAAAAAAAAATTCACTTTGCAGCCACGAGAACGGTACTACTTAGAATTTGATTAGTTTATATAATTTGAGGAAAATTATCAAAATACTGTCACTTTGTCAGTCACTCAAAGAACAAATGAAAGGTAATAGTATATTGTAATACCTAGGCGGTAAAGTGGCATTTCTCCTGGCCTCTTCTTGAGGCCTGAAAAAGCACTTTACTGTCGTGGTTTAGAAATAATTTTTATCCTACACAATAATTGTTGGTAACATTTTTTCCTAAAAAAAAATTATTTATTGAAAAATGACAAGTTAACTTCAAACAAACATCAAATATGGCAACTCATGATTTGATGAATTTATTACAATAACAATTTATTTTTATACTGACGTTTAATGGCCTCGCCACTTAGCGTGAAAATGTAAAATTTATTTTCCCGGCTAGCCGTAGAAAATGTAACTTTCTCCTCTCCGTAAAGCCGGCCCAATTAAACTTTCTCACAGTGAAGAATAAAAAAGTATTTTTATCTGCATTTTATCGGGATATTATAACTGAAAATTCCCGAGGGCTTCAATGCAGACAATAGTAAACTACCGTGTGATAGACTCATGGTACACTTCTGTTTTCTCCGTTCTTTCTCTATCAATATTTTGAACATTGAATATGTTCACTAGGCGGCACTTTCTGACATATTTGAAAAAAATATGCATCTTCCGGTTTTTCCGGAAATGACATCAACTTTCGATTTCCAAATGGGACACCCTGTATATTGATACATGATCGATATTGCTATTTATTTTATTCATAAGCTTAATGAGTTCCTTATGATCAGCCCTAACCGATCATGTATTGATATACAGGGTGTCCCATTTGAAAATCGAAAGTTGATATCATTTCCGGAAAAAACGGAAGTCGAATTGTTTTTTCAAATATGTCAAAGAGTGTCGTCTAGTGCACATATTTAATGTTCAAAATTCCAGAATATGCCTAGAGAAACAACGGAGACAACGGGGGTGTACTAAGAGTCTGTGTCACACGGTATAAACTGCATAAATAAATTTATAGTTTAATACAATTATCAAGGTGAATGCACGAAGTATTCCGACTGGTCATCCTTTTCCATCACATTGAGTATTACTTCTGATTAGAAACCCACAGTCATTTCTTACTGCGGTATTCGTTTATACTTTATACGGGGCTTAACCGTTCACATGTTGACGAATGATAGAACATCCAGATATTTCGCATGAATATGAATAAGGTTCACCCGACTGGTCATCCGACTGGTCATCCTTTTCCATCACATTGAGTATTACTTCTGATTAGAAACCCACAGTCATTTCTTACTGCGGTATTCGTTTATACTTTATACGGGGCTTAACCGTTCACATGTTGACGAATGATAGAACATCCAGATATTTCGCATGAATATGAATAAGGTTCACTGATAATATAATTAGACCTTAGACTGTAACACCAAAACATAGTCGATCTCTTTGATGAAATTCAATAGGCATTTATTATGCTCTGCTTATATTACGTGAGTTACGGGTGTGTTTATATGGAAGTGAGACAAATTTAAGTTTTTCAGAACTACATTTTTTTCAGACAGAAACAAGCTAACTAAACAGTAAACCGGATATTCCATGATTATGAATTTTGCTTTCTACTATCATTTTTCAGAAGGCTGTTACTAGTCTTCCGCTAAATGGGTCAATAAAATAAACTAATCGTCAATAACCAGATGAATAATATATTTATTCATCCAGTAATACTATAAATACTTTCCAAATTTCATATAGTTATTGTTATTACGAATTAGCCATAACTATTACATGAATGTGAAAGGTAAACTGAATAATCCCCCCCCCCCTTCGACCTCCCTGATTTCCAGCCACCCCCACTAAAATATTTCCATAGAAATCCCTACTTGCAATTCTTCAATGAATATCTGGTAAAAATGGTGATATTAATTATATATTGAATATGGTGGATCAACACAAGTGATTCATTATCAATATCATTCTGGTTGAGATGACTATGCATGGGGGTTTATTGGGAAATTGACGGGAGGTAGCCATTTTTCATATATTAGAAATGTTTATGATTTATTTATGATTTTCCTTCGTTCATGAAATATAGTCCCTGGTAATTTTCTGAATTTCCCCTCCCTCTTCTTCCCTTCTTCATAAATCAACTAATTTAATATTATTTTTGCAATATCATGGATGGTGGGTGATATCAAGTCACATGAATAGTTGCCAAAACCGTTATAGCAGGTGATTTGAAATATTTATTTTTTTCTGTGCTCATATTATTTTGAACACGTTTCAGAAATTTATCATGAACGAAGTTTCCATCGCTTGTCAACCCCCTAATTAGCCCCATGCACCGTCACCCTAACCAGAATAATATTGATGATGAATCACTTTTGTTGGTCCACCATGTTGAAATATAATTATTAATATCAGGAGATATAACAGGTAGAGATTTCATTCCATGAGTCATTTCAGTTCTACTTTCATATCCTAGGAACAGTTATGGACAATTCGTAATAATTATATAGTTTTGTCCATTCTGTTGCATTTGAATTGTCACCCTGTATATGGAAAATTAAATACTATGGTAGAGGCAATCATATGAACCGTCATGTACTTGAAGATCCATACTTTCTGAAAAAAATTGCAAATTCTAACCGTTTGTTTTTCCGTTTCAACGGATGGAGTGAAAATCAAAACTATTATGGTAGGTATTGGTATTTACATTTCTATCATGCTGTATTGCAACATTCTCTATGAGATATTTTTGTCAATTCGAATGGAAGCACTCATGAGCTACAACTTAGATGGGATAAGTTCATTTCTAAGAAAGTTGAGTTTCGAATTTGAATAAAATAATCAAATCGATGTATACTACCCAAAATAATAATAATCGATTTTTTGACACCCTGTAGATCGAAGCCTCGAAAAGTAGTCATAGGATCGATCTGGACATTGAACTACGTAATGAGGATCCCAGGTTCTACAACATATTAAATATGCAGGGTTTTAGGGGGTTTTAGGATAGCGATGTAGTCCAGTAACCACAGACTCGGGACATGACTTCTTGACATCATGTGTCGTAAGAAAAAAAAAATGATTACGAATAAATTAGGGGTGTAACATGAACACGACACGACAGGGCCGAAAATTATGTTTGTCATAACTTTACTAAAAATTATCTTAGAAGGGAAAGAGAAAGTGTATATCGTTCCTGAAGACTTCTACCTTCCCATGCAAATATAACATGTGAGTATCTGAGTACTTAGAATGTGTTTGTCCCACTTCGCCTAACCCTTCTACGATATTTACAGAGGATCCGAAAATCATGGATATTTTAGTCAATATGGAATTATTATACTGAAGTAGGAACCAGTACTCTCTTTGGACCATATTATGCAACGATTTAAGACTAGTGAGACAAGTCTCACTTATACATGCCAAAGAAATAACTGGGTTTTACTCCTGGTTTAGTTTTCAACTCACCCATAATCCCGGCATTTTCTTCAGTAAATGTTGAAAATAATCTCTTATACATATCCTACATGAAAAATAAAGTATGTAATTTCAAGCTTGCACTTCCCAAAAGTGTTATTAAACACGCAGAATAGAAATAAGCGATCATTTTCAACATTTATTAAAGAAAATGCCGGTTTTATGGGTAATATTGAAAATGAGGCAGGAATAAAACAAATAGACTACATGCCTGCATAACAACACTATGCCGTCAATTCTGGGTGGAGCATTTGAATATAATAATAATAATTTTTCATCTGAAGAAGTGCTTCTCGGACAAAATATTCTTGTACGGCATTCTTCTCGTTGGGTAGATTATGAAATAATAATATCCTAGAACGTATTGCCGTACAAAAAGAATGAGACCGAAAGCCAGGAATTTTTTTGAATTTTCAAAATAAAAAAAAATCCTGGCTTCAGGTCCCATTATATTTGTACGGCAGTAGGTTCAAGAAGATTATTATTTCATAATCTACCCAACGTAAGGAATGTTGTACAACAATATTTTGGATTAAAAATGATTACTATTATTATTATAGTCAAATGCACCACCCAGAATTGGCGGCATAGTGCTTAAAGTTATTTTTTCATATATACTCTATTTCAAGAATAACGTAGAGTAAATTATCATAAGAACTTAGGCATAATCCATAGGAATTTACTATACGTTATTCTTGAAATGAATTGATTATAGCATCATCGTTCTGTACATGTTTCATGCTGGGCCAGTTGCCCCCCCCCCCCAAATTGTTATGCGGGCTGTAGTCTAAAAGTCATACTATTTTTGATTCATTGAATATAGTCCAAAGAGGGTATGGGTTGCTGCCTCGGTTACTGCTTTAGTATAATTATGGCAGCTTAACTAAATTATTCATGATTTTCGGATCCTCCGCCGTGAAGTGTAACAAATCAAATTTTTTGTACTTAAATAGTCACATGTTTTTGCATGATAAGGTAAGAGTCTTCAGAAACGATATACAATTTTGTTTCTCCTTCTCTGACCATTTTTAGCATCAGAGTAATGACAAATAAAATAGGTAAATATTTGGTTTACTGGAAATCTGTTAAAAAAAATTGAACATCGCGATTTTGTGCCATTAGGCGATTCATATGGTACCATTTTTGTTTTGTGGAAATGCGCTGTTGTCAAGTTGACCTCTTCGGATTACTGGAAATCTGATGTGAAAAAAACAATTGAACGCCGCGATTTTGTACAAAGCAAACTGAGTTGAAACTGCGTGAATTTATTTTTTTGCTCGCAATTGACACACAAACCTAACCTGAGCAAGCTAACTTAGCTTGCGAGTCAGTCGAGAATGCATGAATTAGTTTTTCGCTCGCAATTGACACACAAACCTAACCTGAGCAAGTTAACCTTGCGAGTCAGTCAAAACTTGGCAACAGCGCATTTGCGCAAAACAAAAATAGTTCCATTAGAATTAGTTGGGGGTCCACAATGGCAACGTTCAATTGTTTTTTTCATATCAGATTTCCAGTAATCCGAAGAGGTCAACTTGGCAACAGCGCATTTCCGCAAAACAAAAATGGTTGAGCTTGGTTGGAAATTGGCTGAGGACCCACAATCGCGACGTTCAATTGTTTTTTCCATATCAGATTTCCAGTAAACCAAAGTTCAGCCATAAAATATTCGGCTTCGCCAGAACCTGCAGTGACGGGTAAGCGTAATCCAGAAATTTGATGTCGGCGGTTTAATCACGTTTTCTGAGAAAACGAGCGCATTTCGTAAGAAAGCACTAGAAATCATTCTTGTGGAGAATTGAACTATCTTTCACCTTGTCAAATTTTGTTTTTGATAAACCATATACTTTCCAAGATTACATCAAAAATAGATTTTTTTTTTTAAAGAACACAAAGTCGTTTCCAAAAAAACTTGGTCTTCTACTTCAAGCATGGACTATTAACTTATCAAAAATATATTTATTTATTTTTAAACGAAAAAAATGTTTTGTTCCACGCTGGAATTTTGGTAAGGTGAATGCGGGTAAATGTAATAACGGGGCAATTGGAATAGTGAATCATATATTTAGTTCGAATTGGTAAATATATCCGACATCTAGCGTACAGTCACCCTAATATCATCGTTCATCTATTCTACACTAGAGGAGCCTTGACATTCATCGCACTACTGAGCACGCCATTGTTGCGCGTAAGTCGTATTCATAACCTGAAATACGAATACGAACCGTTAATTTCGAAAATTGTGTTTTCATAGTTTAAACTCGGTAAGTAACCGTTTTATTATGCCTATATACTCATTTCATACTGTACAATGTATACGTTATGAAAATTAGGAGGATATTATTTTGTAGAAGGTTATTTGAAGTTACATCACATTTACCCCTGTGAAAATGAGTATGGGGCAAATGTGATACTTACTATAAGGGTTAATGTTGATAATAGTAACACAATTGGCCCGTTATGTATCACAATTACATCAGTTCATACTAAAGTACTTAACAATCTATCATTATGGTTTTGTTTCAGCAGTTGTGTTCATCATGGTCCGCAATTACAAAAAGAAGGGGGCTAAGCCAGTATATACAGAAGTTGATCTTCAAAATGCAATCATAACAGTGAGAGCAAGGAGGCAGAGTATGTACGCTGCATCGAAAGCATTCAATATTCCATATTCTTCACTGTATGCTCGATCTAAAGGATTAAGAGGTAAAATAAGTAAGAGCAGAGGGCGCCCGACTACTATTCCACGTGATGAAGAAATTAAGTTAGCGAATGGGATCAGGACACTTGAAAAGTGGGGATTTGGGTTGAGCAGGCGTGAAGTTCTGGAGCTTGTTGGGTCTTATGTCAATAACAATGGTATTGTTAACAATTTTAAGAATGGTATTCCTGGTGAAGAATGGTTTCTTGAATTCAAAAAGAGACACCATTTGAGTCTTAAAGTACCACAAAATGTGGAATATGCCAGAAAAAAAGCATTGGATCCTTTCACAATTCATAATTACTTTTCACTCCTGAAATCTACGCTAGATGAACTGAATCTACATGATCAACCATCGCAAATTTGGAATTTGGATGAGACAAGCTTGTCAATAGATCCCAGAAAAAGTAAAGTGGTAGGTGAAATTGGAAAGCCGTCGTCTAGAACAATAAGTAGCCCTGGAAAAGAAAACACGACCATACTAGTAATGGGTAACGCCGCAGGAGGAAAAGCTCCACCCTTAATAATATTCAAGGGTCGACATCTGTGGGACAAATGGATTGCTCCTGAAGAAGTGACCTACCCTGGGACCGTGTATGCAGCTACTAAAAAAGGATGGATGGAGAGTGACGTCTTTCGAAATTATTTCATGAAAACTATCATCCCAGCCTTGGGTGGTAGAAAGCCCGCCTTGATAGTCTATGATGGTCACAGCACTCACATTGATCCGGATATAATAGAAACTGCTATCAGAGAAAATATAACAATTCTCAAACTTCCACCTCATAGTTCCCATTTGCTACAGCCACTGGACTTGTCAGTGTTCAAGTCCTTCAAATGTAAATGGGATGCAAAACTGATTGTGTGGCAAAGACAACATGTGGGACAGAAGTTGCCAAAAAATATATTTTCACAATTTTTATGTGAAACGTGGCAATCTATAAGCCCGGAAGTCATCTCGAATGGTTTCAAGAAAGCAGGAATCCACCCATTGAATAAGGAAGTTATTCCCAAAGACTCATATGCTCCAGCTGCCTTGAAACGATTTGAGGAACATATCAGCAATATGCCAAACGGCGAGAGTAATCAACCAGAAGCCTCAAAATCACAGGAAAATACCGTTCTCAACAATGAAGTAGAAGATATTGCGTCTCCACTTCCAATGAATGAAACCAATGTGACCGAAAATGACCCTACTGCTGCAACTTCTGTGCTTGAACTGCCACAAAAACAAAATATTTCTTTCGAGAATCTCTTATTAGCAACTATTAGGCAAACTCCGGTGATTGACAAAAAACAAAAAAGAACAAGGGTTTGTTTTGGTTCAGAGGTACTAACGACGAACGAAGTTTTGAAACGACTAAAAGAAAAGCAAACTGAAAAAACGAACGAAACCAGCTCGAAGATACAAAAAAAAAACAAAATCCAGGAAAACATCAGATTGGAGCTCAAGTGATGAAGACGCACAGCTTTCTCCAGATTACATGGAATCTGATGAAGATGAGGAGTTTTTGAATGATATGCAGTTAGACTTATTAGAGGAAAATTCAACGGATACTGTGATTGAAGTGGGCAAATGGGTTTTGGTTAAGTACTGTTCCAAGAAGTATGTGAAACATTATGTTGGTCAAATTATTGAGAGAATTGATCTCGATTGGAATGTGAAATTCACAAAGTTTTCTAACAATAAATTTATTTGGCCAGGTATAGAAGATGTGGACACCATTTCTGAACAAGACATTGTCAAAGTATTACCAGATCCAACTGTTGACAGGAGAGGCAGAGGCTTTACATTCAATGTATCCTTCCAAGGCTATAACATAATATAATGTGTTATAATTTTTTATTATATTCCATAAAGGATTTCATTTTCGTAATATTCTTGTAACGCAAATTATAATTAACAATGTCTTATGAATGAATAATAAATGTTTAGTTTGTTTATCCATTGATTTCTCATGTGTTTCATATGAAGACGTTATCTCTTGCACATCAAAATATTTCATAACTTTTCGTCTTCTTGAGATAGACTAGTGAATCAAAAACTCGTTAAAGATGACTTTATCACATATACCCCGTTCACTTGATACTCATATTTCAATAGGAAGTTGTAGTCAGTTATCACATTAGCCCCAAATCACCGGGTAAATGTGATATAATGACAAACTTTTTAAAAAATACCACATTTTCTAAAAATAAATGATCTTGGCCTCCAAAATACAGTTCTGCATTCGCACTAAACCTGTCAGTGCACTGTAATTTATTGATACTGTTTTCTTTATTTTTCCCAGTTGTGTGGCCAATCAAAGTTGAACTATTGAGAAACTGTAACACAATTACCCCTATTCACCTTAAACAATTTTATATCTTGTTTGGCCTGGCTCCAACAACTAGCAAATCAAGTTTGGTGGTGCTACAATTGGTTTCGTGCACAATTGACAGACCCTGGAGGTAAAACAAACTCTATCGTAGAAAGAGAAAAAGAAATAACCCCACTTTTCCATTTTGTTTCGTTTGCTGTACTCTTATTCTTATATAATTTGTGAAAATTTGTTATTTTTTAACTTAAAAAGTGATTGCGTTTCTACTAAGAGACTCTAAAGAACGTTTCAGTATAAATAAAGCGAAAAAGTGGGGTTAGGTGGGTTGTCAGATATCATGGGTTAGGTTGTTTTACCTTCAGGGTCTGTCACTTGTGCACGAAACCAATAGATACTCGTTAATCTAATCAAAATATATTTCTGCCAAGAAAGTTTTGGGGTAGTTTTGATTACTTCCATTCTCTATGTTTTTTATGGTGCTGAATCCGAATCTGAGGTTTGCTAACAAATTTTCGTGACGGATCATTGAAAAAAAATGCAAAAAAACCTAAAAAATCTCTTTCTTCTGCTGTTTATTGCTTCTAAGATGAAAACTACTGATTTTTCGTTGATAACCTTCCTTTTAGGAATGGAAGAGCGTAACATTTTCAACAAATTTTATCATGCAAGTTTTTCTCTAGGACAAACCATTCGGGCTCAAGGACTACTTGTAAATTGGCATATTTCAGCTGACTTGGGAAAATCCCACTTTTACACCACAAAACTCTAATTTATTATTGAAGTTAATTAGTGGATTCCCACCAGTTCTCTGCGGATACCTTATTTAGATCATACAATAAAAGTACAGTTCACTTTTTCAAAAATTACATACATAAGTTTTTTAATGAGGTCCGAAATCGTACGTAACTTGAAATTCAAACAAAAATCTTGAAAAAATATTTCAAATGAATATATTATTATATATCATATATTATACGATCTGGTTACCCCACCGCGTATTTCAGTTAAATATAGAAACCGGAAAAGATACTCAGCGGCACTCAGTGAGTCTCTCGAGAGGCCTGTGACCGAAATACGAGACAGGGAGAGACTTGAGAGGGCAGTAGACGAAGTGGACAAGGCAATAGTCGAAGCCTACGAGGATAGCTGTCTTGAGAAAAAAAGACTCAAAATAACAAAACGGTCTGATAGAATGAGCATCTAGAAACCCTCGGAGGTAGGGTGCGGAAGATTTTCAACAGAGTAAAATTTAACCAATATTGGACCACATATGCTAAACTCACGCAGTACAACGAAGAAATTAGTAAGACCAGAAGACAATCACGTGCTCAAGAATCCATAAGGTTTTAGCCAAAGAAGGTACTGTAAACCAAGTAGGCTTTTTGAAAAATAATGACAATGCTTATCCTACAACATTCGAGGAAAGTATACGGATGCTCACCGAATCAGACTTTCTATCCAAACAGGTGAATCACTTTAGAAAAGAGGCTTGCTACGGAAATATCGAGACCCAATAGTATCAGTTGGGCTATCAGTGAAGAGATAGCCATGACAACATTTATAGACATTGAGGGTGCCTTCAACAATGCATCCACCGAGTCTATAGCAAACGCTCTAGTGAAAAAGAGGTTCCTCTTCTACTGTGCTAGTGGATAAACGCTAACTTTAAAAACCGGGTCATTACATTGGCAATCGGCGGAATAACACTAACATCTAGAGCAAACAGGGGGTGTCCACAAGGAGGGGTGCAATCGCCCCTACTTTGGGTTATCTTCCAGAGGTTTTCATTGCCTAGGATATGCCGACGACCTCGCGATTATTGCAAAAGGCAAATTCGCAAGGAGAGTCTCGGAGCTTACACAGTCAGCCCTAGATATAATCAACAGGTGGTGTACAGCTGACAGTGAACCCTCAATGATGACCCATCATAATGTATAGTTCGGTGGCAGGTAGGAATAGTTCGACAGCTCGGAGGACTGCAAAGACCATCATGTCTGAGTGCCACCGGGGACATGAGAACCACCCCGCCTTAGAGGTCTTGCTCTACCGGCCTTCCCTACACATATACATACAAGGCGAAGCCAGGTCAGGGCACCCATAAGCAATATTGAATAGTATTGAATAGTTGAAAAACGACCCGGTTACAAGAATGCCATCAGGTGGCATACTTCCAAGAAGGGACCTCCCAAAAATAGATGAAGGTTCAGGGGCCGGCATTTACGGAACCAAGCGGAAGATGAAAATCTCATTGAGCCTGGGCAAACAAGAGACGACATTCCAAACGGAAATCGTCTCAATACACCATTGTGCACAAGAGCTGATAAGGCATGAGTGTTCAGAAAAAAACATATACTCATATACTAAGATAGCCAAGCTGCAATAAAAGCAGTCAACTCAATGCAAGTTAACTCAATACTTGTTTGGTTCTGCATAAAAACCCTAAAAGAGCTCAGCAGTCAGAACAGACTGACCCTAGCCTGGGTACCAGCACACACGGGTTATAGAGGCAATGAAGAGGCCGATGCACTAGCCCGAGAAGGAGCAAGTAATGCCCTGAATGGCACAGAACCGTTTAACGTTGTTTAAGACTCTCAAACACTCCTTTCTTATGTCACTAGCAGTCATCGACATAACCTCAGATGAGTCCTGAAACTGTTCCAATGACGAACAAGAGTACTTTTAGTTTTATTACAGAATGATTCCTTGACAAATTCACTAAAAATGTCATTAAATAGTCAATAAGAGTTTTGCAGTGAAAAAGTGGGTTTACCGATTCGGCAGAAATACGCCAATTTTTATTTGGCGTTTGAGCCCGAACTGTTTGTCGGAAAAAAACCTGAATAGTGGAATTTGTAGAAAATTTTATATACTTTCATTCTGAATGGAGCAGTTTTTCACAAAAAAATGATAATTTTCAAGTTATAAGCGAAAAACTACAAAAAAATGATTTTTTTAATGGTCCGTCAAGAAATTTTGTTAGCCAACTTCAGATTCGGATTCAGCACTCCAAAAAATTTATGAAACGGAAGAAATCATAACTACCCCAAAACTTTCTCGCCAGGGGCCCTGTCGAATACAAATTTACTGAATTACGTCTCAAAACCTAATTGTACTGGATTATGAGTGCCAAATTAGGTTAGATTTGTTTTCTTCTTTCAATACAAAACACACAATCTTTCGGTAGTATAAAAAACTGCAAATTATCATAACTGAAATATAGATGAATTAAAAACTTACCGGTGAACATAGCAGCTGTTGTAACCTCTCCTGTGCTTCTTGTCCACGTTTCGGTCTGATTAGCAGATATATCTTCGAAACACCCGGACACGCTCTCAGTAACTTTTCCAGTAACACTTTTCCCATGAATCCCGTGCCTCCGGTGATGAAAACCGTTTTTCCGTTGTAAAACTCACTAACACTACTCATATTGGTCATGGTATTATTTTTTAAAGCCGACATTCTTCGTATTTCGTTCACCATGTACGATGTTATATTGATTTTTTTGGTCTAACTTCTATTCACCTAAAGGGCTGTTGGAGCGAAAAATCTGCGTCATCTGCGTTACCTTTCATTAACATTGATTCTCTTCCCGGGATTTCTGTTTCAGTGGAACGATGATTTGAATGGAAGGTATTCCTAGATCATTTTGTCCTTCGACCTGCAATAAAGGAATAATGACATTAGCAAAACGTCAGAAAGACTTTTGATATTGATATGGTGAGATTTAGCTACTAGATTTCGAAACAAAAATTATTCCCGCATACTGATACCGTTCACAAGTAATAGTATATTAAAGTAGATAAAAAGGTCTTTCAAACACGTGCGAATTTCCGAGCACGACGGTGCAGCCGGAGTGTAAATTGTAAATTGCAAGCAAGCGAGACAATAGACAGTGTTTCGCCGAGGTGCATATTACATTTTTTCGTCGACCTCTACAAATCACTTACTAATTTCCGATTTTTGAATGAATCATCGATTATTTTTCGTCCGCAGACACTTTTCGCCCGCAAACACTTTTCGTCCGCAAACGCTTTTCGTCCGCTGTGGTCACTATGCCGTGTCATAGTGGACGAAAAGTGTTTGCGGGCGAAAAAAAGTACTTGCCTTCAAGAATAGACGATTTTTCTCCGGAAATTAGTACGTAAAGTGACATTTTTTGTAGAGGTCGACGAATAATTATTTCAATTTCAGGCATTCCCAATCTTTCCTGAAAATTTGCAAATTTTAAAGCTACTAATATTGGCGCTCTTTGTGACGTAGTCTCCCGAGCCAACCAGCGAAAAGACGTATTCTAATCGGGTTGATTATGATGTGAAACGGCAATGCGCGACAACAATTTCCAATGGCGCGAGAAAGAAGTCATTTGAATTGTGTCGACTTTTATTTAAAGATTAAAAAAGCTGTAGAATCCATTGAAAATATTTTTTAAATTTCGTGTTCTTGCCTTTTGTCATAGTTTCGCACGAATAATTAACCTTCGTACGTGAACATTATTCACTAACAGATTGTTGGACAAGAAACAAAATGAGATATTCCATAAAAGAAAAATGTTTTATGTTCTATATTTATCGACTTACAAAAACTCTTAGAAGATAGAGATAGAATTTCCAGATAGAAGAGCTCCATCTCAAAAAATATTTCATAGATTTTTCTGGACGTCCATTTTTTGAAAGAAAAAGAAAATAAATTCTCTGCAATTTTATTATTCACGATGTTTCGGATATTAAGATCTATAGGCGTTATTGATTGAATAATTGCAGATAATTGATTGTCCTTTCAGACAGTGGGAGTCCAGAATAACCTTTCACAAAGTGAAATATTGTTAGAAAACATTAACTTTTCGTTAAGATTTGAGCGCCAAGGCTACTTTGTTATACGTTTGTGGAAAACCGATGTTCAATAGAATTACCCCCGTTGCAGACACTACGGATTTGGACGTACGAAAAATATTTTGTCCGTGACATGTTTGCTTGCACACAATACGTTTTCTCATCGAACGTCCAATTAGTTTTTCTTTGATTGTCGTGAAGAGAAGTAGACCGTATGGTATGCAAGCACGCATTCAATCATGTAGGCCGTTATGACTTTAGACGATTCGGAATCGTGTGTTTCCAGTGGCAAAGCACGGCTGATTCACGGTGACCGTGCCGTGAACGTAGCGTATGCAACGGGCTATTAATTTCTTTGGGCCACTCTCGGAATGTGGACGTTCGACTTTTTATCGTACGTCCAAATCCGTACTGTCTGCAACGGGCCCTAGGAAGAAGTTTTTCGAAACTGATTGCCAGAAAAGGAAAAAAAAACTGTTGTGCCAAAAACAGAATTGGCAGAAATTAATATTCTAGGATATATTAGAGCCAATCCTCAAAATTAATTAAAGGATATAGTTCGAGAACTGCCAGTGTGTAATGTGTATGGGATCAGCCAACGCAGTGACTAAGAAATACAAATTTCAACCACACAAGCTAAAAATGGTGCAGAAGTTGAAAGCACATTGTAATTTCCCAGACGTATCGTAGAAATGATTCAAAGGGATGTCACATTTCTGGATAAAATATTGTGGACCTATGAGTCATCGTTTTCCACTATCAGAGGTTGCCATCGGCTCTGAAATAGACACTATTGGTATGATATCAAATACCGAAAATTCATCTTCAATAAGTTAGGCAGTACGTTAGTGCGGATTAATTATGAATGTGTTTTGGATCTCATAATTTTTGATGGTTCGATGACTGTTCAGGTTTATTTAAATTTTCTAGAAGCAGACATTAAACAACGTATTGACGATTTACCGCTAACCATATCAAAATTTTCAAATTAGCAACAGGATGGGTCACCGCCACATTGTGTGGTCCCACTAAAAACGATCTTTCACAGAAAATACCCATAGTGGATTGGAAATTCGAGTACTATGAGATGGCCCTCGAATAATCCCAATCTAATATCGTGTGACTTTTTTTATGGGGTCACGTTAAAAATATTGTTTATTCTACGTCTATTGCCCATTCTGAGCGTTCTTAAAATAATTAATATTGCCATTCGACAGGTGCAAAACAAGCCACCTTGTTAAAATCAGAGAACATACTGAAAAATTATATATTAATGAAATTGAAGGAGGAACCCTTTGCGGTTCAATTATATTGTCATAACCAAAGAACTGAAAAACAGCCTATTCATAATATGCAGAGAACAAAAACACGGCCAATACTAAAATAAAAAAGTTGCGACTTCGTTTGAAGCTAGTGTCCGGGCTAATCCGACATCGGACCGGAACGCGTGATACTTTCGGGGCTTACCTGAGCGAACGTTAAAATTGTGCTATCGAGGCTGTCCCGACAAAGAACCGCTAAGGAGCAGTACTAATGAGTGCAAAAATGATTAAATTTTTCTCAAATTGTTTGCTATTTTTAAACTGGATTTATTTCATTTCTCAACAAATTTGTTGCTCCTTGATTTGAGTAATTCACTTTATTATTGCGGACAGTTTTCTTTTCAAAAACAAAATGCATTTCATTGAGACCAACAAAAAATCGAAGAGGTGCAAGCAAATGAACACTTTTTATTTTTTTATTCCAAAAACGTTTGCTGGACGAAAAAAACATGATTCCATTTTTATTTGAAGATAGAGGATAATTACAAAAATGATATTTATTTGTAAAAAAACAGTGTCATATCATTATTTCAATCAAAAAAATATCATAGCATGTTAACAGGGAGTGCACCGATCAAGAAACCCTTTAAATCATTAAAAAAATTATTTTTATGCGTACTTTGCACGTACCAAAATTTTAATTATAATATATTAATTATAATTTGTTACCTTTTGTTATCCAAAAATGTGTTAACTACAAAGAATTCACTATCGTAACTAAAACATATTATAAGTATTTAGTTTTTCTGAAAATTCTAAAAGGGTAAAGGATGTACTTTCATATTTCCACATAACACAAATCTTATAATAATATTAATTTTGCACTTCAGTACACTTTCGATATTATTCCTCTTCCTTTTATTATCATCGTCTTTAGCTACTACACCTAGGTATATGCTTTTATTATTCCCTAAATTTGGTTTTCTTTGTTTGCTCTCTTCTAACTACACAATACAAGAAGTGTTCGTCTAACTACACACTACAAGAAGTGTTTACTTACTTAGCATGTATAAGAAGTGAATTTACTAATTTCATTTATAATCCAGTACGATTGGGTTTTGAGACAAAAATCGATTGTAGCACCACCAAATTGGTATGTTAGTAGTTGGAGCCATGATAAACACGAAAAAAAATACTTATACATGCCAAAAAGAAAACTTTGTTTTACTCTTGCATCATTTTCAACTTACCCATAACATCGACATTCTCTTCACTGAATGCTGAAAATAATCGCTTATTCATATTCTGCATATACAGTGTGATCCATTTAAGATGGAAGCACCCTTCTAAAACTTACATTTTTCAACCGATTGGAAAGATTTTTTTTTCGTTAGGTAGACACTCAAAAGGTCCACCAGGACACCAAATTTCATGAATAAATCTCCATTTCCAGGGCCAACTTATCTTATTTTTCAAGGTAAAAAATCTTAAAAAATTACTAGCGATTTTTTTATAAAAAATCTGACTACACCACTATATTCGCGACATTTTTAAATGGTTCATGTGTAAATTACGTTGAAATGCGTCAATCAATAAAAAAGTTATACCTAAGGGAATGAAATTTGAAAAATATGCCATTTAATCAACCCACCAATTCAATTTCAGAACTTTTATAAAAACTTTGACTACACAACCGGATTAAGGGAGTCTCGAAATATCACTGAATACAATTTCATTGAAATTTGTTAATAAATAAAAATCATAAGATAAAATGACATTTTCGTGAAATTCCATTTAGATATTTCTCAAATTTTATTATCTTATGATTTTTTTATTTATGAACAGATCTTAATGAAATTTTGACCAGTGATATATTGAGACCTCCTGAATACAGTGTTGTATTCCGAATTTCGATAAAAGTTCTGAAATTGAATTGGTGGGTTGATTAAACGGCATATTTTTCAAATTTCATTCCCTTATAACTTTTTTATTGATTGACGCATTTCAATGTTATTTACATATGAACCATTTGAAAATGTCGCGAATCCAGTGGTGTGCTTCCATCTTAAATGTCACACTGTATATATTTAATAACACTATTGTGAAGTGCAAACCTCAAGCTTGAAATCACATACTTAATTTTTTATGTAGGATGTGTATGAGCGATTATTTTCAACATTTACTGAAGAAATTGCGGGGATTATGGGTGAGTTGAAAACTGAGGCAGGAGTAAAACTCAGTTTTATCTTTGGCATGTATACGTGAGGCTTGCCTCACTAGCCTTAAATTGTTGCATATGGTCCAAAGAGGGTTCTGATTCCTGCTCCAGTATTATTATTTCATATCAACTGAAATATCCATGACTTTCGCATTCTCCCTAAATATCGTAGAAGGGTTATGTGAAGTGGGACAAAACACATTTTAGGTACTCAGATTCTCACATGTTATATTTGTATGAGGAAGTAGAAGTCTTCAGGAACGATATGCACTTTTTCTTTTCCTTCTACTATAATTTTTAGCAAAGTTATGACAAATTTAATTTTCGGCCCTGCCTGAACTTGCAGTGGCGGGCTAGTGCGAGTATGAAATGTGACGTCAGCGTTAAACTACGTTTTCTGAGAAAACGAGCGTATTTCATAAGGTATTACCAAAAATCATTCTTGTGGAGAATTGAATTATCTTTCAACCTATCGAAATCATTTTTTGATAAATCTTATATTTTCTGAAATACAACAAAAAAAATTATTTTTTTTTTAAATGAAAATTTTTTGCCTGATTTTTTGGTAAATAATTTTTTTTAATAATGCATAATGTCGAGATGTCATGTGCCGAGTTTCAGAGTGCTACAATTCATTCTTCACTTTTTGCTCGAGTTTGTCTGTCGTTACTGTATTATTACTAATTTTCTCATAATAAATTTTCAAACAATATTTTTTCATGTACGTATATTATTATTAATTATTTTGTTACTTGTTCTTGTTGAAAAATTACTAGTATTAAGCCTATGTCTATCTCGTATTGGCGTTCCTATTGAGGAACTAACTTAATGAATAGGTGAAATTTGGAACCAAATCTGTTCAGTAGCTTCGAAAAAAATCCAAAGAACATGTTTTATAATATTTGATTATTCCTAAACGGTGAATAAGAATGAAAAATGTTAACTGCCCGTAAAGTAGCACTTTCATTTTTCACCGAGTGTTTCTTAAACTACCACTAACAAACAAAAATAACACCAGATATAAAAATAGTACTAACTTGTCTAAGAAAAATAATAATCCAAAATGTCACTATGTAACCTCCGTACCACCACACCACTAACCTATCACCAGTACCACTTTCGGCTCTTAGAAAACTTTTATGAATCCGGAGATGGTAAGAGAAGGTTTCTGGGGTAAGGAAGTAGGTCAAACCACTGAATCACTCGGTGTGCAGTGTACAAGTTCAATGTCTTGGGCGCACCGTTAATGAACGCTTTCTTCCACTCCACCGGTGAGAGCTGGAAGTCGATGCAAGGTACGACTGAATATAAAAAAGAATATCATCATCGAATCTATCGAATGATAGAGAGAACCATACACATTCTTTTGGTTTCTCATTCTACCAACAGAATATATATTGTTATTTTTTTTTACGTGACTTCCATTGGTAAACGGAAAGGTGAAAGCCGAAAAAGTAATGATGAAACGGCCTCGGCCTTCGAGTTCATATTTCTTTTACAGGGTGGCGCATTATAATAATTATCTGGTGTATAACTTTCCCAAAGGAAACATTTTTATCAATGCTCGGGATTTATTTCCTTGTAAGTCAAAATTATTTATTATACCCCTTCTGACAAGGGCAGATTTAGCTTTTTTTATAGGGCAGACTATTTGGATGCGATGCACTGCACGACAGGCGCAACAGAACATTCGCATAGATCACCCTAGAAATAGGCATGAAACTGAAACACCCAGGAAAAACTACCAAACAGGACTATTTAACTGGGAAACAATGACAACAGAACAATACAATGGAACCAGGAGGTCTCAGTGTTGAGGCTCCCCCAAGTGTACCCCCAGTATCTAGCTCGTCAGCCTTAAGCCAACCAATAATGGGGAGTGTAAAAACTCATCAATGTAAACCGACATTAATTTTTAAAACCAATTTTATTATATTAATTCCAAATGAGTACTACCAACGAAACCACTAATTCCGTAAAATGAAAATAGACTATAAATAATCCAGCCTTTCGCATGTTTCCTATACTCTAGGAGTTCTCCCGGCAAGCATCGAACAGAAAATAATCTAACAGTTCGTACGACTGAGGAATCATCTCTGCCCAACACATGGCAACGTTTTTCTACAAGAACTTACTCTGCAATGCTTTCACACAACTAGCAAATGGCAATTAAAACATGTTACTATGAGCGTACTATTTTCACAGTTTCGTCGATCAGGACGGAAAGCTGATGCTTGAATCCGTTGTCCTGCAATTTCCACAATTTGCTTCTGTCAGATGTCAGATGTCCAGTACCAGTATCCACTAGCAAAGTAAGCAACAGAGCCATCTACATGAACCAGTAATCAGTTCTGCAATTTTGGAACTATTTCTTTGTTTATTATTGATGTCCTTTATTATTGATGTCCTTTATGTGACGAATTATCCCATTTATACATATACCGGGTATCCCAGGTTTTTTCATAGTCATCTCAGTCATGCTGCTTGGAAAAAAATTACGATTATATCAAATCCGTATAACTTTGAAGCTGATGTGTTAAAGTCAACTTCTCTCAAACTACTCCTGAGAAACTACCCCTAACCTCAATTTTTCAAGTGGCAGCCTACACATTTTTTTTAAATTGTGAACTGCAGTCTATTCTAACTTCAACGATGTATCACACATGATATTTTGACAGATGTCAATCTGACAGAATAAGTGAGTTTGAACAATATGTACAAAATTCCATAACACAGAATTTATTGATAACAAAAATTATTAAAGCTGCTCGAAATGTCTACCATCATTATTCATGCATGCTTCAAATCCCTTATCAGTTCTCTCGTGAAAGATTTCCTAATCGTTTCCTCCATTACTGTGATGCAGACGTGTACAATCTTCTCTTGTAAGTCGTTCAAGTCTAAAGGTCTAGTTTCTTACACGATTTTCTTCAAATACCCCACAGGAAAGAATCTAACGATGTCAGATCTGGCGAGCGTACAGGCCATCTAATAGGACATTGTTTCCTATCCATCTATCTTTCAAATATTGATCGAAGTACTCGGTTACAGTGTGGTGATTATGTGGTGGAGCACTATCTTGTTGCCACAACATAAGTTGTATTTCTTGTTGAGAAATAACATGTAGCAATCCCTGAAATTCATTTTGTAAGAATTCCAGATATTTACGCCCCCATATAGGCCAATAAATTAATATACATTTCCTCAGTTCGCACTGGTGCAGCATGTTGAGCATGCACCTTTTCCTGGAAATTCTCCTCTTCTCATTTTGTTCTCAACAGAAGAATGATTTGGTAGTCGTCTATCGGGAAAACGCTATTGGTATAATTCAAGGGCAGCACGGGAATTTTTCCAGCATTCACCAAAAATTAATAACATATCAACATTCTCGTTTGGAGTGAATGTGAAAGGCATTTTCTTGATTGGATTATCAAACGGAAAAACATGTGCAAGAACAACTTTCAAAACAAAAGAAATGATCTACAGCATTAACAGTTTTTATTACTGGATTCGAATGAAGTACACTGTGAGCCAAAAATGTATACCATAAATTATTTATTATCACATGCTGTTTACGGAAGCGCAGAAGGGCCAACTGTTTCGTAATTGGAATTTTTTTATAATTCTGACTTTTATCTCCTTACGGAACTGTCTGCAATGGCAGTAGTGCACCATTACGCACTTGTGCGCAAAAGTGTCACTTTACGCACTATCAACAGTGCGTAAACTCTTTGTTTACGCACTGTCATAAAAAAAATTATTTTGGGAGATATTCAAAATTTTTTTGGTAATCACTGAATAGAGATCTACAGCCTGAAACACTGCCAGCGGGCAGACACGCGGTGGTCCAGAGAATCAAACCAGTGCCTCCCAAACAAAGGTATTTTATAAAGTTTCATAAAAATTTCGAAAATTTTTGATTGCTTCAATTACATTATGTTCCATATAACAACAAATTTTCTCAATCGCTCCAATTTCGGAAACACCCTCTATAGCACAAGAGAAGATATGATGGCCATATCTCTCGAAGGACGAAGTTTGAGTACCTACATTTGATGTGATTTTGAAATGTGATGTTGATTTGCTGTCTTCTTTTATTTATATAATGATTATTGCTAAGGACAGAGTTAACGGCACTGCCTAAATTCATGGTATTGCGGGAAATACCAAGATAAAATTCGCTATCCCGCGAATAGTTCTCTGCATGAAAAGGACGGCTCAACGCCAGCAATGCATCGAATAATTCGCTTTTGTGCGACAAATAGTAATTTACGTAACAAGTCCGGAAAACACTGTTTTTTTTTTGGACGAGTGGACAAGATTCTCGGACGAGCGTAGCGAGTCCTGGAAGTCTGCGAGTCCAAAAAAACTGTTTTCGGACGTGTTGCGTACACAATTTTTTCGGCAACCGTGTAGAATAACAAATCGAGACACATTTATTTATTATATTTCTTTGTAGAAGAAAATTTCGAACATTTTAATTCTTATTTGTATTAAAATATTGAAATTCGAATAGAAGATAGGTACTAACAGAAACATTCTAAATCTTAAGTGATACTTTCTCAAAGAAAAATCGTCCGGGAAGTAGGTATTTCCCGGACAGTTGCCGAAAAAATATTTTGAGTTGCTGCGCAGCTTCCCCATATAGAGATACCATATGCAATTCTAGACAGAATGTACCCATAATAAAAGAGCAGGAGACTAGGTATACTTAGGACATTTTTCAGTATCCGCACCTGGTAGCACTTGAGGTGTTGGATAGTTCCGTCTTGAAAGTCGGAACTTCCGTGTTTGAAGTCGGAAAAATTGAAAAAAAAAACTGTGGCCCTTAGACGCTTAGATCTATCGAAATTTCGTTCAATTTGGATTCATTCAAGCCTTAATTGAATAATCAATATTAAATGTCATATGAAAGAGTATATCGTCCATTTCTTCTGAAGAAGTTAACTAAGAGTCCCTACTACTCTTTTCCGTAGTTCTAAAAAAGGTTGAATGCAGGCCCCTGCTGGCCATTCGATTGGATCCATTACAGAATCGAAATTACTAAAAAATATGCTTACTTTGAAAGAGGAATATAGTTCGGGATATTTTGATACCGTTGCTTCGCACCATTTCCGTCAAATCATCGGAGGTAATTCATGGGTCCACTCTAAACACATGCAGTTTGGTTATCTTAGGCACACCTTTTACTTATCTTCCATTCACTTTGATGTCCATGTTATTCCCAATAACCATATGACGTTTCCGCCGTTTGCTAGAGGCAAGTTGCCACGTGTCACCTTTGTTTTCCTGAGACTCGTCCGATTTAGTCAGATTTATGTATTTATCGCCAACTTGCAATGTATTTGCGTTTTCAATTGCAGCAGCAACATGACTTCATGGAATTACAGATTTATACGAGCAACGTTGCTCGTATGATTGACGTTCATTTTGCTTTCCTGATATCTATCCTAGTTGGTTTTGTTATCGATATCGTCTTTGGATTTTTTTGGGGATGGCACCCGTTTTCACCATTGGCATTGGTGTCGTTTGCATCTTACTGATTGTTTGTTGATTCATGAGTATTTCTGTCTAACAACATATTTAAATATGCTGATGTCAATTTTATTGTCAGTTGATAGGTTTACTAGTGCGTTGAAGAATGCAGTGTTGATGTCGTTATCACTGTTACTTAGATTGTTCACTTGAGTCGCAGCACACTAACAAGTCATCGTCTAAAAACTTTACGGTGACGTACATTTCCCGTGAAAGTAATTATCACATTTCACGCACTTTATTGCATTTACTACAATTCTGTTGTACTTTTTACACGTTTTATTCTTTGGAGCAGTTGAGAGCGCGTCTACTGCGTTGCTTGCCATGTTGCCATCGTTGAAGTTAGAATTGACTGCAGTTCACAATTAAAAAAAAAAGTGCCACTTGAAAAGTTGAGGTTGGGGGTGGTTTCTCAGGGGTTATTTGACAAATGTTGACTTTGACACAACAGCTTCAAAGTCATACGGGTTTGATATGAGGGCATTTTTTTTAATCAACATAACTGAGATATTGGCTGTATGAAAAAATCTAGGACGCGCGGTATTTCAGTACTTGGGCGACCGAGCTTCGCTCGTGTCGCAATCTTGAAATATTCTGCAGCAGCAGTCATTCAAATAGTGAACGTAAATCAGCAAAACCAAACGAACTACCACAGTGTAAGTTTCTCAGGTACAACAAAAGTTTCCCCAAAACCTGTAAGGACTATTTCAACTGCTTCAAGACTTTTTTATTTTTTCAGCGTCTCTTTTTGAGTGGATTGGTGGTCTTCAATTTAATTTTATTAGATTATTTCGCAGAGATTTCTAAAAATTTGGTGAAGCTGGCAGAGCGTCTACAGAATATTTATTTTGTGTAAATACGCTCTTTATCAGGAATGAGGCTTATAGATTTTAGGAAGCAAAGCCATAAAAAACCAAATTTGATCCAAATCGTTAAAGTTGTTTCCGGGATATCCAAAATATATAAACATAAAAGAATAGTTCATTTGAATATATTAAATACATTTGAATTTTATTTTCTATTTGGATCAATTTTTCATACATACGAATTTCAATTATTATTTTGGTTAGTATGTTGAAAACCCTTCTGGGATATTCGCCATTTAAGAGAGTTTTAAATTGCTATTTTAGTTATTAGTCCCCATGGTCATTTGTCGGTAATTTTACCTAAAGCTTTCAATTATGAAAAAACAAAAAAGCATTTTCAGTAAGTTAACAGAACAGTTAGTAATTCTCGGCCTCGGCTATGATACAGAGTTATTTAAATGAACATGTTCCATTAACATTAACTCGGTATTCGGCTCTGCCAATGAAGTGAAAGTTACCAACGAAAGTATGGATAGACAATACGGTTGGTTACAAGCCAATATTGCCAATGTTATGTTTACTTCTTGAGTATCATTAATACTTTGTAAGGTTCCTAGATATTGTCACTTTTGGTTCGGGAATTTTGCCTTTTAGCGAGTTTCTTCTCTGAGTTATCTCCTCCTTTTTCTCCACAAATAATTCTCTATATATATTTTTTACTCAGCATCTTTCTTTTTCTAAAGATCCTCAGCATTTTCTCTCCATTAGCTTTTAACCTCTCTTCTTTTTTTTATTCGTTCTTCGCCATTTCTTCAACAGAGTTGATTCATGTTATAGAGATATACTTCTATTCAAGCCTCCTCATTTTCTATCCTTCTGTATTCTATTTTGGTTGGTTCAAGTCGCGACTTTTATTCTCATTATCTGAGGGTTGAACTATTACCCCAGAGAGACTGAAATCCAGCGTTGCCACATTTGCGCTATGGTGAATTTAGTTGTAATTTGGTTAGGTATTTATCGGAATGTATGACTGTTGAAAAAAGAACCCTTTTCATGTAATGTGATGTGATGTGATGAATTACTATAACAAGCCACGCCCCGCGTGTTACAAATCAATACTCATAGGCGACAATCAGATTCATTACTCAACATTTGTACATGAATGTTTGTAGCTCAATATAGCAAAGTTCGTGGCTCAGTTGGAAATGTAGCCGGACACTCAGTCGACCAAGGACGAATTTAAGTTCTGGAGGAAAGAAACGCCAAACCGAAACCGAAAAAACAACCAAAGAACGTTAGTGCTCCACTGCCAAAAAAGTAAATGCTTGGCAGAGCTGGGTAATTCCTGGTTGAAAAGTAATAAATAATTACAATTCCTTTTTTTTGTGTAATTTTGTTTTTCCCGGAAAAGATGGAAGTGTACGAGTTGTTGAAGTCAAAACAAAAGATGGTACATATCGTCGACCTGTTACGAAAATATGCCGCTTTCAAATAGATAGCGAAAATTAACTATTTTTACGGAGAGGAGGATGTTGCAGATTTTGATTTATTTTCAAGTTACATTTTATAATATTTCACACTGTATTTTAAAAACAAAAAATGTCATTTTAATAATAAAAAAAGGAAGAAATAAATACAATTTGAGTTTAATTACTTTATAAGTTCTTTTCAATAAAAACGAAAGAAAATTATATCATAAAAAAAGAGTTAACAAGTACAATTTCTATTGCTAATTATAATTACTTTTTTCTAATTATGATTATTTTAAATGCGTATTTGTTTACGAGATACACATGATAAGTGTGCTCATGTGGTCTAAAATACGAAGGCTTAGAAGGGCCACGGTTTTTTCTTTTTTTCAATCCCGACTTCTAACTCGGGATCTCGAGATCCCGAATTAGACGTCTGACTTATAGTACGGTTCACAAGATATTTTGTCAAAAAGCTGACCTAGAACACCGAAAATTATGATTTTGGTCTCATTCGATTCGGAATGGTATCTAAGTAGAAAAATTGGGGCCAGCAAAAATTGCACCAATTAAGTAAACACAAAAAGAACGGTTTGGCTTTTGCAAATATTTTAAAAATTATTTGGGATAACCAAGATTTGAATAAAATATTCTCAAAGAGCAGGACATTTCCTATAAAAAAAGTCTTCCCTCTTGAGACTGTAAGTACTGACAATATTTATAATTTAATTCATACGTGAAACTTGGGATTCCAAACGAGTAGTGGTCCTTACACGTGCATCGACAGATTCAGAAGCATGATGAAAAAAAATTACCCATCATATATAAAAATTAAGGAATACAAATATTTTTATATACTATCTAAGCACATAAATGAACAATAATCTGTCAACAACAAAGTTTTACCCCAATTTTTCTAATAACTAAGGTTTTGTTAATTAGTTAATTATTACCTGTGGAAAGTTGACATAGAAGCGCTGATTATTTCTAAACTGGATTTTGTTTTTACTCCTTAGAGCTATTCGTGAAATGATTAAGAAAAGATCTCCGTTGGAAAAATCAAGAACTTTCTATTTTTCACTTTTTTGTTAACAATCTAAGGCATCGAAAAATAGGTATCGTAAATTAGGCAATCAGATAAAATTGTTTTTCTATTCATCCTTATTATGGTTCTTAACGATTATAAAAAAAATTAACTTCCATTGTTCAAATAACTGTTATAAACATATGCATTGCTAATAAGATTAAAAAATCTTTGGCAATCTAATCCTTGATGAAAATAATGATTTATAAGAAGAAAATGTTTCTTAAATAAAAATATTGCTAATTAACAATAATTTTTGTCGGTAAATATTAATATTAGGGAAGCATTTTTTTATCATGATTTATACCGTTCTCCCATACTCTATAAAAAAATACTTCTCATTCTGGTTCATGGCGCAATGCTCTACCTGTATCATCATTAGGAACTCTGCTGGATGACGAATCCTTTAGGATAGCGATTGGACTCCGTTTGGGAAATTCAGTTTGTGTACCTCATATATGCAAATGTGGCAAGGAAGTCGATGACAAGGGTTTTCATGGTTTAAGCTGCAAGTTTAGTGCTGGCCGTCATTCTCGTCATAATGCTGTGAATGACTTGATAAAAAGAGTCTTGAATACTGCAAAAATTCCAGCTATTCTGGAACCTTTGGGAGTGAGCCGTTATGATGGTAATAGGCCTGATGGTATGACACTTGTTCCTTGGAGTTTTGGTAAACCTGTTGTCTGGGATTTTACATGCGTGGACACTGTTGCTGCGTCGCATGTGGTCGCTACTTCCAATTGCTCTGGTGCAGCTGCAGTGAACGAAGAGAAAAGCAAAAGCCTCAAATATAAAAACTTGAAAGATCTATATATATATTCTATCCTGTAGCTATAGAAACTTTCGGAGTGTTGGGACCTCAGGCGTAAGAATTCATCAACGAAATAGGAAAACGGATAACTGAAGAGACTGGTGACTTAAGAGCTACTTCATTTTTGTTTCAACGATTGAGTATTTCAATTCAGAGGGGAAATGCAGCATCAGTACTCGGAACTATTCCTACTTTTCGTCACTTGGATGAATTGTTCATTAATCCAAGAAAAAATTTAAACTCACTATCCAGCAGTCTTAATTCAAGTTCCTTATCACGCCGCTACAATGTCAGGGAAAATCACCGTATAAGAGACTACACAGAAGACGACAACGGTGGCGAACGCAGCATAAACAGCTTCAACACCGTCAGGCCTGTAGTCCATAATACTGCTAAAACACTAGGTCTCAATGGGTTGAAAAACATTGGAAATACATGCTTTATGAACAGTGTTATCCAGTGTTTGTCAAACACGAGATGGCTGTTGGAGTACTTGAAAAAGGACGCATACACGTGGGATATTAACACAAGTATCTCGAGTATGAAGGGGGCTTTGATAAATGCATTTGCAGAGATCATCAAAGAATTGTGGTTGTAAGATTCGTCAGATCGAGTGGTAAATACATTCTCCTTAAAAAGTCAGATACAAAGATTCGCACCTCGTTTCATTGGTTGTGCACAGCAAGATGCTCAGGAGTTCCTACGGTACCTGTTGGAGGGTCTTCATGAAGACGTTAATAGAATAACCGAAAAGCCGAAACCCATTTTGACAGAAATAGACGAAAAGTTGAGTGACAGTGAGAAGGCTCAAGAGTCTTGGTCACGATTCTTAAGGATGGACAATTCTAAAATAGTTGATAACTTCGTTGGCTAATTGAAATCGACGTTGAAATGTACCTATTGTGGTCACTGTTTGGTCACCTTTGACCCATTCTGGGACCTGTCTCTATCGATAAATCAAAGAACAGGCCAACTAAGATTATCACAGTGTTTAGATTCGTTTACAAGGGAAGAAACTCTTGATGGTGACGAGAAGCCGACCTGTGCAAAGTGCAAAAAGAGGAGGAAATGCACGAAATCCCTATCAATACATAAATTCCCCAAAATTTTGGTTATACATTTGAAACGGTTTTCTCCAACGGAAAGATTCAGAGGAAAATTAAACGTTGCCATCGATTTCCCTCTAGAGGGGTTAGACATGAGTAACTATGCCGCAGACAATGTAGCACCTTTTCGGTACAGTCTGTATGCCTTATCTAACCATAGCGGGACTACATACAGCGGACACTACACGGCTTACTGTCGACACCCGTATGTAGGCACCTGGCATGAGTACAATGATTCTCGAGTGACCCCTTCTTCACCTAAATCCCTCGTAAGCGGAGAAGTCTATGTTCTCTTCTCCGAGCAGGAAGGCACCAAATCGCACCTTTGAGATCATTTTTAGTTCTATTGTTATTTACTTACACTTTTTGTATTATATTAATTTGTTATAAACAATTTTTCCGCTATATTTTTTTAAATAATAAAAAAATAATAAAAACAACAATGTGCATTTCTGAATAAAATTTGTTTTCTTCATATTTTTTTTAAATTCCATACAAAATTGCACATGGTTTTTTTTTAGTACTGTTTTAGTATTTAAAAAAAATATAGTGCAAAAATTCATTTGTTTTTAACAAATGGTTTGTTTATTAAACAAATGAAAAGTAAATGATTTTTTGTATGATATGAAATAACGTGATAAATCATGTTAAGGAATGGTTCCTCAATATAAACATGTAGCAACAAAAATGAATTGTTAATTAGTATGTGCGTTGCGTTTTTTAGCAATAATTTTCTTTCAGAAAAGATTTTTTTCTTATGGATCATTACTTTCACCAAGGATTAAATTCTTAAAGAAATATTTTTTCATATTCAAACGGTTGAAATATTTTTTTATCATTCTTCTGATTCGGTCGTCGCGCGTGCAAGGATCACTACCCGCTTTTATCCCAAGTTTCATCTGTATATTAAAATTATAAATCGACACCTGATATGAAAAACATTTTAGGTAAGTTTTCAGGAGAACAATTTGAAAAAAAAATGCCTCATATTTTCAATTGTAACTTTCTTATATTTTCATATATCAACTATCTTAAAAAACCTTTCTCCATATTTCTTTCAGCTCTTTCTACTAGTAGCCACCATTTTGTTGTACGAGTTACGGAAATAGTATTTCAGTCGAGTTATTTTTTGTTTAAGTTCACATGAAAAACATTGTAACTAGTAAATACAATACTATTTACACAAAAAACGTGCATTTCAAATCATAAGGTTTTCCTGTAGCTTTAGCACATCTGATAAGAGTATACCATTGCTGGGGGATATAAATTACTTGATTTTTCTTTCTCCGTTCTATTAAAGCATGCATCGAATCACCTTCAGACTGAGAGTGACCAACTTCAAAAAAATTATGGACAATATTGATGTTGAATAACTTGGAGGCATAACATACATCGAAAATATGATTCGTTTACGATTTTGTCTACCACAACAATCTGAATAAAATCTGAATTCTTTTGCAGCATCAGAAACTTTTTTTTTGATAAAATAAATCGAATAAAGCACTGCTCAACTCATTAGGCCCTTTTTTACCTATAGTCTCATACCATGCATAGCAATAACTCTCTGAAGATCCGATATCGAAAATTGTGAAATATAAAATACACCTTGAATTTTCTTTTATAATAAAATAATGACACCTCCGACTGAGGTATTGTCAATATTTTTTGCAAATCATAACTGTTTAGATTTGTATCATGCTGTAGTTTTATGTATGATAAAAAAGTTGAATGAGTTGAATTTGGGACCTGTTGTTGATAATAAATAAAAGTTTAGTTTCTGACAAGTTGATAAAAAGTTGCCTTTTATTCAATATTAGACGAAATAATTCATAGGGATTTTAGTAATCCAAATCAATGACATACCGTTATAATGCTCTTTGATTCCTTAGAGGCTTCCTTATCGTTACTTTTCATTTACTTTACTACAAATTTATTCACAATATGTAAAGTGTAATTTATTTACATTTTCGTTCTTTCCTCATCGGTAGCTGTTTTCTGAATCTCGCATGTAAGACACTGGTCTTTTTTCGGAACAAAAAAACCGATATTGAACTCGGTGTTAAATATGTGTCGGTACTGGTCTTTGGCAGCTACAGAGCAACCTGGTTGCCTGTTCATCATCCATTCGCAATAAAGTGAATATAGTTTAGGGAATGTTAAGGATTCGTCAAAATGAAGCTTAGAAGTTCTTTGTCTTACATAGTGAGATTCTTTTGCTGATATAGATTTTATATGCTCGCGAATTGAAATTTTTATAGTTTCTTCAATGGCATTTGCTCTGTTTTCATGCCGACCCCTTAGATCTCCTGGTATACAACCACTCTCATGACTATCAATTTTTTGAACAGTGTACCACATATCTGTAATGCAGAAAGTATATAAAAATGTCTTCTTGCAAACTTGAACTCGACTATCTCTTTTCTGTAAACAATATTGATATGTCCAATTCCTTCTAGATTTATGATTTAATCTGACCAATTCTTTCTGCTCTGGTGACGAATCTACAAAGATATTCACCCTGTTTTTGATGATCAGCCATCAACCAAAAGTTGGTGAAGAGATTTAGTCTATCTTTTTCAGATACATTCAATTTACATTTTCACGCTTGTTCACATATTCTTGCCCTGTATTTTTCAGCCTTTTCAAAACATTCATTTTCCAAACACTAGGATCTCGTTTCCTCTTCCTTCCAGAATTCAGTTTTCTTGGATATTGTTTTTTACTAGAGCTGTTTGATACTGAGCTTTTTCTTTCAGTGCATGTAGAACTTGATACGAATGATTGATTAGCAGTACATTCTTTGTCAAAGTTATTCTGTACTTCATTCGATTTTTCGATATTTACTCGACAGGAAGAACTTCATGCTATATGTGTTTGTATTATCTGCTACATATGGTTGATTCACAGCACACAACTCTTTACGAGGTTTTCCTGTATTCCATTAAATTTTTCAACTATCTCAGCGGATTATAGATAAAACTGAGATTGAATATTGACTCGACAGGAAATATACAAGACTTTGCATTCTATTTCGAGAATTTCGAAATTGAAACAAAATGTAAGAAATTGAAGCAGAAGTTTTTCGAGGTCGATTGCGTAATTTTTCTTTGAAGCGCAGTAAGTCAGAACCTATTGAAATGAAGTTTGATATCAACTACAGAATGTTTCAAATATATTTAAATTGATATTTCTAACGGAGTCTCACAAATCCTGAAATAGTTGCAAATTCAAAACACAATTTATAATTACCATCTCGGGAATCAAAACTAACCTTTTTCTGGAAATTGAGGTTGGCAACAACTCTCCGAACCATTCTCATATTCTACCTCCTCATTATTAGAGATTTCTAAAACAAACAATAATTTAATCATGAATAAGTTCAGGCAAAAAGTCATCTACCAATACATACCGTTAGTTTCCTTTGGGACTAAATCTATCTAATATTTTCCTTACACGATTCGACATTTTCACAAAACAGGTGTGAACTCAGATTCAGACTAAGTACTGAACTGATGAGAACAAGTTAGGGCGTGTCAGCGGCCCTTTGAAATGAATGGTGAAATATTGTAACCCCACTTCATTCAATGACCTTCAGGTTACTCAAATTTCGAGTCTTGGATACAAAAACATAGCAACTCAACGAACGATGTTATTTGTCTAAAGTTGTGAGAAATTTTGACGCAAAATATTATTGTAACATGACTCACAATGAATTCGTATTGAGGAAAATATAGAATGTTTTGAGAATACCATTGTATCGGGTATTGCAATGTTTTTCATATAAAAAAAAATCCAATTATTTGAAATTGTCAGATTGTAACTGGAGTTACTACGTTTTTTACACTAGTGGAACAGAAATTTACAGTTACAATGAAACTATTTTATTGAATTTCATCAGTTTGAATCGAGATACAATGATGATTTTCATATCCAAATGAAGCTCACACTTTGGCGGAACTTTCCGTGGAATAATTGGAAAACATTGTAACTTGACGTACATGTTCTTCATATCAGGTGTAGAAATATTGTCGGTACAGTACAAAGAGAAAAATCCTGCTTTTTGAGGATCTTTTTTCCAATTTTGGATATCTCACATAGTTTATGAAATATCTGCAAAAAAACCAACCATTTTTTTTTGTTTACTAAATTGTTCCAGTTCAACATTTTTTTCTAGGTGCCATTTCGAATCGAATGAGACCAAAATCATAATTTTCGGTGTTCTAGGTAAGCTTCTTGACAAAATATCACTTGTGAACTTAAGTCGGGATCTCGAGATCCCGAGTTATCTCGAGTTAGGATTGAAAAAAAGAAAAAACCGTGGCCCTTCTACGCCTTCGTACTAAAATCCTGATATTTCCTGCATAAACTTGCGTACAACAGTGTTGCCACCTTTGGTAGATTTCTACTTTTTCAATAGATTTTCGCTTTCTCGGCAGAAATTTCAGTAGATAATTTTTTTCAGTAGATTTTTGGTGCATTTCGAAGGGTACTTTTCAAATCATCCAAACGAATTCCATGAATATTATATAAATCTAAACTTTCTTTTCTATCAGGTGTCAGTCATTTTTCAAAAAGAATTACGTCAGTTTTAAGAACCTCAGATAGATGTTTATGTAGAACGTAACACTCTTACAAACAAGCAAACAATACCTTTGATGAAACGAGTATCGGTTTTGAGCGTTCAGTTTTAGTTTTTGCGAAAATTTTGTTGGTACAAATGAAACAATTTGTTTGTAAGAACGCGGGAAATTAACTGATTTTTGATTTCGATGATTCTGAAGAAAAAATGAAAAAAATAGGTAGATTCCCGCATTCTTAAGTAAATTATAGAAACAGAGGGAGACATTTTTTTTATAAAATCATTAGTTTTTACGCAAAACCGAAACTACGATTAGGAGCTATCTATATTATTGGCGCTCCCAGTTACGTAGTTTTTTTACGGACAGGTGCTTCGTTACCACCAATATCACTCTTCAAAAATATATCCGCACACACCTAAGATGTGCGGCGCAATTAAGTGCATTAACAACGAATACGGAGATGAAACTATATTCTGATATACCAAACTTACTGTGTGGTACTCGTAAAACACTACTGTGTCCGATATAAAGTGAGCAAGTTATATATGATCATACTAAAAATTTTAAATAAGAAAATGTTTACAATTCTGCAAAACAAACGCAAAGGTTTTGATGAACTATAGAGATTGTACCAATTTTCATCCAGATTTGGATATGACAAAACTAATGGAAGATGAAACCTCATACAAATATATGAAATATTATGAATAATTATAATGTGTGTCGTGTTATGAATACATTAAATATGTGATTTTCAACGATATTTTTATAACCAAAGTTGTTGATTTTATTAGCAAGGAGACGACGCAGAGCGCCTCGTCGCCGTCATCTCCTTGCAACATTCTCGATTATTATAAATTACATAATAATCTCGTTACATTAATAGCTATAACTCTAAAGTTTTTTTATTACTCTACTTGTTACTTTTCATTGATTTTGTGCTTGAAGAGGTAAAAACATTTTTAATATGATTTCTAATAAATACCTAATCGATATCAATTTTTTGATATATTGTACTGGGATACACCATTCAATTGAACAATTTCAATTATTGAAAATTTTTAAATGTTAGGGTTCCTCAAATTTATTGTTTTATTCTAAAGTAATTTGTAATTCCTTTTTTAAGTCATGTACTTTGTAACTGTAATTAATTCCTTTTTTGAAAAAGTATTTTGTAATTGTAATTAGTACCTGCCTTTTTTAAAAATGCAACTCCGTCAGTATTTTGTAAAATAATCCCGGTTTCCCATTCATTCCCTTCACTCCCCCACATACTCCAGTACGAAGACAACTCCCGCAGGGATGGGCTGGAAAAAACGGAATAGAGCACTGAGAGAGCACTTGAAAAGTCTTAAAAAGGCCACCACTTCCTTGAAGTGGCTGCCCTAGATAAACTAGGAGATGAACAGCGATTCAGTTTTTAAGCCCTTGAGGGCACGCATATTCAATGCTAACGGAGTCAAAAATGAGCTGTCGCTGTCGCTTATTATTAACTATCAGGCACAAGGTGAATGTCTCAGAGACAAAAATTCAGCCATTTCATCGACCACTCCACTCCACCTCCAAGCCTGGAAAGGAAGGGGGCGTGGTCATCCTCGTCAGGAACGGGGTAGCGTACAGCGTACATACAGATTTCAGTAAGACAAAGTTCGATGGAACATGTAGGAATAAAAATAGCAGATTGAACCAAGAACGTGAAAAACTACAGACCTATTTCTATTTCGAGAAGAATACTGTAGGTTATAGTTGGAAGAGTTTCTGGTGAATTTTATGAAAAAATATAATATAGTAACGAAAACTTGTATGTGGATGGTGTTCTATCAAATTAAACAAGTATATTTTATTCCATCCCGCAAGGGCCTGTTCTGGGACCAACATTGTTATTTATATCAACGGCCTTTTTCATTGCATCTTCCCAATACAACTGTTTGCTTTGCAGACGATACGATGATTTTGAGTCAAAACTTGTTGAAGTAATATTAAGAACCAATAAAGATTATATATACGGCCATCGATTGTTAACATTAGGAGACTTTAACTAACCAAACTGTATGTGTGCATGAATGACGGAAACCTTGCAAACAACCCAAATCTGATAAGTATTCAACAACTTTTGAAATATGTCGGCCTAAAACAGAATTATTCAATATTAAAAAGCTCAGGACTTGTAATCCAGTGTTTTCAAATACTGAATATCATATTCAACGAACTAAAATTCTATTTACAGTAGAAGATACCTATTGCAATTATTGCAAAATTTTCACTTGTAATACCACTAGAGCTTCAATTATTACTGGAAAATTTTTCGAGTACACGAATTTTCTTAAAAAATTTATGTACGAGATAAATTTCCGACAAATAATTCAAGCACGCGGGGGATTCGGTAAAAAAATTTCACACCAAAATATATCAAACAATTCATAAGAAATAACTAACCATGGGTTCACCTGAACTATTTATATAGAAACTACAAAAAATATGCATGAAAATATTGATATGTAAAACACACTTAACAAAATTTTCATTAAATTTTTAACAAAGAAAAAAGTGAATATATCTTTGCTTTCACGTGAGTTTGAACCAACGACCTCGGGACTATGAGGCCAAAATAAATAAATAAATAAAAAGGGTGTTTATTTTAAATTCCAACAAGTTCACATTTCACACATACCTATTGACAAGTCACAAACATTATTCACACAACATAACTCTGGGGGTTAGAGGGAGGATGAACATGGGCGCAATAGTAGCAACTCTTCTGCTTCCGATCAGAAGAGCAGAAGAGCGCCTTGCAGAAGCGAACATAGCACCCCCGCGAGAGGGCGCCAACGTGGTTTGTGTATAACGTTGAGAAAACTGGTGTATTGAAGTTTTTCTGAAATTTGATTTCAGAATTGGTAAATTCTGCGATTATCGTGGAAAAAATATTTTCAGACACATTCGAAATATCTAGTAAATACATAAATACATAAAAGACGCAAATGGCTTATGCTATTTTTTATAAGATAGTTCGTTAATGAAACCCCCGGTTTGCGCTCCAGTAAAATCGCTCTGTGGAATTTTTAAACGAGAAATAGTGAAAAAAATTACAACTTTTCTATTTTTTTTTGCAAAGATTCCCAAAACTATTGAAGGAATCGTTTTAAAGTCTATAGAACTTTTGTAGAGAATTACTAAACCTGCGGACGTACGTTCGTACGGTCGTACGACCGAATCGGTGCATTTTCGTCTAAGAAAATCCGGAAAAACTTTTTTTTACAATCGCGGTATAAAAAATGTAAGGGTTTATCTTGCAACGGCAATTCACCCACTACCGCTCCTCGATTCTGCCACAAATACACTTGAAAATCCAAAAAACACAAATTATAGATATTGGTATCCTCTTCCATATGCCTTCAACACATTTCGAATATGACGATTTCCCTCAAATAGGCACATCTTGCAAGATGTGCCCTTAAATTTGTTATAACGCGATTGTACAAAAACTAAACATCGGACAGAAAACATTTTGCGCACAGTTGACCACATGTTATTATCTATCAGTTTCCACGATATTGTTTGTTCATCTTCAGATTTGTACATATTGTGAATGTTTGAAAAATGGTCTCATTTTCGAGATTTTCCTGGATTTTCTCAGTGGAAAATACACCGATCCTGTCGCTTAAAAATCTGTTTTGTAGGTTTCATAATTCTCTACAACAACATGACTGTAAAACGAATCCTTCAATAGTTTTTGGGATATTTGCAAGAAACCAAAAAAGTTGTAATTTGTTTCACCATTTCTTTCCACAAAGCAATTTTGCTGGGGGGAAAACCGGAGTTTTCATTTACGAACTATCTTATAAAAAGTAGTATAGGCCATTTGCGAATTTTTTGATTGGCTAAAAAATGTGAGGTGTGAAATTGTCATTATAATCTTGATGAAAACAGCTACAATTTTCACCGAGCTAACCTACCGTTGTAATATTGACTGGACGTACTTCTATTGATATACTACAAGAATTTCACGCTATTCTCCACTCTCTATTCGGCCTATAGGTACCCACCTAACTCAATTTCAATCGAAAATATAATAACCCTTGTGAAAAAAAAAAAAACAATAAAAAAAGAAATAAAGAAGACAAGTACAGATGAGCATCGCCGGCTATTCACTGAAAAAACCACCAACAAACAATTACAATCCTACCCAATCCAGGACCAATAATCCTCAAAAATATTTGATGAAACGAAAGTGTTATCTGAAGAGATTGAAATGTTTCCTAGTTAATAAATAAACTATTTATCAATATGAAAAAAATGCATTCACACTGAAAACTATTACTCATAATCATTTTAATCTAGAGCGTGAATAGCAAATAAAGGATCTTCGAATAGAATTTCCACCCAAACTTACCTTTACTCCAGATATCAATAAAATCACCTCAACGGCAAAAAGAATGGTCGGAACTACAGAGACTTTACCACCAAATAATGCTATCTCTATTTAAACAACTTATACATATATACGTAAATCATTTGAATACGATTGCTTAATTTGGTCTCCCACTCAGTGGTGGATTCAGGGGGGCGCAGGGGGCGCGCGTCCCCCCTGAGCGATTTGCATTTTGATCTGGATACATAATAATTTGCGAGTTTCACAATGTTGAGGACTCGACATCACGAAAAAAAAGCAAAGAAACACAAGGGACGACAGGGTGACGGGTAAATGTTGCTTCGTCTTCGTGTGACGCAATCCGACATATACCCAAATCCTCTACGTGAATCCCCACGCTCCCGCGATGAGTTTCCTGTATATATATATAATTTGATGATTGACTGAAAATCCCCGTTATCCCTTTCCCCTATACATATATATATATATTTTTTTTTAAATGAAATGTTTTATATTTCTACGGAAGCGTAGAAGGGCCATTATTTTTTTATTTATTTTTTCTCCCTAATTCCGAGTTGCAACTAGGAAAATTACTAAATTCCGAGTTGCAACTCGGAATATTACTAAATTCCGAGTTGCAACTCGGAAAATTACTAAATTCCGAGTTGCAACTCGAAAAATTACTAAATTCTGAGTTGCAACTCGGAATTTTATCGGAGTTAAAACTCGGAATTTAGTAATTTTCCGAGTAACAACTCGGAATTTAGTAATTTTCCGAGTTGCAACTCGGAATTTAGTAATTTTCCGAGTTGCAACTCGGAATTGGGGAGAAAAAATAAATAAAAAAATAATGGCTTCTACGCTTCCGTATATTTCATGTTGAAAAATGGAAAAAATTACTTTTCAATATTTTGTACAATTCCTTCTGTATAACTTTCATGTGAATTCGGTACTGTGCGCCCCCCCCCTGAAAGAAATCCTGGATCCGCCACTGCTCTCATTGAGAAAAAAATCCAGTGACTGTTATTAAATATCAAGTAACCATCATAAAAAACTTCAATTAAATAGAGGACAGCCTAGCTGTCTGAAAACTACCATTTAATTCACTTTTCTATGACGACTTAGTAATGGTTATCTAATTATTTTCGTTTTATATAGGTACATCACATGGTCTTATAACGGTAATTCGATGAAGTATATAAAAGTTATTGCAGGGTTGGATTACTGTAATCGGTTACTTTAATAATTATCACCGGACATTCTGATAAATTCTTCAGAGCATATGTACTCTTCTATGAGCAGGAAGGCACTTAATTACACTTTTGAGATTATATTTAGTTTTATTTTATACATTTTATTATTGTTATTGTTATTTATTTTGAATTATACATCACAACTCTAGTAAAAAAAATAGGATAATCAATGTCACTGCATTGTTATGATTCACTTGCATATTACCTGTTATTATCATAGCCTATAACAGTCATTCAGTTCCCCCTCAGTACAGTTATTGGTAATACCAGTTAGGTCAAGTTGTTTTTTGAATAATAAATATTATTTTCATTTTATATTAACATGTCAAAAACTTTTACGAAAGAAAAAGCATAAAGGGGACATCACAGACGCTGAACAATTGTTTATAAAAAAAATTGTTTAGCGTCTGTGATTGATGAAATATTTTTCAAAAATTCAACAAACATAATTTTTTCACGTTCAGAAATTTCTCCTGACGGCTTGATGCCGAAAACGTTCAGGAACTTGATCGCAATTAATTTGGTGTACCTACTATAGCCCTGTTTTGTTTCTATCTTGGATATCACAGTCTGCACACAACCTTCTCGTGGGGACTTGGGGCTATATCCCAGTATTTCAAGATATCGTTAGAAATTCGCAAACCGGATCAACTCGCTGAACAGATATTTACGGGGAACGAAACGTGAATTTAATCAGATCAGAATAATTTTTGAGTTTTTTGTTTTGCGAGTGTTGGGAGATATTAACTAATTTCGATAGGATGAACATAAAAATCAATTTGGTTGGGTTAAATGTGGAGTAGCCGGTTTGCGGATTTGGGTACCGGTACAACGCCAAATTCCAAGGATGGATCTGCGATTGTGGATTGTGCGTCTTTATTCAACTGCGCATGACTATATGGCTCTCTGATATAAATTGAACGAATAGAAGTCTCATGATGACCTATCTCGGGAACCATGACAAAATAATTTATTCAATAACATATAACCTGGACCAAATCTGATCAAAACCAAACTAGGTTAAAAACACAATTTGCATTTATTTTCTATTCGTTCTATTTACATAAGCGAGCCATATAGTCATGCGCATCAGTTGAATGAATAAAAAATCAGGAAACAAAATGACCCAACTGGAATTCAAGCGAGAAATTGTCACATCATATCTGAACATTCATGGTGTGCCCTCAAAAGGACCTGGAAGACCATGTTACTCAAAGAACAGTCAAACGTTGAATAGAGTCTCGGATGAAATCAGATACAGTATAAGACAACAGCTTTTAGTACCTGTCCCTAATCATAAAAGAAGACGTTGTGCAGGTGAGGTATGTTCTAGTGTTGGACGTACTATGTGTCAAACTTGTCAAGTAGGACTCTGTGTGCAATGCAACGCGATTCAATGTAATACTTTTTTCTCCTGATTTACCTGTTATTACAAATACCTTGATACATTAAAATTTGTATTTTGATGACTTACTTTTATTTATGTCAATAGCCTAGCGTTACCATATGGTTACATCTTGATACTTTGAATATGCAACTGACTGTTACAAATATATATTATAAAGTGATACCTGACACCTATAGATATAGTTTGATATCAGAAAAACACCATTTTTCGAAAAATAATTAATTTGGGCTTTCATGGGTTAAGAAAAAATGCAGGTGGATATTCAAGGACACTTATTACACACAGAAAGAGAACAGGCAAACACATCCAACACATCATCTCTCACGCAGATTTAAGTCGAAATGACGCGATTCGCGATTCCCTTGTGGTCGAAGCCGAAGCCCTTTGTGCGCTGCGTTGCCAATGGATATTGAAATATTTCCAAAATTTTATAATGTATGGACAGGTTGGTAATTCAGTTTTAGCTGCACGCATAATCATATTATGATTCTTAAATTTTCATTTGAAACGAAAGAATACAAATGATTTGATTCATCTAAATTCATGGAAAATGAGATAATCCTAGTATCCCACAAATTCAACAGTAGCTGTATATAGGTACCCCACGAAATTCTAACGATCGATGAAATTTTTTACGATTCTGCAACCCTGTCATGTTCGAATATTCGCGTTATACCGATTTTACTATAATGGTAGTTCGATGACAAAATTATCGTAATTTGATCGAATATTATTCGTAAGCTTTCATTACCGTAGGTTGTCATGCTATTATCAATACAGGATGTCCGATGATGTTAATTGGTGTGCTTTCCATAAAACGTCTTTTATTGTGACCACTTGTCGTTGTTGCTTCTGTTATGCATAACATGCGTGAATATTATGAAAAATCGAATGACAGTAATGAACATTGTCATAATAGGACAATTTAATAACCACTTTTTGCTCAGTGCAGTGTAATCTCTGAAAATAGAAAAGATTTCCGATCACAGAAACTCATAAATCACATTTTTCATTTTTCAATTTTCATGGAGAATGATCCCCTTTTCAACATCCCTACAAAAAGTTTTGACAAAAAAATCATAATGCTCGACTAAAGTCATCTCCGTCCAGGCGTCCAAAAACCATAATGTACTAATTTTCAATTGGGTAATGCTTATCAGAAAGGAACCAATTTTTGTGAAAATTATTAGTCGTATGGCACCATACGACAAATAAGTACTCTCTGGTCATGTTTCTGAACAGAACCAAGCGCCAGGTGTGTACTAACTTCAGAGTAATAAAAGACATAGATATGCCCTGCCTATACCTACAGAAATACCTGTTTTGAAGTTAACATGAACTATCCTTTTCTATATAATTTGTTGGCGAGGGGGGTGACGGGTGGTGAAATGTTATGGACAGTTTGTTTACATTTAGAGTATGAAGGGCCACAATACAAACGAAGAACGACTTGATCCGAATGAAATGAGCGGGCATACACGAACCTACCCGAATGAATACGGACCTAACATGTATAAGGCACTTGCTAGCAAACAAACAAAGTTATGTTGACTTCAAGACAACCTAAGTGGACCATTGCAGATACAGAATAAATCAGAAAATACCTGAACGCCTGGTTCCGATTAAATATTCAACGAAACGAGCAGCAACGTCGCTTGAACTCCTTCTTGTGACTTGTTTTTCTTCTGATTATTGTTGACTTCCTAGTTATACTGTCAGTTAGTTTCGTTTGTGTTCGTTCATGAAGGAATGTACTATTTTTTTCATGTTTGCACTTGTCTGGGGTTGTATTCGCAGGTCAATAATATATTCAGTTTTCACGGTTCTGTATGTAGTAGGTGAACTATCATTTACGACTACAAGTAGTTTTATCGACAGTGTGTTGACGGTATATTTTCATCAGAAGTCATGAATCGCGGAAGAAAATTGGTACAAATGGCCTTAGATTCTGCAACAGGGAAAAAAAAGGAAGAATCCCAAATTAAAAATACCGAAGGGGTAAGTGAATTTTATTATACATAATCGATATTTCCCCAGAGTTTTATGCTGAGATTGATATTTATATTTTGAAAAATAACTTTGATTATGATCTATTAATACTAAATTTGAAGAAAACTAATTTTATTACATTTTCCTGCAATGAGATCAATCAACCTAAAAATATAAATAAAATTGTAATTCATAAATCCAAATGCATACTAGAGAAACCCCCGTGAAGGACGGGTGTATAATGTCATTTTTGCACTTCCGGGACTAAACTGCCAACTTTAGTCCCGTATAACAGGGACTAAAATGTATCTTTCAGTCCCTAGGAAGATAAAGTTGCATTTCAAATCCCTAGGGACATAAAGTAAAAATCAAACATTACCGCAGCTACACTATTAATAACTAGGACAAAAATTAGGAAATATTCCAAAATTAATCTTTATTGATTGAATTAAGATTGTATGTGATATTGATATTGTTACAATTGATGAAACTAAATACGCGATTATTTGTATTTGATAAGTATTTGAGGAAAGTGAAGAGATGTCATGTTCTTGACGTATCGGTTAATGTCAACATTACTGGAAATGACACTGGATTGAAAAAGTTTGTTAACACCGTGGGTATGACGTTACCTACCGAGTAATCCAAGTACCATGTTTACATAACTCATCAAAATAATTAGTTGTATTATTATTGAAATTTATAATACTGGGAAGTGCAAAAAATAGCGTATATGCCGCAGGACTAGATATTTTATCCCTTACGTGATTATTGGCCCTCGGGCCCTCAGGCAATAAACATCACGTGCAGGATTGAAACATTCACTTTAGTCCCTTGTTATATAATAATATACTATTTATAACGAATGGCAGGTGTGAAAAATTCGAAAAAAAAATGTGTGGAAAGTTTAAATTGTGTTGGAAAATTTTTCGAAATTTTGGAAACCGTTGTCCCCCGAACTTCTGCTGACCAACTAAAGCCGCAATAATACTGTGTAAGATATCTGAAACAAAGCTCAGAGTTCTTTTGGGAGATCGTTTGATAACGATAGTCGTCGCCGACCGATGTTTTTACCCTTTTTACTCCAATATACACCGACTACGTAGGCTAATTGTGGCAAATACCTGTCAGAAAATAACTACTCCCCTTGCTAATACCACGACGGGTATTGAATTATATCCAACAGATACTTGTGCAATGTACCTCATTGCAGAGGAAACAATTGCAAGCGCTCCCTGTAACCAGATGGCAGAATTTTGTTTTGATTCGGACAGGGGGACCACCTGCAGACTAGTTTCGAGGTTCTTGCCTCGTCATCAGTACAGGGTAGGTCCCTACAGACAGCTTTGCAGCCATCTGTTCCCTGTCTGAATCATCCCACAATTCCGTCATTTGGTCAATCTGGTCTCGCGCTGATGAAACGGGTGTAAGCCGCTCCACCTGGTGGCGAGTAGATCAAGAAGCACTCCGATTCTCTGGGTTGAGAAATTCAGTCAGATATCTGAAACAAAGCTCAGAGTTCTTTTGGGAGATCGGTTGATAACGATAGTCGTCGCCGACTGATGTTTTTACCCTTTTTACTCCGATATACACCTACTACGTAGGCTAATTGTGGCAAATACCCGTCAGAAAACAACTACTCCCCTGGCTAATACCACGACGGGTATTGAATTATATCCAACAGATACTTGTGCAATGTACCCCATTGCAGAGGAAACAATTGCAAGCGCTCACTGTAACCAAATGGCAGCATTTTGTTTTGATTCGGACCTGCAGAATAGTTTCGCGGTTTTTGGTTACAGGGAGCGCTTGCAATTGTTTCCTCTGCAATGAGGTACATTGCACAAGTATCTGTTTTATATAATTCAATACCCGTCGTGGTATTAGCCAGGGGAGTGGTTGTTTTCTGACAGGTATTTGCCACAATCTACATAGTAGGTGTATTTGGGAGTAAAAAGGGTAAAAACATCGGTCGGCGACGACTATCGTTATCAATACTGTGTAATTTCGAACAGCGGTTTCTAAGATTTTCCGAATTTTCCAACAAAATTTAAAATTTCCACAATTTTTTTTTGAATTTTTCACACCTGCCGTTCATTATGAAATGGCATTTTACACCTTCACGGGAGCACAAGAGGTTAGATTACACCCTGTATTAATGGATGAGCCCGCTTACCATTATTCTATGCCTTGCTATGGTCATTCAATGTTTTGCTAATATTTCAACGGAAATTATCCCTTCCACGAACACAATAAATATTTTTAGGTATGTAGTGCAAAAAAAAACGAAGAAACAAAAACATATCTCGCTGTCTGCATTATTGGACTGTTGGTCGCTTGGTTGAATCAAAGATTAGGTTTCTTGGCTTCGTGTTGGTCCACGTGCATGTTTTTGTACCGCATAATATATAGTCATGGGAATGAGTATTCATTGGGAATAACGCCGCTGTGTGATGAGAATCAAGTTTAGTTTTGTGTGTAAAGAGTAGGTTCATTCCTACCATAATGACTTACAAGATTATTTTACAAGAATGGGAGCTAGCGGAATTAGAATGTTTGCTTTTTATGAATTCTACCGTAATCGTTTTTTGATAATACAGGAGACTACATAAGTGGTTGAAAGTGATGAACTGATGACCTGTAAAGTATTGCGAAGGTACTGAATTTTTTCTTTCGTGAATTCGAACTCTTAGTTTTTTGCAGAGACAAGAATGGGTTTCGTAATTTTTGCAATGACTGTTGAAATGATTGGTTTTTGGCATTTACCTCGGCATTTACCTTGTAAACAAGCAGTGTACGGATAAATTCAGATTATTTCCTCTGTTACTATTTTTTGTAATTATTATTTAGATTTGGTGGGTAAAATCATTTTATTTCGGGTTTTCCACAATTTGATGTAAATTTATGAAAACGGGTTGGTTGGGGCTCATAGCTCACACGTTTATACTCACTTTTCGTTTTACTGTTTAGCACCATAGTATAGCTTTTCAATTCAATACATAGATTTCTCTTTTTGACATATATGCATTTTATTTGAGTGATATTAAATGTCGGAACTGTATGGGTCTTCGCAGCAAAACGACGGAATTTAAAAACAATTTACTTGCTGATTCATAATATGATATTGCTGTCATAACAGAAACATGGCTTTCGGATGACATCGTAGATAGTGAGTTATTCGACAATAATTACACAATTTATAGAAAAGACAGGGACTTACATCAAACAAATAGAAAACGCGGAGGGGGTGTACCGATAGCTGTTAGGGTGAGCTCCTCTCTCATTTACATAGAAACTTCACTGGAAACAAAATTTATGAAAATGAATATCTGTGGCAACTCAATTATCATAAATGTAATTTATATACCTCCACACTCAAAACTTTCAGTATGCAAAAATTATATTGACTTATTTGATGAATTAGATTCCATACCGATCCAAATACACATTATATACTTCATGGGGACTACAATATTACAGGGATCAATGGGACTTCATTTCAGTTCATTGATAAAAATTAAATAATAGCCAACATGGCGTTGCTGATAGAAACTCTCAATCTTCAATCCTTTAATAATGTACCAAATGGTGATTACAAAACCTTAGATTTGGTGTTCAGTAACTTCAAAGTTAATGTAGGTGAGGTCTTGGCTCCTTTAGTCAAAATAGATAGTCACTATCAACCTGCACTTTCGATAGAGTTTGATATGACTAAAAGTAATAAATATATTTGTGCAGCCAAGAATCTTGAAGGTAAGTACAACTTTAAGAAAGTCGATTTTATGCTGTTGTATGAAATTTTGAGAGACCACGACTGGTCTATTCTTAATCATTTCGGAAGTGTTGATGACAGTGTCGAATACTTTTACCAAGTCTTATACGAAATGCTCGACATTGCAGTTCCAAAAAAAAACAATAGTTCTCGCAAAAAATGTCCACCTTGGTTCACAAATGAAATAAAGGCTGATCTGAAAGTGAAAGAATATTTCAGGGTGAGGAATAATGACTCGGAATTTCATTTAAATAACTACAAACGAGTCAGGGCGGAAATAAAAATGAAAATCAGAAATGCACACAATGTATATAACGAAAATATATAGGGTAACATTAAACATGATCTCACATTATTTTGGAATTTTGTCAAAGACAGAAGGCAAAAAAAAAACATTTGATACCAATTTCTTAATTAATGATAGGGAAATTAATGACAAAAAATTATTGCAGCAGAATTCGCAGATTACTTTAGCTCAACATATGAGAACGACTCTAATTGTAACATAACAGAAATAAACAATGATGCTCAAGATTTTTCACAGAAATGTTATCAAAACATCCACTTTGACAAAATAACAGTTACTGATTTAGAAAAGGCATTCCAAAAATTAAAACCAAAAAGGTCGTCGGGTCCTGACGATATTCCATGTTACATTTTCAAAGCTCGCAAGGATTCTTTAATATAGCCACTACTCATAATATTCAATAAATCTCTGAAAACCGGAAAATTTCCTGATAAATTCAAACAAACTAAAATAACACCAATATTCGAAAAAGGAGAAAAAAACTATATCACCAACTATCGCCCTATTGCCGTACTAAACTGTGTAGCAAAAATATTTGAGTTCATTATTCAAGATAAATTGTATGCCAGTTTCAAAAGTATCCACCAAATCAACATGGCTTTTGCAAGAAAAAGTCAATGGAAACAAACTTACTGACATTCACCAACAAACTTTCAGAATTTTTAAATTCAAATTTACAAGTAGACTGTATTTACACTAATTTTGTAAAAGCCTTTGATAAAGTGAATCATGATATTCTATTAGCCAAACTAAAATATTACGGATTGAGCAATCACTTGATTTTGTTATTTATATCATATCTTCAGATGAGACCTCAGTATGTTACATATGGCGGTGAGACATCTCAAGTTTATTTAGTGGGTTCGGGTGTGCCACAAGGCTCGAATTTGGGACCTCTTCTTTTTCTGATATTTATAAATGATCTTCCTCTGGAAGTATCTGCCTGTTTTATGCGGATGACTTTAAAATGTATAATAAAATATCGGATATAAACTATATAAAACTAAAAAATGATATTGATCGAATTTCTGCCTGGTCACTAACACTCTAGCGAAATGTAAAGTTGTCTCTTTCAACAAGAAGAGGATAAATTCACAAAATTTCATATATATATTATGCAGGGTTCGGTGTTGGAAACAGTTTTGGAAATTTCTGATCTTGGTATTCTGTTCCAAAGTAATTTCAAGATTTTAGATATCTATATTTTTCACTCATTCGCAGTAAATTGGAATATGCATCAGCTGTATGGGATTCCACGCAACAAAACTTGAAACAAAGAATTGATACGATACAAAATAAATTCATTAAATATTTGTACCATAAGAAACATGGTGTGAGCCCGGGATTTGTTTGCTATAGGAAATAACTCAGTATCGATAAACTAGAACACAGAAGGTATGCAACAAATTTAATGATTCTTTACAAAATACTAAATGGCGCATTGGATAGCTCATATTTACTTGAACAAGTTAAATTTTAAATCCCACCATCAGGACTGCGTCCTCGTCTCGTCACCTTGAAGCCCGTATGACACGATCCAGTTTTTCATCTAGTCGCTGAATGAGAAACTGTACATCTATTGAACATGCCTCCGGTCAGAATATTTTGTGTTATATAGTTTGGAATTTTGGAATTTATTGATTCAAAAAAATTTACATCAATTGTTACAAAACATTTTTGTGATTCCACCCCAGGAGACAGGAGACCCACCTAAGCAATTGATATGCTTGTGTTGTGGCGTTACTGGATCCCAGCGTGGACTAAATTAACTGAATACCTAAATAATTGGCAGTACAGATAATTGAAACTTACAGTATATGGATGCAGAAGTAAATTTGGAAGCGATTGAAAGAGAGTGATAGAGAGTCATAGAGAGAGAGAAAGAGATAGAAGAGAAGGAGAAAGAGAGAGAATGAGAGAGAGGGATTGAGACAGAGAGATAGAGAGAGAGAAAGATATAGAAGGAGAGAGAAAGAGAGATAACAAAACGAGAGAGTAGGAGATTTGAGCCGGTTCTGGGCCTCCCCCCACCACTATGACGTCATCAGTAACCTTGAACTTTGACCTTTGACCTTTGACCTTTGACCTTGGTCATGACTCTTGTTGGGAGGTGTTCAGGGTTTGTGTTTGACATTGAGATTGTAATGACTTGGATTTTTTTTATACACGGACAAGTACTTTTTCCAAGTACTTAATATATTTTTCTTACCTCAATGTCTTCCATGTCCTTCATGTATACTTACTCTGCCATTGTGTATGTGGAGTACACATACAAATCTATACCGAAGTATAGAGAGGGTACAACACGTCTGCACACCACGGAGATCCAGTCAGATATGTGAACTCTGATTACTCTCCAGTGATGTATACCTTGCGATGGTGGTAGGAGGAGAGGTCGCGTGACGCTATGCGCATCCGCCCTCGCTCTCTCGATAGGGTGGGTCCGCGCTGACGTCACACACACCCATACGCTGCGGTAATGCATCGAATACTATTTACTCTCCGTCCTCTCTATATTGTTATGGTGTCAGATGCGTTAACTGGTGGGGAGGGCTCTTTGACGTTGCATGAACAGTCGAAGCGAATAGAATTTATTCACCCTCTCTCCTACTCATCGATATTACATATAAAGGAGGTGGGAATGATTGTGAAATCAGTATTTTGTTGAGTTTTGTGCTGAGAAGACGACATCGATAAAATGTATTCCTGTGGTTGTGGTAAATCGTTCACTCGTAGTGATAATCTCCGTCGGCATCAACTTCAAAGTTGCCAAGGTGGCCCTTCTGTGAAAAGGATTAAGTTAGATGTGGCTGCATCGACACCGATGTACACATGCAATTGTTGTAATGTGACAATTCCTACATCCCAAGTTAATTCTCACAAAAGAACTCTCCAACACAGGAACAATGCATGTGTGCGTGATGATTATAATCTGTATGCATAAGGAATGCTTTCAAGTGTAGAATTGTGAGCTATCGAGTGGAAAGTTCCAATGTTTACACTGAATATATGCCGTTCTTCAATGAGATCAGGGAGACAGTTATTGGATTACTTGAAGAGGCAATAAAGGTTCACAAGATCTTTAAAGTAAATATGGAATTATTTGGCAGCTACATTGTTCAAACACGGGATTTGAGTGACACGAAGTCATTCAACTCACAAAATAAAATTGTGGACCTGTCTACGGATTTGGGTGCATTATTCGATGGATTCCGTGATGTCATTATTGCTCAGACTACGGAATTTGAAGAACGTGATTCAGGTATGTTTAAAGTTTCATTTCTATTTATATGAATAATAAATTATTGTTATGTTCCAGGATGGAGCTGTGAAAAATGAAGTGTTTGGTCATTGCGTTACTCACGAAGACATGTTAATTTGTTACTCATTACAGATGATTCTGGCAATAGTCATTATTGTTGGATTAAAGATCTTTCAAGGTTAGTTTCAAGTCAACTATCTGCGCATGAGCATAAAAAATATTTTTGTGATGGATGTTTATTGTATTTCTCTCACGAGCGATTACTCTCACGTCATCAGTTGCATGACTGTAATCACTTGAGTACTACAACACCATCAGTCAATTTCAGAGTCAACAAATATGGTAAAATGTTACCGGGGAATGCACTTATGTTTGAAAATTTTGAGAAACAAATGAAGGTGCCATTTGTAGTTTATGCTGATTTTGAATCAGTTCTCAAACTCATTCAAACTAGTCAACCCAACCCTAAACACTCATACTCGAATAAAACATACAAACACGAACCTTATTCATTTGCTTATTCGATAAAATGTTCATACAATGATAAATTATCGAAATTTGTTACATATAGGGGTGAGGATGCAGCCGAGAAATTTGTTACAAAACTTGAAGATGATTTAAGAAATATTTATAACAACCACTTGAGGTATCCAATTCCTATGGCTGCACAAACCCCCGCGGAAGAAGCAGAGTTTTCTACTGCACAATTTTGTGGAATATGTAATAAACCATTCACAGGTGGTGATGTGAAAGTGAGAGACCATTGCCACCTGACTGGAAAAAAAAGATCACCTGCCGCACATTCCGTATGTAACTTAAATTTCAAATTGCCAAATTTTGTTCCGATTATTTTCCATAATCTGAGTGGGTATGATTGTCATTTGTTCATAAAAGAACTGTATAGAAACAAAGACAAAGTGGATGTTATTCCACAAACCAAGGAAAAATACATATCTTTCACCAAGCATCTATACACTCACACATACACTGACAAAGATGGAAAAGAGAAAAAGAATTTTTTGAAAATGAGATTTATAGACAGTTTCAAATTCATGTCGAATTCTTTGCAGAACTTAGGTGCTAACTTAACATCCGATCACTGTATTGAGATGCATAAACATTTTCCACAAATTGACAAATTCAATTTGATGAGACAGAAAGGTGTTTTTCCATATAACTTTGTTGATCATATTGACAAGTTAAATTATCCAACTCTTCCCACTAAGAATCAGTTTCATGACAATCTTAACGGAGAGCATATATCAGATAAGGATTATATGAGAGCGAAACTTGTTTGGCATTTATTCGAGTGTCAGAGTTTAGGGGAATATTCGGATTTATATTTGATGTCCGATGTGCTTCTATTATGCGACATATTTGAGAATTTTAGAAACATATGTTTAGATAAATATAAATTAGATCCAGCACAGTATTATACAGCGCCCGGATTATCGTGGGATGCAATGCTGAAGTATACGAATATTGAATTGGAATTATTGACAGACATTGACATGATTCATTTTTTCAAGAAAGGAATACGAGGGGAAATAAGTCAGTGTAGTGAAAGGAGGCATATAGCTAATAATAAATTTTTACCTGATTATAACTCCGATGAACCTTCATCATACATATCATATTTAGATGCCACCAACCTATATGGTCACAGTATGTCACAACCATTACCCACCAACGATTTTGCTTGGCTAACACCCGATGAAATAATAAATTTGGACGTAATGGGAGTGCAATCTGATAGTCCGTACGGTTATGTTCTTGAGGTAGATGTTCATTATCCCCAAGAATTACATGACAAACATGCTGATCTCCCTTTTCTCGTTGAAAGTTTAATACCACCACATTCCAAATCAAAAATTCCCAAATTAATTCCAAATTTAAATGACAAAAGAAAATATATTGTTCATTATAAAAACTTACAGCAGGCTGTGGCCAATGGTCTTATTGTCATGAACACACATAGAGTGTTGAGATTCAAGCAGTCGTGTTGGATGAAACCTTATATTGATTTGAATACTGAAATGCGAAACCTATCTAAAAACAAAGCTGAAAAAGATTTTTATAAACTCATGAATAATGCAGTTTATGGAAAAACAATGGAAAACGTTGATAACAGAATTGATGTTAGACTGGTTACGCATTGGGAAAGTATCAAGAGGAAAATTGATGCTAGCGCCCTAATATCACGTCCAAATTTCAAAAGCTGTTCTATTTTTTCAGAAAATTTTGTTGCCATTCAATTGGGCAAAGTTAATGTATTGTACGATAAACCGCTATATTCGGGATTTTGTATTCTAGAATTATCCAAAACAGTCATGTACAATTTTTTCTATGGATGTATTAAACGTCATTATGCAGACAATGCCACCTTACTCTACACTGACACGGATTCTCTAATTTTGAAAGTAAATACCGATAATTTTTATGATTTCATGACCAACAATATATGCGAGTTCGATACTTCCAATAGGCAAGATCACAAACGCGTGAATCCGATTGGGATGTGCATATGACGAAAATATAGCTATTAAATAACATGTAGGCATACTTTTTATAACAAGTTGTCTTGTAATATTCGGGAAAGCACTATTTGAAAACCATAAAATTTCATGGATCATTCAAACATGTGAGCTTTGGCGCCACTTGATGACGTCACAAGTGCTGTTAATTGCTTATTTCAGCGTTGTCGGTTGTAATATTTCAAATGAATACCAAAGTAATAATTTTTAACTCTTCGTTTGAAAACGAGAAGAACGATGCATAGAATTGACGTAAATCAATATATCAATGGTCCATTTAGTATGTTTCACTCACATTGGATTAATATTAATCAACATCCATATGAAAATAGCTGTGTTCTATCGTTCTATACTTTTCGCACGATATTGATAAGCAAAAGTTTGGCAACGCTGTAACGATTATAAATTATAACCTGAAAACTGTTCCTCCTAAAACACTCCTAACCTGACCTATTTTGGTTTAGATTCTTGGTTTCAGTGTGTTAGTTGTTTTTGTTCAGTTGTGAATTTAAGTTGAATCTGTGTTTATTGAAGAGAGATATTCATCACTGGTTGTTTGATTTGTGTATTTATATCGAAGAGATGGAGTTGGGTTTTGAAAAAGCAACAAGTCATAATCTTCCTGTTGTGGATTCCACCATGGTTTTCGAGTTTTATAATTCTAACTCAGACTTCAGATCTGCTGAATTGAAAAATGTTAAATCGACTCGGTAAGTTTCAGTAATCTAGGTATTGATCTCTGTTGATTACTAAGTTTCATTTTATTTTTACAGAGCAGCTAGGGAATCTTATGGAGATGAAGCAATCGGTTATGTTCAAGTGAAGAGAGTTGGCATGAGCTGTATTGTCAAAGCCAAAATAACTCCGGAGCATAAAGTGCGAGATAAACCTTACAGGGTTGAGGCTAGAATTGATGAAGCAGAAGAAACAGTAGTATACTGTAAATGTATGGATTGTGCAGCTTCAAAAGGTGATATATTAATTGACAAATCAGGTTTGGAATTGAGTTTTTATATTCTTTTAATATTTTCAGGAGGATGTAAACATAGCGTAGCATTCCTTCTATGGCTACACCGTAGATCAGAAGAACCTTCTGTAACTGCAGTTGAGTGTTACTGGAAAGTATCCAAATTATCAAGAGTTGGATCAACAACAAAGTTCATGACTCTTGGAACATTGGCATCGAAACCAGTTCCGTCACTCATAGATGTACCAGATACATTTCTGGAAGAAGTTTTGCAGGAAGGCGTGAAACGTGGTTGCCAAGGAACATTATTTTTGCAAGAATGTAATTCTGATGTGATTTCTAAAACATCCATGCATAAGTTGATATTATTCTATAAAACACATTGCTCTGACCTATCTGTTCAAAATTTCATAAAGTTCATACATGAAAATATCAGTGAAAAAGATTGCAAAACGGTACAAGAATTGACTGTTCATCAAAATAAATCCTTGGCTTGGTATGAAGTGCGCTATGGCAGAATAACTGCTTCAAAGCTCTATGAAGCATCAAAGTGCACAACATTTGCAGGTAGCCTAGTTGAGGATATTTTGGGTGGAGGTAAAGTTATTGAAACTGCGGCAATGGCTAGAGGGAAAACTTTAGAAGAAAAAGTCTTGAAGAAGTTGATGCAAAATGAAAATATGAAGATTTCTAATTGTGGAGTATACATCAACAGAAATTATCCTATTTATGGTGCCTCACCAGATGGACTTACCGAAACCCATGTTATTGAAGTAAAGTGCCCATCCAAAGAAAAAACTCTTTCAAATTATCTAAGGTCAGATGGAAAAATTTGTAATAAACCATATGCTCAGATTCAGTTACAAATGTTGTTGGCAAAAAGAAGTAAGGGCTACTTTTGTGTAGCTTCTCCGGATTTTGAAAGCACTGGCAATTTTCAGTTGATAGAAGTGTTATATGATGCTGCATTCATGACAAAAATTATGAAAGAGGCAGAGTATTTCTGGAAAACTGTAATTTTCACTCATTTAATAAAATATTAGAAAATATAGTGTTTTTTTATTTTGATTCTTCAAAAACAGTTTTTTTATAGTTCAAAATAGTACATTTTAGAAAAAGGTACTTGCACTGCACTGTTTGGAACCTTTGGTGTAGTAATAAATATACTGGAGTTTTATCCCAACACCGAACCACTATCTTTAACATCTCTACATGTGTTATGTCACCAGGTAACCATTTTCTGGAAGGAAGATTAAACTAACTAGTTGAAACTCCAGTATATTCAGAAAAAGGTATCTATAAAATTATTCAATCATATGAAAAACACCTATAAAAAGTATTAAGTAATCAATTTTTTTTTTATTTCACATAGGTTAATAACTCATGTGATATAGATAACTTTTTTAAATTGAAAAATGTTCATGTCGTTTGACAATACTCGAATAAAATAGTAGTCTCAGAAAATGTATCAATATCTTATTGATAGATTGGTGAATGTTGATTTTTTTTTTCAAGTTCATTTTTATTTCACTGCTGATATTTAAACGGGAATAGTTGAATAAAGCAACATTTCAAATGAAAGATTTATTGTATCAAGTTTTTTTCAATTCATCGTTATAAGAAATATCATTGTTATGGATAAAGTTAACACAGATCAAAGAAATATATAAAAAAGTACAAAAAAATGTGGGATAATTAAAAAACATATTTAATACACAAATCAGGAAGATGATGTGAACAGCCAAACTAAAAACCGTTAAAAAAATGTCACTGAGTTAAACACAATTAGATTTCCACAGATTAAACTAATTATGTTTACCTCATTGTCATATTATGGATTTCCATCAAGGGAGGGCCAGATCAATCGAAAAGGCTTGGTAGCGAGAAAAGACTAACAAACTTCTTCATATGGATCACTGTATAATGGGATTTTGTAAATTTATTATTCCACTAGCTATTATTATCATAAGGTCAAGTAAATGAAGAATTTTATGGTTTACACAGGAATGCATTTTAAGTATTTTGAATTCCCTCAAACGCCTGATGACCCTTTCAATGTGAATTCTTAGAGCAGCTATTCTTTTTCCTTCCTTTACTTCTTCTTTCGAACTCATTTCTGTGGTACTAACACTAGGTGGCCTGATCAATTCACACTGTTTTGAAGATAATAAAGTAGAAATTTGTTTGAAACCTCTGTCGGCCATTACATGGGCACCATTAGGTAAAGCCTCTAAAAACCCACATTTTTCAACTATTATTTTATCAGTAGCACGTCCCCCAAATCCACTAGAAATAAAATTGATAAAACCATGTGGTGTTGCAGAAATCAAATATTTGACAGTGTTACACTTCTTATACTGAGACCAAGACTGTGCCTGTTTTTCAGGGTTTGAGGGAATCTCGATTTCAATTTCTAAACAATCAATTATTGACTGTACATTTCTATATCTATATCTGAATGGAATAGGCAACAAAGCTTGGATTGTCTCACGTTTTTGCCAAAATATAAGAATATCAGTTGTACTAATATCAACATGTTTACCTATTAGATCTACTATAAAATATGTTTTTTCTGGCAATCCTAGATAAAACCTACATTTTTCTATTATAATAGGAGTTGATTGTTTCAAATCACTAGTAACACTCAAAGCACTGCTCGATTCAGAAAAATTTCTTGAATTAACAGAGTTTGAGGGTGAATTGTTCATCAATGAGGACTCTGAAGAACTGCATCTCTGCTTGGAGATTGATAAGGGCGTCTCTTGAGGTTTCTGGAAACTTTTTGCATATGAATCAATAGTGTTTGTGCTACAAGAACGTACACTCATGGAAGTTCCAATACATATACTTCTTTTCTTTGGTTTAATGTTAACTTGAATCTTTTTATCAGAAAACTTTGGGGTCGGTTTAGGTTCATAGTATATGATTTCAGGGTTGCATTCACTTTCACAATCTACATGAAAACTTTGACCACTGGGATGATTCACTAGGACCTCTAAGAATTTTCCTGAAGGAGAATCAATTTCATTTGTTGTTAGTTTTTCATCAGGACTGCATTGAGAAGTAACAATTCTATCAGTTTCTCCTATGGAAGGCCTATCAAAGCCAAGCTTCCTCTTAACCTTGTCTCCCAAGCTCCCAAGGGATTCAGATTTTCTCTTACGAGATGATGAAGATAGTTGGGATTTCGGTACGTGTTCTGTTGGTTTAGGACTGTTGATGAATTTATGAGGTACCACATCATCTCGCATATAAACTCTGGATCCAATAAGTTTGTATTCCATCCAATTCAACATATCAAATTTGAGCTGGAACAAATAACTTATTAGAATTCTTTAATGTAACTAGGCACTATAGTGAAGATGCAAATTATGAAAATGTAGCCATAACTGGCCTACAAAAGTTACAAAACATTTCACTTACGTCAAAATGATCTTCACAGCAATACAAATGTTTAGTTTTTGTATATGGTCTACTAACAGCAACACACCATTTCATTCTAATGTCTTGCTTGATAGGTACCATAATAAATAGTTTGTTTGTATTTTGTTCACTATTATTCAAGCATGATGGAACAAAACACGTCTTCCCAGCCATTATTATTCGAAAATGCAATATCAGAAAACAGAATAAACTGAAAACTAAAGTGTAAACAAAACTCTGGTCCTGGTCTATATATTGTTCTGTCATCTGCCAACTGTCCGCCATGCCATAATGATATACAGCGGTGATGTCAGATCACTTTCAACTAAACACCATGAAGCTGCCTCAAACCGATTTCAACTCATCAATTGAATATGAAAATACTCAACTTTCTATACCATTATATCACTCATCATGAATAATATTACTAACATCAGAGAGAATCGAGAACTTATCATCAAACTGATTAAATATTCATATTATGATATTCAATTGTGTGGCATTTTCCAGTGAATGAATTGAGACGGCAACGTTGTTATCTCTATTCGTCCTAACTTCTCTTGGTCGCCGCAATGTTCTAGCGCTGTCAATGATTGGTCCAAGCACTTATGACGTAAATTCCCGGGCTTTTTTCATCGCGTTTAAATTGAAGCATTTCTTTGGTATTTTTTTTCTGAAAAACTATATCGAATCAAAAATTCTAAAAAATGTTTTGCGACATTATTCATCGTACTGAAGGTCGTGGTATTTTTTTCAGAAATTAGTGATCTCGCCTATTACAATGTAGGAAACCAATTCAATATTCCTATTACAAAGTCAATTCTGGGCAATTTCAAAGATGAATTTCCGAATGATCCCATAATTAGCTTTTATGGTACCGGTGCTAAAGCATATTATGTTCAGTCTGTAGGTAGTGAATTCAAAAAAGCAAAAGGTGTCAAAAGATCCGTCATAAAGAATGAATTGACATGTGAAGATTATAAGAAAATTGTCGAACAGGGTGGTCTAATATTCAGGAAGATGAACTCGTTTAGAAGTATATTGCATGACATGTATACTGAATTGAAGAACAAAGTTGCATTGTCATACCATGATGATAAACGGTTCATCATTCCCAATACGACACACACTCTTCCTTGGGGTCATAGCGATATAGAATTCTACCAGAATGATCCAGAAGAGAATATTCGTTAGGTTTCCAATATTATTCAATCTTTTTCCCAAGAGAGTCCTTTGGATCAATTACTTCATTTATTAACTGCTGAATTGAACAAATGAAATATCATTTTAAATGGAAAATTCACCACCATACTTATTTTTTTGTATTTGAGATGTAATTACGCTTATTATATAAAAGTCAAATTATACTAGTCAATTTTAGTTAATGTCTTGCCCTGTTACCAAATATATAGTATAAAATAAACACGTTATTCTGATTTCCTATTGTTTCATTCAAAAGAATAAAATACCTACACAGAAATATATAGATTTTGATTGTCTTGAAATCATCAGTATGAAAAATATCAAGGTGGGAGAAAGATGTCCAAAGCTATCGATAAATTCGGTCGTAGACGAAAATGGGGTACTGTCAAAGTTCGAGTACTTCAACGTTCTCAAGGTCCTCAGGGTATAGGATTCAAGCTTTCACCTGATGACCAATATGATATGCAAGGTAAAAGACTAAAAAATGCTGGCGAACCGATAGATAAGAACGATTGTGTAACTCAATTATATCTCAATGAACAAATCAAGGAAATGAAGGCACTTGTCCTCAAGGCCTTGCAGGCTGCCATACATGCCACCATGGCTAAGATTGTACCTGAAGCCCGTGAAGCATTCAATGAAAAAGTAGAGGAGGTGACTGATGATCTAGATCGCAAACACAATAATCTAAAAAGTGATGTGGATATCAAAGTATGGGATGCTATAGCTACAATGACACGAAAAATATCAGAGTTGACAACTGAACTCGATCACAACAGCAAAAATCTGAAAAATGATTTGGATGCCAATGCATTGAATGTCACATCTGCAGTGATGCTAAAATATAATGATTTGGAAAGAAGATTAGCCGAATTGGAGAATAAACATCCTGACGTTTGGCTCACACATAGACCAAAACTGTGGGCTCCAGGCAGTGATCCACACCCAGCTGTTTGTATTGTAATACACTTATATTCATATATGGAATAAATTTTGTCAAACTAAAATTATTTTTTTTCAATAACATAATGTTACTTATAATTCACATACATGTGCATGTCTATTCTTTTTGTAGCCCTGAAAAGGGCTGTTTTACTCCGAGGAGTTGGGGAATGTCGACCCACATACATGTTTATGTGAGACGACGAAGTCGACGGGCAGGGGGCAGGGCATCTTCATCTTCCGACGAAGACGAGAATGGACTTGGGGAAGGCCACAAGCGTTTCGGTGGCCTAGATGATATCGTATCATCTTGGATGGGGGCCTAGTGACGGGACTTCGGGCACATTTTCATCCCCCTGGTCTGTAATCTGTCCAAACCTAAACACTAAAGGCCACGTTGAATTCAATCGGGTAACCTGAGTGGGCTCCGACGACACTGCTGAACGAGGCGCTGGTGCAGCTTCAGCTTCACTGTCATGACTAATGGCTGCTGCTGCTGGAGCTGGTGCTGGCCCGGAAGTTGAATCAGGTTCGGACATGGTGAGAAGACTGATGCCGAACTCCCAAATAGACACTGATTTTATACTTGTTCATAAGATGAATAAAGTAGCGCAAATGCGCGTGTTTGTGATCTTTGTGTGGCCCTGAAAAGGGCCGATTGGGTGCTCCGAAGAGCTGGGTGTCATCCCGCATATTTATGCGGGACGACCACGGAGGGCAGGGTGAGAACTCAGATGACATCGTCATCGTCGTCATCCGATGACACCAATATGATGGTGTCATCATCGGAGTCGTCCTCTACGGGAAACTCGTCCGGGTCGAGGTCCATGTTAATGTCCTCGACACGAATATGGACCACTTGGTCGTCATCCTCGGACTCGTCCTCCGAGGAGCTATCGCTGTCGAAGTCGTCGACGCGTTCATCCATATCTTCGTCGTCCGATGTCGACGATGTCGATTGGGTTCTGGTAGGAATTTGGCAGGCCGACGGACTGTTAGGGAGACACGAGAGCTCCCCATTCTTATGCAGTACAGTTGTGGTGGTGGTAACCCCCATACTCTAAATGAAACATATAAAAGTCGAACTGGTCACTGAATACTTCATTCGAATTTCACAGATCGAATATTGTATTGAATTATATCACATTGAAAATTTTAGTCATGGAAAATTAATGGAAGTCCTGGAAAGCCTGTCCAACATGGACATTAACAACTTCGAGGAGGGCTGGGAAGACGACGTAGGGATGGAAGCCGTTGGTGTACCGGCGGTCCATGAGCTGGAGGAGATGGTGGATCAGCTGGTGTTCGACGACCTGGTGGAGCTGGAGGACCCGGTGGAGATGAATGCTGCTGAAGATGCTGCCATTGACGAGGACAGCGATGAAGATGAAGGGGTTGAGGTGGATTCTGCGAGCGGCGTCAACACAACTCGTATGTTACCAATAAACATGTCGGAGACGTTGAACAATTTTGCAATTAATTTGTATTGTTGCACATTGGCCTTCGTCGTCATTGATGGCGGGGATTTTGGCCAATTCTTCGTCTGCCACATGTGTTATTTAAGATACTGTGGTATGAATGACAATGGTGGGTGGTATGCTAACCACCATTCGCATGGAACTGTTGAGTATGCTGATACTCCAACCTATCATTGTCACGCATGCCAAACTTCCCTGTTTCAACTCACTCCTTTAAGTACATGTTTCTTTTGTAATACTTAGCGTGGTTGAAATGGGGTTGGGGTTTTGACGAGGGCGTGGTTTATCTGGTTTGTTTGGGAATCGGGGGGGGGGGCGTGGCTTTGGGGGCGTGGTTTATCGTGATTGGTTGGGAATCGAAGGGGGTGTGGCTTATGCGCAATGAGCGAAGAGTGGTTTAGAGCAGGAGGGGGAAGAGTGGGAGTTGGATCGAGTGTTTAAAAGAAGAACTCCTCAGTGAATTCTTCAGTTGAGTTCCAGTCCTCAAGCCAGCATCTCCACCAGTACCAGTCTTCAGGCATCATCTCCACCAGTCTCCAGTTTTAGTTTGTAGTAGTCAAGCAGAAGTAGAAGGTAAGTTCACAATGTCATATTCAGAAGCTCATTTAATTTTTTTTTTATATTTAGCCATGGATCAAGCAGCTGTAGCAGTCAATGCCATTTTGACGATGACAGGAGTCTTCGCCAACCTGCGGGCTGAGGAGGGAGAGAGACAGCGTGAGTTGGTAACACCGCCGGGCCCATCTACCGTCGACCAGATGGAATTCGACGCTTTGATGGAGACCATCAGGAATTATGTTGATGTCCCGGAGCCGCTCACACCGATGGCATCACAGGAATTGAAAGGTCAGGGTAAAGGTAAGGGTAAACGGTCCGGTAATTTCATGATGTTGCTCCCGAAAGTAAAGTACGTAAAGGGGAGGCAAAATCGTCAATGAAATGCCATACCACTGAGATTGGGGACAGCGATGATGACTTCATGCCACAACCGAAGCCAAGTGGTAGTGGTAGGAAACCATCATCGCGAAAACCATCTGGCCAAGGCAAAGGTAAGGGTGGTGTTATCAGCAAATACAGGAAGAACTGTAACAAAACCAACCCTTACCAAGGACCATGGTCGGTACCCTATTGTGCTCGCCCTGTTGCACCACCTGTTGCAACTATAGTTGCACCCATTATTGAAAGGGTTGCACCTGTAGTTGTGATGGTGGAGCAAGCAGTTGTGAATATCCCTTTACCTGCCGAAGATGCCATCCCACCACCACCACCCGCCGTCGAAGCTGTCCAGCCCGTGGTTCCACTTCCACCAGTCCCAGTCAATGTGGAAGTAGCTGCTGCCATGGAGCCTGCCGCTGATCCTATCATGGCGCCGGGGACTTTTGCTGACCAGGGGTTGACGCGACTCGATGAGGTTGAGCGCGACTGCCTGGCGATCGCTAGAGAACGGGGTGATATTGCCCGCCAGTTGGCAGCAATTGCCCGCCAACAGGTAACTCTCACAGAGAGAGACCGACAGGCAGCCCTCCTGGAAGCTGAAATGCACACCAGGAGGGACACTGTGAGAGCGGAAGTCCGCATCGCCATGGACAGGTTAGCGGCAGCCTGCCATAGGTATAGTAATTAAGTTGTAGGTAGATAGGTTAAGTAATGTTTAAGTATTGTAAAAATGTTGATTTAGATGTAAGTGTTGTACAAATAGGATTAGTATAAATAAAGAAAAAACCAAAAAAAAATAAAAAATTAACACTTAATCTTAATTTAAGTTGTAGGTAGGTAGTTTAAGTTATGTTTAGGTATTGTAAAAATGTTGTTTTAGATGTAAGTTTTGTACAAATAGGATTAGAATTAATAAAATAAAAACCAAATGAAGATTGAGTGAAAAAAAGGAGTGTACATTTAGTTGGATTGGTAAACACTAAGCAATGCGTGGTTGGGGCATTGTTTAACACTCAATCTTGATTTTATTTTTTCATATTTTTCAATGAGTATTTAATCTTCAACTATTTTGATGAAATATTGACTTTACAAAAGTCTCAAATACTTATTCAATATTTACATCAATGGGTGTGAATGATCATGACTAAATCATAATTAAATTATTGAATCATTATGACTTTAAATAATTATATTTATAATTTTATCCAGTATTCCAAAATCTCTCACACTTCAAACCTCCACCACTTTTTCTCCTACCCTCCTCTCCCACCCCTAAACTGGTATAAATACAGTACGAGCTCAGATTATGGTATCAGTCTTCCAATATGCCTCTTCCAGACTCCACCTCGTCTCCGAGACATGTGCCGCTTTCGAAGATGACCTAGAGTGGGCAGCGATCCGAGAACGACATAATATCGTCCCCGCCGTTCAGTACGAGCACGTGTACCAGGGTGAGCGGTGGGATGCGTTCTATCCGCGAGTTTCAAGGGGACCCATTCAGGTAAATGAGGTGTCGAACTCCACAGATGTGTGGGACTATCCATCTCCGTCGACATCGGACGACGAAGATATGGATGAACGCGTCGACGACTTCGACAGCGATAGCTCCTCGGAAGACGAGTCCGAGGATAACGACCAAGTGGTCCATATTCGTGTCGAGGACATTAACATGGACCTCGACCCGGACGAGTTTCCCGTAGAGGACGACTCCGATGATGACACCATCATATTGGTGTCATCGGATGACGACGATGACGATGTCATCTGAGTTCTCACCCTGCCCTCCGTGGTCGTCCTGCATAAATATGCGGGATGACACCCAGCTCTTCGGAGCACCCAATCGGCCCTTTTCAGGGCCACACAAAAAACAAACACGCGCATTTGTGCCAATCAATGGCAAAATGCACAAAGTTTCTATAACTCGAAATGATACGTTTCAAAAAGAACTCACATCTCTCAAAGGAAACAAACACACGCATTTGTGAGACCCAATGGCAAAAATTTACAAAGTTTTTATAACTTGAAATGATACTTGTCAAAAAAAACTAACTTTTTCTATTGGGAATCATATTCTTAGTGGATAATTGTCACTATGAATATATGCAATACGTAGGTGTGAATCAGAACTATGACTCACTTGGATCATTTTGTTCTAAATCACACCTTCGCATTATGTTACAAAATTATTTCAATATTTATAGTTAACTGGACCAAGTTTATGTCGGTTACATAGAACAACATACATCTGAAGAAGACATCGGTTGGAAGAACACTGTTTGTTCTCAACATTTCCTATTCCTATGAAATTTGTAGAGTTAACTCCTGAGAGGGATATTTACTCCCTCTTCTACTACGATGGTTTGTTGTCATGTTCGTGTGCGCATGTACCACTCGACTCGTTTGTATAAAACGTGGAGTCGCATGAACGTCAACACCATTTCTATCCACATCCCATTGATATCACTCCTTCGAGCTAAATTATTATGAACTCATTACCAAATTTGTCTGCTGAAGAAGATGCAATGCCATGTATTGCAACAAATGATGAGTTTGGTTTTGAAGATATTCCGGTATATCACTTGTCATCCCAAGAAGGTTTCATCGATGAATATAACATGGATGATTATATGAAGATGGGAGATATACCGGAACCTTCAGAAAATGTTGATCCAACTCTTTCACAATTATCACCATCCAAATGCCCTTCACTTTCCTCTCTTCCTAGTGTGGTTGCCAAAGCGAAACCATCTAAGAGGAAGGGTGCATGTACTGCTTCTAATCCCAAGAAAACAAGTAAGGGTGTACGGAAACCCCGTAAGAAGAAAGTAGATGACACCTTCAAGAATGTGATGGGTGATTTGGAAGAAGTATCGCTTCATTCTTTTGGTCCACTGCAGCGCTGTGGGGACATGCTTAAGAAAGCGAAATGCCGCATCGTAAAATCGAAAGCCATCATCGTCAAATGCGATGACGATGTTCGAAGAGGTAACATGGACGACGAGGTGGCACTTCAGGAGCTCGATGCAAAGATTGTATCATCCAAGGCTGAAGTGATCAAAATGTGTGAAGATGCAGATAAACTCCGTTTCAAAATCACACAGAAAAATTAGTCCACCATTTGTTTGAAAATGCAAGCTGAGATGGAGCTTCAGGAGTCCACTAAACTTTTTGATATGGTAGCATCTGTACGTGATAAGTGGCGAAAAGAGTTTGATCACGCATTTCAATCTGATAGTGATTAGCTCTGAGGATTATGAAATATTATCAATGTTGTGAGTTGAAATGAAGAACTTCTTCAAAAATCTATGAAGTGGGGAGGAGTATGCAGATTATTTTGGTTTTGGCATACACTGAACGTTGCGTATGGTTGGGGCAACGTTTACCACTTCATGATTTATTCATTCAAAAAAATCAAAAATGGTGTCATGTTTTCTATAGTTTAATGATAATCTTACAGCTTAGTGAGAATAATAAGTAATACAATTTCATTTAAATATTGAACCATAGCACTTTTGTGTATCCATGAATTCTATTCACTAGGAAGACCTAACCACTTAACGTATAGTTTATTTCCTTTCCTCCTTAACACTTTCTCAACTAGGTATACATCAGGATTTCGTGTTTTCAATAATTCTTCTTCATAAAAACATCCTCTTAATAGGGTTCCCATCCATGTCTTCAAGAATATAAGTTATGGGGTATGTTTGGTTAATTTTAACAATTTTGAATAGTTCTGTTGTGTAATTGGCGGTGTAACCCTTTTCGAAAATATTCTTGTACTTGCTTATACGTACAATATCATTCATTCGGAATTTGGGTATACTTTGTTTTCTTCGGAGGATTACTTTGGAACTTTTGAATTTGAGGTTCGTTGCTGGTATAACATCGATTGGTTTCATACCAATCGTACGATGCACTTTATTGTTATATTTCCTTGTTATGATTGGAAGAATATCCAACCATTTGTTGTGTCCTATCGCTGAAAATTCTCTATAAAGCCAAGTCTTTATTGTTCGAATTACCCTTTCTGCTATGGCCGCCTTCATGGTGCTGAATGTTGAATAATGGTTGATCTTATATTTTTGCATTAGAGATGAAAAAGAACTATTGAAAAATTCTGTTCCTTGATCGCTTTGTAGATGTTTCGGAGAAAAGTCGGCTTCTTTCAGCACATCTTCCATTGCATCAGTTACGGCACTACCTGGTTTATTTTTAATTGGCTTCGTCCATAAATATTTTGAGTAGCAATCAATGACCACAAGAACATATCGATATCCTTTATTATGTTTAGCATAAGGTTGTAATTCGGCAAGATCTATTTGCCACAGATCTGCAAAACCTTTGACGGTTGTGGTTCTTCTGGTGAAATTACGTCTTGCCGGCTTATGTAACTCATTAACAACTTGTCGTTTGACATCACTTATTTCATTATCCATCTTCTCACAGTCACTTTGTAGTGTTTTAATTTATTTTCATTCAGAGAAACAAATCGACAATGTTACGGCAACATATAATGAGGACAAACTGATCATTTTTGTTGATGTATTAGATTATTATACCTTCCTCGCGTAATTCTTCAATTATGGAAATTATTTCATTGTCATGTCCAGTGTGACCAGCTGACCTTGAAGATATCAATAGCCGTAAACGGTCGACTAACTCCTTGGGTGAATTCCAGTAGACATAATTAGCAGGTTTGGGATCAAACATTTTCTGCATTTTCATTCGATGGATCCCCTCACCTTTTTTTGTCCTACTTCTTGTCGTCTGATAATGTGATAAGTTTAGTACAGGTTTGATAACTTCACGGAATTTTTTAGATTTCGGGTGTTTGAAACCATTTCGCAGTTGATGTTGTTTGTATGGTGCATTCGTTAGCCTCAATATTTTAGCATATGTGTGAAGAACTTCATCATCATCATCATCGACTTCAGGTGGGTTTTTCAAAAAAATCATGTTGTATAACTCCGGACTACTTGGGAATTCGTGTGTTTGTGTTTTATTTTTATTCCAAAATAAAATATTTCCATCACTGAAACGTACATTGTGACTCCCCATTTTCAGTTTTTGTGTAGTACGATCTAACCGTATGCCAAATATTGTATCATAAGCTGCATTCTTTGTTTTGACATTTTCCAAATGTCTTTTCAAAACTTCTCCTCCTCCGATTTCTTTGATGGTATCTGTCTCACTGTCAATAGATGATAATTCACTACCAAATGATGAATTATTTTCCATTGAAGTTCTCATAACTTTCATTGGAGTAGACTGAGAATTCACTTGCTTCATCAAAGACGTTGGCTGTGGTGGTGATGGTTTCATGGTAGCAGCAGCTGAAGATAGAACGTTCAATGGCTTCATTATGGGATCATAGAGTTTTTCAAGCGCCATTCGATTTTCAATAAGTCCACTCTTGATAGAGTTGAATTTCTGCCGTACAGCTTCTGTTGTTTCAACTAGTTGGCGTTTCAAATTCAATTCATTGTTTTTATTCTCAACTACTATACCATTTTTTGTCTTCATTTCGCTTCACAAGAGAATACAGTGAAGTAACCTCTATGCAATTCAGCGATCGATTGAATGTGGATTGTAGCGTCATGGATATATAAAACTATCAAATCCCATGCGATATCTACCTTCATGCATTTTTCTATGCTTATCAATGACCAGAAATCCGTATTGATCCTCCCAACATTTAACACACATCAAATGGAATTGCTTAAATGTTACATCGGGTGACACGTGATCCGAATAAATATGGTGTAGATTCGTTTCATCTTGCTTGAACATTACGATAAAGTTGGTATTATCTCGCACTAACTGTTTGGGCACTCGTGAATATGTTTGAGCAAGATAAAAACAGTCGACATCTTTATGACGTCCCTACAGAAATATGATCTTATGATATCTTGTTTTTCACATATTACATCATCGAAAATGAAAACAGAATTTGGTTTGGCATCGGACGGTTCTACTATTTCTGCATTATTACTGAATGTATAAAATCCCAACCCCTTGATGGGTTCCAATACATTTCGTAGGAATTGATATTTGGGTTGATTGAGTGATTTCGAATAGAGATAAACGTTTGTGAATCGCAGTCCTTGTGAATGTGTTAAAAGAGAGATCATGGCATTCGTCTTTCCACAATTCGATGGTCCGATAATGAGTCCTCGAACAGATGATGGAAGCAGCGGACCATGCCGCAACACTTTCTGTCCATTCAATCCACAACCGAATTTTTCATCTAGATTATCTACAGCAAACTTTTCTTTCTGCTTTACAATGCGCATCGTACCGTGGTTGGAGACTATGTAAGCGACGATATGTCGTGAACGTTTCATTTAAATGAGTACCATCAAACGATACGGATGTGTTCGTGGTGGATGTAGAAAAAGCGGTCGTGGATTTGTTAATAATTTGATAAACAAACTTCCATTCGAATTACATTTACCCGGAGGGTATCAGTATTGTGGACCCGGTACAAAATTGGAAAAACGTTTAGCCGGCAAAGATCCTGGAATCAATAAATTGGACATTGTATGCAAACAACACGATATTCAATATTTGAATCATCTAACTGACCTCACAGCGAGACACAGCGCAGACAAAGAACTCGAATACGCCGCTTGGAACAGGGTTAAATCGAAGGACGCTGGTATTAAGGAAAGAATAGCTGCCCTACTCGTTACCAACATTATGAAATCAAAGAGACGTTTCGGTATGGGTTGTAGTAGTACTACTATGAAGAAAAAGAAGAGGAATCAATCGAAGAAAAAGAACAATAATCTCAGAAAAATCGCCGTTGGCTCTGGGATGGTTCATAAAGTGCGGAATGTACTGAAAAAAGCTGGGGGTGAGCCATTTGTGACGAATAATTTGAAAAAAGCCACCGTAGTAGCATTGCATGCAGCACGTAAATACCTCAAAGCTGCCGGTGGAAAGAAAACAATCCGCACGCCTCGCATAATTCCAATTCCTAAAGTCGGAGGGATTCTACCATTGATACCAATTTTTGCTGGATTGTCTGCGATCGGAAGTTTAGCGGGTGCTGTTGCAGGCATCACCAGAGCTGTGAATTCAGCAAAAGCAAGCAGAACCGCCCTGATCGAAGCGAATCGTCATGATAAGAAAATGGAAAGTGTGGCATTGGGTAAAAGTGGTAGTGGTATATACCTTAAACTATACCGTAAAGGACTCGGACTCTATTTGAAACCATACAATCCAAAAAACTAGTTGATTCCCTACTTCGAAAACCTCTCACCGACATCGATCTTACTTATTATGCCAGTAAAATGAAAATTCCATACTTTCGCGGTATTTTCATGCGTGATACATTACCCACTAGAGGTCCACGACACCGCGAGACCGCCATTGTCAATTTAGATGGAATAAGAGGATCGGGAACACATTGGGTGGCATACAGCAAATGTGGGAAAGACATTACATACTTTGATAGTTTTGGAAATCTACCCCCACCAATAGAGTTGATTCAATACTTCCAGAAATGTTCGAAAGTGAAAATTCTATATAACTATGATCGCCAGCAGAAGTTCAACACAGTTTTCTGCGGTCACTTGTGCCTGAAGTTTCTCTCTGAATTATTATAGAATGGATACAACTCCAGCAATGACTCGAGAGGCTATTAGGACGATGGGATTATCACTCAAAATGTATTCAAAATATCGGACCTTGACAAGAATGGATCGAGTGATGCTTGCAAATATGCCGAAGGAAGTGATACTCGCATGCGCTGCACATGAGATTGCTTCTGTTTGGGAAAAGTTACCTAAAAGTCTACAAGATGATGTCGACATAATGAAATATAGATATTGCAATGACCACCACAATCTTGACGGCGAAAGTATTTCAGATTCTGATGTGAATGATGGTCCTATACCTCGAAAAATATTCTGCTGTTATTGCAATATAAAGGATATGAATATTGGTGCTAATAAAAATGAAATGGATATTGATGAACCATCTCCGAAAAAGCGTAGGTTGTCCCGAGTGTGTTGTAGACAACAATAAATTGAAGTGAAATCCATAAAATGTATCAGTCATGTCACGGAAGTTCGAACTACAAGCTGTCGGGACGAGTGTCTTGAGTGCAGACTTTTTCCCACCCATTGAATTAGATAGAAACAGTCGTTATGGATTGGGACTTTTAGGATTCTATGGATGCAAGACAGTAAATAATATAACTGAAAAAAACAATGTGATCAGTTTTAGAATCAGTGATATAAGTTCACCAATACTTCAGAAGTACACAATTGAAATTCCATGTGGTGCCTATGAAATGCAGTTATTCAGAAACATATCATGTTTCGATTGTTTCATGGGAAAAATCAAAACGATACCAATGCAGATGATATATTCTACCTACATGCCAATAATAATACTTTCAAATGTGAGATGCGATCATAATATGAAATTGATCTAACTCATCCGAATTCCATAGCAAAGATGATGGGTTTTAATTTTGATAGATTTCAACCGAATCAGATACACGAATCCGCACATCCGATAAATATAACAACTGTGAGACTAATCCGCTTAGATTGCAACATTATATCTGGTTCATACATAAACAATGAAGAATCCCACATTCTTTTTTCATTCGATATCGATGTGGAGCCTGGATTTAATCTCACAAAAGAACCACACAAGATTATATATATGCCCATCAGTCCAGAAGGTCGTCAGTTGATTCACAACATCACAGTGCGTATTTTCGATCATAATAATAATCTCATTGATTTTGGAAGTGCAGAAGAGATTATTATAATTTTGGAATTGAAAAAAATCTAATAACTATTATGGGTTTTTGTTATAATAGACAGAATCGACAAGGATTTGAAATCATTCCACAAATAGCTAAAAAGGAAGGTTCGACTAGAAAAAGGCTCATTCCAAAAGTGTACGCTAAACAGTTAGCACACCACGCTGCTCTCTCGCTGAGAGATCTCAAATTTTTGAAATCAATTGGACTGAAAGTAAGGAACAATGGTGCTCGAAACGAATAGTGAAAAGTTGAATATATTCGATGAGCCGATGCTCGATCATTCCCTCACAAGTTTACATGAGCATACATACAAACCATATGGATCACCTTTATTTAGGAATTCAGATGAAATTCGAATTGCAATCAATAATCAAGACGTTATACTTGACATTGCTGCGAGTTTCATTTATATAGAGGGTAAATTCACGCCTAAAGATGAAACAAAATTATGTTATCTCTCGAACAATGCAATCGCCTTCCTTTTTGATGAAATTCGCTATGGAATGGGTGGTGAACAAGTTGCTGTCGTCAGGAAGCCAGGGATAACATCTACAATGAAGAATATGATTTAATTTGGACAATCACATGCTAACACATTATTAACAACTGGATGGGGACTTTCGGAAACTAAACAGGATATCTTGGATATAACCAGTCACGTATTCAGTGGTAAATTACCACTAAAATATTTGATGGGTTTCGCTGAAGAAAGTATCTTGAATGCCAAACAAGAAATGATTTTAATAATCGCTCGATCCTTCAAGAACTCATATATTGGTGAGGTTGATGCTGATTTGGAAATCAATAAAATTGAGTGGAAAATAAGACACATAGTGCCAGAAGATAAGCACAAGCTCAAACTTTTATATGGCTTATCGCATGTGGGATCTCTATGAACTTCCATCACTACGTGGCACGTCTTCAGACATATGGGCTATCAAGACAACCAACGCCCTTGAAACACCTCGTTACATCATCATTGGATTCCAAAGCACTACCACTTCTGAAGACAGGACAAAGGACATCACTAAATTCACAACTGCTGATATCAATAACATTCGTGTGTACTTGAACTCTGAAGTATACCCATATGAACGTTGGAATTTGGATTTCGATAAAAAACTCCATACTTCGGCTTATTATGCCTATGAGAACTTTCAACGAAGTTATTATGATAAAGATATGAGTGAACCTCTCATGGACATTGGTCAATTTCGACAAAATCCACTATTCATCATTGATTGTTCACATCAGCCGAATGCCACAAAATCATCAACTATTGATATTAAGCTCGAGTTTGAAACTAGGAAAGTCAACTTCCCAGCCAACACCAAAGTATATGCACTCATTCTGCATGATACATTTTTGACATACAATGCATTGGATGGTTCAGTTCACAGCAGATATTGAAGACATACCTATTTTTGATTATTTTGCATTATTTTTTTTCTTTCTTTATTCATGTAAAAGAGAAAAAGGTAAATAAAACATGTATGAAAAAATGTTATGTTTTTTAATTCAAATATCACTAGCTTAGAATTTAAATAGTCTTAGGTATGTACAAACAATCTAATATAACTTCTTCTTCATCATCGTCATGATTTTCCCCTTCTTCGATTTCACTATCATCATCATCCAGTTGGTACTTTTGGATGATGTCTTCAGGTAGGTATGGTAGGAGGCGGTGGAGAAATCTTTTCAGCTCACATTCAATCATTGCGTCGCAGAGGTGATGTAGATCGAAAGATCCATCTGTATATTTCTCGCAGAGATCCACACGCTTTTTGTAGTTCTCGTAATCACGCATACAGTGCTGGATCCTTTCTTCATCATAGCATACGCTCAGATAATAATTGGTGGCGTGGAGAGTGTCCTCGCTCAAAGCATCCAACTCAGAGGATAACCTTTCAACAGCTGAAGAGATGTCTACGGCTTCGGTCCAGTGTTGACTCGCATATTGCATCCACATATTTCAAGAATTAAGCTATGATCAAAGAGAAATCATTGAAATAACTATGCCATAAAAAAGCAATCAGTAGTAGTACTCACATTAGACTTTTGATGATGTCTCCACCGATGAGTGTGTTTAACAATGTATAAAGAGTTTTTTATATTTTCCTTACAATTATCACCTATAATATAAAGAATCAGAATTAGCCTAGTGAAAATTATATATTACTATTATTCAGTGAGATCGAATTTGACCAACGATCTCGTTTTCATGCCGGCAAAGCTTTGTGGACTCTGACCCAAATATGTTACTGTATATTTACCACCTGATGAATTGATGCATGCTACATCATCATCGGTAAATTGCTCTGAAACACGTTTCGGCAGCCATGTTTTGAATAATGTATCATTGCTTACATCACGTAATATCAATAAAATAGATTTACCAAACCGAGTAGAACAAACTGACATACTCTTAATTGGGTAAGCTTCATTCAGTGGCAAGGATGATATTACTTTTTGCTCTAACACTTCCATCTCTTGTTTAATTATAGAATTGATTTTTTGTAAATTCACCTTTGGAACTGACATGATGATGAAAAAATATAAGGAAAATATAAATAATTTTCAATAGAAAAACACACTCACTGATCTCTCTCACTGTGTAGGCACTGAATAACTTCACTACTCTTGCTGACTGCTCAACTGCTAGGTATAAAACTTCTGATTTCATATCACCATACCCACTTCTTTTATAATAGATAGTGAACCACCCCCACCACAGACTTATGAAATATGTATGATACAAAGCCCCCACCATGCGCGAGTTTGCATCGCATCGATAGAGGGCGGAGAGTAAATAGTAGTCGATGAGTCACCGCAGCGTATGGGTGTGTGTGGTGTCAGCGCGGACCTACCCTATCGAGAGCGAGAGCGGATGCGCATAGCGTCACGCGACCTCTCCTCCCACCACCATCGCAAGGTATACATCACTGGAGAGTAATCAGAGTTCACATATCTGACTGGATCTCCGTGGTGTGCAGACGTGTTGTACCCTCTCTATACTTCGGTATAGATTTGTATGTGTACTCCACATACACAATGGCAGAGTAAGTATACATGAAGGACATGGAAGACATTGAGGTAAGAAAAATATATTAAGTACTTGGAAAAAGTACTTGTCCGTGTATGAAAAAAATCCAAGTCATTACAATCTCAATGTCAAACACAAACCCTGAACACCTCCCAACAAGAGTCATGACCAAGGTCAAAGGTCAAAGGTCAAAGGTCAAAGGTCAAAGTTCAAGGTTACTGATGACGTCATAGTGGTGGGGGGAGGCCCAGAACCGGCTCAAATCTCCTACTCGAGAGAGATGGACGTTGGGTTTAGATGTTATTTTTGTGCTTAGATTTGGAGAAATGGAAAGACAGATTTTATTATTCTGTTTTCTAAAAACAAAGTCTTATATATTCATTTTGATATATGAAGTTTTTGATGGAAGTTGTATATTTAGAAAGACGATATAGATTTTTTACGTCATAAGGCAAGTAGTTATAAAGTTTTGGTCCAAAAAAGAAGATAAATCTTTGTGTGTGAGTTTTTCTATAAATTGGTAAAGCAATCGACTTATTTTCGACGGATCTAGTGTGTTTTGTATTGAGGTTAACATATCTATCTTTATTATGGAACATCCATACCAAGCACTGGTAGATATACAGACCTCTTATATCCAATATTTCCCTATAGAGCTGATTGGTAGAAAAAAACTTGTTTTTTTTATATATTATTTTCAATAATGTGTTTTGCACAGACTGAAGTTTCGAGATTGTGTTATTAAATAAGCCCCCCCAAGCTGTAATGCAATATCTAATAACCGACTCCGCCAGTGAGTTGTATAATATCAGTAGATTTTTTCTATCCATGATATCTCTTATGCTGTAGAATTTATGGATTAGTTGTTTTAACCTTTTTGTAACATGTGCACTGTGTTCATCCCACCTTAGATGCTGATCGAGTATAATACCAAGATATTTGATATTTGATGTTTTTTCTGTATTGGGACAGTTGCATGTGTTTCCGTTATTACAACCATGTATCACAAGTGAGTTGTAATTAGGCTGTTCGGTTTTGTAAAGTGAAAATGAAATAAATTTAGTTTTTTTTACGTTTAAGCTTAAAAGCCAAATTTTAAGATTTTTTAGGTCTTTTTCTGAGTCATCCTGTAATTGTTGCCACGAGTTTCCCCTATATATAATTGCTGTGTCATCAGCATATGACACTATAGTTCCTTTGAAATTATTAATTGATACAATACTGTTAATATATATGAGGAAGAGTACTGGACCTAGTACTGTTCCCTGTGGAACTCCAATTTTGACATCTATGGGTTCACTTTGATAGTCCTCGACTTTGACAACTTGTGATCTTTGTGATAAGTAATTCCGCATTAAATTTAGCACGACACCTCTGACTCCATAATTTTCAAGTTTATTCAGCAACAAATCATGAGAAACTGTGTCGAATGCCTTAGCCAGATCAAGAAAGACTGCTAGGCATCTTTCCGATCTGTCCAAGGCATCGACAGCTTTTTCGATGAAATCCAATATGGCTTTTTCAGTATTTGAGTTACTTCTGAAACCAAACTGTCTATTTGTTATTACGTTATGTTTAGTGAAGAATGCAGTTGGTCTGGTTTTGATACTCTGTTCAAAAATCTTAGCAAAATTATTTATGACAGAAATCGGTCGGTAATTGTTCATGTCATTATGTTTAGCTGATTTATATATAGGGGTTACAAGGGATTCTTTCCATTGTCTCGGTATTTTACCACTTTTATAGGAGAGATTGATAACATGGACAAGAGGACTACTAATATGGAGGTGTATTTTTTAATAGTTTTGCTAGTGATGCCGTCCGGTCCTGGCGCGCAGTTATTTTTCAAATTTGCAATAAGTATAATTACTTCATTTTTTGTGGCCGGTTGGAGAAAAATTGATGAAGGGATCATTGGGTCGTGGAGAAAATTCTCTAGGAGTTGCTCACATTTTTCAATTTTTTTAGCCATATCGATTCGCACATTGGTAAAAAACTCATTGAATGCATCAGCTTTATTTTTATTATTTGTTATTATTTCTCCCTTTGAATTTTTTATAGATATATTGTTTAGTAACCGTTTTTTTGAGTTTTTATTCGTAACTTCATTGATAATCTCCCATGTTTTTTTTCCATTCCCCTTAACATCATTGAGTTTCTTTTTGTAATATTCATTTTTTGTTTTTTTAATTAATTCATTAAGTTCGTTTCTGTATGCTTTGTATTCGTTTTTGAGTTCTTGTGTACTTGTGTTTTTAAGTTTTTTTTTTAGAAGATCCCGTTTTGTTATAGAAGTTATCAGTCCAGTGGTTATCCATGGTTTAATTTTATATATTTTGTTACAGTTTATATTTTTTTGTTACAGTAGAAGAATGTATATAATTTTTTAGCTTATTTATAAATTTATCATAGGCAAGTTGTGGGTCCATACAATTCATGACATCATTCCAAATTTCACTTGCTAGTAATGTATTGAGCTTCTTTATATTTTTTATGAGTTTGGTTTGAGGTTCGTTTGGGTTCTTTTGTTATGCTCAGGTATATTGAAAAATGATCTGAGAGGTTAGTCTGGAAAATAATTGGACTAAATTTTATGTTGGTCAGTTTACCTAAACATCTCACAAAAAAATGATCGATTGTGCTCTTAGAAATTTCAGTCACTCTGGTTGGCTTATTTATATAAGAACAGAAACCATTTTCAGACATACTATTCAGATAAGTAAGGGTTTCATTGGTCATCTTGTCCATTGTATTTATATTTATGTCTCCTACGAATATTTCTATATTTTTTTTTATGTAGATTATTGAAGTAATATTCTAGGTCATTTAAGTAAATAAGTGTATCTATTGAGGGTGGTCTATAAGAGGCCGTTATACCTATTGACAAATGTTTATGGATACTCTCAATAGTTTTGTGTCTGTCAGATTCGTAACCTGTACTTCTGCAGATATATTGTTTTTGATATAAACTATCAGACCATCGTTCTGGTTTTTGAAAGATCCATTGTAATAAAGATTATAATCGGGTATTGCAAAATCACTCACCGTTTCAATATTTCACGTTTCTGATAAAACTAGCACATCTATGTGCGCAGTTTTCCATCTAAATATACTAATAACTCATCATAGTTTTTCCTTATACTTCTTACGTTAAAATGAAGAATTGAACACAGATTTCAATCTCTCTCTCTCTTTCTGCTGTCGAATTAAAATACTCATGAAAATTTTCAATCACTTCGGTTTTCACTTCTTTTTGATCATCCAGAAAATCTAAGAATTGCAACATTATCAAATTCATGTTATGCTAAGTACTCCTATTATTAAGCTAGTTTCAATATTGTTCGTATTTATTTTGAATTTTGTTTTTATTTTTCACATCAAGAAGAAGTAAGTTGAACATTAAACACTTTTTCAAAGTCATTTTTTGATTTTATAATAAACAATTTACTATTGTGATTAACGAAAATATTTCCCGAGTCAGTCCAGGCGTTTTTTAAAGAAGTTTTTTCTATAGCACTGGTCAGTAGTTGAACCCTTATGCTTGTCAAATTCTCCCTGATGGCGATTCCGGTACCTTTCAAAAATTTCTTCCTTCTATAGATATTCTGCCTCAATTCGTGGTTTCTCAGTTTGAGGAATATGCCTCGCGACTTGTTTTCTTGTTGAATAGATAACATATATCGATGTCGTTTTCTGACCTGCTAATCGACATCTTTGCGTTGAAGAGTTCAATTATATCCATTTTGAGGTTGTCTTCGTTTTTTTCTGGCCAGATGAAAATTCTGAGATTATTTACTTTAGTTGCCTGTTCCATAGTGTCACATTTTCGTTCCAGTATATTTTTCCCCCGTGTATGACTTTCGATTTCCTGATCCATTTTGTTGATTTTACTTTCCATATCTTTTTTCATTTGGGAGAATTCCGCTTGTAGACTCGTAACTTTTTCTTCAATTTGTGTGAGTTTTTGTTCCATTGTTTTACTGACCGCTATCGACACACTATCACAGAGTGTTTTAATAAATGTTTGGTCTTTCATGTATTTATTCAACGCTGAATTAACCACGGTTTTTATTTCATCTGTAACGTCTCTTGTGAGAACCATTTTCAACTTTTGATATTACACCCAAGTTTATCACTTGTTTACGGATGCACTTTCCAAAATTCACAATTTTATGTTGTTTTTCGTTATGTTTAAACAGTTTCAGCAGAAGCATTGGCAAAACACGTCTACTCTGCACTGCGAACAGACATATTAAGTCACACAACATTGTATTTTCACACAGAAAATGATCCGTTTTATTATCAATGCTTAATTAACTTGAAAAGTGATTCATTTTATGACTTATGAGTGAAAAACTGAACCGTATCATACGGGCTTTAGAGTAGCAAGCAATGGCGCAATTGACAGAATGTGCAAGCTATACAGGGCTTTTCACGATGAGCGTTAATTGGGCGTTTCTGGCAAACCAGACAACGGATCAACCTGAAAATTTGACAGTATGCATAAAAGAACATGATCTACACGCCTAAAATTTTAGACGATGCGGCGTTGCCGCTTCTGCTATAAAGTAGCAGCTACTTTGATTTTTTATAACTTCATATACTATTTACCTATACCTATCTATTACCGTTTATAAATCAATTTCGATTTTTTTTTCACCAAACATGTACTTTTATAAACGCTGATAATCTTGAACTCTTTGGTACTAAGACGATCAAATTCGAAATGGAGTGGAGTGATACCATGAGAATCCTCACTTCGGAGCCATATTTTTATTTGCCTCATACTGGGTTGTTAGAAAATGCAGATATATTATCACATGAAAAAATTGGTGAAAGTAACACCCTGTATATTTCCACATTCCACATCCAATTTTAGATTGACTTTGTTCACCTAATCCTATTTCGTTTCGATTTCGAACCGTTTTCGAGTGGTTTTCTTGGATTCATCAATTATTTTTGATATTTAACATCTATTTTATACTATGTAGATTTAGTTTTTCAACAGTCACCAATCAGTCAACTAGAAATTGATATGTTCCTTAGAAAAAGTTACAATTTGTATGCATTGAGGTATTGAGTGTCTTTACCGTACAACATTGCAAATTAGTATTGTTTCATAGTGTACTTTGGAAAAATAATTGATTCAATTTTGAAGCGTCAAATTTTCGTTGGTGGTTTTGACTGATTGTGATACCAATTATAATAGAAAAATGTCAAGATTAGGTTACAGTAATGAAGATTTCTTGAATTTATTAATAATTTATGGTGAGTGCAATAGAATTGCAAGTAGAACATGCCGGATAATGTGATAAATCGACTTGTAAAAAACTGTAGGTTGAATGGAACCTTTCATCCTAAAATCATTCGTAGAAAGCCTGAAGTGGATGATGATGACAACAATAGTATAACAATTTTGGGTTTTTTTTATGCATTTCCAAATGCTACGTGACAATTTATCGCATTCTTAATAAGCACAAATGGCATCCCTATAAATTCTACTGTGTACAACATCTGAAAGAGACAGATTTGCCTCGTATAGTGGAATTTTTTGAATGGTTACTTCTCAAGACTCAAGAGGATGAACATTTCCTAGACAATATCATATGAAAAGATGAGGCTAAGTTTACAAAGAATAGAATTTTCAATAGACACAACAGTCATTATTGGTCGCCAGAAAGGGGTTTTCAAGAAAGATGGCAATTCGATGTATTTTGTGCCATAAAGAATGATTCAATTGTTTATATCGAGTTTTATGATGATAACTTGAATGCAACAAAATATGAAGATTTTCTGAGAAATGGAATTCAAATGATTTTGAATAACTGGTCGGGAAGAGAACGTGTATGGTACCAAATGGATGGTGCTCCACCCCATAATTCTCGTTTAGTAAGTGAAGCTTTAACTGAAACCTTCGAAGATAGATGGATTGGTAATAATGGATCTTTTCGTTAGAACACCAGATGGCAATCCATTAAATCATTTTGTATGGGGTTTCATTAAAAATATGGTTTACTCCGACCCAATAACAACAATGGAAGATATGAAATCGAGAGTTAGAACTGCTTTCAATAGTTTAACTCCAGAATCAATCAGAAGCGCTATACACATGAAAATCTTCTGAAGAGATTACATGTTTGTTTAAGTAACGGTGGAGATATGTTAGAACATATTCTGAAATACACTGATAATTGAATTGACCTACTAATTCATGAATTAATTTTCAATTCGTGTGTCAGAGTTAATAAAATTATTTTTTGAAGAGAAGTTTCATTTGATGGTTGAAGAGTATTTTAATAATTATTTATTCATTGTATTATCTTTGACTGGTTAAGGAACATCGAATGGAATCTGTTAAATTTAAAAAATGAGTGATGAATTCAAGGGAACCACGTCAGTTTCTGTTTGAAACAGTTTATCTCGAAAACGGTTCGAAATCGAAATAGGATTAGCTGAACAAAGTCAATCTAAAATTGGATGAAGAGTTCAAACATGTGGAAATATACAGGGTGTTCCATTTGAAAAAATCGACTTTCACTGATTTTTTCATGTGACAAAATATTTGCATTTTCTAACGACCCAGTATGAATCAAATAAAAATATGGCTCCGAAGTGAGGATCCTCATGGTATCACTCCACTCCATTTCGAATTTGATCGTGTTAGTACCAGATAGTTTAAGATTATAAGCGTTTTTAAAAGTACATGTTTGGTAAAAAAAATTGAAATTAATTTATATCTCTTCTCTTAATCGTAACAGATATGTTTAGGGAAATAGTACATGAATTTGTTGACAAAGTGATAAGAAATCATAACGTGATAATATATACAGGTGTTCCATTTAAAAAATCAAAGTTGCTGCTACTTTAAGCAGAAGCGGCAACGCCGCATCGTCTAAAATTTTAGGCGTGTAGATCATATTGATTTATGCATACTGTCAAATTTTCAGGTTGATCCGTTGTCTGGTTTGCCAGAAACGCCTAATTAACGCTCATCGTGAAAAGCCCTGTATAACAGGCACTGCGATGATCTTGCCTATGGAATATTCGATGTTTCAATTTCTAATTTCAAATTCAAGGTGAGAGAAATGATTAAAACTTTGTAAAACTAAATATATTGTGCACACTCGCCAACACTGTTCATCCCATGTGTCACTTCATTCGAGTTCATGGCGAATAAACATTATTATTATTCACCGTCCAAATTTTTTTTTTTTTAGATTCAAGCATTGACTTGGTGCGAAGAACCCGACCGTCTGAGTGTCCGAGTTTTGAACACATCTACATTCATACTATAATATGTGTGTATGTTAATTAATAACCATTAATAACCCTTTAATCAGTCAAAATGTAAAAAATATAACGTTTTTTACTTCCTTTTGAGTTCTTTTCTAATGTTTTGAATAAAAAGTTACTTTTGAAACTTTCTGTAATGAGAAAAATTGTTCAGTAAGTTACCAGCTCTGATACAATGAGTAACAACTCAAAATCAACTCGTAATTAAGGAAAAAAATATCACATGTCCGTCTCCGTACAAAACAGGCTCTTTCGGACAATCAATTTTCGCACAATTACACAATTTGAATTTTCTCATATACTTTACACGCGTCATGGATGGTCCGATTTCATTTTAGCAAATATGTTTTGCGCTACCATGCCACGAAATAGGATAGACCGGTAGATAAAGAAACGTGATAATCCCTGTATACAAGGTGAACTACGACTACTCACCGATAATTTAGCAGTGTGCTCTATCCACAAAATGAAGTGGAAAACTATACACCTAGTGGGTATTCGTATAGAACTACTAATCCAATCAAATCGTCTTCGGGATTACCTGTTTCAGGAAAAAAATATAAGTACTAGATGTTTTCTCACTTGTTCGGTATGTTTTTTGGGGTGCTGAATCCGAATTTTAACTTTGCTACTTTGCACGGATGTGGCTTCACAACAAAAATCGCAAAAACCTCAAAATTTCTGATCTTGAGGTAGTCAAAAATATAGAACAATAAATTTTCTACACGAATCACCTCTAAAATAAATATTTAGCTGAACGGTTTGGTCGCTAGAGCGCGCTGAAAAAGGCCAAAATTTCCTACTTTGTAGAAACACCAATTTTCTCGTTAGTTTTTCTCTTGGAACTTAAAAATTATGCTTGTAATTTCAAAAAAGCTGAGATTATGAATGAACTACATTAAATTCACTACAAATTGCATATGTTAATCACTTATTTTGGACATACTGTGTACCCTCTAGAGCGCATTGAAATGTTATGTCAACCAAAATTTTGTGGAGACCTATATTATTACTATTAACTCATAAAAACTATTTATTTGGTCATTATAATCACTACTTATTATTAATATCAACAATATTTGTCCACAGTATGTTTGGGTATTCAAACACAAAAAACGTAATTTTCATAAAATTTGTATATTAATGGTCATTATTAATTAAAGTCCTGGTTGCTCTTCTGGAATAGGAAAAGAAAATTAGTAGCAATGATATTATAGAATGAATAGTTACTTTTTTTAGTACGAATGCATTGAATTCAATATTGCTCACCTCTTTCATCCATGATGCACTGTGAAGGCACTGGGGGTATGTATGCACGTCATTTGAAAAATTATAGGAAAAATTATGGTGTTACGAAAGCTGCATGAGAATTTTTTAATCAATGGTTTTATAGAACTGACGTTGTAAATCACAACCTCCAATACTTGGTAGGTCTTTATATTCTGAAATAGAAGAAACAACAACAGGACATGCTACTGGGAAAATTTCACCAAAGTCTTGAATTTTTATCACAGCAAGCAAGGGGATGACTGTGTGTGACTTACTCGGTCCAGAGATGAGTCTCGACTACCTACCAAATTCAAATCACAAACCATCAACGTCCGATCCGACCTTTCTTGGAATACCGTTCTCATATAGGGAATGCAGCACCCAATCACACATTGGAACTCTTAGATTTTGTCCAGAAAAGCTATCTGTCTCGTCCGTGATACTTCTCTCACAAGCTCGCTCACTTCTCTAAAACACCGCAGAAAGGTTGGGATCAGTCCCTATTTCATAGATATTTTCAAGAACGATGCTTTTCCGAAATATCATCAATCGTTCTACCGTTAGCGGTTCTATCGAGACTAACCCGTTGAACTCAGTCCCCACATCCAGAAGAGATCACTTTGGAGATATGCCGAACATCTTTCCCATGACTCGTTCTTCCAACGAAGGTAGAGCTATGGACTCGCCGCCTCGGAAGGTGTTCACTGAGGCATACAATACAGGCTTCAAAAATACAAGAAGAACACCAATGTCCACCCACTTTCTCTCGGCTCTCACGATGTTCTTTGAACAATACAGGATTTTCCTTTTTGTGGGAACCAGAATTTAAAAAAAAGCGGTTCAATTTATATATAGATAATAATTATTAGGTGCTTGATTAAATTTATGTATAGATATTCAATGAATGAATAAATAAATTTATAATTAATTAGTAAGTAAATGTAGTTTGAGTAGATTCTAAGCTTCTATTTAATTACAATCCAATGAGAAAACTGGGTTTTCCACAAAGTAGTTAATTGGCTTTTTTTCAGCGAGCTGTAGCGGCCAAACCGTTCTATCAAAAAATACATTTGGTATGATTTTTGTATAAAATTTGATATATTTCCTTAAGGTATAGAATGAAATTAAAGGTTTTTGCTATTTTCGTTGCGAAGCAATATCCGTGGGAAGTAGCAAAGTTGAAATTCGGATTCAGCATCCCAAAAAACATATAGAACTAGTGAAAAAAAATACTTACTACTATACTTTTTTCCTGTCCAAAACACCGTTTGATTGAACTATACCATCATTGATGCTGTTCAATTCTGAGAAATATGTTGTGCTCAACTTTACCTGGAAGAATATCTATAAAGATCTGCTCGAAAGGCGATTCTGTATTTTACTATTTTTTGAAGAAAAATTCGTGTCAAAATTGAAATATTTATTTTCCACCTGTCTGTCACAAAATTGTTTTTCCAGTCTACTTTTCATGACAAAAATAAAAAATAGAAACTATTCACAACATTCTCCTCCTCAGTAATTGTTCCAACAATAAAATAAACAAAAGAACAATTACTCTTCTTTCTTCTCAACCATCTAGTACACAAAGTCTAGCAACAGGTCTACGAAGAATGGTTGCATTTGCTAATTTCACATCAACTACTCTAGTCTTGCCATCTTTTCCAGAATACACACGTAAAATTCTGCCTTTTGGCCAAACATTCCTTGGTCCATTGGATTCGACGATAATTACTATATTATTTTCTTGTAGATTTCTATTTTCTTCATACCACTTAGTTCGTTTCACCAAAGTTGGTAAATATTCTCTTGTCCAACGTTTCCAAAAATATTCTGACAATTTTTGGGATGCTCTCCATTGTGAAAGCAAATTCAAGTCCTTTTCTTTAGTAACTGCACATGTCAACGCAGCATAATTCGGTCCAATCAGGAAATGATTAGGAATGAGAGCTTCCGAGTCATCAGAGTCGATAGACACGTGAGTCATTGGCCTTGAATTCCCTATGTTTTCCACTTCTGCAAATATTGTTCGAAGAACATATTCTTGAGGAGATTTTGAAATTAACATTTCCTTCATGACTTTTTTAACGGATTGTATTAGTCTTTCCCAAGCCCCTCCCCAATGAGGTGATACTGGTGGATTGAATATCCATTTGACGTTTCTGATAGTACAAAATTTTGTAATTTCGGTCCGATCTAAAGCTTTCAAGGAATCAGCAAGTTCCTTCTCAGCAGATTTGAAATTTCCTCCATTGTCGCTATGCATTTCATCCGGGAATCCCCGTCTATAGCCAAACTGGCGGAGTATGTGGATGAAACTATTTGTACTTAAATCATGAGCAACTTCCAAATGGATTGCCCTTGTTACCGTGCAGGTGAAAATCACTCCATATCTTTTTTCTCTGCTTCTTTTCACCGCAACATGTATCGGTCCAAAATAGTCAACTCCAGTTTTGGTAAAACATCTCAATGTTGGCTCTAGGCGACATAAAGTTAATTGTCCCATAATAAGGGTTTCTGGTGAAGCTCTTCTGTTCTTACATATCTGACATCTCTTCCAAACATCTTTAACAGCTTGACGCACATGCTAGATCCAAAATTTCTGTCGTAAATTATTGATTACCATTTCTTGCCCGTGATGAAATAGCTGTTCATGATAAAACTGAATTATTAATTTAGTGATTTTGTGTTTGGGATCCAAAATAATAGGCCTTTTCGTATCTTCATCCATTTGTCGAGAGTTGTTCAACCCTCCTCCAAGTCGAATCAATTTGTCTTCACCTGTTTCACAAGAAAAAGTAGACTAGTTTTGTTCAGAGGACTCTTTCTTTCAAGAGCAATCAACTCCTCATGAAATGAGTCAATTTGAACCTTTCTGAAAAAAATTTTTTCTGCTTCTTGTATTTCTGAGACTGTGAGTTCACCAGAGTATTTTCTCCCTCTGCAATTTTCTATGAATCTTTTCATCCATACTGTGGCTCTTCTGATACAATTCCATTTGGAAAATCTCTTCGGATCTGGGACTGTTAAAAATTCTTCTTTGCCGAAGTTAACGAAAACATAGTTTTTCTTGCTTCCAGTATGTTGTCATCATCCTTAAGTTCTAGATTCAGAGACTTTTCTTCAGACCAACTATTCATGTCTTCTTTTAAGAATGTGGGACCAAACAATCAAATACTCTTCTCAGAAAAATCAAGAAGTTTCGTTCTTTTAGTTGCCTTATCAGCAACATTTTGCTTTGACGGTACATATTTCCATTGTGATGCATTTGTTAGTTCCTGAATTTCTCCGTCACGTTGAGCTACAAATACTTTGAATCTTTGAGATTCAGACTCAATCCAGTGTAGCACAGTTTTTGAATCTGTCCAGTAAAAAACATCTGAAATTTTCAGTCCCAAATTGGTAACAAGTGAATGTCCGAATCGTGCTCCCATCAAGGCTGCCTGCAACTCCAGTCTTGGAATAGATATGGGTTGTTTCAAAGGTGCAACTCTTGTTTTTGTACTCACAAAAGCTGTTTGAACTTCCATTTGTCTTTCTATTCTGAGGTAGGCAATCGATGCCTAACATTTTTCCGAAGCGTCTGAGAAAATATGTAATTGAATCATACTGCTATTTCTGTCCAAATTAAAATACTGTCGAAGAATCCTCAAATTATAAATAGTTTTCAAGTCATTGATCCATAGAATCCATTTTTAATTTAGCTCACCTGTTATTTCATCGTCCCTACCTAGTTTATTCCTCCAAATGTCCTGAAGCAATATTTTACCGTGGATAATAAAATTTGCTAAAAATCCTAAAGGATCAAAAATTGACATGACAATTTTTAATACCTCCCTTTGTCTGTCTATCTTATGAAATTTTGTTTGAAAGCGAAAAATATCTTTTTGCGGATTCCACCAAGCACCTAGAATTTTTTTACCTGGATCAGTCCCATTTTGTGCCACCAGTGTTTTATCTATTCCATCCAGTATAGTTTTCGAATTTGAAATCCAATTACAAATACTAAATCCTCCTTGCTTCAGCTTCAGATTCAGTGTCGGCATTTCCAAGATAGTCATCCATGTAGTGGTCTTCAATAATTGCTCTTGATGCTTCCGGATAATCATTTGCAAAATCATGAGCGTTCCTATTCTTAGCTTCTTGAGCCAAACAAGGTCCACTTGTCGAACCAAAAAAGACAACTCCAATCTCATATGTATTCGAGGAACAACTTCGATCCATTCCACGCCATAGGAATCGTTGAGCAGAGCGATCTTCTGGTCTTACCTTGATTTGGAGGAACATTTCCTTTATGTCTGCTGTGAATGCAAACCTTTTGATCCTGAAATTGAGCAAAATATTGTACAAAGAGTTATATAGATCAGGACCAGTGAGTAAGCAATCATTAAGGCTCATTCCGTTTGATTTAGATGCAGCATCAAAGACAATTCTAAGTTTATTAGGCTTATTTGGATTCAATACACCAAAATGAGGAAGATACCAAGTTTTTAAATTTTCCATTTTAGCTTCTTCTTCAGAAAGTTTTCTAATGTAACCCTTTTATTCCAGGTCCATCATTTTGTCACAATAAGTTTTTCCAAATTCCGAATTTTTGTCCATTTTTCTTTCCGTTGATAGCAGTCTCTTTGTCGCATTTGACTTGCTTTCAGGAAGAATTACGTTTTCATTTCTCCATCAAGGGCGTCGCCAGCTTATGACTAAGGGGGGGGGGGCAATGGGGCAATATTATGATGGATAAAAAATATGAACGCCTGGTACAGTCGCGAGCATGAAGCGTTACACTTTGGAAGTCGTTTTGTCATGCGATGCGAAATTTATTAATAGGTAAGGAAGTCAATTTCTCGCACGGCCTTAGGACTTTGGTCACTTTGCGGCTAGCTACATTTGATCTCTCGGGGGGGGGGGGCAACTGCCCCTCCCTGCCCTTCCTTGGCGACGCCCTTGTTCTCCATAAGAGTCCTGTTTCGAAACTCCTGCCATCTCTCTTCATGGTTCTATCCAAAATATCCTGAGCTCTCATGTCTTCTTTTGACATGGGTTTAGTGATTTTGTCCAATCCAAAATTATCGATTCTCCACTGTAGTTTTACCATGTCATGAAGGATATCTAAATCATCCTTCTCTCCATGACTTATGAAGCATACATGGTTACTTTTTGAATCGAAATTTGTTCCTGTACTTACATTCCCATGGATAACCCAACCTAAAAGTGTCTTACTTAGTGCTGGGCCATTCCAAGGTCCTGTTATAACCTTTCTATTGAGTAAAAGAGGCCAGTTGTCTTGACCTATCAAAATTTTGTTGTCAATGTAAGGATACTTACTCGAAATCTGCATCATGTCGACAGTTTGCGTAGGCAATGACATCCCTTTCATTGTTCTCACATGACGAAGTTGAAAATTCTTACCATTTTCCGGTGACCTGATATTACAAGTGACAATCCTTGAGTCCTCTTGTTCTTCGACTTGATTGTTCGTCCATGGAATATAAAGACCGTGCTGAGGTCCATCAAGTTCCAGTTGATCTGCTAATTCCTGCTAATGTATTTAATGATTTTTCTTCTCTATTGATGATAATTGGTAAAATTTTCAACAAAACATTTGTATTTGCTGAAATATGGCAATTAATTTCAGTTTCATTTGATAATCGACTTGGCATTGATTGTCTTGTTAGAATTTTGGTAAGTTGTGACGAAGCTATTTGCTCATTATAAAAATTGGGTACTACCTTTTGGGGCTCCTTTCCTGATGACAGCGACTGACGCTCGTGTTTGTCCCATGGACACCTACCTTCTGCCCATGCATTAATATCAGGCCTCTCCTTCATAGACACGCTGTCTATCGACTCCGAATCACAATTGGAAGTTTTCTCCTCCTCATCTAACTTCACCAGTTTCATTTCCAACTCTAGGTCTAACATTTTCTGTTGATGCTTGTGCAGAAGTTCCTTTTTCTTCATCTCAATCTCGAGTTTGGCTTGTTCTTGTCTTGATTTATTACTCTTGCTACTTTTTGTATGTCTAGATTTAATTGTCCTTGTAGCTTCTCTCGCAGTAATCTCCATAGATGTCATTTCTTTAATTTCTTCCTCAGGTTTTACATTTTTGAGACGTTCACTTCGTCTCACATTTGATACAGATTTGGACATTGCTACACAGTGAAAGTTCCACGGTGCAAGTTCTTAATAGGCAGAGAAAGACCAGTTTGTACTCAACTTCACCTGGAAGAATATCTATAAAGATCCGCTCAACTTTACCTGGAAGAATATCTATAAAGATCCGCTCGAAAGGCGAATCTGTATTTTACTATTTTTGAAGAAAAATTCGTGTCAAAATTGAAATATTTATTTTCCACCTGTCTGTCACAAAATTGTTTTTCCAGTCTACTTTTCATGACAAAAGTAAAAAATTCACAACATATGTGACAAAACTACAGGAAAGCATAATAATTGAGTGGCTAGTTTATGAAGGTAGTCATACCAAAAAACTGTTTAAAAAATTACAGAGTTATGAAATAATTTTCATTTTTTTGGGAGGGATTTTCCGTTACTAATGATACAACCGTTCGTACCAATTCTCATTTTGGTCGTATTTCAACACTTCAATACAATTATTTTAAACAAGATTTTAGTATTAGATTATATTTTATTGACACAAAAATAAAAAAAATACAGAATATAAACTACTTTGATGGCATAGTAACTTTTCATTTTCTTAGATTTGTATTCAAAATAAATAAACAATCCTCGTGAAACAACGAATACCTTTTTCATTCATTGACCTATGTCAAGGAAATCTCATATTTGCACTATCCACGATTTTCTCCGTTCAATCTTCATCACTTTTCATTTCTACTTAAATTAAATTTATAGTTATCAAGAATTCGTTATCTGGATAGATGCCCAATTTCACAAATTTCATTAGTTATTATTGTCAACTAGTTTCTGACGGCCAAACAGCCATAGCTACCTTGGATTACCTAGTGTACATTAGGTCCAATGGTTCCTTGGAGGTATATGTTATTATTTTGGATATATTCGCCGCGATAGTTTGGAATTTTTATTTTTGTTATTTATTTTAATAGTAAGAATGCTAAGAATATTATTGGTGAAACATTTGTATATCAGATATTTATAGGTTATTAGTAGCCAAAGAAAATGAGAACTGGCTTTATGACAGGATTTCGTTATTATTCGGATCTGTCACTGTTTTTGCATGAAACTGTCGGTTTCCTAGCAACAGCCGTTAAAAAAAGTGCACTTTATTACGCTTTTCCGTTTAATAATGAAATCGTATGTTGATAATGAAATATTGTAATACTTTACGCACACAAACCACACAAAAAAAGTGTACTTTTTTTGACAGTTGTAGAAAAAATATTTTTTGTTATCAAACTGGGTACAAATCACAATTTTTTTTCTTAATGCAATAGAATGAGTATTAATCAATTTTGAATGTCCCAGATAATGACATCTTTAAGGGTGAGGATATCAAATACCGCGAGCAAATCTAAAGATATTACTTCGTTATTGGAAAATGACTCGTTTATGGGTTGAAAGTAACTTATATAATAAATATTCTCAAAAGATCTCTATGAAATTGTTATCGAATTATGCAACTAATTAATTATAATTACTCCTCCGTTAATTATACTTACTTCTCCGCTGGGAATAACTGATATATAACTCCTTGTTTACGCCATTGTTAATCTAAAAACTCTGAGGAATTCCATTTAATTAAAATGAACATGACTGTGACGCACGCCAAGTCTAAGTCTTCTGTGCTAGCGGACGCCATTACTGAAATTGACGTTTGCAAGTTGAACAGACAATCGGGAACTTTTCGTTTGAATAGGTAAATAGAGACTTCGAAAAGAAAAATCCTTTAATTGTCAAACGAACATCCTGTGACGTCAGTTCGCGAGTGATTCTGATTCCTATCGTGTATACTCGTGAACTGAACAAAACTGAATTATTGAAGGACTGATAATACTTTTACATCAAAGTGTTCTGCGCAGGCAACATTGTTTGCTAGTTGAACTGTTTAAGGTTTCAAAGCTATCCTCCAGTTATTTTGTACACCTGAATTTCTTGGCACATGAACAAAAATATTTTATTCGGAGTAGGTATCCGTCGTATTCCGACAAATCGGAACTAAACATTTTTTTGTCCATTGTCAAAATCAAAACCCAAATTCACAATATACGAACAGAATCTTAAAACAATACGTCGAATAAAGGATAATGGATAATAAGGAGGTTATGTTGTTATTGTTGATTTGTATGCGTGGTTGCCACATCTGCAGTTATATTTTCAGAGAGAGTATTATACCTATTAACTTAAACGAAGATAAAGTTCATATCACGATGTTTCAATAACTATAATTAACACATGAAAATATATTACGATTACTGAATTTATTTATCTGCTATATTGTCTGACAAAATATGTGACTGAATCTGCTCGAATGGAAAATTACAGAATATAATATGATCTTTCCTAATCTTAGAATATTTTCATGTTCACGGTAAATTGAGAGAAACCAGTAATAAATTACTAACAATTTAGTTCAATTGGGCGGGGATTTGGCGCAGTGGTTAGTGATCGAAAGGTCGCGGGCTCGATCCCCAGACAGAGCAAGGTTTTTCTGTTTCAGATGTCAAAATCTGAGTGATTGAATCTTGTTGCTGGCTGGGGATAATCCTCCACGATTCACTGTTGCGGTAATAATTAACAGTGCTGCTCCTAAGGTGGCGTATGGAGTTAGTAACAAGGCCTATCCAGAACACGTGGCTAATGACCATAGCAGTCGATGCCAACACAAAAAAAAATAAAAAATTTAGTTCAATTCGTTATTACTGCACGGAAAAAAATTACTCAGAACGACGGTCCTATAAAACTGTACCATATACCAGGTAGGTTTTGAAATTGAAATATTCTCTATATAATGTTACATTGAAACAGAAACCCTCTCCGATACTGACAAAAAAATAAATCTCACTGGATATCGTCGTCTAAAGGCAGATTTATAGCATAGTAATTAAAAAATTCATTGCAAACGCAATATATGCTTAGTTCTACTGTAAATTTCATATAATCACTATATTCTCTATATATGAACGGAAGATTCTCAGTGATTTGAAGATAAATTCCGTCGTTCTGGAATAGATTCCTGTCTGAAATTTTTCGCGCCTTAAACTTCACGGAGATGAACGAATCAGCTGAGTAGGGCGTGTGCCACGTGTAGGGCCAGCAGACGGCGTCCAGTTCATGGTTGCCAACCCGTACGATAATTATGGTTTTGTACGATAATTATGGTTTTGTACGATAATTTGGCCTTCTGTACTATGTACGATATACTACGTACGATAAGGCCGATTGTACGATAATTTCGGCAAAAAGTGAAAATGTTTAATTCAAAATTTGAAAATACACATTCGGCATAAAAAGCAAGTTTCAAAATTCAAAAATGCAGGAAAATTAGAAAACGATAGTCAGTTGACTTAGATTCCTCAAGATTTTACACTTATCATCCTCAATTTTAAAGATTTTTTATGTGTTTGAATTGAACTAACAAGAAAATATATCACAGCATCTTGGAACTCATTAGTCCTGGTTAATGGATAAAAGGATCATTGACCATACAAATAACTTACTGTGGATGATATGATTTTGAGCATTTATTTTTTAAGTAAAGTTATGCATAAATCATAATTTTCAGTCACATCTCATAAAAAATAGATTTAAGTCCAAATCTTAACCCTTAGGTCGTCGCGCTGGCGTATAGCATACGCCAGTTCTTACATCTCATTGATTTGGTAACGACTTGAAGAATTGTTTTGAGATTCCTGTAGTCCTCATCTCATACCGGAGTATTTTCTAGTATAATTCCGGCTTTAAGTATATAAGTTCAATAGTTAGTTTCAGAGCGATTTGTGTGACAGCATTTTGAATGGCATACTCCGTACGCCACTGCGACTACTTATGTAAGTAATATTTCCAAATACTATAAATAAAAGTTATCTCTGTTTGTTAAAACTTATGGATTTAATTATTTCTGAATGTCATTTTATAAATAAGTTTACAAAAAGAGACTGCCAGCTTGATACGACGAGGCTACTAGATTCATGTGGCAAGTTTATAAGCTTCATATGACAAGATACTCAGATTGATATTACAAAATCTTCACCTTCATATGATAGGTATACTGAGTTGAAAAGACGAGCTAACTAATCATCAAATCTTGCCCAGGTTACTACATTGGTAGAACGGGGTTTCTAGCTCAATATACGACGAGCATCTGATCCTCTGGGGATTGGTTATTTGGGACTATATGAAACTATAGTTTATTTGAAAACACCAAAGCTTATTTGGAACAGGCGACTCTCGTCTGATAATCTTAGGTGTACGTTCTTCTGTCACGCCCGGTATATGAAATTAAGCTAATAAGTATATGAATTTCGTATACTAAGTATCGTTTATTTTTTCGTGTGGTAATTCATTCGGAGATTTTACAAAGATTTGGCAACTGCGGCGTCCCTCAGTCATTTTCGGCTTTGTCCACAAGCGGCTAGGTAAACCCATATGCAACTTTATTGGAATCTACTGAGCATACTCGAGGCGGGGTTTAGGTGACATTGACAAAACAAGAAGACAAACTGTAAACGTGAATTCATTTTTTCGCTCGAAATTGACACACAAACCTAACCTGATCAAGCTAACCTAGCTTGCGACTGGAAACACGTGGGGTGCAATTTTTGACCGTTCTCAATGATAACGGGTACTAGTATCATCACATTCTGATGATATCTGTATGTCTTTGACATACTATCCGTAACTCAGACTGTAACGATACGTGTACTCGTTGATATTGCGACCGGTCAAAAATAACCCCTCTGAGCAAGCTAACCTACCTAAACAAACAGCTGCATGCAAACCAAGTTGAATATACGGAAATCACTAGCCAACCATACCTGACCCGACTAACCTCACCTAGACATAATAACAAAACAAAATTGTTACAATATAAAGACTATTCATCCAAAATTCAGAGAGATCAGTTGTAGCTGTATGGAGCAGCCATATTTGTCCATAATTGAAATCTACTGAACATGCTCAGTCGATACGAATGAAGTTGCATGGGTTTACCTAGCCGCTTCTGCGCCATCCCAAACTTCAGCCAATCATATTACAAAAAGACACTAACGTCACAGCTACGTAGCGTTTGAATTTATGGATATTGAAATCACCAATTCAATATTGAATAATGAATCAGTTTTTTCAAAATTTTGAGTAAATAAATAGTTGGAACTATGTTATATATACACTGCCCTCCATCACGTCATATAAAAAAGGGCATGTATTTTAAGATACTGGAAATTCCCATTGTAAATACGCTGATGACATTTGGTGAGTCCCAGTTTTCTTTCATAGATGACACAACGCTTCTTCCTTCTTTTAAGTCTCATTTCAACCGGGTAGCCCGTTGCGTTGCGAATTTTTGAAAAGTTCATTAACGAGGAGGAAAACGCTGAGGAAATCGGTCACACACACAAAAATACCAACTACATAATTCCTCTAATACCAAAGTAATTCCCGAGTAATAACCCGAAGTAATGCCCAAGTCAGAAAAGTAATAAAAATATTTAAGTTTTTTTTTTCAGTCAACAATAATGATTCCCTCCAATGCTCTTTAATTTCCAGATTATTCCTGTAATTCCCACTTCTCATGTTTTCAAGATTTTTTTTTCATTTCAACGATTATAATTTACAGTAATGTTCTGTAACTTCCGAATAATTGCTAAAATACCCATGTAATACTCGAGTTACATCATAGTAATACCTGTAATAACCAATAATTTTCAAGTAATGCCTCTAATTCCCGAATAATACCCAACTAATACCCAATACCCAAGGCATGTACACGGAAATTCCCTAGCGGTTTTCCCCTCGTTCATTTATGATACTAGTAAGGCCTAGAACGGACATACAATTTTTATCTTTTTCTATTTTGAGCAAATTTCGTGTTACAACTTGAAATTACCCTAATTTCGACTTCAAAATCGTAATTATCACTACAACTCGAATTTTCTTTGTTTTGTATTTCGTTTTGAAAAAAATTTAACGTTGTTTCCAGGTAAGTAGCTTTATTGTTCAGAATTGAAGGATAATTATGAATAACCAATTACACCACTTGACCTAATGCAAAAAGGTTTTAATATGATAACTTTGTTCGATATAACTCTATCTGTGTTTATTATAAGTCTATTTTCACCATTGACAAAAAAATCTGGATATTGTAGATATTAAATACATTTTATTTTGGTTAGTTTCCGGGTTTTACTGGGGTCTTCTTCGGTTAAAATCTGCAAACGTTTCAACTGTAACTGCGGCAGTCATATCTTCAGTGGCGTGGTCGAAGTACTCTGCTTGACGTATCAACTGAAACTAAAGCTCTCGTTCCTGGCACGTCATTTTTAATGCTGTTTTGGCACCCACTTTCTGTGTTGGTGGGTTCGCGCGTAGTTTCTATTCGATTTGGGTGACATGGCTTCGTTTTGACGCCTTTCAGAGCTGTTATTTTTTTCGTTATGAAATTAGTACGTGAAGTCCAACGTAAATGTTTGTCTATCATGATACTCAGATATTTAACAGACTCTCCTTCAGTTATTGCCGTATTTTCATCTATATTCAAGTTACCTAAGTAAATGAGGCAGATTATTGAGGAAGGACGTAAATAGAAGGTAATGAGTTTTAACTCAGATTCAGTGTGAGTTTGTTATATTATCCATGCACATCTTAATGACTTGAAAGTTTGTTTGTTTCTGCATTGAGTTTCAAGTTTCTCCTTGTATCTGCAGTATGAATTAATATCTACCGTATCATCAGCAAACCGTCCTTCAGGACCCGATACCTAAAATGTGAACAATAGGGAGCCTATAACACAATGCTTTGAGTTACACCAAATGTGACAGTTCTCGGTTTAAAAATTGTTTTTTCCGTTAACCATCTGTCGCCCCCTTATGAACGGCTGCCCTCAAAAGTTGAAAATAGTGCGAGCCAAGGATTACCGAGATCTTACCTTTTAACTTTCTCGGGATACAGATAAAAATCTGTAGTCGCTAGGATTCGAACCTAGCCGACCAGCAGTCAATTGTTTTGAACGCGTCAGTCTTAACCACTGAGTAACTTGGCTGATGTTTTCGGTTACAATTGCACAAGTGCATAAAAATTACAGATTATTTTGCAAGAAAGCATATTGACAAAAAATTTCACGAGTGTATTTTCATATTTTGGCGAAAGAGCTCGAATCCAAAGGAGGAGGGCTCTTTTAAAAATATGAAAATAACCGAGTGCAATTTTTATAAGATATCACACTTGAATATAAAATTATCTGGTCATTTTTATGCACTAGTGTAATTCATTGGAACATTTCACGAATAAAGTAATAGGTATTGATTTTTTCTGAGAAATACTTATAATAGTACTGGCAAACACTATATGAAATTGTACTAGACTCGCTTTTAAACCGAACGCTACATTTTTTTTAATTTTTGCAGTGCAATTATCGCTCCTCAGTGCAATTACCTCTTTAATTTTTCGATAATTGCATTCCTCTCATGAGGAATTTTATATATGAGGGAAATATTTATTAAAACATACGTACGTGTTGTTTTCGATCCGTCAAAAAATTTTTCAGAAGATCATACGTTTCTTACGATATCGAATGCCACAGAGTTTTTTTATTTATTGCCTTATACATGTATGAGTGACATTAATGAAAAGATCGTATATTTTGTGGACTTCCCCTCCCTGAGCCATATTATTTATTTATATTTATATAAGATTAAGAAATTTGTTGGTCTACTTTTAATCAATTTTTGAATTATTTTAGACAGTGTTGAGTTTAACAAAGCACTTGCTAATTAGAAAGTACAATGGTGGAATAATAAAATCAGAAATGTGTTTAAAAGTTTCAACTCTCAATACATGTATTCTGGGGGATTATTGTATCGATTATTTCACTGTTGGTTGGCAGAAAAAGGTACATTGTATAATTCAAAGCAAAAATATTGTCCTAGAACTGGAAGGTTTCCTTAATTATATTTACATAGTTCTTATATACCCAGATGTACAGGTTATTGAATTTATCGGCCACTATTTGTTCGTCTGTAATAATATAATTGTTTCTGATATAATATTATTATTTTTCTTTCACTTTGCCACTTATATTCGCACACGTCCACAATTTTTTTGATAACTGTTTGGTACCATCAATTTGTTTTTTGAAATAATTTTTATTGTTCTTCATATGATGAAACTGAGAATTTGGCGTTTTGCCACCTAGAAACAACGTTTATAGCACTGCATGTATAATCTTGAAGATTTCTCACGCATTCTAGTGCATTTGACGTATCTGAAATAGTCCATTGCCACAAGGATGTATTTGTTTCTATGATCAGATTTTGGAAATGAGTCAGCGATATCTATCGAAATCCTTTCAAATGGGCTTCCTATTTTATACTGACGCATCGAGGCCTTAGGTCGAGTTCGAGGCACATTGCCAGCAGCAGTCCTCAATGTCAGCTTGACAATTGGCCGTTGTCTCAATTTCTGCAGAGTCTCAATTTCTGCAGAGTCTCTATTCCTGCAGAGTCTTCGTCACTCCCAGATGCCCTCCGGTGATTCCGACATGCACTTCTCGGAGCACTTCCTGTCTCCTGGACTTGGGTACGACTGTCAGGCCTCTCCCCCATTCTCGGACTCTCACACGCTTTTCAACTTGGGGGGAACTCCATTGGGTCCAGTATGATTTAATCACTAGAGAATAGCGTGCGACTTACTGCCAAGATGGTCTTCGGTTGCCCTTTTTTCAGTCGATGACCAGACGAAGGCCTGGACCTTTCTCTGGGTCTTTTTGGAACTGCGTCCTCGTTCTCGGCTCGACAACAGAGAGAGCAGTCGTCTGAACATGGTCTCCGTGATAGTGCATCGGCGTTCTTGTGACTGCTCCCTGATCGATGTTCAATGTCAAAATAAAATTCCTGAGGTCTGTCTTTCTGTGTTTTCAAACTGTAAAAACCATTCGAGGGCTGCATGGTCAGTCCTCACCAGGAATTTTCTTCCGTAGACATATTTGTAAAAGTGTTCTACCCATTTTACTACAGCCAACAGTTCCCGTCTGGTGATACAATAATTGCGCTCTGGTTTGCTGAGGGGTTTTGCTGAAATACCCAATGACTTTCTCTTATCCTTCCTGGATCTGAGACAGGACGACTCTAAGCCCTACGTTACTGGCGTCAGTGTCCAAAATTCCAGAGGTCTGTCTTTCTGTGTTTTCAAACTGTAAAAGCCATTCGAGGGCTGCATGGTCAGTCCTCACCAGGAATTTTCTTCCGTAGACGTATTTGTAAAAGTGTTCTACCCATTTTACTACAGCCAACAGTTCCCGTCTGGTGATACAATAATTGCGCTCTGGTTTGCTGAGGGGTTTTGCTGAAATACCTAATGACCTTCTCTTGTCCTTCCTGGATCTGAGACAGGACGGCTCTAAGCCCTACGTTACTGGCGTCAGTGTTCAAAATGAATTTTCCTTCGGATACGGGATAGCTCAGGATCGGTGCGTTGATCAAGGCTTCTTTCAGCTTCTTGAATGACTCTTGGCATCTCGGAGACCACTGGAACTGAGTCTGTCCTTCAGCCAGTCTGAAGTTCGTTTTCGAACATTACCACGCTCCCACGGCTCGCTCCGTCATCCATGCGAGCCTCTAGAATGGTTTCAGCCCACTCAGGTACGCTAACATCGTCAGCCAACAGGACACGAATATTTTCTTCACTCCTTCCATCAAGTACTAGCTCTTCTCCGTTCACACGCAGGACGCTATTTTTGAAATTCAGCCCGATGTTTTAGTTTCGTGTTACCCAAAATCAGCTCAGTTAGTACACATAGGCTTGGTCCCCTGTTGCTGTGCCTAACTTCCAAGTCGACGCCGACGGTTCAATTCTTGCCGGTGTTTGGGCAAATGAAGGTCCATGAATAGTCCTAGTCGCACTGGTATCCAGCAGCATGGTACAAGGCTTGTTGTTGATGCATTATGAACTAGGGCTAGCTGAGTATGAGCCGCCGATTGCCCCTTCTCAACAACCTTCGTTGTTTTCGACTTTTTGAGGGTTGGGTAATGGCTACGCACGTATCCAAGTTTCCTACAGTTCGGGCATCTAACCAGTCTTTTCTCAGGCAACACTTCCTTATGGCAGCTTCAAGACTGGAAGGCTCCTGTGGTTTTTCTCCCATCATCAGGACCTTACTTCGGCTCTTGCAAGATTGTTTTGCAGATTCAAATTCCAAAGCCCGTGTCAGTGCATCCACGAGATGTGTTGGACGAGCTAGTGTCAATGCTTGTCTGGTTTCTTAGTCGCGAAGTCCATCCAAGAATGCCTGAACCGCTAGTCGCTCCAGTACCTTTTCCGGTGTGGCTGGATATGCAATTCCTGTGAGGATTCGCTTGATTTCTGGCAGCGGTTTTTGAGCTGTGAGTGATATACATGTTCTAGATGGGTCTGTCCATACCGGTATTCTAGATGTTCAATCAGCTGCTCGTAGTCCTCCTGCTCTTGAGTCTTGGGCCGTGAGAGATTGTAAAATGTTCGTTGCTTCTCCATGCAATGCTACAGCTCTTTCTCCTGCATTTCATCCATTCGCCTTTGCTGCAGCTTCAAATTGACGGTGTTAATTTGCCCATGGTGTTTTTACATCGAATTGAGGTGGTTTCATGGAGAGCTTTCCGAACTGACCCTGACTTCTTTAAAACCCTTTTGAACATCATCCAAGTTTAAACTCAGTTCCAGCATTGAATTTTCGACAGATTCTGTTGTATGGATAGGGTTTGGTTTTCCAACTTATTGATTTTCTCCTCTATTTTGTTGATTTCCGCCTCGAGTCCGTCTTTGATTTCATCACTGATTGTTTCCTTCAATGTTCCCATCTCTTCCTCAATTTCATCTTCGATTTTCTCTATCTCTGTCTCGACGATTCCCATTCTTTCTTTTAACCGGCTCGCCACACCACAAAGTTCTCCTTTCAGTTCTTCCTTCAAACCATTCGGGTTTTCAAGAAGGTTCTCTTGAAGTTCTTCCTTGAAACTATTCGAATTTTCTAGAAGTTCTTCCTTTAAATTCTTCGAACTTTCTTGAAATTCTTCCTTCAGAATATTCGAATTTTCTAAGTTTCTCTCCCAAATTCGTCGAACTTTCATGAAGTTCTTGCTTCAAACTCACCGAATTCTGTTGCATTTTGTTTTCCATTTCGTCGAGTTCACTCATTATGGAACTCATATCAATTACAGAAACTTCGAATAAGAAGGTTTCAGGGTCCTCTCCTTCAGCAATCAATCCGCCTAAAAGGCTCTTCTGGAGTACAGCCTTCTTACCAGTTGTGTCAAACTCGCTCTCATCTAATTCATTTTTAAGTTCCACAACCTTGAGGTAGACGAGTCGAACTCTTCTCGAAAACATTTTGTCTTAGTCTATTTCACACAAAAATTATTTCGATTTATTGAATTATCCACGCGAACGTTATTTTCACAGGTCACTAGTCTTTTTTTAAGTTCTGGTTCCCACGAAAAGGAAAATTCTGTATTTTTCAAAGAACATAGTGAGAACCGAGGGAAAGTAGGTAGGAATCGGTGTTCTTCTTGAATTTATGAAGGCTGTATGACTCAGGGAACATCTCCCGAGGTAGTGAGTTCCAAAGCATTGCCGTTCTGTGGAAAAACAAGCCCTGGGAAGCAGATGCGCGGTATGTCTCCAAAGTGATGGCATATGGATGTGAGGACTGAGCTCAACGGGCCAATCTCTATGAGACCGCTAACGGTGGAACGATTGATTATATTTCGGAAGAGCATCGTCCATGAAAATATGCATAAAACAGATACTGATCGCCAACCTTTCTGCGATGAAGTAAGCGAGCTTGTGAGCGAAGTATCACCGACGAGACGAATGGCTCTCTTTTGGACCGAATCTAAAAGTTTCAGCGTGTGTTTGGGTGCTGCACTCAATATATGTGAACAGTATTCCAAAACAGGTCGAATTTGTGCCTTATAAATCATAATCAGTTGACGAGAAGTAAAATACCTTTTGGCGCATAACAGAAAACCGAGTTTTTGAGAGGAACTCTTGGCAATGGACCTCACTTAGTTTTCCCATGAGAGGGTACTGCTTATGGTCTACTATAATCATTTTTACTCGAACAGCACAACGATATCACAACCGTCTAATTATACCAACACTCGGTATTTTTTTCACTTAATTCTACCCAATGAATTTCGAATGATATTTTGGATGCGCACAAAAATTAATAAGAAAAATATTCGATGAAAGAACAACCAATTTTTGACATTGGTTGTTATTGTTTCAAGCCACAGAAAGGTAATACAAGAGTTTCATAATGATAATTTAATAATATCTAATAATAATAAAAATAATGTGAGTTTTTAAAATCAATTTTCACCCACTTTCAGTGGTTCGAATGATACTTATATATTTATTTGAATACGGCTTAGCGATTTGTATCAAATTTTGTATTAAAATAAGGTTTTGCTTTTTAAGTTCGTCGTTCGTCTATACCGGGTGACCCGGAACCAATTTACACCCCTGTATCTTGTTATTTTGTATAGATTTTTCAAATTTGGTAAATATATTTGATATCATAGATGTACAAATTAGCAAGTATTAGACCAAATATGACACTTCCGGTTTGATCGGAAGCGGATCCTATTTTTTTAGTTGAAATAGAAAGTACCATTTTTTGAAAATAACGATTTGGTACAATTACCTTTCCAACGATATATCACAATCATACTTCTAATTCACTAACTACTCATATATTTGAGATTTTATAAAAAAGTAACTTTTTGTATTCCCCTCGTAACGGAACATTTTCATGAAAGTGTGCTATAGAAGATTTATTTTTTTATGGAGATAAGTTGAGTGATTCAATAAAAATGTAGGTATATGATGGAGATTATCTTCATCAAAAAATAAATAGGAAATTCCAATAAGCAGTTCCTTTCATGTTTTGTATTTCAATATAGTGAGAAGTTTCTAACCTACATAAAAAAATACTATGTTAGTATCTATAGAAATGAGTTTATTGCTCAAATAATGTTGAAAAAAAAACAAAAATTGAGAAAATAGTTACGTCTGCATACAAATCATACCTAGTATGAAAACTTTGACATCGAATTGTTGTTATTCACATGCTATTCTTTCATCTTCTATAGCACACTTTCTTGAAAATGTTTCTTTACGAGGAAAATACAAAAAGTAATTTTTTATAAAATCTCAAATATATATCAATAATTTGTGAATTGGAAGTGTGATTGTGATATATCGTTGGAAAGGTAATTTTGTACCGAATCGTAATTTCCAAAAAAATGGTACTTTGGTGAGGTTCAGAAATAATGAATTCATTCCATAATTTAGCGCCGCACATAATTTAGCGCCGCTATTTAAATGACTGCAGATCATATGTAGGTGATATTGCAAAACAAGTTCGGTCGCCCAGGTACTTTTCAATAATAGATATAACGTTCGCCTTCAGAATAGGTACATTGTTTTAGTTTATTTATTTATTTATTGAATACGGGCAAGCCCATTTAAGAAAAATAAATACATTGTATAAGCAAGTAAAAATGAATTACAATGGTATCATGACATATTATGAGAGCTTTACATTTTAGAGAATAAACATTTAAATATTCACAAGTTGACTTGTTAAAGATAAGCCTTGAATCTACCAATCTGAGTGTTCGTGAGAAGGTACCAAGAAATTAATTTTTAAAAGGAGATTGGGGCAATCGTATCTGCCATTTATAATATTGAAAAGTAGAATGAGATCTCTATGTTTTCTGCGGACCACAAGAGAGGGAATATTTAGATTGTATTCCAGTAGTGCATATTCACAGTGAAGACCTGACTTGAAAGCTACGTACCTTAGGAAGTTATTTTGAATTCTATCAATTTTCGTTTTATAAGTTGTGTAGTAAGGGGCCCAGACCGTTGAACAGTAATCAAGATTAGTTCTGACTAAGGAGCAATAGAGAGCTTTTATTGCAGTTATATCAGTAAAATCGCTTGTTCTCTTAATGAAGCCTAACATTTTCATTGCTTTCTGCACTATATTTGCAATATGGAGATTGAAGCTGAGAGATGAGTCAATGATAACACCAAGATCTTTAATTTGGTCAACTGAGTTCAGCAACTGCCTGTTGATGTCATAATCGAATAAAACTGGGTGGTGGGAACGGTACATACGCCTAATGTGAAATTTATCGGAATTTAGTCCATACCATTTGATGAACACCAAGTTGATAGGTTATCTAGAACTGATAGAAGAAGAAAAGCATCCTCACTATCGTTTATTATTCTGAAACATTTCAGATCGTCCGCAAATGATAAGGCATTGCTATTTGGAAAACAGAAAGTAATGTAGTCAATAAATAAATTGATCAAGAGGGGGCCAAGGTGTGACCCTTGGGGAACTCCTGATGTGTGGGAGTAGTAATGATCAACTCTGACTATCTGCGACCTGTTGGATGAATAGCTGCCTAACCACTGGAGTGCTAAGCCATCCACGCCATGGAGATAAAGTGTATGAATTAAGAGTTCGTGATTCACCCTGTCGAAAGCCTTAGAGAAATCAGTGTTAATAGAGTCAATCTGACCAACATTCTCTAGGGCCTCTGACAGAAAGTCTACATATGTAATCAGAACCAACTCAGTAGATCTGCCGGAGCAAAAGTCAAATTGTTGAGTGGAAATAATGCTCGAACAGTCAAAAGTGAGAAATTCAGAAATGATATTCTCGAATACTTTAGGGGTGGTACTGAGTATAGATATGGGCCGATAGTTCTCAATATCGGATTTCAGAATAGACTTGAAAATTGGGGTGACATAAGAAAGTTCCCAATAATTAGGAATCATCAGAGTCAAGAGACTTGTTGAAAATAGGGAAATGTGGTTGGGATAGTATGAAACAGCATTTCTTCAAGAGAATACTATAAGGTCCAGGTCTCTTATTGATGTCAAGCTTGGATAATTTATCATAAATTTTGGATATTTGGATACGATAAGACGTTACATTCACTTTGGATTGGACATGGTCTTTTTTTATGTTCAAAGACTGTTTGGTATAAACAGATGAAAAGTGGATGGCAAACATATTTGCGATGTCACTGCCCTAAGAAGCGTTTGAGTTATTTAGGAACATCATATTTGGTATAGCATTATATTCTTTTTTACTACTTACAAAGCTCCAGAAAGACCCTATGTTATTCTTAACGGAAGTTTCAACAGAATGAATATAATAAGTTTACATTGTGATCGTAACTGACTGAATTCTTCATAGCTTTGAGGTATTCTTGTGCTTTTGTAAATCATGTATCAGCTTTCTGAGTTCTGTAGAGTACCAACTCGGGGATTTATTGGTACATACCTTCTTCAGTGGAACGAACAGCTCAATGATGGAGTAAAGTGCGTCATAGAAGATGAGGGACGTCTTTTTGTTAACAGGTTCCCTACTATTAAGGTATATTGGGACGTCTATATATGAACTGCAATAAGTCAGTCAGTTGTGGAGATTTTCAGTCATCAATTTACATTTCATAACATTTGTTCAATATTAAATTTTCTAGAGTTGTTTACTTGCCCTACTCACCTCTAACTTTCATAAATTCACGTAAATAAATGGATGATGATTCTTGGTATTCCCACCTACCGCAGGCCTATCATTTTACTGCATTCACGCAATATTTGTTATAATAAATCAGCTACTCAAGGGACTAATTCAATATTTGGAATATGATTCATTAATTTTCCGAAGTGCATTCTTTCAGTGGATATAGAAGAACAAATTTTTGCAAGAATTTAGCTAATCAATGAATTTTATTTACGTTTGAGGTGCAGAATTCGAAATTATAGGTGTGGGTGCGCTCCTTAGCTTACATCATGAATTCGTCGAAACGTTTGTAGGTTAGGAAACGTCTCTGGATAAAAATCGAACGGGAGAGCTTGAAATCCCGACTCTAATAATAGAAAAATCGGGCGAACGACAGAATTCCCCTTTTCCAAAACGTTTTACCGCTCTGATTCGTGCAAATTACTCCTCATATGACTGGGGTAAAGCGTGTGCTATGCATTCTTACCTAATCTTAGGCACCGGCACAGAATATGCGAATATATCCCAAAACTAACACAAAAGAGGATCTAAACGATCACAGGGGTTCGTTTCGCACATATCGTTGGTTTACCGTCGGCACTGCTCCCGAACTTGAAGAGCTTTAGTGAAAATTTTGAATAGTTGAACGAAAAAATCAATATAATACTGCACGGCTTTAAATTTGGGCGAGTACCAATCTTGCAGACCAGCCGACCCTTCGCTTTTCACGCCGACGCCTCATCTGTGAACAGCTCAATGAACTATGTGTTAGTCAACTGTTTCCACGTGCAGTTTTCATGACGAGAGACGCTGACGCCATCGACGCGACGGTCGCTGTATGTAGGGAACGCGCGGCTGAAACTGCTGAAACTACTGAAAGACGCTCCGAGACAGAAGCGCCGCAACTCATACAAGAGGTATTTATGAGGGTGGCGCTGTAAATCATTCGGAATTTTCAAAATTCGATGATTTGATGAATTGATTGATGATTCATTCAAGACCTCGTTTATAAATAAATTTTTCAATTTCAACGAAAACGATTTTGTTTGAAAATTTATGGAGTTGAATTCGGAGATTTATGTTCTGAATAAGGCCCGAGAGCTTTCAAGCTCGAGGATTAATTTTCTGAAACAAAAGTGTTTGAGTGGAAATTTCAAAATTTATTCGTTTTGATCAACGACGGTCGAGTTATATTTGATCAGATTATTTCCCAAATATGTCAATAAACCAATAAAATTTATTCCACAACGTACCTAATTATTTTTATTAAATTAATGAACATAATTATTTACAGCACTGTTACACGACTTGTGAAATGTGTTGCATACATTCAGGCAACTGTCAAGAAGGACCATGCAGTTTATTCGCAAAAGGAACGAAGCGGGTTTATCAGCGAATAAATTTTGACAGAAGAGGGAAATAATCAGATAAATTTTTCCTTCAACGAAATAATTTTGCTTACCAGTAATTTCACGAAATAAGAAATTGCGAGACCGTAGGTCTAATGTTTTTCGAGTAAAATTACGAATGGAAAAAATTTGAGTTTGAAAGAAATGTATCCAATAAAAGAAAAGTTCTAGTGTTTTTCCCAAGATAAGTCAACGACAATAAAGACTCCACAATAATAATCACCTTCTTTAAAACAGTTATTAGCAACACAATTGTTATAATGTTTTTTGTGATTTAATTGTTGACATGACACTTTCCCAAAACGATTAATATTGTGTCATCAATACTGAACAATCATTGCTGTCATGACAGATATTGAAGGAACGGCCGCTTACCATAGATGAAGTCTGGTTTTGAGAAACAGGCATTTTTATCGCGATAAAAAAGGATGCACCTTTTTTATCACCTTTTTTATCGCTCTCAAAATGATTCAGACGTCATATTTAAATAGGTTTCTTTTAGACCGAGGGATTATGACAGATTTTGGATACGATTTTACTCAGTATGCCTTTTGGAGAAAAAAATTATTGACCGTATATGATAATTAGGCATGAATCAATAAAGAGTCGTCTCCGCCTGCCCTAACGGTGCCAATCGTTTTTTGACTATTTTAGTTTTTATTATTTCATTACAAAATACATGCATGGCACCCTGATTCGAATCGTGCCGAAACACATAATTTTTGAAAATATTATTATTATCATTTAATATGAATAACCTACGACGATTCTTTCATTCATGTCTTATAATCATGAGGATATACGGACAATACTGTCCTCCAAAAGGCATACTAACCAAATCGTGACCAAAATCTGTCATCTCCCGCTCTATTTTTACACCAGGAGTTGTTCTATCTACCGATACATGCAAATGAGAAGTTGATTACCTTCTAATGGGGACTTCCACTGTCTGGATTGTTTCTATGAGCACGACGCGACTTTTCAATCGTTGTCAACTGTGTACTGACCTCTTTAGTAATAAGAGGAACTTTATAATATGTCTCGAGGTAATTAACAGAACTATCTGTTACCTTAATTGGTCATACTTGACGCCGTACTGGCGCCTCAGATTTGAACACGAAAGTTACCGCGGGGTCTACCAGACCCGAAAATAAAAAATATTCAGTTGACGATGATTTTGGTTTTTTCAGACAAAGATTTTTTTCTTTATATTTTGGTTATTTTCTACGTACTGAAGTGTCCGCCCGAAATTTTGTCGAACAGGATATCCGAGGAAATATTATTACTGTCCTCCACAATTCCAAAATATTATCTATGAAAAAAAAATCCAACAATACATGGGCATCCTAGTTTCTCTAGCTGGGCCTTTGGGACCTGGAAGAGGTGTTACTACATTTTCCGAGATTCATGCATAGAAAATGTTTTCTCAACGATCGTTACAAAATTTGCCAATTCTGAATTCAAATATGATAACAGAATGGTAACATTCTCGGTCTTTATATTGAACAAATATTCTATAACACTTGCTCTTGCTCTTGCATTTTGCGTGTATTTCATTCCATCACTTGTTAAGGAATGAATATTCTTACACTGTTGTAGCAATAATAGCGTTAGCCCTGATTTGTAATCGAAAATAGTTGATAGAGGTTTAAAGTAACTTATTCATCATGAATAATTAATTTATCGAGTGATTCAGAAATGAAATATGAATGAAGGCCACTTGAAGTGAAACAAAGATCCATGATTTTTAGTTGAGCTACCATTTTATTGAATTAGTACGCTGGCGCCGTGTAGTTCTCGTGGAAGTGAGAGCTACCCTTCAATTTACCACTTTTCACAAATTTATAGTAGTAGATGACAGCGTGTGGGGAAGGCGAGGATGGCTTGGAGGAATAGATTACATGTCTTCTGGCCTTTCTACTCGCGCTCCGGAACTTTCCACTCTCATCGAATTTTTATTCTAACCTTGTTACAGAATATACTGTTCTACCCACGATGAAATTATTAATGCCAAGAAAACTTGGAGTTTTGAAATTCCTGATATGCCGACGTTGTTGCTTTTTTTTAGCCTTATCAGTGCCATTTTGCCGGTTCTTGACACCAATAAATCTAGTGGATCTAATGGAATTTCGCCGATCGTTCTCAAAAATGTGCCCCGAACTAACACCAGTTTCTTGAAATTTATTTAACATCTCTTATAATTTGGGGGTATTTCCGTCCAACTGGAAAATTGCAAGACTACATTCATTTCTCAAAAAAGGGAAAAAGACCCTACACAGCAACTACAGACCTATCGCACTACTATCTGTTATTTCGAAGGTCATGGAGAAAGCCATCACATGGAGCTCATGAAATATCTAGAACGCTCAGGAACTATCAATGATCGACAATATGTTTTCCGGCATCAGAGATCAACTGGTTACTTACTTAGAGTAATAAAAGACATAAAGATGCCCTGCCTATATCTATACAAATAACTGTTTTGAAGTGAACATGCCCTATCCTTTTCTATACAATTTGTGGGCGAGGGGGGTGACGGGTGGTGAAATGTTATGGATAGTTTGTTTACATTTAGAGTAAGAAGGGCCATAATACCAACGAAGAATAACAACTCGATCCGAATGAAATGAGCGGGTATTCACGAAACTACCCGAATGAACGGACTTAACATGTATGAGGCCCTCGCTTGTAAACAAAGTTATGTTGACTTCAAGACAAGGATGGAGAAGGCATCTCTGTGGTCTTTTATTACTCTGAGGTTGCTTATGTCTCACATACTTGGCAGGAATCTATCCAGAAATATGGTGAAACTCTGGCCGTTGCACTAGATATCTCCAAGGCGTTTGATCGCGTTTGATCGCATTTGGCACCAAAGCCAAACTTGCATCTTATGGCTTGCCTTCCCAGTTCGTTCCTTGCTATATAGATTTCTCCCAGACCGATCTCTCCACGTGGTGGTCGATGGAGTATCATCCGATACTCTACCAATAAAAAGTGGTATTCCGCAGGGATCCATTCTAGTACCAACACCGTTCCTTCTTCACATCAATTTGTTGGGAGCTACCTCCGATTACAGCCAGTGAATGCAGAAATGAACGGGGAAGAATCGTGAATGAAATAAATAAGGACTTAGCAATAATTCTAGAATGACGATGGTGGAATTCAATGCGGATGGAACCCAAGCATGTCTTTTCTCTAAAAAGGCCGATCTCATAGTGGCATCCACCAATGAAATCTTCCATTTCAATGCTCGGTATTACCATCAGCAGTGCTCTTTCATGGGAGAACCATGTGAGGTTCATTGCCAAGAGTTCCTCACAAAAACTTGGTTTTCTGTTTCGCGCCAAGAATTATTTCACTTCCCGTCAACTTCTAATGATTTATAAGGCACCAATTCGACCTGTTTTGGAATACTGTTCTCATAATGGAGTGCAGCACCCAAATACACACTGAAACTTTTAGAATCTATCTAAAAAAAAAGAGTCATTTGTCTCGTCGGTGATACTTCGCTCACAAGCTCGCTCGGAACATCGCAGAAAGGTTGGCGATCTGTCTGTGTTTTATAGATATGTTCATGGAATATGCTCTTCTGCAATATCATCAATCGCTCCACCGTTTGCGATCCCATCCAGACTGACCCGTCGAGCTCAGTCACTTTGGCGACATGCCGAACATCTGTTTCCCAGGGCTCGTTTTTCCATCGAACGGTAAAGCTTTGGAATTCGCTTCCTCGGGAGGTGTTTCCGAAGGCATACAGCCTTCAGAAATTCAAGAATAACACAATTCCTTGCCTACTTTCCCTCGGCTCTCGCGATATTCTCTGAACAATACAGGATTTTTCTTTTCGTGGAACCAGTATTTAAAAAAAACATAAACATTTCTTCATCGTCGCTACTTTCTTCCCTATTTGGCTTCTCCATCCTGTTTTGTATCAGTTTCTTTCTGCCATTTTCAGTTATATTTATCTTCGTCATCTTCAATAAATCTTCACAATCTTCAAGCATAAATCTGGCTTGTTTGGATGTGAGGACTGAACTCGTCCATGAAAATATCTATAAAACAGAGACAGCTTTATACTCTATATAGTGTATAGTTTTGGGATATAAGCTGTATTACTATAAGTTCTGAAGTGAATTGTAGGAGTGACAACTCACTTTCGGTGGAAATGCTCATAACGAAAAATCAAAAATATTATAGTCGAAACAGACGCAAGTATTCTTCAAACACAAGTAATTTTTTTGTAATGAAACGCAACACCTCATTTTGAGTGTCCCCACCTCATACAAAAATTGAAAAAGAACGATGGTACGGCAGACCCCGCGCCAGTACCACATAGTTCGTGGTAATGGATATGGACCCTTATCGTTTGCAGATATTTCTCCAGAATTGACCTGATATTAATTAGATACTGTTTTCAAACATTCTTAATTTCCACACTCAGTTGAATGAAAGCGTTATTGGCTCGGATGTATACGGATTCTTTAAATTTTCGTTTTAACCAGTGTTATTCCTCGTCTAAGATGTTGGCATCTTTCCACTGGTGATGTTCCATCTAAACGTGAAATAGATAACGTGTGGAAAACATCAATTAATAACAGGACAATTTAATTAATTTTTTTCTAGAGGATCACAGACGATATTGGCCCCTACCCATTATCATGCCCAACTGAAGCCAATTTAGAAAACAGGTAGTACTGTTAATTACCTCGAAACATATAAAGTTCCTCTCATTACTCTGGTGGCCAGTACACACTTGATAACGATCGGAGATATTGAACCAATTGAAACGTCGTGCTCGTAGAAACAATCCAGACAATTGTAGTGGGATACAATTGCAAGTAGAACATGCCGAGTATTTCATGAAAGATATCCACTTCCGAAACCAAATAATAATGTGATAAATGGACTACTACAAAATTAAAGGTTTCATCCAAACAGAAACAGAAATCTTGAAGTTGATGATGATGATGATGACAATGGCAGAACAGTTTTGGGATTTTTTACATTTCCAAATGCTTCTCTACGTGACAATTCATCACAAATGGAATTTATAAAGTCTACCGTGTCCAACATTAATCCAGTCAGTAGGGATGAAAAAAGACCTCTGCCCTACAAAAGGAGGTGTAGTAACAATTTTGGAATATGTCGTTTTGGTTTGTACTCTGGTGAAAATTCCAAGTTTGTGACCTTGAGGAGTTGCCGTTCGTACCGCCATCTTGGATGAAATATGCTGAAATCTGTTTTTTTTTCAATATAATACCTCAACGGTCGATCATACGACGAAAAACGTTCAATACAATAAAAAAATCGTCAAATTAGTTTTGTCTTGGTAAATTTAGAAATAAAAAATAACAGTATATTATTTTTACCGCTTTTCCATACCAAAATAAGATTATATGGCGAAATGTATTCCAAATTGAAATAGTTATTGTAACTGGATATAAATTTTTTGCCGTGATGTTATTTTGTAAAGAATATCATGATATTCAGCATGAACGTTTCAATTCTTCTTCGGTGGGTTCTGTGCAGATGTTTTCAAAAGCAGTTATACCGTCCCTCGTCTTTGTTCTTTTCATGACGCCGAAATGAACGTCCTTATATCTTTGATCAAGAAAGTCTTGTATATATTTTCGATCTCGGAAAAGGCTCTAACGATTTTGATCACATTTTGTATGTAGCTCAGGTTTTACTTATTAAGTATATATAATATATAGGCGCCTTCCATGTAAAAATGCGATTTTATCTTATATCTTTAATCGAGCAAACCTTGTAGTGAAATAATAATAATAATAATGAGTGCAGCTCAAAAGAATTGGATCAAATTTTGTATTCAGATAACATTTTGCTTTTACAAAAAAAGGAAAAAATCGAGTGGAAGTATTAAGGCCGAGGAAGATGCAGATGTGTGTGGTCATGCTGTTTTCGTCATTGTTGAAGACGTCGATCTTTTAGTTTTGCTGACAGCATTAGCGATCCCAAAGCATATTATACTTTCGCAAACCTGGGAGGGGAAAAACAGTTGAGACACAGTATTCTGCGAATAGTTTGAAACATGAAGCATCAGCTGAAAAATCCGATTTCTAAATGCGTTTAGTTGCTGCGACAGGACGTTATCCCTGTTCAACCAAGGAAAAATGAAATTTTGTTCGCTTGTACAGAAAAACACAAGACTCATTTTAATCCAATACGAGTGGGTTTTGGGACAAAAATCGATTGTAGCACCACCAAACTTGGTATAGTAGTTGGAACCGTGATAAACACGAAAAAAAAATTGTTTACCAAAATTCCAAGGGTGAAACATATTTTTTTCGTCTAAAAATATATAAATAGATTTTTGCTGTAATCTTGGAAAGTATATGATTTATCGGAAAAACAACTCAACAGGGTGAAAAACAATTCAATTTTCCACAAAAATTATTCCTTGTAATTTCTTAAGAAATGCACTCGTTTTCTCAGAAAACGTGATTGAACGCCGACATAGAAGGGTTATGTGAAGTGGGACAAAACACCATTTCAGGTACTCAGATACTCACATGGTATATTTGCATGAGGAAGTAGAAGTCTTCAGGAACGATACACGTTTTCTTTTTCTTCTACTATAATTTTTAGCATAATTTTCGGCCCTGCCTGAACTTGCAGTGGCGGATTAGCGCGAGCATGAAATATAAAGTCTGTGTTTTCTGAGAAAACGAAGATATATCATAAGGTATTACTAAAAATCATTCTTGTGTAGGATTGAATTATCTCTCAGCCTATCGACATCATGCGTTTAGGACGTATATCACCAGGTTCAGAAATGGTATACGGAAACAAAAAAATCTGTAAGACGGCTTGGAAACTTGGGACCAACGAGCTTACTCCATTAACAATGACAAAGTCACCAGCACCCGAGACCTTATTTTCATGCAAATGCAAACGTAAATGCAAAAAAGGATGTGGTGGAGCATGTGGATGCCAGGAAAGCTGGGTTGTAGTGCTCTATTGTGTGCGTATTTTGTGATGGTGAATTATGTGAGAATGCACCAGAAGTTATCGAGAGTGAGGACGAAAATAACACAATATCAATGGAAGCCCATTTTCGTCTGGGTACAGACAACGAGATAAAAGATGACATTAAGAACAAAAACTATAACGGAGACATCAACATCAACCAACCCGGACCATCAAAAATGAGAAAAAATAATGATATTGATAATACAGTCAACGAAAAATGAAACATTTATTGAAAAATGTTTAAATAAAAAATGTGTGAAATTATATTCTCTTCAAGTTTGTATTGAAAGTTTTTCATCATAGGATGAACCTTTAAGGTATTATATTAAAAAAAAAACAGATTTTAGCACCTTTCATCCAAGATGGCGACCCGAGCAGCCACTTCTCAAGGTCACAAACTTGGAATTTTCATCAGAGAACAAACGACATATTTCAAAATTGTTACTACACCACATTTGTAGGGCAAAAATCCCCACTGACTGAATAACATCTAAAAGAGTTTGAGTTGCCTCGTAGACTGGAATTTTTTGAATCGTTACTTGTCAAGACTCAAGGGTGGAAATTTCCTTGATAGTCATATGAACGTATCAGGCTGAATTTACAAACAACGGAATTTTCCCCATGTCGTTCGCCTAATGGGTTTTCGAGAAAGATGGCAATTTAATGTATTTTGTGCCATAAATATTCAATTTTTTTTTCGATTTGTACGATGGTAATCTGATGATGAACAAAATATGAAAAATTCCTGAGAAATAGAACTCAGTTGATATAAAATAATCGAAATTTCTAACAGCTTCCAATAGTTTGAGTCCAGAGTCACTGAGAAGAGCCTCACATGAAAATCTTTTCAAGATATTACATGTTTTGTTCAGGTAGTGGTGGAGATTATATTTAGACATAAAATACACTGATGAGTAGTTGAAATAACTACTCCATGAATTTATTTCTATGTCAGCGTTAAAAAATAATAAAAAGGAAAAATGCTCTCTGTCAGAGATTCAAACGGACCCGCTCGGATATGGACTACCGCAGGAACATGATCATTAACAAAATTGAAATTGAACGAAAACAATACGAAAAGCGAGTAATCCAAAGCGATAACGCCAAGAGATTCTACAAATACATAAAGTAATCAATGAGTACTAAGGTGGGTACTTCCCAGCTTCGTAAAGACAACGGTAGCATAACCAACAATAATCATGAAGTTGCACACGCTTTTTCCAACTCCTTCCTTGAAGTAGTCACACGTGAAACCCCTGGCAGTTTATCTGCTATTAACCTTCAACCAAGAACTACTATGAAAGTCTTACTAACGTTGAATTCACTCCAGAAATCATAAATACCAAGCTCCGCCTCCTAGACACTAATAAATCTCCGGGACCAGATGAACTTACACCCTCATTTCTCAGGGAATGCTCATACTCACTATGCTACCCATTATCCTTGAATATGACACAATCATTCGACACGGCAACCATAGACAAATTAAATTATATTAAATTTTTAGTTTCTCTATGACGCGGCAACTGCTATCCATTATCCTTGAATATGACACAATCATTCGACACGGCAACCATAAACAAATTAAATTAAATTAAATTTTTAGTTTCTCTATGACGCGGCAACCTTCCCCAGGGAGTGGAAGATGGCGCTAATCAAACCAATCTATAAAAACGGAGACAAACTCAACCCGAAGAACTTTCGCCCTCTAAGCTTAATATCAAAAGTCGCTAAAATAATTAAATCAAAAATAGCGGACTCAGTGAAAGAGTTTCCCCAATCTCATAAAATAGTACCAAAGGAACAAACACGGCTTTGCTAGTAATAAGTCAATAGGGAATTACACTGTAATAAAAAATTACGTGTTATTTGTAACAAATGATCTTATCTGTATATACGATGCATGTAAAATCACACCACGAACCTATTAACCTATTTCATATCGACTCAAATTGAGACAGATTCAAACGCCATATTTTCGCGGGCTGACGTCATCAGTATTGTTCTACAAACGTTTGTCCTTGAGTCCTCTGAGAATGTTTTCTGCACGAGAGAGTTGTTTCCAGTTTAAATCACAGTGTAGGTACCCCCGATCCCCAATTAAACTTCTTTCGAAACCAATCAGTTGAATTTAATGAGAAGGCATACTTTGTTTTGATTCCAGACGTCAATATATGGAGAGACTTTGACGTCATCTATATTCGTCCAGTGAAATACCGGTAATAGTTCGCACGATAATAGCTAGTGTTTGAATTCTTCTTCAATTCGTTTTTTTTTCTGGATCGAATACAATAAAAAAAATTTAAAAATCCTTTTTCACGCAGTTTGACTTATAAGTATTTGAAAAAATATTTAAAAAAATTACTAGCTTAATTCTCTATTGTATCAAACATGCTGTGCTGCCTCAACGACTGGACAAGGAGCATCGATAATGACTGCGTGGACGTTATCTATCTATATTTTTGTAAGGCTTTCGACAAAGTTCCAAAACAACGACTCATTGCCAAAGCCGAGTAAGTTGGGATTCGATAAAACTTGCTGCATTGGAATAAAAACCGAATATAACTTGAAAAAAATTATAATAAGCAGTCCATATATAGCTACCTACATCATTTTTGGAAATCAAACTTCACGAAAAAATTAAACATAATATGAATATATACTTGAGGTGATATGGTAGCAATACGCATTGATGCATTGATTCTTTCCTTTGCTCAAACAAGCCACAACTTCATAACATTTTATGATTTCAGCAATGGAACACTTATGTTTTTGTCATTTTGCACTGCATCTACAAAAATTAGAATAACTGTGCGAATATAAACATTTTGGATAATCTTATTTTTACCTGTATAAGAGTTCAACATACATTCAGTGACAGAAAGTTCTTTTTTTTCTTAAACCCAGTCCAACTGATAGTTCATCATTCAATACACGCTTCATCAATCTTATCACCATTTAAGGTGCGTATTCACTAGAGCATTCGTTCCGCATGAGCACCAAATGAGCATATGATATGCTCGATTCAAGCTCAGGTTGCTCGGTTCAATCTCAGACTGCGTAGTGTCCGCTGGCACATGAGCACCGATCCGCAGTCAGTCGCGAGCAAATATTCATACTCATCAATCAATATCCAGATTAAATTCAAAATCTCTGTAGTAACCACAAACAGAACGTCAAGTACACTTTCATCGTCCACACTGAGCATGAAAAAATCGACAAAAAACGGATCGGCCCGAGCACCGCATTCTGTTCGTGCTCAAATCAGCGCCCACACTATCTTAGCATTTGCTCGTTCGGTGCTTATTCGATTCGAATGCTCTAGGGAATATACGCACCTTTAGAGTTGGTGCCTCCTAATAAAATAGACAGTTGTTCTTGAACCTAAAGAAAAATAGTACTCAATCACAATTTATAATCCATATATGTAGCTACCCATTTTAATAATTTTGCTAATTTTCGATTGAAATACGTAATGAAAAATAATATTATTTTTCCATAATGTAATGAATTTCAATTGAAGTAGAAAACTGAAAACTTGGTAGGCACATATATTATGATGATATAAAGCCCAATTCATGTAAACGTAAGGTAAGGTAAAGTAACGCAATATTGTCCTTAACTTGCGTTTCATCATGAACGTGTCTATACGATTCCAGTAGTTTTAATTTCTACGTTCTTACGATACCTCACCTTACGTTTACATGAACTATATAGGATTAAATGTTGTTTGCAAAAACCTCACAATAGAAAATGTACCTATATTAATTGAAATTGAATTCATTTGAGGTATATAGGTATGTATGTTCTTATGAATGATGAGGTGATCAAGGAAAGTTAACTAAACCAAAAATATATTAATTTAATTCATGAAATACCTACTACTCATCTATTATTGGTTTTGGATTTCTGAAATTTGAAAAATTCTCAAAACACCAACACAAACAACATATTTTGTCTATTTCACTATGTCAAATCGTCAAATCTATTTGGCGAATCGTGCATTTTCAGTTTTCGGGCGAAAAGGTATAGGGTTTAACATTCCGTAATTATACGAGAATTAACGAATAACGTCGAAGTCATATGTTGATACGATTCCATATATTCTCAGAATACTCGAAAATATATGAATTTCATATTCATGGAATGTTTGTCACAGGACGAGAATATTCCAAGATTATTCTAAAAATATTCTATAAGTATATTCTAAAATTAGTATATTTGAACGTTGTCAGAATATTCATAGAATGTTATGTGCTGTATGGGCTATTCGACAACTATTCACGATGAACAAGAACAACCAACTTCGTGGGCATTCTCTCAAACTTTATAGGGAACACTGTAGAACAAGCCAGAGGATTAGAGGATGAAATTCCTCTCCAACAGTGTTCTACCAATGGAGTGCTCTCCACAGGGAAATTGCCATGGCACCATCAGTGGTCATTTTTAAAAATGTACTTGATTCTTTCATCAACTGAGACACTCAGCTCATACATTAGCATTTCACAATAACTTCGTAATTTATTTACATCGTTCTCCTCTATATTATGTGATGTATTTTTAAGGAATATTTTTGTATAAATCTGTTCATAAGAGTATAATAGGATTAATTCTCTACTTTTAAATTAATGTAATAATAATAATAAATAATACTATGTGAACGATGTGGAAAAGCAAAAAAAAATAACTCACTTCAAAAAACACAAAAAGTCACTACACCCAAGAGGAAAAAATAACAAAATTCATATTTAGTACAAAAGACAACAATTGACGTAATATATTTTATTTATTTATGTCTTATTCTATTTAGTACCCAGTATTTTAATTACTTATTAATCAATATATCTATATTTATGATTTATTTATACAATTACAATGGGAAAATTCTTGTCCAAATTCTTGTCAAAAACTATAATTTTAATAAAATATTATTAATGGTATGTGATTCTTAGAAATCAGTTTGAAGTATTTTGCTCACATATAAAATATTTTTGTAATTTTGTTTCAAGATGGCGACTTTTTGTTTGCATGTTGAATGTGAAAATGACAGTCAAATTTGCACGAGGGGGACAACCGGTGGGGAAATTGTATACACTAATTCTCAAAAATTCTAACTAATACCTCTAATACCCAAGGAATTTCAGAGTAATAACCCCAAAAATGCTCAAGTACAGTAATTCCTCTAATACCCGAGGAATAAAAGTAATAGAAATATTGAACCCTGTCCGAATCTTAGGTTTTTTATGAAGTACTACTTTGAGGGCTTTTTTTAGGATTTCCACTGATGTTCTCTAATTACCAATGAGTTGAAGACCTTTTTTTGGCCATTTGATGACATAATTACTGTAATACTCAAGTAATATTCGAGTACTACCTCGAATTCCCGACTGATGCCCATTAATTTTTGACTAATACCCCTACTTTCTGACTAATACCCAATAATTTTCAACTAATACACCTACTCTCCGACTAATACCCAATAATTTTCAAGTAATGGCTCTATGTCTCGACTATAATACCCAACTACCCTGCCAAAAATGTCTCATAGAGCTGATAAAAAAAAGTCAATTTATGAGATTCAAGTTGGATAGTGAAACCGCAAATCCATATAGAGCCATATTCGATATTCATCAGTATTTAAAAGACATTAAAGATAAATATTTCTTCAATTTCTAATGGCATTTCCTAACGTGAATCTATATGATGTTTGAATGTGTGTTTAGACATAACCGTTTCTATCAACGATTCTTTGGAAATAAATGACAACATATGAGATTTTATAGCAGTCACTTGATTATTTAAAAAAAAAATCAATGATATTCTGCGATATTGTTCCTGGCACGTTCCATATTCCATTGAATTGAAGATAATAAATTCAATAGTTTAGTATATGCACAAATGCACATGCATAAAGTACAGAAATAATTAAGTCAATTTCAAATTCAACTGCTGTGTAAATTACACATTCATTTCTAACGGAAACAAAAAGAAGTAGATCTGTGCCCTTGCACAGTTGTAATACCATCTGATCCTCGTCCGTATTACCACAACACAACTCGTATACTATAGCATTGCTGGTTATTTGCCCACTCTTATCCCGCGCTATGAAATGTGATCTAGGCCGCACCATCTTAGTAGACGTAGTCCGGTAGAAGTCTGGTTAGAGATACACTCATCATTTCATACTTTCAGACAGTCAGAGCTTTGTGCTCACGACTTGTAAAAGAACCATGTCCCATGCCGTTCATTCTAAAAGAAATGAAAACGGTTTATCAGCGAATAGATTTGACTTACGAGGGAAATAATAAGTAGATGAATTCATTCTCGATGATCCGATTATGATTTAAAAAATTTAATCGCAATTGTAGTAATTTTGAAATATATAGGTTGTCCTGGAATGTTGCATTTCGTTGACCTTGTGTGATAGTGATCTTTCAGAAATATTTTTGAAATATTCTGACTTATGATAATAATAATCTATTCGCTAGCTAAAGAAAAAAAAGTAATCTATTCGAATATTTTGGTTATATTCTTAGGAATATTCAGTTTAGAATATTCCATTTGGTTTCGTAATGTTCCTACTGTTGGATCTCATAAAATCTCATAGGATTTGCATAAGATTGGATACGGAATTCCAAATACAGATTCGACCATTAAATTCTGAACCCACTTTATTATACGATAAGAATAAGATTTTAAATTGTGTGTTTTATCCTCATTCAAAACATTATTTTGATTAAAATTGGAATACCTAATCGAATCGTGTATAGTTTCTTTGCACCACCACTGCCTAAAACAAACTCTTATACTTTGTATCCTTCTTTCCTTATAGACAATTGTGAATCCTCAGTGATTTTGAGTTGTATGAAAACTTATAAGAATCGCATGAATTTAGATAAGGAATTCCTGATCCAAACCATCACATCCTGATCCCACTGTTCCACAAGATACCCAATAAAATTGGATACGGAATTCCTGATACAGACCATCGAAACCTGATTACACTTTCCTCATACGATACCCAATAAGATTATTAATTGTGAATTTCCACACATTCCTCATACGTTGACATGCTTGTGAGTGATGATATAATATCCTTGTGATTGAAAGTGGAATACCTCATCGAATCTTATAGTCTCCTTGAACAACCACTGCCTCATACAAACTCGTATGACATGTATCCGGGTATGTTTATAAATTACATCTACTTATGAATCCTCATACAACCTTCCAAAAAGTATATCTGTCAGAGTAACGTACGTGTCCCAGATAGCACATATACCTTTTGAGGCCCTTTTGAGGCGTTCACAATAATGTCCTCAGGATTTCGAGGGCGAACCAAAAGACGTCGAGAAGAGCCTGCGGACGTCCCCAGTCATACTACGATAGAAATAAAACAGTTTTGTCTATTTTCCATAGTTCCAAAATATAAGTCCTTCAAATATGTTTTCAAGATTTCATAGAGCAGGAGTACCATTTTCCCCTTCCTTGACAGCCAGTGTTATTCTTTTGGTTCCAACCCCATGTCAGTCAGGTGTGGTTCTTGGCTAGACTCTGACCATACCTGCAATTTTAGCTACTGTTGCATTTCTCGAAGACAAACTGAAAATAAATGAACAGGGTTAAGTGGAATGAAACCTGGAATTATCGATATAGCTTTCCATGTACAGTTCAAGGGTAGTTCTAGTATGAATGTTTTTTTCATAACTTAATCATCAGTAGTTCTCGAGCTACCTTTATACTTCGGAAACATATTTTCAGCAATATATTCATAAAATAATAAAAAGAATATTTATCAAGATTTCTCCTTCTTAACGTCGCATAAAAGTGATTGTAATTTGAATAAATCCACATGTGCACTTGCTGAACATGTTATTAAAAAAAGGCATGTAATGCATTACAGCCAAGTTTCTGTTTTATGTACCGAAAATAATTTACCAAAAAGGTTATTCAAAGAAATGTATTACATAAAGAGTGGTACCAATAGTATGAACAAGAAAACTGATCTACAAAATTTGAGTGTAATTTATAATTATATTTTAAAACTGGAACTTTTCCCTCCAGTTTCCCCAAATGACATTTAGTCTGAAACTACGTGACAGGTTGACCTGAATTTCCGGTTTTTCGAAACCGAGGTAAAGGTTGGTACTGATGTGCTTTCAGACTCCGTCTTCTCGTGTAGGTTGCTCACACTGTTTGGTAGTACTTGGTTGGTAATACTGGTTGCTCGTTGACATATTGTCAAATTGATTCGCCCTCTCTCTCTGGTTGATGTCTCTTTCCTGTAGACAAACCATGTGCTCCATATAAAATAAGGTTTTTTTAAAATATTGTAATGTTTCAATTAACAAATAATTAATTTATACTGATGTATCCATCTCTAAGTGACTATTGAAAATATGGAACGTTTCATGTTGTGCACGTTGACTTTTACTTTTAACCTCAAGTTGTAAGTAATAATTTTTTTGTATTTTACCCATCTTTTTGTACAACGTCCAATTTCGTTTTATAGATCTGTCCCGATGAAGGAATAAATATAGTTCCGAAAGCTTGACAATAAGTATAACAAAGAGTTTTCTTTGACAAAGCCCAGTGATTTGACTGCATCCTCAAGATTGTCCCAAGTTTTTCTATATATATATATATATATATTGTTTTGTAAATTTTTTTGAAACATATGTTTTTTATATTTTGAAGTTTGGCAGGTTCTTGGGGGTTGGTTCACTTTTAATAGAAAACTAGTTGTCGGGAATTTTTTAATTAATAAATGACAACGTTTCTCCTGGAGGCCTCCAGGCTTTTTCAAGTCTACAAAGGAACAATGTAATAATTTGAAAACATGCAGTAGAATGGCTAGGTTACATACCTTCAACATCAGATTCCGCCGGTAATATACTTGCCTGGTTTCATTTAAATATTACCGGCGGAATCTGATGTTGAATATGTATTTTTATTTTCTTCTCTTGACCGTATCTGCTTGGATGAGTGACAAGCCACTTATTCAACACCTGGAACTGTTTCCTAGTGCAATTTGATTTTTGATGTACTACTCCTAAAACAGAAATAAATGAATATTTTTTGTGAATAACATATTTTTCTTATATATTATACAGTGTGACCCATTTAAGATGGAAGCACCCTTATAAAACTTACTTACATTTTTCAACCGATTCGAATGTTTTTTTTTTTTTCGTTAGGTAGACATTCAAAAAGTCTACTAGGATACCAAATTTCTTGATTAAATCTCCATTGCCAGGGCCAACTAACCTTATTTTTCAAGGTCAAAAATCTAAAAAAATTACTAGCGATTTTTTTAGAAAAAATCTGACTACACCATTGGATTCGCATCATTTTCAAACGGTTCATATGTGAATTACGTTGAAATGTGTCAATCAATAAAAAAGTTATAAGGAAATGAAATTTGAAAAATATGCCTTTTAATCAACCCACCAATTCAATTTCAGAACTTTTATCAAAATTCGGAAAACACCACTGTATTAAGGAGGTTTCGATATATTACTAGTCAAAGTTTCATCAAAATCTATCAATGAATAAAAAAAATTTGAGATAATAAAATTTGAAAAATATAATAATGGATTTTCAGGAAAATGTCATTTTATCTCATAATTTTTATTTATCAACAGATTTCAATGAAATTATAGTCAGTGATATTTCGAGACACCCTCAATACAGTGGTGTAGTCAAAGTTTTGATTAAAGTTCTGAAATTGAATTAGTGGGTTAAATAAACGGCATATTTTTCAAATTTCATTTCCTTTATACATTTTTATTCATTGAGGCATTTCAACGTAATCCACATATGAACCATTTCATTATGTCGCGAATCCAGTGGTGTAGTCAGATTTTTTCTGAAAAAATCGCTAGTAAATTTTCTAGATTTTTTACCTTGAAAAATAAAATTAGTTGGCCCTGGAAATGGAGATTTATTCATGAAATTTGGTGTCCTAGTAGACTTCTTGGATGTCAAGCTAACGAAACAAAAATCATTCCAATCGGTTGAAAAATGTAAGTTTTATAAGGGTGCTTCCATCTTAAATGGGTCACACTGTATATATAAAAATTTGAATGCTAATAAAAATCCCAAAATGGACCAAAATTGAATGCCGACATCTCAGGAGCCTGACTTTAATCCCGGGGGTCCGATATGAATCTCGCTGATGGTCCGCCCTTAATCTCGAGGGTTCGACTTTAATCTCGGATATCCGACTTTAATCTCAGGAGCCTGACTTTAATCTCGGGGGTCCGACATTAATCTCGCCGGTGGTCTGACTTTAATCTCGGGGGACCGACTTCAATCTCGGGGGTCTGACTTTAATCCCGGGTGTCCGAAATTGAAGTCGGAATATGGCCATTGCTCTAGATCAGTTGACACCTCCGATCAGCATACAGTCGATGACGCCAAAATGTGTAACCTGATACAAGAGTCAAATAAATTTCTAGGGAACCATGTGCAAAAAAAACAGTCGAATATTGAAAAGATACCCATAACCCCAAAATACTATCATTTAATAACCTAAAAACTTCCATTCATTCATGTCGCTAAGGTAGTGGGAAGAAATAAATGTCACTTTCAGAATAGAACATCAGACACAATCTATCAGGAAAAATTCAATATCTTGATACATGTTCGATGGAAATTCAACTCTGGATGCATTTGGAAAGCATCTTGAAAGGTGGAAAATAGTGACTAAACTTTGTCTTTCAGCCGCAGATGATTCCACAACTGATTTTATGAACATACTGTTTATATTTCCAAATGAAAAGCAGAATAATTTTTCCTACATGTTCCTTCTCCTTAAAATGTAGTTTTAATGGCATGACTCCCAATAGGAGTTTCCAAATAAATGATTTTTGAACATTACAACCATGAACATTTCCGTATATACGTCAAAACAATGTCGTTTTGGAAACAAACACATTAGATCTAAGCTATTGAACGATCTATTAACAATAAAACGTCAAAATAAATGCTTCCGTAAAAACGTTATTGACAAATTGCCTGTCTAGTTGTTAATTCGCGTAGAACCACAGACATATATTGTAGATCGAGAGTTCGTACATAGGCAGAGAGACAAAATATGATGCTTCGTTCAATAGCGCGTAGTTGAAGGTTAACGAACTGTTATGTATAGTTACCCTTTATTATTATTGTTATTTATCACTACCCTGTATCATAAGAGGGAATTGTCAAAGTTATCAAAAGTATAGTTCAATGTCAATCATTCAATTCATATATATTCAAAAACACAATAATTTGGCGACGAAGATAAAGAAAATTGTATTCACCGTAAATAATTTCAAGTAGTTTCAAACAAGTTAAAGAATAGTCGATAGTATCGAAAATATTCGAGTTCAAGATGTCGCAAGATTTGACACCTCTTATCACTACGCTAAGTGGATTAGTGACTAGCTTACAAGAACAGCAGCCCCAAAACACAGTTAGAGAGATACTTCAGAATCAAATAATATCCTTTGAACCTTTCGATGAATTAAACAGTTACTGTCAACGACTAGAAATTTTTTTCAAACTAAAAGGTTTATATAAAGAAGAACTCGAAACCAACGAAGCCAAAGTTATGGTCCTAATCGCTTATAGAAAGCAAACATTATAAGTTACTTTCAAGTCTGCCATCGCGCCAGATTTACCAGCTGATAAATCTTATCAGGAGTTGATTACTTTAGTAAAAAATCATCTCGCTCCAAAGAAAAATGTGCTGACTGAACAACATAAGTTTTTCTCGAGAATTCGATCACCAGCAAAATCAATTTGAATGTATGTAGCTGCTTTGAAAAAATTAGTGAACACATGTAACTTCAAGTCTGAATCTCCTTATAAGAGCACAATTCATTCGTGGATTATATGATACAGATATACGCCAAAAAATTCTGCAACAAGCTGATATATCCTTTGAAAAATATCTGGAAACTGCCCTTGCTATATATAGGAGCATCCAAAATACAAAACAGAGAAATCTATCAAAGTTCAAATAGTACCGTGCACAGAGTGGATATTTAATCAAAATTTCAAAGTCGCAGCAAGTCCAGATCAACGAATCATAGAAGCCGTAGTAAATCCAGAAATTTTCAGAAAAAATCAAATCAAAATGTCAATCTTCAAAAACTAGGTTTATCTGATGTTTGTCTACGATGTGTTAAAAATAATCATGAAACCAAAGACTGTGCAGTTTCTTACAAGTTATTCTGCAAGCGGTGTAAGAAGAACAGACATTTATCATAAGTTTGTATCAAGTCTTCTTTGAAGAATGCTAAATACAATGTCCAATGTATATAGATAACGGTACAAAATCTTCACAAGAGTTTTCTATCAACCAAGTCGTCGACATTTTCTCCTCATCACTGTTCTAACCGAAAATGATGCTCAACATGGAAATCAATGGAAAACCATTCAAATTTGAATGTGATACTGGTAGTCCGGTCGCGATTATTTCACAAAAAGTCTTTGAAGCATTGAAAATATCGACCCCTATCAAGAAAACAGACATCTGTTTCAGGTCGTATACAAAACATATTTTCAAACCATTGGGTGTTGTTCAAGTGAATGTTTCGTTCCAAGGAAAACAGTTTACCGGAGATATGTTCATAGTATCAAATTACGGCAGTGCAATTATAGGACGACGTTGGGTTCGAGCGCTCAAAATCAACCCAGTACAGGATGTTGGTGAAATTCAAATACAACCTACAGTTGAGGAAATTCTCAAAGATTGTGAAGATGTTTTTCAACCAATAGTTGGAAAAATTCCAAATTTCGAATGCAACTTACTGTTACAACCTGATTCCAAACCAATTTTTCTCAAACCAAGGAGAGTACTCTATGCCTTATAGGAAGTTGTGGATCAAAAAAAAAATTGTAAAAATTTGTTATTACGAATCTCCCAGGTTTTCGGAGAAAACCCCTCATCAGAAGCAGAGCTTGTGCGAGCAAGAGAGACCCGGGACCTACAGCTTAAAAAGTGGAATCCGAACCACTTTAGCTCCGTGATGGCGGTGGGGATCAAACCCGGGCCGTCTGGGTGGGAGCAAACGCTCTAACACCTCGACCACTTCGAATAGGATTCTCTCGAAAAACGGGGTAATCGAAAAACAGGGTGTAATCGAAAAACTCGATCATTCAGAGTGGGAAACACCTCTTGTAATTGTTCCAAAAAGTGATGGAAAAGTTAGACTTTGTGCACGCTACAAAGTTACCGTCAATCAATTACAGAATAATCGATACCCAATTCCGAAGATAGAAGATATTATTCACCAAATGAAAAATGGAAAATATGTTTGCACACTCGAAATCTATACAGGGGCGTTTTAATAGTTACCTGAGGCTAAAAATCAATCGGCCTGCGCCTCTAAACGATTTCGTTTCCAGCGTTGACAACTTTTGGCTTTTTCCTAAGATTTGCTGGCGCCCCTAAAATCTGCGGCGCCTGAGGCTTTAGCCTAATCAGCCTTATGGATAAAACGCCCCTGTATCTATAAAGCATATCTTCAACAGGGAGAGTGCAAAAATACAAGCTTATTCCAAACACAGAGGAACATACTTAGCAAATCGATTATTTTTTGGGATCAAGACCGCCTCCAATAAATGTGACAAAGTAATCGATCAAATTGTTCAAAATTTAGACGGAACTAAGTTATACTTTGATGATATTCTGATTCAAGGTTCAACAATCGAGGAATGTAAATTTCGACTCATCAAAGTTCTCTAAAATTGCGAATGTATAATATTCACCTCAACAAGCAAAAATGTAATTTTTTCGAGCGAGAATCAAATATTTGGGACACGTCATTTCGAAAAGACGGCTGGAAAAATCCAATGACAAAATCGAGGCGATAGTGAATGTTCCCAGACCAAAAGTCATCGAGGGAGTACAACAATTTTTGGGAATGGCTATGTACTATGCAAAATTCATTTCCAATATTTCTCAAGTTCTTTATCCTCTGAATCGACTTATCCGAAAAAATGTCAAGTTCACGTATACCTCAGAATATGAAACAGCATTCAGAAAAAAGAAAAAAAAGTATCCAGTGATCAAGTTCTTGTTCCGTTTACACCAGAACTTCCAGTTATTCTCGCAACTGATGCAAGTCCCTATGGTTTGGATGGAGTATTATCTCATCGTTTTCCCGATAATACTGAAAGACCTATCTTTTACATATCCAGATCATTGACGAAAGCGGAGATAAATTACAGTCAACTCGATGAAGAAGCCACTGCAATCTATTGGGCCTGCAAGAAACTGTTTCATTATATTTATGGAAGAAAATTCACTCTGATTTTCGATAATAAACCTCTCACAACCATTTTCAATCCAACGAAACAGTTGCCAGCATTAACAGCAAGTAGAATGCTTCGATATGCCCAATTCCTATCAGGATTTGATTATACAATTGAATTAAGAAAATCATCAGATCATTCCAATGTAGATTATTTATCCACTACCCCGTTACAAATTGATAAAAATGAAAATGATATAGTTGACGATAATTATCTACTGAACAAATTGTCACAAATTGTCAACCAAATTTGTACTGATGTTATCACGGTTCAAGACATTTGAAATTGTGTTGTGTTAAAATTGTGTTTTCCGTTAACCTTTTGTCGTCCCCCTACGAACGGCAGCCCTCAGAAGTCGAAACTTGTGGGAGCTAAGGATCAACGCGGTCTTACCTTTTAACGTACGATTCCTAGCACGACCCGAGAGAATAGATCTCGAAAGGAGGTCGTCCGTAAGTCTCCATCCAAACCATAACTTCGCAAAACGTTGCTTGGCTTTGATATCGATGACCCACACGCTCTACCGTTCGAGCTGTCCTCTCGGAAATGAAACAAGAAAGGATACAGAACTTTCGAATTTGATTAAATCAATTTATGATGGAAATATTCGAGATCCAGAGCTAACTCTACAGGATGGAATTTTAATCAAAGGTCAGAGAATTGTTATTCCGAAGAACCTACAACCTGCATTACTTCGAGAGTTACATTCTACCCATATTGGAAGGATAAAAATGAAATATTTGGCATGGAATCACTATTATTGGAAAGGCATCGACACCGACATAGAAAACCTTGTGAGAAGCTGTCAACCATGTTGTGATATCAAGAAAAATCATGTGAAAGCACCTGTTCATCAGTGGGAACCACCTACTAAGAATTGGCAACGTGTTCATATGGACTACGCTGGTCCATTCCTCAACCACTATTTCTTCATTGTTGTGGATGCTAGATCAAAATGGCCAGAAATATTATTGTCGCGGCAGGTCCCTACTATTGCAGGAAAAATACATTCCTTGCGTGAAATATTTAGTAGGCATGGATTACCAGAAATATTAGTGAGTGACAATGCCTCCATATTCAAATCCATGGAGTTCGAAGGTTTCTGTTCACGAAATGGAATTCTACAACGTAATATAGCACCTAGTTTTCCAGCAACAAATGGGCAAGCTGAACGGTATTGTCAAACTTTGAAAACAAAACTGAGATGCATGATAAATAAACCTGGCACATTACATAAAAAACTTCATTCATTCTTACTGAGATATAGTGTGACACCATTAACCTGCGAGCAGTCACCGTCAAAAATATTATTTGGAAGAAATCTGAGAACCAAGTTGGATTTGATTCGTTCTCACGTAACTATTCCAGAAACTATCTCTGGAAATATGGAGTTGTGATTAAACGATTTGGTAAACTGCACTACTTGATTGAACTGGATGAAGGTACCATCATCAAACGACATTACAATCAATTTAGGTTGTGTCAAGTGATGAAACAACCGAGACCGTCTACCTACCTCATGTCAGTCCATGATTCCTGTTTGACAACAAAGCATTTTCATTCCATTATCTACAGCGAATCAAAGTTCTATTCCTCTTAACGAGTCATCTTCTCTCTTTCTCAATTCATAAATATTCAAAAACACAATACGAACAAAAACAATATCTCGGATTATTCTGAAATTACACAGGTGCGTTTCTACATGCTAGAGTAGGACTCTATTTTATTTTCGGTAATTGGTATAGTTTCTGTATATGATATATCAAAATTTGGCTAAACTTGAGTCATGTCGTTATAGCGATCTTCAAGGCATTTGTTAGCGTTTGGCATAACATCAGTATCAACTAAAACTCGAGACAGAATACTTACATTTTTAGTATTTGTAGTTCCATCGAAAGCAGGATCTTCACTGATTTGATCTATACATGATGATTATTTGATATATGTAGATGTAGAGTGCCACGTAAAAATGCATTCCAAATCATTTCAAAGGAGTTGGCGAAAATGTTAAAAATGCAGAATGTTCAATGAAACAAGCGCTAGCAATACAATTTTCCACTGGATTTATGAACAACCCTGTAGATCAGATCTGCGATTCCATTGAAAAGTGGGAGATATCTTCATCCCACAGGCTTCCACATCATATGCTACATATTGAATTTCTTATAAATCTGGAATGTGTTGAAAAAAATCCTATAATAAATTATTCATTGTTTCGAAAACGTACAGAGCCTTTCAGAAATATTCAGGGTATCCTTTAAAGTAACAGTCAGTAAAATTATTCCGTGAAAACGGTTGTTTTAAATATTTTCAAACTATAAATTATATTCATTTATGGCTACAATAGAATTTTTAGAGTGGTAGGTATCTCTCTTAGTTCTCTAAAAAATTCCAATGATCCACTCATCTTGAGTGAAGCATCGTTATATAAAAGATGGAGAAACAGGGAGTTTACTAGATGAGCTACTTTTTTTCAAATATCAGGACAGTAATAATACTGTTACTGAGTTAATTTAACAGGTTATTTTTTCGAAAGTTTTCAACCAAACGGATGATAATTCAAGTGATCTTATTTATACAAAAAAAACGCATGAGGCCCGAATGAGGATGATAAGATAAAAAAACACTCGTTATACCTAGATAATTATATAGTTCTTATCATGTACAGTGTGTGTGACTCATTTATAATGAAAGCACGCTTATGAAACATACCAATTCCAACCGATTGAAATAATTTTTTTTAGGTAGACATGCGGCAAGTCTACTAGTCCAACATTTATTATTTTTCAAGATGAAAATATCTCAACAAATTATTAGATTAAAAAAAATCTGATTAAACCACTGGATTCGATCACGACATTTCCAGATGGTTGATGTCGAAATTAAGTTGGAATGTCATCAATAAAAATGTTATAAAGGAATAACATTTTAAAAATATGCCGTTTGATCTTGATCAGTCCACCACTTCAACTTCATTCTGTTGCGTCTTCGGGTTCACTGTACACTGGTATGGACTTGCCTTTATTATTCAAACTTTAATTGACAACACTATAATACAAGTCACTGTCAAAACTGATACCAAATACTTGTATCCAAGGTAACTCAAGGTAACTTTCTTACTCCATCTCACAAATGCATTGCTTATATGTAAAAATATAGTTCTAGAAAAATGAAGAAATCAATAGAACACGATAAGGATGTTCGACGATTGACCCAGAACAAAAGTTAGTGCTTCTAGATTTTTCCATCTAATTCATCGAACGATCTCGAACAATTCGAGAAGTCTTTATAAAATTTCAGGTCTGTAACACTGCCTCCTCCTTTAGGTTATTCCGTCCCGGATAACACCATCACCATTTTGGTTGTCCCTCTGGAACCAATTTGGGGGATCGTGGCCTCAATATTCTGCTAACCTTTCGATGTGAACAACATTGGGTTTACTCCTTGGGTTGAGCTGGATGCGGTATACCAATTCGTTGATCTTCTCTATGATGATGTAGGGTCCTGTCCAATTTCTCTGTAGCCTGGGGCATTTTCCTTTCTTTCTCTGAGGTTGGTAGAGCCAAACAGCATCACCTGGCTCGAACATAGTCCCTGGACTCTTCATGTCGAACCTCTTTTTCATTTTGTCACTGGAGATTTGAAGACGACGTCTGCAGAAATCATGAACTTGGTCCATTCTTTCTCGCAACTCTTGGACATATTCTGGTAGGACTTTGTCCTCTGTAGTTCTGGGTGGCATTCCAAACAGCAGATCGCAAGGTAGTATCATTTCTCGCCCAGTGATCAACATTGAAGGGGTATATCCGGTGGACTCATGCTGGGAACTTCGAAAGGATAGGAGAAATAGTGGTAACAACTCATCCCAATCCTTTTGATTTTTGGAGATGAACATCGATAGGTACTGGCTGATGGTTTTATTATGTCGTTCAACCATACCATCTGATTGTGGATGTAGGGCTGTGGTACGAGTCTTCTTCACACCTAGAATGTTCATCATTTCCTGCCATAACTCAGATTCGAAGTTTCGTCCTTGATCGGAATGTAATTCTAGTGGGACTCCATGTCTGCCTATTACATTTTCTATGAAGGCCTTTGCAACGGTCTTTGCCTCCTGGTTTGGAATGGGCACAACTTCAGGCCACTTGGAGAAATAGCCCATGGCTACCATCAAGTATTTATTTCCTTGCTCGGTAACAGGAAACTGCTACTCTTTCGAATGGTTCACCAGAAAGATACTGCGCCATTTTCCCTCGACTTCTGGTTTTGGGTCCCTTCTTTGAAGAACATAGGTCACATCTTCTGCACCATTCTTCTACATCACGACGACAATTCACCCAATAGAATCGGTCTCGAATTCTAGCAAGGGTCTTCTTGATTCAGAAGTGTCCACCTGCACGACTACTATGAAGTTGCTCGAGCACCTCTTTAGTAAGTGCCTTTGGCAGTACCAGTTGGTACACCACAGTTGCTCCATCTGGGCTCTCCCATTTTCGATGCAATAGGCCATCACGAAGACATAGGGAATCCCATTGAGCCCAGTATCCCTTGGCAACTGCACCAAACTTGGATACTTCCTGCCACTCAGGTCTAACTCCATTTTTTAGCCAGCTTAGGACTAACTTTAAATTGTTGTCTTTCTTCTGATTCTTCCTCATATCTTCTGTGGTCCATAAATCAGATTCTTCAGACTCGACTCTTACGGTGGTAACTTACAGAATTTCCTTGTAATGTTCATCATTGTAAAAATTGACTTCTTTGTTTTCAAGTTTCTGGCAATATCGGCAATGCTGTTCCAAGCATGGACGTCTTGATAATGTGTCTGCATTTCTGTGTTTCCTGCCACTGCGATGAATAACTTTGAAGTCGTATTGTTGGAGTCTCTCTAGCCATCTCGCAACCTGACTCTCAGGTTTCTTGAAGTTCATTATCCACTGCAAAGCGCTGTGATTATTTCTTACGAGAAAACGTCTGCCATAGAGGAAGGTATGGAAATGTTCTTTAATTATCGATAGAAGCTCCTTTCTTGTAACACAGTAATTCCTTTCGGCTTTGCCCAGAGTTTTACTAAAGTAGGCTATTACTTTCTCTTCGCCATCCTGTTCTTGAGATAAAACTGATCCAATGCCTTGCTGAGACGCATCACAGTCCAAAATGAAAGTGCCTTGTTCTCGTGGGTAAGCCAAAATAGGCGCAGTTGTCAATTTCTTCTTCAGTTCAGTGAACGACTGTTGGCAATCAGGGCTCCAATCAAACTGAACGTTGTTCTTAGTTAAGCGGTGGAGTGGCTTGACAATTTTACCAAAGTCTTGAACAAACTTCCTGTAGTAGGTACATAGCCCCAGAAAACTTCTTACTTCATGTTTATCCCTAGGAGGTGGCCAACTCCTAACAGTCTCGATTTTAGCAGGATCGGTCTTAATTCCTTCGGCCAAGATGAAATGGCCTAAAAAATTAACTTCTTTTTGAAGTAAATAACACTTCTTTGGGTTCAGTTGCAGGTTAGCATTTTCTAACCTCAAAAATACTTCTTCCAAATCAAATGTTCGTCAAATGTCCTTCCCATTACTATGACATCAACCAAGTAGACTAGACAAATTTTCCATGTCAAACCTCTCAATACTAGTTCCATAAGTCTCTCAAAGGTGGCGGCAGCATTACATAATCCGAACGGAAGAACTTTGAATTGGTACAGCCCTTGTCCGGTGGAGAAAGCTGTTTTTCCTCTATCGTCAGGATGAACTTCCACTTGCCAATACCCGCTTTTCAGGTCCAACGTTGAAAACCATTTGGAACCGGTTAATGTGTTTAGTGTATCATCGATTCTTGGTAATGGGTAGCTATCCTTCATCGTTACGTCATTCAATCGACTATAGTCCACGCAAAATCGGGTGATCCATCCTTTTTAGTTACCAATACTACCGGTGGGGACCATCGGCTTGTGGTTTCTTCAATTATGTCATACTCCATCATGTTTTTTATCATGTCTGCTACCTCTCTCTGTTTGGCAAACGGTAGTCTCCTCGGAGCCTGTCGGATTGGTCGGGCATCGCCGGTGTTGATGCGATGTTGAACTAGATTGGTACGTCCCGTCGAAGTCTCTCTCGAGAAAATGTTATGATGGCTATGAAGAAACTCTTGGATTCCATCATTTTGTCTATTGTTCTCTGATCTGTGTTAGTGGTATTTCTTCGCAGTACCTGAGTGTGGTTTTCACAATTGATAACTCGAGTGACAGGTTTGCAGAATCCCAATTGGTCGTTTTTCTTCAGGAAGACTTTATTTTCCGAAGTATTGGGTATGAGGTCTGGACGAACGACTGATCTCAAAGCTCCTGTATCAATAGTGAAGTTGCATTTCCGATCTTCTAAGTGGCCTTGTATTAGTAGACTTTCGCCATTTTTCTTCAATGACGATATATGGATCTTGGGGCTTTGAACACTGAAAGTCGCCACGCGCCCCCTAGTGCCGACTAATTCTCGTTTTCCTGGTTGGGAGCAAGTCCTCTTTCAGACGTTTGAGGTCTCCTTTCTGGCATGGTCGATCTCCTGAAGGCTCCTCTGGTATAACGCCCACGTTGCTCTGTTCCTGAGCTCGGAGATCTCGATCTCTCCCAGCAACTACTCTGTAGATGGCCGCTTTTCCCACAGTTATAGTAGCGGCTCTTCCTGTCTTCTGGGGAAGGCACTTGGTTGCTTAATACTGTTATGGAGTCCAATATTTTCTTCAATAGCGCCTCGTTTGTAGGAGAATCCTCGTTGAATTTAACTTCACGTAACTTGGGCCTCGTATTTCTTGATGCGTTTTTGGCGGCCTCGGACTCCAAAGATGCTATTAGTGCTGCGCTTATGGTTTTAAGTCGTCCTAGTCGAAGGGCTTGCTGCATGTCAGTATCTCTCAAACCATCAATTTATTCTATGAACTTCTTCGGTGCTTGTGGGTATGCCAAATTAATGAGTCGTTCTACGTCGGCTCCATACTCCTGTAGGGTTTCGTTGTATTTTTGGTATCGACTCTTTAATTGGCTCTGAAACACTTGTTTGAGATATTGCTGTCCATATCTGATTTCCAAAGCTTCAACGATTCTAGAATATTCCTTTTGATTATTCTCGGGGATGTTCTGAAGGATGTCCAATGCTTGTCCTCGTAGACACAGGACTAGAAAAGTGGCCATTTCCTCCTCGGACCAGCCGTTTGCGTTTGCTGCCGCTTCAAATTGACGTCTATACATGGACCACGAGGATTGCCCATCAAATGTTGGAGGCTTCAAAATTTTCACTTGTGTAGGCCTTATCGGAGTTTTCAGTGAGAGTGGCCTTTCGCTGGTGAGGGAGATTTCCTCACGTTTGTGTGGAAGGTGTAACATTTCCAGCCTCTCCTTGATCCTATCCACTTCTTCGTTAAATTTCTTGTTCACCTCTCGTGCCACCCGTTCATCTATTTTGGACAGTTCATTTTCGACGTCTTGGACCCTTCTGTTGACTCCCTGGACTCCGCCTCCCACTTCTTGAACTTCACCTTTGACCTCCTGGACTTCTCCTCTGACCTCTTGTACTACTTCGGTGATTTCATTCTGGAAGCACTATTGACTGTGACTAATACGTTGCAGAAGATCAACATGTTGTTGTTGTAACTGGACTAACCGCGCCTCCTGTTCCTCTTGTTCTTGTTTTTGTTTGGCTTCTTGTTCCTTTAAAAACTCAAGGATATCTGCTGATGTCGCCATCTCGTCTTAATTATTTGCTCGAGTATTACTTTTCTTTCTTCAGTCACACTTATCCCACCGCTGTCACCAATTGTTGCGTCTTCGGGTTCAAAAATAAGTGTACACTGGTATGGACTTGCCTTTATTATTCAAACTTCAATTGACAACACTGTAATACAAGTCACTGTCAAAACTGACACCAAAATACTTGTATCCAAGGTAACTCAAGGTAACTTTCTTACTCCATCTCACAAATGCATTGCTTATATATAATATATATATATATATATATATATATATAAAATAAAGTTCACAACACAATAAAATGTTCGACGATTATTACGGAGAGGTGCTTCGTCATCTCCACTATCGCTCTTGAAAAATATATCCCCACACACCCAACATGTCCGGGCGCAATGATAAAATTTGACTTTCGTGATGACGCGCTGATGTTGCCTCTTTTCGGACTTCCTAGCGAAAACCTTATAAATAGACAAATTGAAGAACATTAAATTCTGCGTTGATTGACTTCCACAACTTTGGAATTGGACCAATTTATGAAGTGGTAATCGACGAATGAAAGACGACAATTTTTCCCATATTGGCTAAAATGTACCATTTGACGACATTCTCTGTCGTCTGTATAGCATCCAAAGTACTTGTCGCGTTTCCGCTCAACTTCCTTTTTATTTTATTTTATTATAGTTTCTAAAAGTTTATTTTCATTCATTATTATTATTATTATTATTATAATTTTTTTTTGTGTGTTGGCATCAACTGCTATGGTCATTAGCCACGTGTTCTCATTTGCCGTGAATAAGCCTTTTAAAGCTTTTTTACTTGAGTGTGGAAATGTGTACCGAGACCGAGTACCGACACATTCGTCGATATACTCTCAACCGTAAATGAGAGAGTCTTCGTGTCGGAAAAGCGAATAAGAGTTATCACTTCTCCCGAGTTTGTGTTCAACAACTCCGCACAAATATTTCGTACGCAAACCGTTGTGAACTCCAATCACGGCCCATTGGAGCGATTAGATAATACCGCACGAAAAATCTACCCAGACTCACCGCATCTGATAACAGGTAAAAGTTTTAAAAGACTCAGCAAGCTTTCCATTTTCTCTCCTGAGTTGTCAAGGTGAAATAATCGAGAACATTCCCTGCAGTTGGCATTTGAATTTACGAATATTTTATCTTTGTACAACACAGTACTGGTCCTATCAGAACACTCCTGTGTTCAAAGTTGTAGAGTTTTTAACAATGAGTTCAAAAAACACCTAAATCAGACTAATTTTAATCATACTTATATGCCAAGTTCCAAAATTCCAAAAACAGTAATTTTGGAATATCATACATCCTGTTTCCGGACCATTATTTCTTCTATTTAGTAGTATATTTTCAGTAAATATTAGTATTTAGAAGTATATTTTCAGTGAAAAGTCGAAGTATATGCTTCAAACAGCAAAAAAAAAATAATGCACAATGGTTGTGGAAGGTTTAAACACCCAAAGAACCATATCAAGGGAAAACAATTTACGCTAAAATTTTTATGAATTTGGCCATTGTTTATGCACATTTTGTTGAATCATTCATGATTATTGATATGTAATGAAATTATCTGGTACATATATATGGTGCATATTCTGTTCTTCACAGGCGCATGATTAATTTTTTTCTTGGAGGGGGGTACTTAAGAGTAGAATTGGGATTATAAATTGGTGGTTGCATGGCTAGTAGTACAACGTTCTTTACATAAGAAATTATAGTTCAGAGGGCGGAACTATCCCCCAGTACCCCCCTTATAGATGCTGGTGGTTTTTCTATTGAGACATTATGATCACAATGTAGACATGCTTTGGCGCTTGGAAATTATATAAGCTCAAGGTTTGCTCAAACTGCCTTGAAGTGGCGTAATTTCTATTTGTTTGCTCGAAACAATTCGAAAGAAACTCAGGGTTTTCAAAGAAACCTACAGAAATGACGCCACTTGCAAGGTAATTTGATGAAAAATTTTTACCGCGAGCCACGGACTTCGGAAGATGAATGAGTTCCTCTTTTCAACTGTACGATTCAGTGCTGAATCCTATAATGATAAGCCTCAAAAACTATGAGAACTTCATGAGTAACTCAAAAGAGGGCCCATTGGAGGAGGAAGAGGAGGACCTCAGCAACGCATTTTTGGAGGAGATGGAAGATGACCCAGAATATGATGGAGTATAGCACGATGAGAGTCCAACCACATCAAAGAGAGTGAACAGAAAGTCGCCAAATAGAACATTTTAGCCGATAAGGAAAAAATCATCGTCTTTCAGCCGTCGATTACTACCTTATAAATTAGCCCAATTTCAAAGTTAGGGAGGTCAATCGACTCAGATTTTAATGTTCTTCAATTTGTAAGGTTTTCGCTGGGATGAGTTGTTTAGGAGTTATAAGCGAAAAACTGAAATAAGTCCAAATATTTCGACTCTTTTGGGACACCAAAAGTTAAGCTCAACCCCTGAAACCCAGATTACTCCTTTTCAAGAATATCTTAAGGTTTCAGAATGATTTCCAGCTTTCCCCAGATCACTTTGAGGTCCTGTCTCTATTTTCCTGAACTACTCTGTCAATTCTTGATCTTCTATATTCACATTACAAAACAACCGTTGTGTACCAAATAGGAATGAAAAGCTCTGTAACCGAATGTATGCAGCCAGCTATGAGCGTATGTGGTTGCAGGATTGCAGCTAGGGATGCTATGCTTGACCATTCGCAATATAAAAGAGTATTCGCAATATTTCCATTATGTCATGTCAACAACATGTATAGTACAGTAACCACAGACAAATGTAAGCCACAAGTGAAGAATAAATCGTAACACTTTGAAATTCGGCATCATATATTGTTAGAAAAAAAAATGTTTACCAAAAAATCAGGAATGGAACCCAAACAAATTATTATTTTTTGTTTGCTGTTATTTCGGAAAGTATAATATTTTTCAAGAAACAATTTCAACAAGGCGAAAGATAATTCAATTCTCCACAAGAAATATATTTAGTAATTTCTCACAAAATGCTCTCGTTTTCTCAGAAAACCTGATTGAATTCCAATATCAAATTTCAGACTCGCCTTAACCGCCACTGCAATTTCCGGCAGTGCCGAAAATTAGATTTGTCATAACTTTGCTAAAAGTTAAGTAGAAGGAAAAGAAAAAGTGTATGTCGTTCTTGAAGACTTCTACTTCCTCATGCAAATATAACATAATATGAGTATCTGAGTACCTAACATGTGTTTTGTCCCACTTTACATAACCCTTCTACGATATTTACAGAGGATCCGAAAGTCATGGATATTTTAGTTGATACGATATAATTATACTGAAGCAGGAATCAGTACCCTCTTTGGACCATATGCAACGATTTTACACTAGTGAGAAAAGTCTCCCTTATACATGCCAAAGAAAAAACTGGGTTTTACTCCTGCCCCAGTTTTCAACTTACCCATAATCCCGGCAATTTCTTCATTAAATGTTGAAAATAATCGCTCATACACATCCTACATAAAAAATTAAGTATGTGATTTTAAGCTTGAGGTTTGCACATATGCAGGATATGAATAACCGAATATTTTCAACATTTACTGAAGAGAATGCCGGTTTTATGGGTAAGTTGAAAATGAAAAGTTTTTTTTTTAACATGTATAAGTAGGACCTGTCACACTACTCTAAAATTGTTGCATCTAGTCCAGAGAGGGTTTAGGTTGCTGCTTCAGTATAATAATTTCATTGTTACTGAATTATTCATGATTTTCGGATCATCCGCAAACATATCCGTGAAGTGTGACAAAACACATTTTGGGTACTCAAATACTCGCATATTATATTTGCATGAGAAGGTAGGAGTCTTCAGAAACAATATGAACTTTTCCTCTTCCTGCTCCGATCATTTTTAGCAGAGTTATGACCAATCAAATATTCGGCAGAACTTTCAGCGGCGGTAAGCGATAACGTGAAATTTGATGTCGGCGTTCAAACACGTTTCCTGAGAAGACGAGCACATTTCGTAAGAAATTACTAGGAATCATTTTTGTGGAGAATTGAATTAATTGTCTTTCACCTTGTCGAGTTGTTTTTCCGATAAATCATATACTCTCCAAGATTACAGCAAAAATCTATTTATTTATTTTTGAACGAAAAAAAAAATGTTCCACCCCTGGAATTTTGGTGAACATTTTTTTTCGTATTTATCATGGTTCCAACTACTAGCATACCAAGTTTGGTGGTGCTACAATCGATCCTCGCCCAAAAAACCCAATCACACTGGATTAGGAGAGCACAACTAAAATATGATTAACGTGACGATACCAGGTTCACGTTACTGTTGCGAACGGTCAAAAATGGCATCACAGGATTTGCGCGGAAGCAATCCCAGCAATAGGCGACAAAAGGGTGGATCCAGACCAAGCGCGCTGTACCGCGCTGCGCTGCTCCGTGCTGGAAAACACCGCGCAGCACTATTGAATTCGATGCAGAGCGGCGCAGAACACCGCAAAGAAAAATTTGTATTCGTCATTGTTATCATTAATCAACATTTAAATAAAAAAAGACGAAATAGAAAACGTCGACATTGGGTAGAAATAGATAGATAGTCAATAGTGGAACAAATCTATTAAGTGACATATTAATTGGTAATATCGGACAATTTGAAAATTTTTGCCGTATGTCGTCAGCGGATTTCGAAATCTTATTACATTTAATTGAGCCAGTAATACGAAAAAAGGATACAAACTATAGGAAATCTACATCTCCCAAAGAAAGATTAACTGTAACTCTACGCTTCCTGGCCACGGGAGATTCATTCACCAGTTTAATGTACCTTTTCAAAATATCTAAACAAAGTATTTCAACTATTATTGAAGATTGCCGGGCTCTTAATGAAGAATTAAAACACCAAGTTCAGGTAAGTCCCCTAGAATTCTTTCTAAACACTAAAATTTGAAAGAAAACTTTGTGCTGTATCATATTGAGAGGTTGAAGGTTCATCCATTGTACGAGTGACAATGAAAGTAAAATGCGATATGAACGCCCAATCAAACCTGGAGTATGCACCTACCTGGACTTCCTGTTCCTCTTTGGCAGATTTTCTCTTCAAAGGGGGCGATCATCGATTTTCTTGAGGAGTGGAAATGGACTGTAGTTTGTTTGGTTAGGGTTGACAGAGTGTGATTATTGCGAGTTATTGAGGCACAACGAGAGAAAAAAAAACGACACGATGAGACCTATTGCTAGATCGGCTGCTGTTGCCATACTGCTGAATCTTCACGATAGGCGCGTATATACCGAGGGTTTGACTGGTACGCGCTAACCGTGTATGATTGTTTTCATGATTATTCTCAATGAATCGAGGAATGTTGAAAGAAAAACAAAATAATAATAATAATAATATTGATAATAATAATTGGAGTAAAGAAAAATATTTGATTGTAATAAAAGTAAAAACAAACGCGGGGCGTTAACATAACCGCCCACTAAAACACCTATAGGTGTTTTACGACTCGTTACGTTGTATGGGGAGAGGACATAGTTTTACAAGAGGCCTTTGGAAAAGACCTTGGTTGGTACGAACGGTTGCAACTCTGACAATACCATCAGCACCAGGGTGAGTTTCAACCACTCGCGCTAGGCGGTTACTGTAACACAAGTTGCCAACGGTTGAGATGATTCAATTTAAGATGAGAGAGGTCTGGATTTGGCACGGACGATAGGGGAGCCAGTGTCAGAAAATGTCCCGGGGTCAAAACCGAGAGGTCGTTAGGATCGGAACTTTGAGGGGAGAGTGGCCTAGAATTTAAAACTGCTTCTATTTGGGTTAATAGGGTATAAAACTCTTCATAAGTTAAAACTTGACTTCCAATGGTCCGATACAGATGGGGAAGTGAGGAGAAGAGGGCGCATTAAATGAAAACTTTATGTTTTCACTCTCTGCAGCTTGTTTAATGAAATCAGATAAGATACGGAAAGCCCCAATGAAATTGCTACCACAATCTGAAGTGTGCAGTGGCCGCGGCGACTTACGAAGCGACGAAGTGCGGCAATGAACGCCTCTGAGGACAAATCCGATGCTAACTCTAGGTGGACAGCCTTGGTCACAAAACACACGAATTGACAGATATATGCCTTTTGGGATTTTATTCCGCGGCTTTTCCCAAGACTGACATTGAAAGGACCACCGTAATCAACACCTACGCTCTGAAAAGGTTTTAACTGATTAATTCGGGAGGGGGGTAATCTACCCATGTATGGTTCGAGAGGTGTAGGGTTCATCTTGAAACATATCATGCATTTAGAGAGTACATGACGTATGGCGCGTTTGGGAGACAATATCCAAAACTGCTGAGCTAGTAAAAAATTAAGAGTTTGAAGTCCTGCATGTAAATGCTTTTTATGGGCATTTTCGATTATAAGATATGTGAGACGATGCTTACTATGTAGTAGAACAGGGTGTTTTTGGTCATAAAGTAAACCAGAGAAATGGAAGCGACGGCCCACTCTGAGAAGACCATCTTCTCCTATGAATGGGTTGAGCTTCCGAAAGGTTTTTGGTAATGGAATTTTTCTTTCTATTTGAGAAATCTTCTGACTGAAAGATATATGCTGAATTCTTTTAACTAAAATTAGTAGAGCTTCAGTTAACTCTAGTGTGGTGAAAACATTTGATTTCATTTAATCGTTTCTTTTTCTGACATTATGTAAAAAACGCATACAATATGCCAAAATTCGTGTAATTTTATCTAATGAGGAATATTTATCCAGAAGGGAATCAAGAGATTCTATCGAGATGAAAGATATAAGAGAAATTGTTTTTTCTTCTTCGTATACTTGAGAGGGAACGTCAATTTTGCCAGAGCATGGCCAGTCTTCTCGGGGTCTCCCCAACCAAGGAGGCCCCGTGAACCACAGAGGATGGTTCACCAAGTCACCAGGCAAAAGACCTCGAGAAGCACAATCCGCTGGGTTGTCAGTGGAGCACACGTGATACCAGTCTGTGGGAGATACATTGTCTTGAATCAGACTGACTCTGTTGCTTACAAAAGTTTTCCAGCGATGAGCAGATGACTTGATCCAAGATAGGGCAAACATAGAATCGGTCTAAGCAAATATCTTCTCAAAGTGAACCTTTTTAGCGTACGTATTCATTACGTAAGCCATCAAGGTAGATAGAAGGGATGCTACGCAGAGCTCTAATCGTGGAATGCAAATTCTTTTCAGAGGCGCTACCTTAGATTTACCACACATCAGTTGAATTTTAAAACTTCCATCTGGAAGAATGTATCGAAAATAAACTACACCTGGGAATCCGCATTCGGGGCTATCGGAGAAGCCATGAATTTGGCAAGAATCGTATAGGAGATAAGTTAAGAGACGAGGAATTTTTATATTCGAGAGACAAGGTAGTTCGTTTTTATACTTTGTCCATTTTTCGACAATTTCAGGAGGAGCTATCGAGTCCCATTGCAAATCTAAAGCCCAGAAATACTGAATGAGGTATTTTCCAAAAAATACGAGGGGTGCAAGAAAACCCAGGGGATCAAAAATTCGTGATATATCCGATAAAATAGATCTTTTTGTGCAAGGTACGTCAAGAGTGAAGACATCAGAAGAGAAATGATCTAAAGTGGTTTGCCATTTGAGGCCGAGGATTTTAATTGTCGTATCAGGTGAGTCGAAAGATAAATCAGTCTGTTGGCAATCCGTTGGATGGATATTTTCTAATAGAGTGGAGTGATTACTGGCCCACTTGTGAAGATGGAAACCGCCACTTTTCAACAAATCTATTAATTCGAGTTGAATATGTTTGAGATTTTCAAGGGTGTGACTACCTATAATGACGTCATCAATATAAGTACAATCGAGGAGGGCTTGGGCACCAAGAGAAAACCTTTTCGTTTCATCTGCTGTTAGCTGATGAAAAGTTCCAATGGAAATGAAAGGAGAACTTGACACACCGAAGCCAACAGTCCGAAGACGAAAGTCCTGGACTCTATCTTCGGAGTTGAATCTCCATAAAATATGCTGATAATCCTGATGATGGTCAGCGACAAAGATAACATATGCTTGATATCAGCTGTGAAAACAAAAGGGTATAAACGGAATTTCAGAAGTAGTGAAACTGTATCTAACTGAAATTTTTTACCAGTCAGGTGAGTGTCATTCAAAGAAGGACCATGGGGAGATTTAACTGGGGCGGGGCGTTAACATCCATGTAATATATAGACACAGATTGAGTTGTAGATGATTGTGGAGGAATATAGAACTTGTTAGAGGCGTACCAACAATTGAGGAAGCGTTGCTTGAAGAGTATACATTTTGATATGTATACCTGTGCAATTCATTGATTGATTGATTGATTGATTTTTTCCATTGCTTTGAGAGGGGGATTCAATGACATTGTCAATAGATTGCTCAGTAGTTTGTTTTCCACTTTGTAGTTCACTTTGATCATTGGCATCATCAACAGGAGGTTGCAAATTATCTTGCGAATTTTCTTCGGCGTATATCTGCAAATAGAGAAAATTTCATTTAAAAATCATCAATAATTTTTTTTGAGATGCCAAATACTACAGAAGGAAAGAAGGATGGCTGCAATGTGCTAAAGAATTTGAGGAACATTGGAATTATCCGCATTGCGTAGCTGCTACGGATGGAAAGCATATGATGTTACAAGCACCCATGAACAGTGGCAGGGAATACTACAATTATAAGTCATATTTTAGCATTGTGTTATTTGCACTTGTGGGTGCGAATTATAATTTTATTTTCGCTGATGTGGGTACTCAGGGTCGTATATCTGATGGAGGAATATTTAAATATAGTCTAATATGGAAGAAAATACAAGCGAAAAGTTTGTGTTTGCCAGAACCAAAAGAACTTCCTGAGCGGGAAAAACGTATTCCTTACGTCATACTGGGTGACGAAGCATTTGCTCTCCATGAAAATGTAATCAAACCCTATTCTGGTCTTTATGAAAAAGGATCGAAAGAAAGGATCTTCAATTATCGATTGTCAAGAGCACGGCGAGTTTCAGAAAATGCGTTTGGAATACTAGTGCAGTATTCAGAGTTTTGAGAAAACCCATGCTCCTTGAACCTAACAAAGTTAGAGATGTATTGACGACTATTTATCTACACAATTACTTAGCAAGAAGTAAAAATTCCAGAAATACATATACTCCTGCAGGAACTTTTGATAGTGAGCTAAATGATGGCACAGTTATTGCTGGAACCTCGCGGAGGGATGTTATAAACCAAACCTCAATGTGCAAGTTGAAACAAATACCAAGGAAAAGTCCATCAAATGCGCAATAAACACGAAGAATTTGCAGAATATTTGTTTACAAACGGGCGTATATCTTGGCGAAATGACCGTGCTTAAATAAATATTCTAGAATGATAATGGTTATTTTTTGTTACAACTGTCATCAAAAATGACATTTTTAATTCGTTGACATATGAACTAAAAACTGACGCTTTCACAAAATCAATTTTAACACTCACTAGTGTTAAAAATACTTTCAACACTAGTGTTAAAAGTAAAATGACAGATGAGATGATGGATACTCAGTAATATAGATCTCTCTAATAGAAACACTTCAATCAGATATTATAATCAGAACACCTACTCAAGAGGAATCATTTATAAAAGTTCACACATGCATTATTTGGCCGTTTGTGCAAATAATTGACTAATTCTTTTTGAAGTTACAAACGAAGTAGTATTCCGTCGAAACTGTAGAATGTTCTTCATCACTGACAAGTAATGTAACATTCATAAATAAAGTGCGTTGGGGTTTATTATAGTTGGAGCCTCTGCCAGCCTACCTTGTAATCCAAAGATCGTTATTCAAATCCTCATGCCGGATCTTATAATTTTTTTTTTGTTTTTTTCTTACTAGCTAGCAGTTACTGTTTTACAAAAAAAATTTGGAAGTTACATATTTTAAAAGTGATTTTATTTTGCTCCACTCGCTAACGCTCGTTTCGTAATATTCTCCACAAAATAAAATGCCACTTTTAACACTTGTATCATAAATAATTATTTTTCAATTAGTGCCCCTTTCTACCTTACCTTACTTTAAAGCACTCCTCAGCGTGTACAAATTGAACTTTCAAAAATGCGCGTTTTTTAAAATTACCATGGCCACATCAACAACACTCGAGAACCGTGAAGTCTAAATGACAATTTATGATTATTGATCTGACAGGACAGGAGTACCTTGTAACGTCAAATGAAATATTACAAACAAATGCAAAACTTTCATTCAAACATTAACGAAAGGTATACTGCTAATGTCACATCACGAATTCAACCGTTTTACATAAAATAATTTCTTATTTCCATTATTTTTTGTAATAATGAAACCAGTATTTATGATTTCAAAGTGCAACAATTGAAAAAAATGACGTAATTAAAGTATTCGTGGATTAACTGATCTTTCAAACACTTGCTCCATACTTTAATATACTATTTTGTAATATCATCTGAAGAGCATCTTTCAATCATTCTTATATTTCTATTGAGTGGATAAAAAAGTTATCCACGAATACTTTACGTTATTTTTTCCAATTGATGCACTCTGAAATCATAAACACTGGTTTTATTATTACAAATAATGAAAATGATAAGAACTTATAAGTAGTGTAAAATGGTTGAATTCGTGACGTCACATCCAGTATACCATTATTCTTTAATGTTTGAATAAAAGTTCTGCATTTGTTTGTAATATTTCATTTGACGTTACAAGGCACTCCTGTCAGATCAATAATCATAAAATTGTCATTTAGACTTCACTGTTCTCGATTTGTTGTTGTAGCCATGGTAACTTAAAAAACGCGCGTTTTTGTAAGTTCGATTTGCACACGCCGAGGCGTGTTTTAAATAGGTAAAACGAAGTACCCATTGAAAAACATTATTATTATTATTATTCTAGATTTTTTTGAAGTATTTTTTCGTTGGCGGTTTTATGTGCTAGTATGCCGGATCCTAGCGCACCTTTTACATTTTTCGCATTTTGCAGCCATAACGAGACACATTCGTCAAATACATAGTTTATAGAAAGAAAGCTAAGAAAATTTTCTACAATATAATGTTATCATTTGAGTGCCTAACAGTTCGCTGTAGCTGTAATTCATAAAATCCGGCTGAGGAAAAAAAAATAACTGATAAATTGTATGTTCAGCCCCCCCTCCCCAAACTGAAATCCTGGCTGCGCCACTGCTTGGTTTTGAAGGAAAAGGGTCATTTCAAATTATTATAATAGTTCTTCAAACATATCAGTAAGATTCAGTTCATAAATCTTTTTCATTGAAATAGAAATAGTGATGAGTGAAATAATGAATTTGTCGTAAAAATTAAATGGTACGTACCTATGCAACACTGAGATTATGAACGAGATTGATTTTTGTATATTTTCGAAAACCGATGAACAGTGTATAAAATTATACTCACTTGGATGAACAAAAGTATTTAGAGCTCCAGACGAAAAACTGTCTATTATAGTTGAGCCTGCAAATTGATAGCTGAGGCGCAGCCGAGGCTAGCAAGCAGGCGAGACAGTGTTTCGCCGAGGTGCATATTACATTTTTTGTAGAGGTCGTTCAAAAAAGGTATGTTCATGATCATGGAGTCTGGTGTCATTGTGAAAAAAAAAATTCTCTAGAAATCAAAATTCGTGAATTCGTTTTGATTTCGAGATCTGCATAAAGCTGCTCTGACGAGTTGTAAACATCGAAACGGCCATCAGCAGATGATGGAACTCGCGGAAATTTAATCGAAAACACTCCCTTCACTTTAAATTCTGTTTGCGTTCTTCTTGACGCATTAGAAACTTGATAGATCAGAATATTTCTGACTGTCTGCCAAATGAATAGGAAAATTTCTAACTTTGGATTCCATGGTTCGTTTCAAATCAAGTTTTGACTAATGACTGTAGATGTCACAAGTTATTTTTCGTTAAATATATATATATATATATATATATATATATATATATATATATAAATATATTTCATACCTATGGATTTTATTACTTTGGTTACAAACAATTATCTCATGGCCATGGCCCCCTCTGAAAAACTCCCTAGATCCGCCAGTGATAATAGGTATATAGTGTAAAGCAGAAAGCAAACCCATATTTCATCCATGAAACTATCTAATTCTTCCGTGGTTTAGTAAGACCGTTCGTCATTAACTCATGGTATAATCCGGTTTTGAAAAAACTCAGAAAGATTCTATTTGCAGCCATCCTCCTTCCTCAAAGTGAAATCCTGACTGAGACACATTCTACACTTTTGTATAGATTTACTTGAATTTTTTTTTCTACGTTTATGCAAAAAGCAAAACTTTATTGAACTATATTTAGTGGAAAAAGAAATTCTTTAACTCATCTGTCATTCTACTTCAACGTGCTTCATGACACTTATAAACATTCAAATCCACTACATATTCAGCAGATATTCTGTGAGATTGGCAATATGTTTTAAACATTTACATATTTTATATTTATGTTCGCAGCCAGAGTTAAACAAACAATGCCTTCACGATAATAATTCCATAATCAAAACTGATCCGTTTGTTCTAAACCCTCTATATGCATAGAGCAAACTGTCTGTACTATGACCACACCTCGCTCACGTCTACTACGATTTTGATTTTTATAATGCAACTGTGGTTATAGAAATGCCAGTCAAAAATTAATTCCGACAATTACAGAATTGAAAGTTTTAAAATGAGTGTATTATTCATGGAAAAATAGATGACAGTGATCTGTCTCAATGCAAATCGATGGTAATAATTAATTATTTAAGTTGCGCTTTTCATTTTCCTACACCTAATACCGCACCTTTAAATCAATTTTTGCTTTTTGCATAAACGTAGGAAAAATGTTGTATGCAACTCGTGCAAAAATTGTTTATTACACCCGACAATTTCACGTGGAGTGCAAAAACACTTACTTTTTGCACTTGTTGCATAAATAAATATTAATTTTCAGAATGAAAGGTTTAAACATGAACTATTTATATTGTCAAAGGGACTTTCTGTATGCATTTTTATCAATCTCTTTGAAAGACAGTGCACCAATAATTTTGAGTAGGCAGTGTTCTATGATTAAAAAAAAATATTGAATGAAATTGTGTAGATATACCATGATAGAGTAGATAGAGTATAAGAGATGATTGGAAGACAAATCGATGAAGACATTTCGGTGGTTTAGTCGGACAGTGGACATCTTTTGAAATGAAATTGGTTATTTAATCCTATTTTGGTTTCAAAAAAACAGCATTTTAGAAAGAGCAAAATCATCTCAAAAGAGAATGTATATATCTACGGTTTTGCTGTATTTGAAGAACCATCCAAAACTTGACGGAAACATTAAACAATATCTAGGAAACAATTGGGTTCATAATGGAAAATATAACTTTTTTTTGCAGTGTAGTAATTCCAACGGATTTGTTTCCCGTTATGAATCCATTCGTTCCTAGATGTTGTTGTTAATATTCATTCAAAAGTTTTTGATGTTTCCCAAAAAGCGCTTCTAAACAGAGCAAAAATCATCTCTAAAGAGAATCTATTACATTGAAGAGAATCTTCATTTTCTTCAAACAAATACAGTATCGGAAACAATTTATCTGGGGTATAGACAGAAATCTATGCGAGCATCAAGGAACGCACTGATATGATAATAACACATAAACAAGAGAGACACACACTACTGTGCGCCTCTCCTGTTACCCCACCTGACGCATTAACGAACTACGTAGCAATGCGACACAGCGCACGTCGATATCCCTTCCTCGTGCGAGTCGACGAGAGATTGTAATGCTCTCTCAACATATAGTAAGCTATTCTTTACGCTCTGATGAAGTCACCATACCCAAGATAAAAACTTTTCGATACTGTATGTATATCTACCTTCTTGATTCAGTTAAAACAGAATGCGTTGATAACAATGAGGATTTAACAAGCGAGAAATTTTCAATAATTCACACATTTCACTTGTAGCTTTTCCTTTCTCTTCACTTTCAAAATAATACACAACATTACCTCTGAAGAATGAGCTGCAGGAAAAGGGAAATTCTACTTTTATGGTTATCACAGAAGGGAATTTCTGTATGCATTTCTTATTAATCTCTTTGAAATAGATGCACAAATAATTCAGAGTAGGCTAGGTATCCCATAATTTAAAATCTTATTGAATGAAATTTCGTAGATATACTGATAGTGACTAAATACAAGACGATTGAAACACAAATCAGACTAATTTCAATATAAATATGTAGAATATTAAATACATAACTTACAAACTAATTTATTGTAGGAAAGTCAACCTGGTAAACTTAAAAATAACATGGGATGATTTGAAAATGATGGCACGAAACACGTGGAATGATTATGCTAAGAAATGAACATGTAGTCAAAACAATATACAAAATAATTAACAAGACTCTCTAAGGTTGACGTTATTCCATATATCTTTAAAAAGTAAATTTAATCATCTTCTTCTTCTCCGTCATCATTTTCTTCGTTATCTTCGTCTTCAGATTCCTTTGCGTCTTCTTCCTTTTTCTTCGGTCTTCCACGACCACGTCCTACAAAATCAAATAATATATAAAAAAAATTCAACCAAACAATATAAACAATGTTGCAAAATCAGCTCAACTGTGGAAAATTTTTTCATGATGGATAACTATATAATAAAATGAAAACAACCAGAAAAAAAATCAGTTTTGTATTAGATATTTATGAGCTCTTCAGTTTTCCGGAAAATCCTCCCACGCAAAAACTCATATTTAGGAGCTTATGTGGGTATGGGAGATTCTAAACCATGCACTCTAGTTCAGGGGCTGAAATTGTTTGGGTAAAAGGCAAATGCTCATATTGATACATACGAGAGAGGAGAGTGAAAATCAGTTTCAAACAAGTAATAATGTACAGTATTTTTCCTATGACCACGCAAACGATCTGGGTGATTGTTTGCATGACTATCATAACAGTAATGTAATAAATAAGACAGGACGCAAAAGTCTTTTACGTTCTAGATCGAAAAAGAGCCACTCTGCTAACTGAGATTTTAACGAAAATGTCAATATTTGAGTTCAGTTTTCGAAAAAATAATTCAAGTTTTTCTTGGAGACTTTTACATGCAACGCCTGACTATAGCCAGTGTGGGAACCTCAGGTGACAGTCGAATCATGATTAATTGGAAGAAAACATGTTGAAATCTAAAAAACTCATGTGTTTGATTATGTTCGAGCATAGTACACCAAATACATGAAAAATTCTGTGATGAAACAGTACAAAAGTCACTGAAATCCTTTGAAACTGGTCTTTTTTCTCGAAATTCGAATCACAAAAGTCGAACTCCAAAGATGTTCGCTTATGAAACTTAGCGTCGAGTTCGCTCGCCTCGGTTGTGTGTATCCTATAATATTCTTCTCATATAGGTACATGTCTAAATATGATATCACGACTTGGAAAATTTGTTGACGCCAAATGGGTGTGGTCTGCTGAATGTTGCTGCCACATCAAATTTCCTCCTGTTTGTGACGTCTTATTGTGACTGTCGAATATAGGCATAGGAATATAGTGCAAACCTGTTACATCATATAATTCTTGATGTCACACCTTGGTCGATTAGGCGGTAATCGGTTTAGCATATAGCACTGCCAAGAATGTTATAACATCCTGGACCTAGCCCATTCCAAAGCATTTATCGCTTGTACATCTCAGAGTTATATAGTAGGTTTGCTTACTGGCCACTGCAAACTCAAAAACCACATGCATAAAATCGGACTTGCACAAGATGAAGAGTGCCGTCTATGCATGGAATATGATGAAACGGCTAAACTTAACACATTTTATATGTACATGGCCTGCAGCGGCCAGAACCAGATTTTCAATATTTGGCAATACAACAGTAAGGCCAGAAAACCTGTTCTCCCAATGTATTCCTCAATTTCGTTAAGAGATTGTATATATTGGGAGAAATATAACCATAGGGTGAGCCACAATAGGTCATTTGTCGTAGTGATATGGGCCCATTCACGTTATAACCTAACCTAACCTATATTACTAAGATAGGGAAGCCAAATTTAATATCAACTAAGCCTCCTATGTACATTAGGAAACCCACAATATAACGTAGGGTTGTCTTTGGAAAGTAGTGGGTTGGTCTGCCAGCACTCTGATAACCTCACTCGGATAGGAATAGACCCATCACCCAAAACACAGTCCCTTGTGGTATCGCGATAGTTTTATTTAAATGTTATGTATTGTAATTATGACCTGTACATTTTTAAACATATTTGAATTTTGAATTTGTTCCAATTGAAAGTACGTGGATTCGATTTTGGTTGGAGTTGAATTTTTAATTATGGAAATGAACAAAAAAATTTACTTTTTGAATAAATTGTTTTTCTACAAACAGTATTGAAAGTTTGGCTTTTAACACTGCTGTCTTCATCAAAAATATTTCAAGTCACCAGTATTAAGTTAAAAATAAAGAATAGTTATTTATTATACAAGGGAAAAAAGTATTAGATTTTAGAGCGAGATTGTGTTGTCTTTCGACGCGAAGCGGAGAGAGACAAAAATCTAATATTTTTTCCGTACATAATACCCCATTTTTTTCTGTGACAGGATAAACGACGCTTTAATCAAATATTTAAAAAAAGTACTCACATTTTTCCAGTTCTCGGGAAAAAAAGTAATTTTATAAAAAGTTATATTTTATTACCTGGCAACAGAGATAAAATGTCAAACTTTTTTCCCGTTACAGAAAAAAAGTCTTTTTTTTATTTATAATGGATATTTTTTTATTTTTCATTGAGTACATGAATTTAGGCAAATGCTTCATTTTATTGTGAATTTTCCATTAAAAGTTTAGTAAAATGATACTTTTTGAAAAAATTACTACAAGCATTTTGGCAAATATCAACAATAAACAATGGTTGCCAAGTATTTGAAAACAAGCCAATGGTTACTATCATAACATCGTCATGTACCATGCAATCCTAAACTCTGTGATTGTAATTTTTAATTCCTGATATTTTTTATCTATTATTTGGACGGTCTTTTAAGAGTGTTTGCAGAAAAACCATAGTATGATGTTTGTGTTAGAAGTGCTTTTCTTTTTTTTCGGAGGATCGGGTTTCCTTCTCACAAAATAAAATATGACGTGGGTCAATCTAAATAGAAATTACATAATTGACAGCGGTAAATCTAAAGAGAAACTATGTATTTGAGAGCTTATATCTCTTTCCTTTGATGTTCGTTACGTTCCTATGTGGTCGTAGGAAAAAACTGAAACAATATTTCTTATCAACAGAATTAAAAAAATAAATATATATATAAAAGTTTGTATATTACCTGCTACTTTTGGTTTGGGTTTTGGTACAGCCTTCCTTTTGGTAGTGCCCTTTGGCCTGCCCCTGCCCCTTTTCACTGCAGATGCACCATCCTCCTCAACCTCTTTTGTCTCCTATAGAAATTTATGAATATTAATCACAAAAAAATACAACTGAAGAGGATGAAAATGTTCACACGGGAAAAGTCAAGTTTGTTCAAGTTGAGTGTTGCATCCCAACTGACAAAAATCATAAGTGTAATATTTCAACGTACCTTTTTTCCCCGTTTCTTTGATTCTACTGCTTTGTCATTTTTCTCGGCCGCTGCTTTTTCGGCATTTGATTTTCGGCCGCGTTTCGCGGGTGTGGGAGAGGCATCGTCGGACATTTTTTGTTGTTTTTTTCAAAATTTATGCTGAAAAGGAAATGTTTCGTTACTACAAGAGATTAACATCAATTTGTATTGATTTGATATTATAGATATTTTCAAATACTTTATGAAACTAACACATATAAATATTTCTCCTGATGGTGGCAAACGATGAAAGAATGTTTCTAAATATTTTGAAAATCGTTATTTTGAAAAAATTTATACCACATATGGGTAACATTTTTATTATCTATTTGTTAGAAAATGTGTTACTTCAAAAAAGTTGGTGCATTGCGAAAAGCTTCTATTAGAGTCTTCAGATTTCTAAATTTCCAGGCGGTTTATTGAGGATAAAATAGGAATTTTTATCAAGAGTAAAGAACTTTTTTTTTTTCGATGATACCAAAAAAGTTCAGTTAGAAAAGTTGTTTACATCTGAAAACAAAATACAGATTTTAAATCATAGCCCTCTGAGCAAAAAACTTCTTTTGCCTAATTTTTTATGTTTTTGGCCACACATCAATGACCTATTTAACATTCAGCCTTTTGGAGATGCGGTGAGTTTTGCAGATGATACTGCACTCATTTTCACTGGAAATACATGGGAAGCATTGAAAACTACAGCGGAAAGAGAAATGAGCAAAATTTTCCATTTCCTCAAAAGTAAACTTTTCACAGTAAACCTATCCAAAACCTACTATATGCCCACTTGTCTTACTACAAATTTGCCGTCGTTCGATAAATTAACTATAACCAATGATAACTGTTCATGCGAACGAACTCAAATACAATCTGTGAAACAGATCCAATATTTAGGGATATACCTAGGCTCTCACCTGAAATGGAACTTTCATATAACATTTGTGTCAAAAAAAATTAGATCATCGTTATGGAGATTTAAATATCTGAAACAAATTTTTAATGTGGATCAATTGAAAATTTTATATCATGTACTTGTTGAACCACATTTAATTATGGTATCCTTGCATGGGGTAGATCCACAAACAATCACATGAAGAGAGATTAGAGGTGATCCAAAAACTGGTTTTTAATAAATCTAGAATTTATATTCACAGTCATCATCAATAAGTTAAGATTGTTTATTACCTATTATAATTATACCAAAGTCATAATATGTCTGAGCTATCAATGAAATCAATTCATGAATGAGAGTTTTGCTCGTGAAAATTAGCCTATTCATTAGCCGAGTCAATGTACACATTTTTGGTAAAACAACTTTTAATTTTCAATAATTCATTCAATTTGTCAATTTCACCGCAAACAAGTAGTTGTCTACTATAGCGGTTGTCTCTACTGTTTATTTTATGTACTCTGAAATGTACATTACTACACGGATGTGAAGTTATCCACATCCACAAATGTACACTGAGAAAAAGTTAATGATGAATTAAACATTTCTCAATGGCTCCATCATATTAAGAAGGTTAATTACCATGGGATATGAGTATAAGGGTAATTTTTTATGCTCTGAGAAATGGTGAAATGGGGGTGATATTATTTAAATGAATAAATTTAGTATTAAAAGGGCGTTGTAGAACATTTTTGATGGAAGATTTGTTTTAAGGAAGGTAGACTACATATTCGTAGGTTTAAGAATTCATTTGTAGCACCGTCGGAGAGGGTGTGGTGGGGGAGAGTTTGTCAAAAAAAATTAATTTTCTGGGAAAACGACATTGTAGAGTTTTTTGAATTGGATATTCTTTCAGAGGAGATCGAAATACATAGTTGTGGGTATATGAATTCATTTGTAGCCCCGTCGAAGGGGGTGTGATGGGGGAGAGTTGTCGTAAAAAAATCAATTTTCTGGGAAGACAACATTGTAGAGTTTTTTGGATTGGATATTCTTTTTCAGCGGATTGAAATACATAGCTGGGGGCATATGAATTCATTTGTAGCCCCGTCAAAGGGGGTGTGATGGGGGAGAGTTGTCGAAAAAAAATCAATTTTCTGGGAAGACAACATTGTAGAGTTTTTTTGGATTGGATATTCTTTTTCAGGAGATTGAAATACATAGCTGAGGGCATATTAATTCATTTGTAGCCCCGTCAAACGGGGTGTGGTGGGGGAGAGTCACATACCCTCAGCTATGTATTTCAATCTCCTGAAAAAGAATATCTAATCCAAAAAACTCTACAATGTTGTTTCCTCAGTAAATTGATTTTTTTTCGACATAACCTCCCCTACCACACCCCCTCCGACGGGGCTACAAATGAATTCATATACCCTCAGCTATGTATTTCAATCTCCCGAAAAAGAATATCCAATTCAAAAAACTACAATATCGTTTTCCCAGAAAATTGATTTTTTTTCGATAACTCTCCCCCATCACACCCTCTTTGACGGGGATACAATTGAATTCATATGCCCTCAGCTATGTATTTCAATTTCCTGAAAAAGAATATCCAATCCAAAAAACTCTACAATGTTATTTTCTCAGTGAATTGATTTTTTTTCGACATACTCTCCCCCACCACACCCCCTGCGACGGGGCTACAAATGAATTCATATACCCTCAGCTATGTATTTCAATCTCCCGAAAAAGAATATCCAATCCAAAAAACTCTACAATGTTTTCTTCCCAGAAAATTGATTTTTTTTTCGACAACTCTCCCCCATCACACCCCCTTTGACGGGGCTACAAATGAATTCATATGCCCCCAGCTATGTATTTCAATCTCCTGAAAAAGAATATCCCATCCAAAAAACTCTACAATGTTGTCTTCCCAGAAAATTGTTTTTTTTTCGACAACTCTCCCCCATCACACCCCCTTCGACGGGGCTACAAATGAATTCAAATACCCTCAATTATGTATTTCAATCTCCTCTGAAAGAATATCCAATTCAAAAAACTCTACAATGTCGTTTTCCCAGAAAATTGATTTTATTTCGATAACTCTCCCCCATCACACCCCCTTTGACGGGGCTACAAATGAATTAATATGTCCTCAGCTATGTATTTCAATCTCCTGAAAAAGAATATCCAATCCAAAAAACTCTACAATGTTGTCTTCCCAGAAAATTGATTTTTTTTCGACAACTCTCCCCCATCACACCCCCTTGGACGGGGCTACAAATGAATTCATATGCCCTCAGCTATGTATTTCAATCTCCCGAAAAAGAATATCTAATCCAAAAAACTCTACAATGTTATTTTCTCAGTGAATTGATTTTTTTTCGATAACTCTCCCCCATCACACCCCCTTTGACGGGGCTACAAATGAATTCAAATACCCACAACTATGTATTTCAATCCCTCTGAAAGAATATCCAATTCAAAAAACTCTACAATGTCGTTTTCCCAGAAAATTGATTTTTTTTTCAACAACTCTCCCCCATCACACCCTCTTTGACGGGGCTACAAATGAATTCATATGCCCTCAGCTATGTATTTCAATCTCCTGAAACAGAATATCCAATCCAAAAAACTCTACAATGTTATTTTCTCAGTGAATTGATTTTTTTTCGACATACTCTCCCCCACCACACCCCTTTCGAAGGGGCTACAAATGAATGCATATACCCTCAGCTATGTATTTCAATCTCCCGAAAGAGAATATCAAATCCAAAAAACTTGTACAATGTCGTTTTCCCAGTAAATTGATTTTATTTCGATAACTCTCCCCCATCACACCCCCTTTGACGGGGCTACAAATGAATTAATATGCCCTCAGCTATGTATTTCAATCTCCTGAAAAAGAATATCCAATCCAAAAAACTCTACAATGTTGTCTTCCCAGAAAATTGATTTTTTTTCGACAACTCTCCCCCATCACACCCCCTTCGACGGGGCTACAAATGAATTCTTATACCTACGAATATGTAGTCTACCTTCCTTAAAACAAATCTTCCATCAAAAATGTTCTACAACGCCCTTTTAATACTAAATTTATTCATTTAAATAATATCACCCCCATTTCACCATTTCTCATAGCATAAAAAATTACCCTTATACTCATATCCCATGGTAATCAACCTTCTTAATGTGATGGAGCCATTGAGAAATGTTTAATTCATCATTCAAATAAGAAAGAAAAATTTTACCAGCCGAGTTAACTTTTTCTCAGTGTACATTTGTGGATGTGGATAACTTCACATCCGTCATTACTACAATATTTATTTATTTATAAAATAAACAATATTATTATTATTATTATCTTTTTTGCTAAATTTTTTATAACTTTTTTCGAGCGAAACTTCATTTTTTTTCAAAAATCATCTACAAGCTTTTCCGAATCGAATTACACCTCACTCATATTTTTCTGCTGAAAAAAGTTAGAAAAAAAGCACTTGTGAACCAGACTATAATAATGTTACTGCTGGCGTTTTGTTTCAAGAAACATAAAGAATGGTCTCCAAAACTTACATATTCAATATTCTTCGTAAAACAAACTCCATCAAGATGATAATTGAAGTCAGAAACTTTTTTCAAAATGTTTATTGTTGAAAGGGACAAAGGAATGCTACAAATCAACTTCGTAAAAAAAAGCGTTTCAGGGCGACCTATACCTTCAGCATTAACTTCAAAAATTATGAAATCGTAATATGCTCAATTAACAAGTTGAGATACACAAAAAATTACTTTTTTTATATTTAATACTTTTAAATGAACTACTACTGAACCCCCTATTCGAAAATTACATGAAAAATCCTTCAGACTAGCAAAAAGTGATTCGACAGAATCTACACGATACAGAAATTTTGCACTATGGCAGCAAAGGCTAGAAATCAATTATGTTGAATCTTTAGAAATTCGTAAACATAAGGATGTGGATGTAACCTGGTCAATGATCAATTACATTCTCCGGATTTCTTAGGACACAAAAATATATCAGATAAGAAATTTTATTGTTGGAAAGGAACATGGTCATTGTAGCTAAGGACCTAAGTGATAGATCAAAAATCATTAAAAAATTATGAAATTTTTTAGATTATCTGAGTCCCTGTATGCAATTTGACATTTGATCGTATATTAGAGTCGGAACGGTCGGGTCACTCTTTGACAGGACGTCGAAAAAACGCGTTTTGAGTTAAATCTCAAAAATTACTGCGAAACCAAATATTTTTTAAATGGCGAATTCTGTCAGTCAAACTATATAGAACAGAAGATATATCTATACCGTTGATGTGACAACGGTCGAACGATAGTATTAACAGTTGGAAATATATTTCCCTCTCTGTCAACAGTGGCGTTTCGTAAACAGGGTGAAAAAAATCTTATTGATCAAATCACGCAAGCAGAATATCTCTACAGGGGGATTTTTCAACAAAGCGATGAGATTTGAAGAGTTCGACTTTAGGTGATTTCGATCGTAAAACATTACAACCAATAATATTTCCAACTAGTAAACTAGTAATGATAGAGATATTTCAACGACCGATGATCGTATCATTTATTATTTATCCAACCCCACGGTTTTGGAAGACATCATTTGTAAATGGATGTATTGCTGGCAACCTTATATTAGCCAAGTTCATTTTCATATTCGCAATAGGCGTTATTTTTTCATTATGCAGAATTTTATCGAGAGCTTTTGTGGAATACAAATAAGGCCTGCATTTTGTCTGATTTGCCATATCAAACTGACGACTATCATCACTATTCAAAAACAAATCAAATTTATTTGAAATTTTCTTTAACACGTTGCATGCTGATAACGCCTATGCGCGTCATGGTGTTGTTTTAGCAGGGTGCTGATGACGCTCATGTGCGTTTTTTTTTTATTTCAAAGCTGCAAAATATATTCACTAAGGCATGCACGCAACTTCTAATTTTGGAGAATAATATAAGTGAAATATTCAACTTGGGTACCTAGCAAGCCGTTTTTGGTTGTCAAACTCTTGACCGGTTTTATATCAGATTAAAAATGTACTCGAATTGTTCACGTCGGAAACGAGCAAAAATTAGTACAAGAACACTCAACGATACTAAATATAATATTAAGTTAGTCATCTAGTGAAAATGAAGTCGATGAATCTGATGCAGATTTTTCTCCATCTCCATGAAGAAACAGGTATGTTTGCTATCCACGCACTACCAACATTATTCAGAAACTTTTTTAGAATGTGAAGAGGAAGATGATTATTTGGGGTTCGTTCAAGCCGTACAGGAAACTGCAAATGGGAATGATAGAAATATACAGGAAGCATCAAATATAACTGAATATGTATATATATACAAGAAGATACTAATATTTCAAACCGGTAGCAAGATACTCCCATCAGTATGCAAACTTTTGATTTTACCAAATCTTCTGGATTATTAGTAGACATTCCAGGGACTGGTCTTCCCTACGAATTTTTTCTTTCTTTTTCCTTTTCTTTCTCCTTTGTTTTCCTGGCTATATTCCTGAAATTTGGAACATTGAATATGCTTTAGACGGCAATTTTTGACATATTTATAAAACAAATTCAACTTCCGATTTCTCCGGAAATGACATCAACTTTCGATTTTCGAATAGGACACTCTGTATATATATATATATATATACATACATTATTACATGATCGGTTAGGAATGATCATGAGGAATCCAACGATAGCAGTTTTGATGGTGTTATCTCTAATGACCACGGAGATATCGCCATTTCCTCCATAAGCTCAATGGGTGAGAGAGAGAGAGTTGGATGGACATGACAGAAAAAGTTTCTCTCCTACTCATTGAGAATATGCTATCGTTGGATTCCTCATGACCATCCCTAACCGATCATGTAATAATATACAGGATGTCCCATTCGAAAATTTAAAGTTGATGTCATTTCCGGAAAAACTGGAAGTTGAATTTGTTTTACAAATACGTCAAAAAGTACCGTCTAGTGAGCATATTCAATGTTCCAAATTTCAGAAATATTGCTAAGGAAACAAAGGAGAAAAGGGGGGTGTACCATGAGTCTGTGTCACACGGTATAGTGGATGAAACGATTTTTTATGCTGAAATGGTATTTTTATCGGATGTAATAGAAAATTCGCGTTGAAAGTCGGTAACTGCTAATGAACTCCGAATATTTTTTGGACTTGCATTGAATATGGGAACATGGAAAACTGATAGAATCCAGGATTATTGGAAAACCGATCCTTTCAATTAGGATGTTTCCATGTTAATATAAGTAGAAATCGATACATGCTTATTTTGAGATGTCTTCATTTTGCTACAAATCCGGAAGAAGGTATCATGGAAGAAAACTCTATACGATCAATTCAATTTAAAATATTTCAATGACATATCAGCCAGGAAAAAATGTGTCGCTTGATGGCGGGTAGGCTGTCTTTTAGATTTTACATAAAAATCAAACGTCATGAATATGGAATTAAATTAAATGTATTAGCAGAACTGGATGACCTAACTCTAAATATGAAATTATATACGACTTTTCGACTCTTATATTATTTTGTTAAATTATTATTATTATTATTACGAAATGACACTGCAGTACAATTTAGGTTGAGTGGAAGAACAAGTTTCGTGGGCGCTCTGTCCACGAAAATTGAACTTCGCCTTTCATTTTCAATCACTATTTATATGACTATTGTGAAAGTTTATAATTTCATTTCCGATTGAAAGTAATAAAGACGTTCATTATTATTATTATTATATTTTGGTTGGAAAGTAGAAAGATAAATGGGACATTTTATACTTGTCTAGAGTCAATGTATGCAATTTGACATTTGATCGTATATTAACACACTGTATATTAATATATTGAACACATTACGGTATGAATATATTATTTATTTCGTTTCGGAAGCTTCACTTGACAACCTTGACAAATATTCGATTTTGAAAGATACCATCAGTTACTCGGGTTACGTGTACCTCAAATCATATTTTTACATATTCTTACCCTGACGATACGCCCTTGTGCTCAATCATCCTCACAAGGTAGACATAACCTAAAACGCGTTTTTTCGACGTCGTGTCAAAGAGTGTTCCGACTCTAATATACGATCAAATGTCAAATTACATACGGGGAATCTATGCATACCGAACAAGGCGTTTAATCTGATCAAAATGTATTTCTATCAAGAAAGTTTTGGGGTAGTTTTGATTATTTCCATTATCTATATTTCTTGGGGTGCTGAATCCAAATCTGAGGTTTGCTAACAAATTTTCGTGACGGAACATTGAGAAAAATGCAAAAAAACCTAAAAAATCTTTCTTCTGCGGTTTATTGCTTATAAGTTGAAAACTACAAATTTTTCGTTGATAACCTCTCTTTTAGGAATGAAAGAGCATACAAAATTTTCTACAAATTTTACCATACAAGTTTTATTCTACGACGAACCGTTCGGGCTCAAGGACTACTTGTAAATTGGCATATTTCAGCTGACTGGGGAAATCCCACTTATTCACTACAAAACTCTAATTTATTATTGAAGTCATTTAATAGATTCCCCCAGTTCTCTGCGCATGCCTTATATAGATCATATATCACTTTTTCAAAAATTACATAGAAGTTATTTAATGAGGTCCGAAATCGTACAAAACTTGAAATTCAAACAGAAACCTTGAAAAAATATCTCACATGATTATATATCATTTATTATACGATTTAGTGACCCCACCGCATACTTTAGTCAAATATAGAAACCTAAGAGGGACCAACTGGGAAAGATACTAAGCGTCACTCAGTGAGTCTCTCAAAAGGCCCGCGACTGAAATACGAGACGGGGAGAGCCTTGAGAGGGCAGTAGACGAAGTGGGAAATGCAATAGTCGAAGCCTACGAAGAAAGCTGTCCTGAGAAAAAAAGGCTCAAAATAACAAAACGGTCTGATGGAATGAGCATCTAGAAATCCTCAGAGGTAGGGTGCGAAAGCTCTCCAACAGAGTAAAATCCAACAAAGATTGGACCACATACAAACTCACGCTACAACAAAGAAATTATAAAGGCCAGAAGACAATCATGGAAGAAATTCTGAGAAAAGGTAACAAGATACCCCTATGTGCTCTAGAATCCATAAGTTTTCAGCCAAAGAAGGTACTGTAAACCAAGTAGGTTTCTTGAAAAAGAACGACAATGCCTATACTACAACTTTCGAAAAAAAGTCTAAGGAGCACACTTTCCAGCCTCATTAAACATTCCTAATAGCCCGACAACAATAGACAGCAGCAGAAGCAGGCCAAACAGGCGAAAATCTTTGAAATGGAGGCTTGCTACGGAAATACCGAGACCAGAGAGAATCAGTTGGGCTATCAGTAGATTGAAACCATACAAATCCCCTGGAGTAGATGGAATATACCCCATATTTATCCAAAAGGGACAGAAAATACTTATTCCATAACTGTGCCGTATATTCAAGGCTCGCATAGCACTACGACCTAAATATACCTACGATGTGGCAAGAGGTGACATTCATATATCGCCCAAAAGTAGGAAGAATAGGCGAGAAGACACCCAAGGCATATCGTCCCATAAGTCTAATGTCTTTTCCGCTCACAACGTTGGAAAGGCTGATAGATACATACATGAGAGATGAGATGCTACAAACAAGCTCGCTCAACGAACGCCAATATGCGTATCAACCAGGCAAGTCAACAGACTTAGCACTGGACGACCTCAACAGAATAGTTTAATGAAGTCCTTGGAAGACATAGCAATGACAACATTCATAGACGAATGGACGAACTAGTTGAAAGGCTATCTTCCAGAGGCTTTCATTGCCTAGGATATGCCGACAACCTCGCGATTATTGCAAAAGGCAAATTCGCAAGGACAGTCTCGGAGTGAACCCTCATAAAACCAGAATAGTAAAAAAAGTAAGGAAGGACTTAGGTCACCTGTACTGAACGTGATAGAAATTCCATTTGCCCAAGAGGAAAAATACTTAGGAGTATTCTTCGACCATAAGTTAACTTGTAACCAACATCTACAAAAAGCAATGGAAAAAAGTTCAGTAGCCTCCAATCTGTGCAGGAGAATGTGCGGAAAAAATTGGGTGCTTCAACCAAAAATGACTACATGGCTCTATGCCAGAGTTATCAGACCGATGATAAAGTATGGGTCGGTGGTATGGTGGCCAAAGACCAAGCAGGTAGGAATGGTGCCACCAGGGACATGAGAACCACCCCAATAGCCGCCTTAGACGTCTTGCTCAACCTGCTACCGCTACATATACACAAGGCGAAGCCAGGTGAGTAGGTCAGTCATGAGCAGGCTGCTTAGAGGACAGGCACCCATAAGCATTATGCAAGGGAGAGACTACAACAAGCTATACGAAGAGTTGGAAAAAGACCCGGTTACAAGAATGCCATCAGATGACAAACTTCCCAGATATACCTTTGACAAAACTTTGAAGACAAGTATAACGGACAGGGATGCGTCTACACTGATGGCTTAAAAACTGATGAAGGTTCAGTAGCCGGCATTTACGAAACCAAGCCGAAGATGAAAATCTCATTGAGCCTGGGCAAAAAAGCAACGATATTCCAAGCGGAAATCGTCGCAATACACAATTGTGCACAAGAGCTGATAAGGCATGAGTTTTTAGATAAAAACATTGTGATATACTCAAATAGCCAAGCTGGAATAAATGCAAGTTACCTCAATACTCGTTTAGGTCTAAAAGAGCTCGGCATTCAGAAAAAACTGACCCTATAGCTGTTTGCAACTCGTGCGCGAAATACTTTGGTGATCGAGATCACCAAAGTAGGGTAAGTCAATAATGCTATGAAATATTAAAGTAGTATAATGAATGAGTTTTGCTTTATTACCCGAAATAGCGTTAAACTGATAAGCGCCTACTAGATTGTTTTATCAGTTTTTCGATTTTCCTGCGGAAATTACTTCCCCTGAGCCATTTGTTGGGATATTCCTCGAAAATGAAGAACAAGGCGTTGTTACTGTTGAAAAGGGGAACATTCTCCATGAAAATTGAAAAATGAAAAATGTGCAAGATTTTAGAAGAGGGTTCATCCTTCATTTTGAACATAAGAAATATAGTAATTTCTGTTTGAAAAAAAAAACGATTTACGTACAACAATTCTTTAAACAACTTCCCAGTTGCTCCTAATAGATACACCATTCGGTATCGGTATCAATTCTACTCAGTTCTCCCGAAGAATTGGGCACATTTTTCATTTCCAATTACTACTTGACCAATACCCTTTCCTAATTTGGCGTTCTCGAACTACATCAGATTTCCTTTCTTTTAAATTTTGACGTTATGTGGACAATAAAAAACGTTATTGGTTTGATTCAGAATGGAATAAAAAATTATACTAATGAAAAAACTTGGGGGCATTCCATTCGAAATTGAAAAGTAAAACTGGAAGTCCTATTTCCGACTCGAATTGTCAAGTCTAACTTAAAGTGTTCAGTCAAACGGCTGCATCACTCTTATATAGCAACACTCTCATAATTAAGTTTTCCAAAGACGTTTGCGAGCAAGGGAAGACGAAGCCCTTGCCTTTTAACGTGTGATGTCATGCACAAGACCGGTGACCGTACTGGGATTTGAACCCACGCACCTACCGATGACGGGGTTATCCAGTGAACGCTATACCCACACGCAACCACGGCACAATAAATGTATATGATCTCTGAATATTTCATGCTACATTTCACAAAAAAATATATATATATATATTCAACTATTATTGTCAATAATACTTTTGATGAATACGATTTTCATTCGACCTTGGAACTGAAAAAGTAAAATGATAAAAAATAAATAAAAAGGATATTTTCCATTACGCGTCCGATGAATGTCAACAGCACAATAATGAACAAATAACTCCAGTGCATAGACTTTTTTCTTTCTTATATTATTCTGCTTACGACGCATCCTACCATGCTAATCTCCTTGATAACACGACTGTTGAAAAATGCACAAACAGCAACTCGCTTGAAGCTGAAGCTTTACCGCGTAATCAAGAATCTGACTAACTTTGGTCACTTTCGACTTTCAGAAAAATCAATACAATGTAGGCACCTTCTCCATACAAAGTTTGCCAACTAGAAGTGTTCGAATCATCTAGTTGACTGTTGCCTAAAATTTTGTACAAGACCACCACCATAGACCATAAACAACAACGTAGGCAAACGCACAAAAAATTAAAATTTGATTTTATATAACGCAATGCACCTACAATGTACAAAAAAAGACCGTTGAAGTTAAAAATCATGAAAACCAAAGTTATCTACCTAAAACAATAGCAGAAAAAGCTGCTTTCAAAATGTATTTATCAATCTCAAACACGGCGTCATTCGAAAGAAACAAATGCCGCGCGCGCCATTCTCAAATGCTTAAAATAATACAATATTAAAATTCTCGCCAACACCCAAATATTTTCCGATGATTATATGACTGGTATTTCAGAAAACAGTAGCTCAAATTGAAGAGAAAAAAATTAGCTAAATATATGTGCTGAAATCATGAAAAACCAAGCAATACTTCCAAAGGAATTAATTTTCAAAGTACAAAACCTGACGGACTTGGCTTGGAAGCATGAAATCGTGTCGGCCATGGCAGGCAAATAAATTCGATATAAGTGCTGTTAAATTAATTGCTCCAAAAGTACACCATCGAGACCAAAAACAATACCACGTTAAATTCGAGTGAAAAAACTAATATCTAATAATAATTCGACACAATCCCAATAAATTCCTCTGATTTTATATTAAATAACGAAGTAGTAAATAAATCGACTTACCAAACAGACACACAAGACAGCTATGGCAATCGTTCGAAAGCGTTCCGAAGAGGTCGCTCTCGGTACCCGCCAAAAATGCACGACCAATAGGAATCGTTCTTCAGGCAAATAAACAAATGTTCGTCCTTTTCTATTTGCAACCGTTTTTCTTTTCAAATACTTTATATTTATAATTTATTTAATTCAGAGGTACACATTTATTACGCCCCTTCAACCACTTGCAACGACTTTCAGTTGATATTCCCTCGATTTGGATCATTTGAGGGATATGTAAATGTGTGTGGTATGATGTGAATAAATCAATAAAATCCCAGTTACGGCTTGAGCTGGTTTCAGAAAAAATTAAGGAAAACGGACGAGGTACTTACTAGACTAGAATAACAGGTTTCTTTCTGCTCACAATTTTGTTTCGGCATACAGAACAACTAGAACAACGTATTCCTTTCGTTTTTTTCTGCAATACTTATCTGCATAGAACGAGAATCGAGATCAAGAGATATTATATTATGTTCTCTCAGGACATTGTCGTAGCAAACAGCGGGGTGAAGGGTTTTGTAAAAAAAATTATTCATAATTTGTTCTTTCCGTTAACCGGCAGCTCCCTTACAGCAACTATACGGGGGGGGATGGCGGCATCAACAATTTTTAAATGACTTGGGGGTCAAGTGGCACATCTTTGAAAGGAGAATTCGATTCTCTTCAATACCACCATCTGAATATTTTTGAATTTTGTTTGTAATTAATTTTTTTCCCAATTTCGATTTTTATGACTTTCGAAATTTTTAAGTTGATGTGCCCCCAGCGCCATCAGTCTGGTAATTGCAATGTTTCTTCTCTCAAAAAGTTGTATCAATACCCTTCCAAAAATTTTTGGATTCATTGATGTTCTACATCAAACCGTTCAAATTCATGAAGGTATGAGTATTATTCAGATCCGCATTTATATTTGATATTTCAAATTTGAATTGCAAAAAAAATATCAACGAAATTCCAAAAAATTTAGATTTCCTTTTGGACGATGTGCTACTAGACCCCCATGGCATTTAAAAATTAATGAGTTGATGTGTTCCCCCTACCTCCTGTTGGGCGATCACCATTTTTTTTCCAAAAAGTAGTATTGGTGAAACCCTCGAAATATTTTGTTTTTCATGTTTTTACGTCGAACCGTTCAAAAGTTAACAGGGGGGGGGGGGCATTAAAAACCGCACTGTATAGAGCCATTATTCTTTGCAATGAATTTTAAGGCACGAAATAAAGTCTTGAGCATGTTGAATCGTAGATTCTTTATAATGTTACTTCTACGAGTATTCAAAATAATAAAGATAAATAAAAACAGAGTTTTAAGGGCCGGTTTAACAATATCCTGTTAGAGTAGTTTGCCTGCTAGGTGGTTAGATTGAATGTGACATTCGCCAAATGAAGGAATAACCTCACATTCTAACCATCAGTCACGTGGCAGAGACATTATTTATCTGATGTTTGGGTCAAATCTTGCAAGTGAATTACTTGAAATTTGACAGGTATTCATAATTCCGGTGACAATATACACTGTGGAAGTTTCTTAGAAAAAAAATGGCGACAACAAGATGACGGACGAGATTCGTGATTACGGTCCGATTCCATTAAAAAGTTGGTATTTGGAGGTTATTGGGATCGGAAATTATGATCTTGTTGTAAAAATTTATAAATTAAAAATGGTGGCTCAAAGATGGTGGACTAGTTTTGTTAATGTGGTCCAAAATTCGATTAGAAATTGATATTTGTAGGTTGTCGGGGTCGAAGATTATGAATTGCCAAAATTTATAAATTAAAAATGGCGGCTGCAAGATGGTGGACTACAGGTTTGTAATTTTGGTCGGATTAGAATGAAAATTAGTATGTTTTTAATTTTTTTTGTCAAAGTTCATAAATTCAAGATGGCGGCAACAAGATTGCGGAAGATTCTTGTCATAAAATAGTTCGATTCTATTTGAATTTGGTTATATGGGGTCGAAGATTATAAATGTTTTGTTAAAATTCATAAATTCAAGATGGCGGCTCCAGAAAGGCGGGAGAGTTAATATTTAGTTGGCATTCTCATTGAAGAGCTTGATATAGCTCAAAACTCGCAGGAATTTAATCTCCATCAGAAATCCATATATTAATATACGTACTAACTGAAAAGCAAACTGTTAGTTGGCGTCACTTACCTCGTATATCCACATTTTATAGAGTTGTTTCATTGGCCCCACTAAGATTGAGATGCTTTATAACAGAGGGTGCTATAGTGTTGTTACGTTCCTCCCTATATTTAAGCAATAATGCTGCTACGTTTCTTAGCACATAAGAGTAAAAGTTATCCACTCACGCTCAAACTTACACCAAGAATTAAATTTTTTGGGTGCTGCTGTAGGTTTTCCTACAACTGATAACAGTGAATATGCTACCAAAAAAATTAGTAAGTCGCCCCTGAGCGCTACGATAAATAATAATAAAAGCCGTACCCGCACAGGCTATGACTTTGGATATAGTCTATACGAACTCAGTTGAGACATACAGTCGGCGTATCTTTGATGAAATAAAAACTAATTGAAATTCCGCAGCGGCAAAAGTCAAAGACGGTTCGGTCTCTGAACCCCGACAAATTATAAATCAACAGCGGCCAACCAGGCCAACCAAAAGCGTTCGATTTTCATTGGGCCCTCCCTTATGATATGACAGAATTCACGTGGACTGCCATTAGATATGATACGAGGAGCGGTTGAGAATAACGTGTTATTTTTATGCCTATTATTATACACTCTATGAGTGTTTATGAGTAGTAGTATTATTATTATTCGAAATTTACACACTGATTTCATATATCGAATTTGAAGATACCTATTGTAAAATTTTAAATTACAAGAATTCTAAGGGGTGGAAAAGGGGTAAATTTATTAATTTGGTTAACATTTATATACAGTGTGACCCATTTAAGATGGGAGAACCCTTATAAAACTTACATTTTTCAATCGATTGGAATAATTTTTTTTTTTCGTTAGGTAGACATCGAAAAAGTCTACTAGGGCACTGTATTTCATGATTAAATCTCCATTTCCAGGGCTAACTAATCTTATTTTTCAAGGTCAAAAATCTAAAAAAATTACTAGCGATTTTTTTAGAAAAAATCTGACTACAGCATTGGATTCGCACCATTTTCAAACGATTCATATGTAACGTTGAAAATGCGTCAATCAATAAAAAAGTTACAAGGAAATGAAATTTGAAAAATATATTAAGGGATTTTCAGGAAAATGTCATTTTATCTCATAATTTTTATTTATCAGCAGATTTCAATTAAATTATAGTCAGTGATATTTCGAGACACCCTCAATACAGTGATGTAGTCATAGTTTTGATTAAAGGTCTGAAATTGAATTGGTGGGTTTTTTGAACGGCATATTTTTCAAATTTCATTCCCTTAAAACTTTTTTATTCATTGTCGCATTTCAACGTAATTTACATATGAACCATTTGAAAATGTCGCGAATCCAGTGGTGTAGTCAGATTTTTTTCTGAAAAAATCGCTAGTAATTTTTCTAGATTTTTTAACCTGAAAAATAAAATTATTATAAAATAAAATTACTGGCCCTGGAAATGGAGATTTATTCATGAAATTTGGTGTCCTAGTAGAGTTCTTGAAAGTCTACCTAACGAAACAAAAATCATTCCAATCGGTTGAAAAATGTAAGTTTTATAAGGGTGTTTCCCTCTTAAATGGGTCACACTGTATATAGCTATCACAATATCATTTTATATATTTTTCAACTCATGTAATATATGTATATACATCTATAGTATCGGAAACTTTTCATCTGGGGTATAGACGGAAATCCACGCGAGCAACAAGGAACGCAATGGTATGATAATACCACATAAATAAGAAAGACGCACTACTGCGCGCCTATCCTGTTACCTCGCCTGACCAATAAACAGCTCACGTCGATATCCCTTCCTCGAGCGAGTAGAGGAGAAATTGTAATGCTCTCTCAACATATAGCAAGCTATTCTTCACGCTCTCATAAAACCACCATACCCAAGATAAAAACTTTCCGATACTGTATATTATATCACACACTATTAGGATTCGAAAAACTAATGATTTGAAGATATCAAAAATCATGATTTTTATTTAAAAAAAAATCAAAAATAAAAAAATCGTGATTTTTTACTGTTTTTTTTTAATTCTGAATAATGATTGATGAGTTATTCTGGTCTATTTTTTACATACAAAAGCAAACTAAAACAAATAGCTATTTCCTGTTTCGACATATTTTGTATAGTTTTTTTAAATTTATTCCATTCCTTGTCAGAACTTGCGAAATCAAAAAATGGCTTCAAGCCGCATGAATTTTCTTGTAAAACTCCTATAGAGCAGAAAAAGATTCAGAATTAAAATATCATAAAGAAATAGTGGATTCCTACCGCTCATTATAAAACTTGAAGCCAAAACAGCAATTTTCACAGTCATGTTTTGAGAAGAGGTATCATCCAGTATTAGTTGCCTGACAATATATTCTTGAAGTTATAAAACTTCTTCCCATCTTGAAATAATGGTCATGTACTGTCTCTCTAATCAGTTACGGTAGAGAAAGTATTTTCTACTTTTGGAGCCGTTCACTTCAATTTAAACAATACATTAGCAGTGGAAAAAGGGATAATTAGTTTTATTCGCAGTTTGAATTTGTAACAGAATTATTTTAATTTGTATACTTAAATGTTATAATTATGACAACAAAAACTCTCTCATTCTAGAGGACACCATTATGAAGATTTGCAAACATTATTTTGCTTACCTTACATAAAAACAATAAAAATATCATAATTTTTCAGAATTTTCAATCATCCAGTATATTCAATTTTATTCCTAAATCCAGAAAAAATATTTTTTTTCAAAAAATTGGCAATTTATTATAAACCTTTTTACGTTTGCATTTTTTTCTTATGTAAGCCATCAAAGCTCTATAAAACAATTTTTTGAGAGATAACATTTTATATTGTTCAAAAAGAATTTTAAAAGAATAATCAGGTTTTTTATAAATAATTTTCAAGGTATACTTTTGAATTGATGTAAATGGTTTTTACAATAAGTAAAACAAACGAGCAAATAATGGTAGCTATTATTCTCGAGGAATTTTTACGAACTTAGCCGCGTTGAAAGCTTGATATAGCCATTGGTAAAAAAAGCCGTTTTTTTTGTCAGTTGTTTCTTATGTTACGCAGTTTCACAAAATTTGCACCAAATGCGAAACTTTTTTATTATTCATTTGTCAGAAAATTGTGCATTGCGAAAAACTCGTACACGAGTCATCAAAATTTTGAATTTCCAAACAGTGAACTACAGGGAATAACAAAAAATAGGAATTTTGATCAAGAGTAACCTACTCTTATTTTTGACACTATCAATAAAGTTCATTAAGAAAAGTTTTTAATATTGAAATAGTTATTCATGATACAAGTGTTAAAAGTGGCATTTTATTTTGTGAGTGGGGAATATTGCGAAACGAACTATAGCGAGTGGAGCAACCCCACGAGCAAAATAGAATCACTTTTAACAAAGGTATCATACAAATTTTTTTGTACAACAGTTATTGCTAGTAAGAAAAAACAAAAAAATAAGATCCATAAGGATTCGAACACACGATATTTGGGTTACAAGGCTGACTATAATTATTTGTCAGTGATGAAGGTCCTTCTACAGTTGGACTGAATACTCCTTCGTTTGTAACTTCAAAAGGAATTAGTATTACCAATTGCACAAACGGCCAAATACACGTGTGAACTTTTATAATTGATTCCTTTTGAGTAGGTGTTCTGTTTATAATATCTGATTGAAGTGTTTCTATTAGAGAGATCTATATTACTGAGTATCCATCATCTCATCTGTCATTTTACTTTTAACCATAGCGTTAAAAGTATTTTTTGTACAACTGACATTAAAAATGACGTTTTTAATTCATTGACACATGAACTAAAAACTGACGTTTTCACAAAATCACTTTTAACACTAGTGTTAAAAGTACTTTTAACACTAGTGTTAAAAGTAAAATGACAGATGAGATGATGGATACTCAGTAATATAGATCTCTCTAATAGAAACACGTCAATCAGATATTATAATCAGAACACCTACTCAAGAGGAATCGTTTATAAAAGTTCACACATGTATTTGGTCGTTTGCGCAATTGATAATACTAATTCCTTTTGAAGTTACAAACGAAGTAGTATTTAGTCCAACTGTAGAATGTCCTTCATCACTGACAAATAATGACATTCATAAATAAAGTGCGTTGGGGTTTATTATATTTGAAGTATCTGTCAGTCAGCCTTGTAATCCAAAGATCGTGTGTTCGAATCCTTATGGATCTTATTTTTTTTTTGTTTTTTTCTTACTAGCAGTAACTGTTGAACAAAAAATTTTGTATGATACATTTGTTAAAAGTGATTTTATTTTGCTCGTGGGGTTGCTCCACTCGCTAACGCTCGTTTCGCAATATTCCCCACTCACAAAATAAAATGCCACTTTTAACACTTGTATCATAAATAACTATTTAAGACGTGTTAAAAGTGATTTTGTGAAAGCGTCAGTTTTTAGTTCATATGTCAATGAATTAAAAACTCATTTTTAATGACACAGTTGTACAAAAACAGTTTTCAGATTTAGAATCACAGTTATCTGCACAACAAAATATTTTTTCGCTATTTTTTATGGTTCCAGCCTCATAAAAAGTATCTCATATACTCTTTAGGCGGCTTGCTCACATTCCTATAATAATAAGTCAATACGAAATTTGGACCAATTTATTATTTTTACTAAAATATCGACATTTGTTAAAATTTTACTAGTTTTTTTGGTACAAACTTGATATTTCTATGTATGTCCATAATAAAAACTATCAGTGAGATTTTGTAGCAATAAATCAATTAGTTGATGCTAGATAAATGAATAATACAAATCTGCGAATTTTCTATGACTTTAATCACAAAAATAGGAAAAAATTAAATTGTTGGGTAGGTGGCTGTGATTCCAAATTTGAATATTGTTTCAAATTCTAAAAAACTTTTCTCAATAGATTTTTTTGATAATATAAAAAATGAGGGTAGTTTACTCCTGTATAGCATGAAAAAAATTAGACATCCATACACAAAAAACTTCAAAAGTACTATCAAAAACTGATAATGACGTCATAAATCGAACAGTAATGACGTTATCAAAAATATGAGTAGACCAAAAAATGCGCAACTGAATAAGAAAATCGACGTATCTTATCCTTTTTTCCCAATGGCTATATCAAGCTTACAACGAATTTTTTCCAACCTTTTCCGTGCTCACTGTATATTAGTCGTAAATAAAACTTTTGTTTGTATAGGCCTTCCCAACCTATTATGCCTTAGGCCAAGATAGACTGAAATATAATAAAAACTTAATAATTAATTTATAACTGACAATGTTTTTCAACAACCTACAATCATAAAACGTGTAAGTATATGATTTTCCATAAAAAAAACAAACAGAATATTTCCCTCAACCTCAATATCAAAAATGAAGTATTGAAACGAATCGAACAAAAATGCAGTTAGTACCTTGGTATTTAGATTGATAAAAACTGAAATGGGACAAACATATTGACATCTTAATTGTAAAAATATCTTCAATTATCGGTGTTTTTTTGTTTTAAGTTCTGGTTCACACGAAAAGGAAAATCCAAACGCCTCGGGGTACCTACACCTCCCGAGGCAGCGGGTTTCAATGCTTTGCCATTCGTTGAAAGAACGAGCCCTTGGAAACAGACGTCGGCATGTCTCCAAAGTGACGGCATATGGATGGTAGGCTCAAGTCAATAAAAAACAAGTGAGGACTCTGAGCTCGACTGGTTATATAGTCTCGATGGGACTGCTAACAATGAAACGATTGATGATATTTCGGAAGAGCACCGTCCATGAAAATATCTTTAAAACAGAGACAGGTCACCAACTTTTCTGCGGTGTTCCAGAGAAGTGAGCGAGTTTGTTAGGTTAGTATCACCGACGAGACAAATGGCTTTTTTTGACAGAATCTGAAAGTTTCAATGGGTGTTTGGGAACAGTATTCCAGAACAGGTCGGATTTGTGCCTTAAATCATAATTGAAATACTTTTTGGCACGAAACAGAAAACTTAGTTTTTGAGGAGCACTTTTGGCAATGGACCTCACATGGTTTTCCTATGATAGGGTACTACTGATGGTGAAATCTAATGCAACAGCCAGAGTTTCACCATATTTTTCAATAGATTGCTTCCAAATGCTTGGAGATGTCCAAAATTTGATAAAACAGTTATAAATATTATGTATCTATATTCTCGCATACTTGGTCATTTTACTTATTCGATAAACATTTTCCAAAAATAATTTCAAAAAAGTTTCCGAGTTATACAGGTTGTCATCTAACCTCTTGCACTCTCGTGAGGGACGGGTGTATAATGCCATTTTATAACGAATGGCAGGTGTGAAAAATTCGAAACAAATTTGTGGAAAGTTTAAATTGTGTTGGAGCAGATCCGCAATAATACTGGAACTGCCGGATGGAAGAAACTGTATAATTTCGAACAGCAGTTTCCGAAATTTTCCAACAAAATTTAAAATTTCCTCCTTTTTTTATACCTCCTTATAAAATGGTATTAACTATACACCCGTCCTTCACGGAAGTACAAGAGGGTAGATTACACCCTGTATAGGAAATCTTTCAAAGTAGTGTATCCTCTCCCACTTGATATACCTATATACCAACCAAAAAACTACATGCAATTGCAGACAAATTTTCTTTAGAAGAATTGTATAAATTCCCTAAATCACTTTTCAATATTAAATACAAAATTAAATTAAACTCATTTTGATAAGAAACTCTGAAATTCATATTCATCGCAGTAGACAATTTAACTTGCTTCACCTCAATTCTGCTACCTCTACAGTTGGTCAAAAAATATTTGTGTTCTGTAATAATTTGGTGTTACCTGTTGCGCAATGCAATGAGGGATTAATATTGATATTATTGCATATGATTTTATTTGGTAATTATTACTGTGGTATATTTCCGTGAATATTTTGGCGCCCTTTGAATACTTAGGACGAGTTTTTAAATTCATAGATTGATAATGCGCATTCTTGATATTATTGTCAAATGAAATGAAATTATAGTCAAATAATGCACCACCCAGAATTGACGGCATAGTGCCTAGTCATTTTCTCATATAGCAGCATCGTTCTGTACATGTTTCATGATGGGTCAAATGACCCCCCAAATTGTTATGCGGGCTTGTCTATTATACGCATAGACGTACTAGAGTCTAGACCTGTCTAGAAGGACAGGAAAAATACGGTACTAAGTCGACAAGCACCAACTTGAATCCAATATTGAAAAAATTTAACCTAAAAAATATGATTTTGTCACAGTACAATGTCATTTTACTCTTATTAATAAATACAAACTTTGATATGATTATTATTTATAGGTAGGTCGGTAGGTGAGTAGGTACCTCTATATTTAAAGTGGAAAATTTAAAAAATTGTTTGTGTTGCTACTTAGAAATTGGTGAAAAAGTTAAAACAATTGAAACTCCAGCGTGAAAATAAATATACTATTAATTTTTTTTAACCCAGTGCTACTTTACAAACCATTGGTTTGGCGTCCCTTTGGAGTGGCGCCCGCATGCGCTGCACGCATTGCACTCATGGTTGCGGGGGCCCTGCCAAGAGTTATTTACTGAAAGGCTATAAATTAACGAAGATTTCTTTCCTGTCCGAGAAGATTATTAGTGAAATATTTTCAGATGAACAATAGATTATGAGACCATTTAATTAGTCATCTCAAAGTAGTTAAAACAGGACAAACCCAAGAATTAGCTTCAGAGCCATTTAGGTACTGGATGAAAATTAAAAAAAATAATAACAACAAATAAACTAAATTTAATTTAATTTATAAAAGTAAGGTTCAACATGAATATATTTACAGTCCTAATTGGTATGTACACAAATTTAATACATAACCTTATTTTGGTGTAGACATTCAAATGTACCGGTAATAATAAATGAACTAGATGAAGTAAATCATTTATTAAAGTTTGAACATTTCACAGTTAATTTATATTTTAGACACGAAGCCAGTACATTGATGACCTGATCCTGTTGTAGTCGGGAAGTTGCTCGACAGGTCCTACAGCTGCAATTGCGGGACATCTGTCATACAAATACTTATAACAAACATCTTTGAGGTTTTTGGCTGTGATACTGTTAATGCGGTGAGTTAATTCATGAGGGGGCAACCTCCTTCCGTAGCACAACAGTTGACGACCTATGAACCAAATGAAAATTCAACAACTCTACTACACAAATACAGTTAAACAAGTGCTTTTTTTCAGCAGTCTCGGAAAAATATGAACAAGGTGTTATTCGATTCGGAATAGCATATAGATTTTTTTTTTTTAAATCAAGTTCTGCTCACTAAATTTACAAAAATGATAAACAATTAACTAAAAAAAAAGGGGGCTTGGTTTTTTCAGAAAACATTTTTCTGAAAGAAATCTTCAGCTCCCGGAAATGGCAATTTGACTCATGTATAAAAAATCGCATATGCCAGTGCAGTTGTCACTTTTGACAGCGGCAAATGTTAACTACAACTCTAACAGCGACAAAAACACTAGTGGTTTTTTCACTTATTCATTGTTTATCAATTATAGCGGTATTGGTTGCCAAAATGAATAGTTTGACATTGATGTGTTTCTAAATTTCTTATTTATTAAATTGTCCTGCCGAATTACACTTGATGTTTGTATTGACATCGGGTAAATTTGTGTTGTTTAAATTCTTAACTGTTTCCTTTAGCAATTTGACCCGAATAACTGTCAACCTAAAAACACTCCACCTCAGCTGTCATGTTTTAAATAGTTGACAGTTATTCTCCTCTAATTGCTAGGAAACAGTTTCTCATTAAACAACCCAAATTTACCCAATGAAATACAAACCACTCGTGCAATTATAAGTGAAAATTAGGTAATGAAAAAAATCAGGCACTTACTGAATAGATGAACAAACAATAATAATCTGCCGACAACGAAATTTTATCGCAATTTTGGATAATTGTTAAACTATAAATTTGAGATTTTTTTCCTTCCTTGGTGCTATTCTTGAAAGGCTTCAGATTCATACCCATTGGATTTTTTTTTATTTTTCATCATTATATTAACAATTTACGTAGTTGCAAAATTAAAAACTTCAATCACTAAAAAGTTTTTTTTTAAATATTTTTAATGATCTGTTTTTTCATTATCTGAAGTTGCATAGAAATGGTTTTTTAAATTTTAATCTCTCATTGTTTAAAAAATTGTAATAAATAATTGCTTGAATAAGTAGAAAAAGAAACAAAATATGAGGTTTATTTATAACAAATTGAATATTAAACAATGAAAAATTAAATAAAACCAATATTTTAAATATCGAAAAGAAAAAAAAAGACAAGTTATGATTTTACAAAAAACCATGGTTCCTTAATATCAATTATAAGCAATTATAAGCAATTATCATTTTTTTTATGAATCATTTTTTTATAATCATCATTTTCATCCAAGATTAGGATTCCAAAGAAAAATTTTCAATTATCTTCTAAACAACGCATTTGTTTATAACAATTTTTAAACAATAAGAGATAAAAATAAAAAAGAAAAATCATTTCTATGCATCTTCTGATAATAAAAAAAAACGGATCTTAAAAAAATATTGAAAAAACTGTTTTTTCAATGATTAATTAAAGTTTTTGATTTTGCGACTTTGTAAATTGGTGATGAAAAACGATTTAACAATAATTACTATTCTGAAGCCTTTCAAGAAGAGTTCCAAGATAAGAAAAAATCTCAAATTCCTAGTTAACAATTATCACACTTGCAATGTTTATGTTCAAGCAGCAAAAAATTATTAATTAATAAAAATTCTTTGTTCAAATAATTTTTAGTCCTAGTGTCCTAAGTGGGCGTTGCTTGCACAAGCTAAAGTACCTGTTTTCATTGTATTTTCATCCCTCTGGGAAAATTATAAATATTGGTCTACAGTTCCGGGAGTAAAGACTTTCCTGCAGGAAATTTCTTCTTTTTTTTTAATCTTTTTTAAGATTTCAAAAAGTTTTTAAGGTATTTGCAAAATACCAAACACCCTTTTTTAGTTAATCGTAACTTTTGCAATTTTTGCGAGCGAAACATAATTTTTTTTTAATTATCTATATGCTATTCCAAATCGAATGACACCTTGTTCATATTTCTTAGAAACTGTTGGAATTTTTTTTACCAGCACTGTAGTGACAGTTTCGCTTTTTTCGTGAGGAAATGAGATTTTAACATATAGAGATACAAACACTTTTTCTCAAAAACTGGAAAAATTTTGTTACGCCCTATTCAACTAACATAGCAGTAAAGCTTTCTCAATAAATAATGAGAGACAATTTAACATTGTAAGAGTGTTTCAACACTGATATGTTGTTAATCTTACCTATATCTTCACAAACAGCAGTAGAAGTGTCCAGCTGCAACAATGTATTTGCTGTTAAGAGAGCCTTTGCACGCTCCACTTCACCTTCTGTTACGCTAGTACATAACCTCATAAATTCCTGTTGAATATTGAATACCATATCTTCGATTTTTAGTGGGTCAGAAACAAAGTAGATACCCCATAACCCTGTATCCTAAAATGAAAAAATAAAACGTACTGAAACATTACCAAAATTATTATGCATTCCAATTAATATTTTTTTGTAGTAGGTAGCTATATTAAATAGGAATAACCTAATTACAAAATATTAAAAAATGCCTCCAATATAGTTGTATATATCATTTACAATAAATTGACTCAAAAGTAAAAAATATATTTTTAAAAATGAACTTTCATGTTAAAAAAGCGTGTGTTGCTTGATATCAGTTATCTTTAATAATGATAGTAAATGTTGTTTATTGAATCAGAATTACATTCAATTCAAAAGGCTGTCGAGCGACGTCCTTCTGCCCAAAGTTATCTTTATATTTTAGTGTTATGACTTTTCGTAAATGATGTTATTATGAAAATGTAAGTTTAAGCTTAAGGCACCCTTTGCTCTTTTAAAATTAAATTTAAATATTATTTTTTACTTTTTAGTCCACATTACTACAATAGTGTGTTTGTTTTTTTTTAAACTACAACTATTTTTCAATTTCTAGTTTATATTACTGAAAGCGTGTTTCTTTAGTTCTTTTAAATTTATTTCATTTCTTACTTAGAAATAGGAATCAGCAAAACATAAATGTAACATTAAATAAGTACCTAAATGAGTACCTACTGAAAAGAAAAATGATTTCGTGAATACTTCTGGTGCCGACTATGTAACAAATCTTCGAAAGGAATTTTTTGAACAGTGGAATTGGCACTTGTATATTATTCTTTGCTTGAGTGTTACAAGAATGAGATATTTGTTGTAGTGATAGCTGACATTTAAAATGTTTTCATTATTCAAGAAACTGTTTGGAAAGTATTTATATCTATTGAACATAAAACTTTAAGTATATAGTCATATATTCCACCCTATACATATTTTATGGGCTAATCTAAAAGGTGTTCTATATACAATCAGCAGTTGTTCAATTAGAATTTTACGGATATTGTACATTTTGTATACAAATAATCCTACCGATTTTTTCATCTAGTTCAATAACATGCTAATCCCATCTAAGATGTTTATCTACGGTAACATATAAGTACTTGATATTGTCACATTCACAAATTTCAGATTTTTGTAATTAGGTCTGTTATAATTTGTGATTCAAAAAGCTATGTATTTTGTTTTTTATATAAGTGAGAGTTAATTAAAAAAGCTACTCTTTAACATTTTCGATACCTTCAATAGCTTTAATTTAAAAACTTTGACAACACCTAGGTTCAGAAAGTCTCGAAATATCACTGACCAGAATTTCATCGAAACTGTTGATAAATAAAAATAATTAAAAATTATGAGTTAAATGACATTTTCCTGAAATTCAATTAACATGTTTTTCAAATTTTATTATTATTATACAGATTTTGATGAAATTCTGACCAGTGATGTAATATTGAGAGTTCTTGAATTTCCGAATTTTGATAAAAGTTCTGAAATTGAATAGGTGGGTTGATTGAACAGCATATTTTTCAAATTTTATTCCTGTTGAGATGTTATATTAGGAGAAATGAATTGTTCATTTTATACAGTTATCTGTGAATGTAATTATAATTTTTGACAAATAATTTCCATGACATAAAATAACAAAAAAAAATATAGATGAAAAATTTGACTCTGAACGAAATATCGAGTTTTATTTCAACTGAACTTGGAATACCACAAATAAATATAACCCGTAAGCTCCAAGTATCAACGTTCTTCAAGCCGGGATATAACCGACTTATTCCAGGTAAATAAAAATTACAATTCCCCTATAACTTTTTTATTAATTGACGTATTTCAACGTAAATTACATATAAATCATTCGAAAATGTCGCGAATCCAGTGATGTAATAACATTTTTTTCTAAAAAAATTGCTATTAATTTTTCTAGACTTTTGACCATGAAAAATAAGAATAATTGGTACTGAAAATGGAGATTCATTCATGAAATTTGGTGTCCTAGCGGACGAAAAATAAATCATTCCAATCGGTTGACAAATGTTAGTTTAATAAGGGTGCTTCCACATTAATGGTTCACACTGTATACCAACACAAGAACTACTTTATCAAAGGCTGTTCATGAATCAACTTCTCTAGGTTTCCCATGAAAATTTCAGCAATTAAGGGACTCAAAGGATTTTCCATGATTAAATTAAACCTTTCGAAGATTTCGTTATCAAAATGGAAATAATTTTGTTTGATATGTAATGACACAAGGTCTATAATCTCTTATAAGATAACCGTATTAACTCAATTGTTGAAATCAGAAATCATTTATTCATCACAAAAGAGACTACAAAATGCATAAACTTATCGGACTAGTCAAAAATACAATATCAAGTGTAATATAAATATATAAAGTACTATGAAGTATGAATAAAAACGGTATAAATATATAACAATGGGACAACGCAAGTCTATTAAAAACTGTTATAACAATAATTTTAAAATATGTTTAGGAGCTGAGAAACTCTTCTACGCTATAAAAAGCTTCATCACACAGAAATGTTGATATCCTATTCCTAACTGCTGACATACTACTACTCATGTCTATAAGATTTTCTAATTTTTTATAAACTTTATTATTATTATTATCATTATTATTATTATTATCTGCATGTATCTCGTCAATTTTCAGAAATTTATTTTCATTTTCCATTATAAAAATTATCAGGTTTAAAATATAGAGGCAAGGTAGTGTTAATATTTTAGATTTTTTGAATAATTGTGAAGGCTTTCACGGCCGGAAGTGAAATCGTGAAGAATGGTTTCTGGGCTTTGAGGCCGTGGTCGGTTCACCTCCCTGGAGGCGGTTTCTTTGGACGTTTCACTCACAACTGCGGTGAGCATCTTCAGCATAGGTTTAGTCTTCTCGAAGAACGACGTAAAACTGAAATCAGTAAAAAATGCTGAAGATGCTCACCGCAGTTGTGAGCGAAACGTCCAAAGAAACCGCCTCCAGGGAGGTGAACCACCACGGCCTCAAAGCCCGGAAACCATTCTTCACGATTTTGAATAATTGCGCACAAGTTTTGTTCATAGTTCTAATATATTTTTTTTTGGGGACGGAATACTCTCATGAGTTAATTCTGTATACCTCAAATTCCTAATGATATATGTAATTGTGCTAAGTTTTGAACACAAAGTAGTGATATGATCTTCCAATGTGAGTTTTCTATCAAGCACAACACCTAAAAACTTCATACTGGTTTTTGGTATGAATCGAATATGATATGTCTTAGCTGTATTTAGTGCAAGGCCATTATTACGACAATAGTTCTCCAGTTCCTTTGATGCTTCATTACCATTAGTTACTAGTTGTTCAGTATTTGTACTAGACATCAGAATATTCGTATCAGCTGCATAGAGAATGATTTGATCTGCTGCATGACTAATAATAATTCTAAAGTTGTAGTATCATCAGGTGGTATTCTAGGAAAGAGATTCTGCACATCGAAAGATATCAACTTTTGTGTTATCTGGAAGAGTAACATTTTGTATTTTATTACCAACTCATATGAATTCCGTAAACTGAATTTTGGTTGAAATTGGCGATGGTTCCTGATGATAGTGATAAATTTCTCTGATAATTTTAATGTCGGTGCACTACTAAAGAAAACTACAGCTCTAATAGGATAATTTTCTGGGTGTGATTCTATATTAGATTTAATATGAATTTTCTCTTTCATCGAAAAGTACTTTTGAATTTTTAAAATAATGTTCCACTGGAATTGGTCTTTGTACTGTTTCTAAACTTGCCAGACACGAAAATAGGAATGCTGTGAAAGAACAAAGAAATATATGGTATGGAGGTTTATATGTTGCCTGTATACCAATGAATTCCAACGAAAACTCACCTTGTAACAAGTATTGAAGCTTTGGTATGAATGACACAAATCTCCTTCTCCACTAGCTCTTGCAAGAGTGGTGGCATTTTGTTTGGCTGAAGCCTGGGACCTGTCCCAAGCTCCCAACAAAGTGGAGGCGACCATCAGAGTGAGTGTGTCAGGATCTGTCCAACCAGCACCTTCAACGGCTAAAGCAATGTGGGCCAGAGGAAGGGAATCATCACGGACACGAATTTCCGATCCGGTGAATCTGCAAGGAGTGAGCTTGGGGATTTCTCCTGGGTAGTTGTTATCTGTGGAAGAGTTAAACAAATCAATTTCATTGTCCTTTTCACAATAACGGAAAGGCAAAATTAGTATTATTTATCAAATAAAAGTAAACTGAATGAACTAATAAGTAATGGAGAAACTGACAAAACCATGAGATACATAAATAATATTCCAACTACTGTTGTCAAGTCCCCAGTAAGAAAAACCTAATCATTCAGCATCTTGTTATACCCTTTTGTAGTGAATTATTATATATGAATATTCAACGTCTAGTGGCCAATCATGATCAGCTCATTCATGATATAATTAATAAATTAATATGCTATCAACCAACAGTCCTACTGCTTAGTGAATCACGAACAGCAGTTGATATATGATTCACAGAGTCACCATACTGGAGGTGTAGTGTTATAGGTTCAGGATACTATCAAATGGACCGTCTATAAAAAAATATCCGTAGAGAGAATATAATGGTGCATGGTTATTCAGCTGAAGTTTCAACAAAGAGAGGTATTAGTTGGATATCTGTACCGCTCAGCTAGCTCAGATACGTTTTTCAATAGTTTTAAAGATTTGGCAGAGAATATTCACTTTATTCATTTATTTATTCAGACGGCAAGCCAATTTACAATTACATAGAAAGATAAAAAGGAAAAATACATGTGTACACATTAATGTAATCATGGGATGAATACAAATAAATGGAGAAAGAAAAACAAAAATAATAATTACAACTTTCTAACAGCTTTTCTAAAGGAAGCTAAGGATGAATCGAACAGTTCAATTTTGTTGTTATGAGTTTTTGTTGATCTCATTGTTTTATCGAGAGACTCATTTTGATCATAATGTGTTCTGTAGAAAGTAATCTTGAAGGCGTCACTATTTCTATTTCTTCTAACATTTACTGAGAGCGCGGTAAGTTTAACAATCGATAATGCCATTGATAATTTCATGGAGGAATATCAGAAGGATTTCTAATCTTCTATGTGTCAAAGTGGATGTGAAGACTGAGCTCGACGGATCAATATCGATGAGACCGCTAACGGTGGAAGGATTGATGAAATTTCGGAAGAGCATCGTCAGGTCGAATCTGTGCCTTATAAATCATAATCAGTTGACGAGAAGTAAAATACTTCTTGGCGCGAAACAGGTACTTACCTTTACAAGCTCCTAAGTTATACTCACGAGAACAAACATAGGTTTCAAAAGAACAGTGATATCCATGGATATAACACTCGAGCAAAAAAAGATGTCCACCTTTCCAAATTCAATCGAATGAAAATAAAAAAATCTCCACTGTATGCAGGGGGATACTTCTATAACATGCTACCAGACGAAATGAAAGATATGACAAATATAATCAAATTCAAATCCATTCTGAAATCATTTCTGATCGACAATTGTTTTTATTCCCTGGATGAATTTATAAACCAATGTTTGTAATCTTGTGGATGAATTTATAAACCAATGTAATTTTGTGCACCTTGTTTTATACGACATTATGTTCTTAACTATATATTAATGTTTGTGTACATATTCGTAATGTTTTGTTCGGAATTGTGTTGTACTACATTGTATTTTTTTATCTTTTATCTATTTTAAACCACTTATGTATGACTTATCTCATGTCATGTATATGATTCGAAGAGATCAATAAAATATCTATCTAATATATATCTAGTTTCAAATTAGTGGTCCATCATTTAGTGAAATCAACAATAATGAATTGGAATCCATATTTCTGATCCACTCAAGGATCATTCAGGAATACCTACTTATATCTTTTATATTTTTTTTTACTCACGAACTGTCATATTTTACAGTTCAGTACAGATGTTACGTGCCTTATCACGGGATGTATAATCCGTCGAACGACTAATGCGCATCATGGGCGTGCATATTTTCACAGTTTCAGCTATGTTTGTCGCACTGTACGGATCTATACCGCAAAAATGGCATTATTTTTTCTGGTAAATTGTTCCTAGAGTAGATCTGATGTTTTATCAGGATACCTTTGCTTTAATTCCACATTTAAAACTTTTTTTATTAATTATAGGTAAGTAAATTAAAGAAATCTGCATTGCATTGTTCACAATAAGCTTGTCAACAGAGAAACAAGATGTCCTGCAATACCAGGACCACGCTTATTGCCATAATCCTATACAATAGGAATAATTGGGTCGAAAATCCATCAGAAAACAACTACTTTCCTGGCTAATACCACGACGAACGTTGAATTACATCTAGGTAAGTATTATATATTATGAATTTGGTTCATTAATAAATATTTATTTTGGAATACTTTTCCTTTTTCAGTTGTTTTCCCTGAGTTTCGAAATATACTATAATATTTTATAGTAACTTGAAAACTTCAATTTCCCACCAACAGATATTCACTTCAGGTACTTTTTCAAAAAACATGGAAAATTTGACTTCAACTATGTAAATATGTTTTCGGTTCATTAAATACTTAAATATATTTTAAATATTTAAATACCGTATTTTTCCTTCAATATATTTTGAATATATTACATTACAATGGTTGACTGTAAAGCAACGACTCTATCTACGATCAATGATGATTATTTATAAAATATTGAATAAACAACTACCTGCATATTTTGATGAATTCATCACATATAATTCTACTATACATGATCATTATACTAGAGGAAACAATAATCTTCACTTACTAAGACATAATATGTCCTCTTCTATGAAATCACTTTTTTATAAGGGCCTCAATGAGTTCAATAAATTACCAACCTCCATCAAAGAATCGAAATCATTGTATGACTTTAAGAATATCTTAATTTCAAATATTAAAACTGTTTCTTAATATTATGCTTTGAAATGAATTTGAAAGTCATATGTCATTTTATCACTATTGTTTATTTTTTATTTTCTTTTCTTATATTTATAAGTGAATGTTATTAGGAAAGAGTAATGTATATATCTGCACATATTCCTTGTGTGAAAGTTTTCTAAAAGTTACTGTATTCGTGTATTATTATATATTATTATTGTTTTTATTATTATACTATACAATATCATTATAATTGATTCATGTAACTTTGAAGTTATTTATATTTTTAATTATTTTTAGTCTAAGCTTAATGAAATAATTATTGTATTTTATATTAGGATGTATCCTACCAATAAAGATTTCTTTCATTGATATTGTTCAATATCAGATATTAAAATATGCTGTACATATTTTGGGTAGTTGTTTCCCCCTCAAAATATCATATTATGTAATTGTAAGTTACAATGGCCCCAAAAGCTATTCCATATCAAATATGAGATTTGACTAATGCAAAGTAAGTCATTCTAGCCGTAGTATATTCCAGCTCACTTGTTAGTTACAGTTCAGCAAACATAGCTAGAAGTGTGAAAATATGCACGCCCATGATGCTCATTCGTCGTACGATAGAGTATTCAGTGATAAGGCATAGAACATCACGTGAATGTGCGCATATGAAGTGGTAATTTCACACTTACAAATATGTTTGTCAAACTGTATGTAACACCTGCAAATATATAATAAAATACATTCCACCTGTTTCATTAGGCAAAACTTCATTCATAATAATAACTTTAAACAAAAATCAGTATATTTTACTGATCTGTAAGTGAAAATATTTCTGTCAAACTTTCTGTTCATATCAGCATAGTAAAATGAACGTTAACAAATTCATTCAGGTTGAAATAATCATTTGACATTGCATATTCTACTTACTCAGTTGACTCAGACAACTTTCAGAGAGTTTCACTAGTTCTTCGTGGTTAACTCCTCCTGCTCCAGCAACCACAATTCGACTAGCTTTATAGTGGTTGTCCAAGTAATTTCTCAAGTCGGTGGAGTTTATCGACTGGATATTTGCAGTAGGCCCTGAAAACAAGTGCTATATGAAAAATAAGTTTTGTGTAAATAAACAGCCAAAGATTACTTTTTTCAAGATGTCCAAAAACCCACTGATTCAATCTTGTGATGACAAAACCAATAAAATGACGGTGTACTTTTGTAATACTTGATTCCACGAATTATTTTATTTCATTCATTTCATATTCAAAGCAGGGTTGAAATAGCTATTTGTTCGCGTCGGGCAGTAAACTACATCCTGCGGGAGGAAAAATTACACTTTCCTCCCTTGTAATACAAATAGCTATTTTTTGCATGCTTTGTTTTTTGTTTTTTCTATTTTTATAATTTTTTTCCTATAAAAAAATAAGACAAGTTGCTATTTTCAACAATAAGAAGTTGACAGTTTTTGGAAACGTATCAGTTATTAGCAGATAATCAGTACAGATATCTGAAAAATGAATTCCTAAACTGCCTTGTTTCAATTTAGCACTGAAGTTTTGCAGCCTTTGGATGACGGTGATATCTTTGTGGATTTCTCTAAGGCATTTGACTACATTGACCATAACATTTTACCTGACAAATTTTATTTTACAAATATGGTTTATGTGATAATTCGTACAGTTGGTTCCAATCGTACTTCAAATAGAGAAAACAAGTACTCAAAATACCAACTGAATGAGGTCAGTCAGGTCTAGTGTTTTGGAGACATCTGTAGGAGTCACGCAGGGAAGCATTCTAGATCCAGTGCTTTTCATAATCTTTGTAAATGACAAGAAACATTTAGTAAACGATAACTCAAGCAAAATTTCAACTTGGGCTGATGACAGAAACTTTCTACTGAGGGCTCCCAATTTCATGGATATCACTTGAGAAAGGCCCCTTATTGATGAAAAATACAAAAGATTACTTTGAAGAGAATAAATTACTTATAAATAATGAAAATACGGATTGAATGTTACTAAGAATGAACAATACCATAGGTAAGCCCCAATCCATTAGTATTGACAATCAAGACATTACGTGTAATGCCTCTCTGAAATTTCAGATGAATGACAAATAAAATTTCCATTATCAGAAAAAAGTTATGAGAATAATTTTTGATTTGAAGATATGACTTATGCAGAGGACTATTAAAAAATAACAATATGATAACAGGACCAGAAAGGAACAATTACGAGAACATTAAGTTTCTCATTACACATGAGTGGTACTTCAACAGTTTCAAAATGGCCAATGAGCATAACACTAGATTGAAATAGTATATTAAAGTATGAGTGGATAAAAGGGTCTTTCAAACACGCGCGATTTTTCGTAATAGAGCAAGTGTTTGATTTCAATTGGTGCACTTTGAAATCATAAATACTGGTTTCATTATTACAAATAATGGAAATAAGAACTCAATGTAAAATGGTTGAATTCGTGATGTGACATCAGTATACCTTTCATTAATGTTTGAATTAAATTTTTGCATTTGTTTGTAATATTTCATTTTACATAACAAGGTACTCCTGTCAGATCAATTATCATAAAATTGTCACTTCACGGTTCTCGAGTTGTTGATGTAGCCATGGGCAAATGTTGCGGAATGGCTTAAGATTGTATTCTATATCATTTTAACATTGTACCTCAAGTTTTGTACCACCCGGTATACGCCTTAGACTGAGAACCTCTCTCGTCTCATGAGAAGTATTTTAGTGCCATATTTTATATGCTTTTGCTTTATTTTTACTGCTATCGCTGTAGCTTCCTGCTTGTACCTGCTTTGTTGCTACTACCGCTGTGCCGCCCTCAATATATTAGTGATTACCAGACCAAAAAGACTACAGTAGTCAGGGATCCCTGGATTCATTTTATTAAAATATTTTTATCAGTGATCATTTTGCAATTCTTGTCTATTTTTTACATACATTTTGATTGAAAGTTAAGGAATATTCGTGTTTATTTGCAATTTTTTGCTAATTGTCATTTAAATTCTCCGTTCTGTGGAACGAATCACGACCTTGAATCTCGAAGTGGGCAAAACTTGGCACATTTCAATAATCATACTAAGTCCTGAGTGTTTACATTCATTCATAGGTACTTCGTTTCATTTTCACAAGTGCTTATTTACTATTTACGTGCGAGTCTTTGCAAACTTTTAATAATGTCGCATATTGAGAAGTTGAAGCGAAGTAAAACCTACCGGAAATCATGCATCAGTGAATTAAGTGTTATCAATTCGCTTGCAATATGAGCTATAAATGACAAGTTCATGCATACTCTGTTTAGAGTGCGATATGAGAAAATAAATGATATTCGCAAGGACTTTCAAAAACATCATAACGCGGTTGTTAGTACCATCATGTCAATGTCTGACCAAGAGGTGGACTTAGACGCTGAAAATGTTATAAGACAAGGTTTTTTGGCAGAGTTTTTTGCAATAAAAACTGTTCATACCGACTTATTTCAAATAAATCAACCTCAAACTGCCACATTGGGTCCTGCTATCGCTGGGACTTCTACATCTTCATCACACATCCGTTTGCCAAACATTGAATTGACAAAATTTTCAGGGGATTACAACATCGCGTATAAATCACTTGTAAAACGATATTCTAACAAAAAATTAAGGGCTCAAGCTCATTATTATTAATTAGATAGAGTTTCGAAAATCTCCAGTGATAATCCAACTGCCTTGAGAAATTTACTACATATTCGGAAAATTTAGCTGCTCTCGAGCAAATGGGACTCCCCGTGAAGGAATGGGATTTTTTGATAACAATGATGCTTATGCAACGGGTTGATTCCTCACTTATTACTAAGTTTGAATTGGATCAAGGGTCCACGGAACTTCCAGATCTAGAAACATTACGGGTCTTCTTGAATAAACATTGTACCGCGTTGGAGACTTTGATTTGTTCAAATTCTAGAACTAAACGTTCTTCTGATAATACTGTTTGTAAAGCAGATAAAAAATTTGATAATAGACTGAATAGTCGAACGCCTTCTGCATTTTTTGTCAATAAATCACCTGCTATTAATTATATTTTTTGCAACGAGAATCATTCCTTGTACACTTCTGCTTTCAATAATAAATCGCCTCGGGATAAATATAATTTATGCAAATCTCTGCAACTTTGTGTCAATTGCTCAAGTCATCATAATCAAAATAACTGTCGTTCTCAGAATCGTTGCAAAAAATGTGCTAGAAATCATCATACGCTTTTGCATTTCGATACTTCTTCCCCCCCTACTGCTTCGGCTAATCTATTGTCAAGGTCATCGAACAATAATCCTGGAATTCATGCTAATACTAATATATTTTCTCGAAATAATATATTAAATTCTTCACCGCATGCTAGTCATACTACGCATGCGCCAGAAATCACGACTTCCACGTCTCATCTTTCCACAAACGGCACAAACCCTGTTTCTTTAGCTGGCACTGACATAATCAATTACGCGAATGTTTTGTTATCGACCGTTTGGTTGGAAGTTCTTGACAGCTGGGGTATTCTCCAGCCTCTAAGGTGTTTTCTTGACACAGGAAGTTTGACATCTTTTATTACCGAACGAGCTATGATAAAATTAGGATTGCCAAAAATATATTCGCGTGTCGAAGTGAAAGGTCTCAGTTCCACAAAAACTTGTGTAAGTAAGAGACGTGCCTTGCTTTCAATAAAGCCCATTGGAAAATATTCGCATGTTTTACATACCCATGCTTTGATACTAAATAAAATTTGTGATGAATTGCCATCTTCTAAAATCTCAATTAATACTTGGTCGCATATATCACACATTCAACTTGCTGATAATAAATTCAATATTCCCGGAGCTATTGACCTATTAATTGGAGCTGATCTTTTCCCTCGAATTCTTTTAGATGGTATAATTTCGGGAAATAAACACGAGCCTTATGCTATCAATACAGTTTTTGGCTATATTCTCATGGGACAGCTGCCTCCTGCTGCTAATGCTGTTTCCTCGTTTTTTGCAAATTTTGATGAAATGCCTGATTTAAAAGCAACAGTAAAAAGGTTTTGGGAAGTGGAAGAAATTCTTTCCACTACGCTTACCAATCCAGATGACGAGTTTTTCCAAAAATATTTTAAAAATACTCATTTCAGAGATGCAACCGGACGATATATGGTATCGTTACCATTCAAAGAACCTCGTCCAACTTTTCCTCGAATACGAGATTTTGCGGTTAATCGTTTTTAAGCTTAGAAAAAAGATTATTGAGGAATCCCGAACTGAATTCTCTCTATAAAGATTTTATGTTGGATTATTTGGAATCCAATCACATGTCATTGATTTCCACTAGTAATATTCCTGATGATGTTTACTACATTCCTCATCATGGAGTTTCAAAACCTGATAGTTTAACCACGAAACTCAGAGTGGTTTTTAACGGTTCAGCTACACTGCCAGATCAGAAATCATTGAATGATTGTTTGCATGTTGGTCCAAAACTGCAACAGGACATTGTTACAATTTTATTGAGTTTCAGATGTCATGAATATGTCCTTTGCAGTGACGTCCGCCAAATGTACCATATGAGAAATATAAACCCCTGCGATAAAAATTATCAAAGAATTGTTTATCGATTTTCCCTAGATAAACCTATCGCAGATTATGTACTTCCCTCACTGTATCTCGCTCTCTCTTGCTACAATTAGCTGATGATGAAGGCCATGATTTTCCTCTTGCTGCGGAAGCTATACGTTCTGCTTCCTACATATATGATTTCGTTTGTGGTGCTTTTAAGTTAGAAACTGCTCGCGATCTTCGCTCACAATTAATCTCCCTGCTACAACGAGGTGGCTTCGAGTAGCGCAAATGGTCTAGTAACCATCCTGCGCTTCTCAGCGATCTGCCCCCTCGTTTTTGAGTTTGGACCCGCGATCTTTTGAGGCGGATTCCCATTTATCTCTCAAAGTTCTTGCAATGGAAGCCAAGTCAAGATACTTTTTCTTTCCTTATTAAGCCAATTGCTAGTAGGCCATGCACGAAACGGATTATTTTATCTGAACTAGCTCGAATGTACGATCCTTTAGGACTTTTGTCACCGATTACTTTTTTAGCAAAATATTTAATTCAATGGCTCAAAGTGTACCTGCACATATTGATGAAATTAGGACTTTTGTGGGTATGAAAAAACCCTCAATAGTATGTCTGTCGGAAACGCATATTATTGACGATATATTCAATTCAGAAATTAATATAGTGAACTATATATTGACTAGAACCGATAGTAGTAGTAGACATACAGGTGGAACTGCAATATTGACTGAAAAAAGTTTAACGATAGTTGAAGTGTTCAAGGCTTGTATTGATAAAGTGTTTTGGTTAACGGGAGTATCAGTGTTATACCAAAAAAAAACTTATATTATCTTTGTTTTATACAGGTCTCCCAGTAGTAGCATAGCACGATTTTTGCAATTGTTTGAAGATTGGTGCGAAGAAAATGTCACTGAAAGAAATGCTAGAATAATAATTTGTGGTGATTTTAATTTGAATTGTTTGGAATCAAATACAAATACTACAAGATTAAAAAACTTCATGGATGACATAGGTTTTTCGAACTTAGTTGATGAGATCACACATTTAACTACTACAGGAGGGTCAATGATAGATTTAGTTTTCACGAATATTGACTTAGATGTTACTGTATTTGATTCACCAAAAATAAGTACACACTGTAATATAAAAATATCATTACCAAATACTCTAGCAAAAGACACAAAAACATTCAAAATTGAAACTAGGGAAAAAAACATTGATTATGAACAGATTGAGTCAAAACTAAAACTTATAAAGTGGAACTACACAGAGAGGGATTTAAATCGTAGATATGAACAATTTTTGGATAATGTATTGTCAATTTTGAATGAAGTCGCTCCAAAAAAACCGGTCAAGATCTTTGGACATTATAAGGAATTCTGGAATAAGGTGAGGCAAGCTACAAAAGAAAGGGATATGAGTTACAAACAGTATACAGTCAATAAAACAACGGATAATTGGGAGAAGTATAAACAAAAAATAAATATAGCAGTGACAGGAAAAAAACTATTTAGAAGCAAAGATTAGCTCAAATAAGAACAATCCTACTAAAATGTGAAAAACACTGAAGACCTTAGTACCGAATAATAACAAAGAATACAATCTTGCAACTATTGATTTGGGCAATGGTGAAATAATTTCTGATATGACCTTGATACCAAATGGCCTGAACACATTTTATATCAAAAGTATAATAAATAACACTGATGGAATTGACAACAATTTTTCTGATAACTTTCCTATTACTAAAAGAATAACTGATAATAAATTGTCCAACTTTAGTCTATCAATATGGCAGATTTAGAAAGAATGGTTCTTTAAAAAATAAAAGTAGTCCAGATGAAATTTGTGTAGAACTTCTGAAGAAGTGTTTCAGTGTCATTTGTAATCCATTGTTAAACATTATCAACAGTTCTTTAGAGAGAGGTGAAGTACCAACTGAATTAAAATTATCTACGATTATACCTATACCAAAAGTGCCTAATACAAACCAAGATATTCAATTGAGACCAATAAACATGATTTATCCACAATCACCTTATAATTGAAGTTTTATCCACACTTATGAACCGTATAAAGTACCACTTTATCCACTAGTGGAATAATAAAATTACTTTATTCCACTAGTAGAATAATGAAAAATACAATCTTGAATATCAATCACATTTTACTTATTTATTATTAATATTAACATTAACATTTATATTGATAGACATTTCGTTCTTCGTTTTATCATAATTCAACACCTCCCGATATTTTTGTATGTTATTTCAATGATTTTTGAGGAGGTGACAGCCACTGTTAGAGCAAAACGTCAAATCATTTTGTGATGAAAAAATTTCCGCGATTCTGATTCTAAATGAATGTGATTGTGAATAAAACGTTGTATCGCATGCGTGTTTTAGATACATTTTATTTGCTTAAGAAATTTAAACGCTCGAGCTTCGCTCTCGCGTTTAAACATTCTTGCGCAAATAAAATGATATCTAAAACACTTATACAATAAATAACTATAATGCTACAGCTAAAGTATTGGAAAAGGCTGTATATGGGCAGATAGTGGATTATTTGGAGAGTAGTAAAGTCCTTTGTGAATATCAATCGGGTTTTCGGAGCAAGCATAGTTGTGAAACTGCGTTACAATGTGTTTTAACTGATTGGAAGAAAAGTGCAGATAATTATCAGTGTACTATTGCAGTATTTCTTGACCTTCAAAGGGCATTTGAAACTGTAGATAGATGCAGACTGATTAGAAAGATTGAAAGCGTAGGTATCGATGGAATAGCACTAAACTGGATCATGAATTATCTAAGCAATAGACAGCAAAGGTTAAAAATAGATGAATTTTATTCAGATAAAATGCAAAATAATATAGGTGTGCCTCAAGGTTCTATTTTGGGACTATTGTTATTCCTTATATATTTAAATGACATTGTTACCATAGCAGAAGAATGTAAAATACACTTATTTGCCGACGACACACGTACTTTAGTAGTGAAGATGTACAGGAGTGTGTTGATACTATGAACGCTAGTCTTGAAAGGGTGTATAGATACTGCTGTGCAATTCTGCTGAAGGTGAACGTAAATAAAACAAAATGGATGTTATTAGGGAAACATAAACATCATAATAATGAAAACCTACTTCTACGATTGAATGCCAGTGATATAGAAAAGGTAAACAAATTCGTTTATTTGGGTGTAACTATTGACAGTTAAAATTCAAGGAACATGCTAATCAGGTTATCAAAACAGTAGCTTACAAAATCAACTATTTAAGAAGATGTTCCCCATATCTCAGCCAGTAGACTAAATTGTTAGTATACAACTCAATAATCCTTCAGAATAAATTAACTTAAAAAATATAATAAAATATAATATAATAAATAAATAAATTAACGTGTGTGAAATACATGAGTATAATACAAGAAACAAAAACAATATAAAAGTTGAAAAATATAAAAAAATAGTACACATAATTCTTTATTTTATAAGGCAGTAATTATTTCAATGACCTCCCACAAGAAATTAAAGAGGGTGGTTCGATAAATACTTTCAAAACACGATTGAAGGATTACTTAATGAAAACTTAATATATGTTTATGTATGAATATTTCATGTAACTATTTATTTATACGTATGTATTTTTAACTAGACTGTTTGTATTTTTTCATGTTGATTTTATTTTATTTATGTGACAATGTAGTTACTTTTGTAAATGAATTAGTTTAACTAAATGAAGAGATATATATATATATATATATATGTTTATGGACATCTGGAATTGGATGGGATGATATTCCAAGCGCAGATATCATTCGTACCTGGAATCAGTACAAGAGTGAATTGCATTTACTTTCTAGTATATATTGACATATCTCGAAAATTATTTTCGCCTAATTCGCGAACATATGAAATTCACGGCTTTTCTGACGCGAGTATGCGAGGTTTCGCCAGTGTTATATATTTACCAACAATCTCCCCAGATAGTTCTATTACTATTCAATTTATTTGCAGCAAATCGAAAATTGCTCCGTTAAAAAATATTTCGATACCGCGACTTGAACTTTGCACTGCTGTCTTGCTCTCTAAATTATTGTCATTTGTTTTGAAAATATTTAAAAATAAAATTAATTTTCATAAAATTTATGCTTGGTCAGACACAACATTTGTTGGAAATAGGGTGGCTTATATTCAAGATAGAGTCCCTCCTAGTTCATGGTACTATATCGAGTCGAAAAACAACGCTGATGTCGCATCCCGCGGATTGCTTCCATCAGAGTTGCTTACCAATCATGAATGGTTCCATGGTCCCGATTTCTTGAAAACCGATATTTCTCCACGGCTTGAAAAACCGCACATTTCAACTATTGCTATTCCTGATTCTACACTACAACATGTACTCGCTTACATTTTACGATTCAATTCTAATTGTCAAAGCAGAAAACGCGAAGAGGCAACTTTACTGTCTCGCGAGCTTTATAATTCGCTAATTGTTTTGATAAAACGTACTCAAAACATTGCATTTGCTGATGAACTCGAGAACGGAAGGTTTTTGAAACCATTACGAAAATTGAATATCTTCGTAGACAAAGATGGATTGCTTTAGGTTGGAAGATGTTTAGAATATGCTAGTCTCCCACATGACCAAAAGCATCCTTTTTTATTACCTCGTCAAAGCCATTTACTTTACTTTTTAATTATTACCACCAGAAGTACTTACACGCTGGCTTTCGAACAACACACTTTTGTTTATCGCAAACCTTTTGGATTCTCTCATCTAGACGCGCCATCAATTCTGTTTTAACGAAATGTATCCGCTGTTGGAAAACCAACCCTAAACCGTTCACGCCTTTCATAGGAAATTTACTAGCTAGTCGAATTTCTCAGTTAAAACCATTTTCTAACACTGGAGTGGATTTTGGTGGACCGTTCACTCTTGCTATGACACGTCATCGTGGTGTCAAAACGTGCAAAGGCTATTTATGCTTGTTTATTTAGCAAAGCCGACTACCTTGAATTGGCTAGTGATTTATCTGCAGAAACGTTTCTAGCCGCATTGCAACGCTTTATTGCACGCTGTGGTCATGTAGCACATTTATGTGAGTAGAGAACTTGCTGTCTTGATGAAAAATGCAGCAATTCATGAAAAGATTGATCATAGTTCATTCCTCCAGGATCTCCTCATTTCGGAGGCCTGTGGGAAAGTGGTATAAAATCTGTCCCAAATAGTGTGTGCCCAAGACAGTCAGTTGAGAACCTCTCTCGTCTCATGAGAAGTATTTTAGTGCCATATTTTATATGCTTTTGCTTTATATTTACTGCTATCCCTGTTGCTTCCTGCTTGTACCTGCTTTGTTGCTACTACCGCTGTGCCGCCCTCAATATATTAGTGATTACCAGACCAAGAAGACTACAATAGTCAGGGATCCCTGGACTCCAGCTACCTTCATCAGGAAAGAAAAAGGTCAGTCAGAATTTGATGGTAATATACTACTATTATTATTATTATTGCTACTATTTACTCTACCGCGTGGGAATACAGTCCCTACTAAACCTGTCATTGCGTAACGCGCGTTTTTGAAAGTTCAATTTGCACACGCGGAGGCGTGCTTTAAATAGGTAAAACGGGGCACCAATTGAAAAAAACAATTATAACTACTTCAAATTATGTCAGATGGAATTCACTTGGCGACATCTTAAACGAAACTGATAATATTATAAGGGAAAAAATTTCAAAAATTCACTAAAAAACATTAGTCGAAGAGTACCCAACAATACTTAAGCCTATCTCTATCGTAATAGAAAGGCTACAAAGAAACAGTGCCAGTCTTTCAGATGTTGTGGAAGAATTCAAAATACCAGAAACACATTTTGACCAATAATATTTGTGAATTCAAATCAAAGCTAACTTCGCATATGAAATCGAATTATATAGTAAGATAACTAGACATAGTGTATATAATAGACTCTTGTTAAGAAAAATATGTAGTCCTTGCAGTGTCAGATTAATTATAGTTATATGGTTTATCAGGTAACGGTCAATACGTCCAGGGTTTTTATGCATCCTAGTTACTTCATTTAATTAGTTAATATCTCAATCACCAAAACAAAACTGGGATAACACATTAGACACTTAAAGCCAATTGAAAGGGTTCAAAATAAATTTTTGCGTAGTGCTGCCTACAAAATGGGCTTTCAAATGGATCAGCAACATAACTACACTGATATTCTTTCTACAATACACCTAACCAGATTGGAAAACAGGCGGACTCAAGCTGACCTAATATTTCTATTTAAATTACTGTCAGGCCAATTCAATTGCCCAGAACATCTCTCTTTAGTGGGCCTGAGAGTCAAGCAAAGAGTAACAATTGATGATAAAACTGTTTTAGTAGAGTACTCACATTCTACCAATTATAGATTTAATAGTCCAATGTAAAGAATGTTAAGGAAACCTAATGCATCAGAACTTGATTTCTTTACTACTTCCTTGGAGGCCTTCAAAAAGTCTGCAATCAATTCTGTATTTTATCTATAGAATGTTTGTTGGTTTTAGTACTTAGTGTTATTATTATTTGTTTCCTTTGATGAAACGAAAGAACACTCTTTTGTCTTATTTCCACTAGATTTTTATTGTTACGACCGGTTTCGGGTTTTATCCCATTATCAAGTGTAAAAACTAAGTTAGTTTTTAGTGGAAATAAGACAAAAGAGTGTTCTTTCGTTTCATCAAAGTGATCATGAATTTTCACAAAATAAACAAGTCATCAATCACACAAATTATTTGTTTCATTTAGAACTTAGTTATAAGTCTTTTTTATATATACATGTTTACTAACTGTTTTAGCTTTGAGTATTTTTTTATATTCATGTACATTTTACAACGTTTTGTAATTCAAGGGTTTTTCCCGTTTATCCCAAATAAATGAAAAAATTGTGCATTTTTATATGTATCTGTATACAGATTCAGATACATGGGTGCCCAGGCAGGGTTTTTGAACCATGTGCAATTTACAATCATGTTTTGACCCTTCTGCCTGAAAACTGCAAGACCATTCAGTTACGTTCCTTTCCACATGCATTTTTGTCACATTTCATATTTTCTATGGTTCTGTATTGGTTTTGTCAATACTGGAGAAATGACATTTGGGTTTTTCAAAATATCTCATCGTATATTTCACTTGAATCTTTTATTATATACACTTGAACATGTTCTAATTCTGTGCGTGCTCACCCCGCGTTTTTCATGCACGCCGACAGGCACAAGTATGAATATCCATAGCTAAGAATTTCTCATGCTGGGTCAAAAATGCTGGGTAGGCACGCATTTATCTGAATCAGCCTTTAAAGCCACTCATTAACCCAAAGTATACGGAACCTTTAAAAGTCATATATCAACTGTCAAATATCTTGAAGATTATGGTTTTAGTAACTTTTGTGTTTTTGACAGACCTGTCTCCAGATATGTATACCGAAAGAGGCTGTATCGATACATAGCATATAACACATATCTGTCACCATATCAAGCATGTGCAGAACGATACGGATAAGGATAGGGTTGGAATTTCAACTTGGCTTTAGGTATCTATTTTCTTTAGGACATCCTGTTTACAAACTCACCTAATATTGTATTGGCCAATGGTGTTCCTTGATAAGCTATGGCATGAAGGTGATCAAACACTACTTCCTGTAGATTGGACTCAACTTCTTGCATTTCTCTCAATATAACCCCACGTTCCCGTTCAATTTCGGCAGAGCCCAACTTGGCGTTTTGAACAATATCAGCCAAAATTTCAATGGCATTTGGTACGTCTTTTGACATACACTTGGAATAATAAACAGTCTGTTCTCTGCTAGTGTATGCATTGAGTTGGGCGCCAAGGTCCTCAACTTCAATTTCAAGTTGACTTTGGGATCGCTTACCCGTACCCTGAAATATTATGAATTATAGTAAATTTTTGAACTGGGAATTCCAATGTTTCACCTTGAAAGCCATATGCTCCATGAAGTGAGCGACACCATTATTTTTCGCATTTTCATATCGGCTTCCTGCATCTATCCAAACGCCAACTGTGGCAGTTTGTGATCCCCAATCTTCTGTGGCTACTTTTATACCTTGATTGGGAAAATACAAAATCAAATTCTTGTAATGACATAATCAAATGTAACAAGACAGATAACCTCAAGTAATAGACTTTCTGAAACTCACCATTTTTCAAAGTAGTCACTTTGGTAGGTGGAACATTAAGAAGAGTTTGTTTAGCTTCAGCTTGAGCTGTAGAAGCATTTCTGTGGTTTTTGCATGGCTGCAAACAATCAAAGGTTAGAAGGATAGGTCCGAAACCATATTACGTAATTAATAATTCCACTCTAGTCCAGAAAAATATTATTTGGTAGATGTATTGAGTGTAATCTGGATTTGTACCTAAGAAGAAATAATCAATTACCTTGATAACACTACCATTTTTCGATAATTTAGCGAGAGATCGGGACAACTTTAAGATCGACGACATTTTGGTCTTGGTGAAACGACGGACGACGGATGACAAATGACAGTTGACAGTTAACCATAGGAAATATTTAGGATATGTTCCAAAAGTAACCAGTTGCTAACCGCTACTAACCAGAAATTTGACAGCGGTTATCTGAAAAATTTATAAGTACTAGTTACTTTCGGAACACTTTGGTGATTGTGTTGTGATTACTGATTGGTGTCTGGTGACAAAAAATTACATTTAACAGCACAACGCATAAATACATGAGGCAGCCATTAGACTGTCCAGCGTTCCCAATTCTTCCTCGCAATAACCACAAAAGCACATATCTTCAGTCAGAAAAATCGCAATTGATGATAAGTATATACAGTTAATAGAAAAAGTACCATAGTGAAATACTGCAATGGCAATCCATAAATTTGTGGAAAGATAGGAGATGGGACAATTACAATTCACAATCAGTCTCATCTCATCTCAAAATCTCAAATAAAACAACAAAATGAACAGTTTTAAGTTTTAGGGTTGTCAGTTGTCACTTTTGTCAATCTCACCGCAAAGGAAGTGTTGGTTAGTAAATTGACGTTTGGTTCACCAACTTTCAGGCAACCGTGTTTCAAATATCACCACTTTTTCAGGATCACCGAACTAGCGGTGATTTTCGGAACACCAAACCGCATTTTCGGTGACTTTTGGAACATATCCTAAAAATTATTTCCACCGTATATTCACCACTGGTGAGCTGACGTCAGTCACTGCATGTGCGTCACCCGCGTCCCGCGTCACCTATGTGGTGGAGTCACCTCACCAGTGGCACATTAAAAACCGCAGTTCTTCACATCAACTTCCAATCGATTTTTAACTTATTATTGCATCGGCAAAAATTTACAAGATAGAAATTATATTAGGGCCGGTTTTTCAATGTACTTTAACTTTGAGCTAAATTTAACTCATGGTTAGAATGTGAGTCGATTTCTTCATTTAGCAAATGTCATATTCATTCTAACCACCAGTCAAATTTAACCAGGAGTCAAGGTACGCTAACACGACATTGATAAACTGGCCCTTAAAGTGTTGCACTCACCTATGAGCATCTGAAAAACAATTTATTCGTTGTGAAATTTAACATTTATGATGTGCAATAATGTACACATATCACTTGAAATTTCTCAATTTCTGACGCTAGTAATGCAATCAATACTTTGTTATGTATCCTAGATTATTTTCAATTAAATCATCCATTCGTTAATTTCTTAATACTACTCTCCAACGCTGTTATTAATTTTTTGAGGTTGACCTGTAATTTACTAATCCACCAAATTTATCCACCACCTCGAAATCGGTTGAATGGTTTGCAATTTAGATTCATGCAACGGTAATAAAAAAAAAAAACACGTTGGGACATCAAACTGAAATCCATCAACGAATATTTGGGACATACCCAGTAAACAATCTTGTCACATTTACGTAATATTTAGATAATAATAAAAGAACACAATTTATGTAAAAATGTTATGTCAATTTTATGTAAAAAATATGTGAAAAATTGTATTTTTTTTCCAAATGGTCAATTTTTACTATAATTTTACGTAACTACTAAGTAAATAAAATATAACGAATTTACGTTGTTATATTTACGTAATGTTTACATAATAGTGGGAATTTACTATTTACGTAATTAAGTTATGTCAATTTTATGTGAAAAATATGCGAGCAATTGACCAGTTTTTAGCAAATGGTTAATTTTTCACTATAATTCACGTAATTGCTACGTTAGAAAAATATATCGAATTTATGTTGTTATAATAACATAATATTTACATAATAGTGGGAAAATACTTCTTACATAAATAAATTATGTCAATTTTATGTAAAAAATATGTGAAGAATTGACCGTTTTTCAAAAATCTTTAATTTTTTCCCGAAGTTCACGTAACTACTGCTTAAAAAAATATATTAATTCATTCTGGTAGCATTATATAATATATAATATTTGTTCCTACACCACTTCTACCATATCAGACACAGATCTAATAATATTATCTATTCGTTCTGTGATCATGTAAGGTTATGTACATGATGACAGATGACAGCCACGCTACGGCAGTTTCCCGCTTCCCAGCTACCGGCTGGGCTCCCGCCCGCCTCCCGTCCTCTTTCTACTTTAATGACTCATGAGTGGCATATGGATCGAGAATACGAGAATCGAGAGTGCTTTGTTAATTAGTTATTAACTAAAAATAGGGATTGTGTTTGAGATTTCCAGTGTGACGAGTGGTGACCCATCTCATCATTAAGGCAAGTAATTACATTCGTTATTTATTGTTAATTATTTGTTGTCAAATTCACAATTTATAACAAAAATCATGCCTCGAGATTTTTCCAACCTATGTGAGAGGCAAAAACGTCGTGTTTTATCTTTAGAAGCTTGTGAATCTGAAACTTCATGTAAATTACAAAAAAAGAATAACAATAATAAGGAACACCATGCTTCTCAGTTGAAAGAAAATTCTTCATGTGATAATAATGGTGTGAACATTATGAACAACTTAGATTTATTCCCGCTTGTAGAGGCACATACTTCATACCATACCACCCACACTCTTGGCAAAAAAGAAAGCCCTTCTGGGGATAGCATTTCTGAAAAAAATTCAGTATTGGTTAAATCTTTTTCTGATGAACTTCGCGACTGTTTTCATGATCATAAGGTATCTCATAGATTCATAAATGATATTTTAAAAATTTTAAGAAGACACGGACATAATGATGAGTTACCCCAAGATTCTCGAACGTTGATGAATACTCCCAGGCACATTGAAAATAAATTTGACATTGAAGGTGGTCAGTATATACATTTTGGTCTAGTTGAAAATATCAATCAATACATTCTGCAAGGTACTCATCAAAACACAGAAATTCTGTTGAATATCAATGTAGATGGTTTGCCAATTTCAAAATCATCTGGTAGTCAATTTTGGCCTATTCTGGGTGATATTGTGGGCGAGAATTCTGGCGATAACAATTATTCACCTCCATTTGTAATTGGTATTTTTCATGGCTTAAGTAAACCGACAAATTCGTCTGAGTTTTTGAAATTCTTCGTGGAGGAATATCAAAATTTACATACCAATGGGGTTTGTGTGAATAACAAAACTTATCGTATTAAAATAAATTGCATTATATGTGATGCCCCAGCAAAATCTTACATTACCAATGTCAAGAACCACACCGGATATTTCAGTTGTTCAAAATGTTCATGCGAAGGAGAATATGTGGAAGGAAGGGTTGTTTTCTTGTCCACAAGTTCATATCCAAGAACGAATGAATCATTTAGAAATAGAAGTCAACCAGAATATCACCGAGGAAACACAATTTTAGAAACTATAGATTTTGATATTGTTAAACAAATACCTCTTGATTATATGCATCTTGTTTTACTAGGAGTCACTAAACGTATTTTAACATTGTGGTTAAAAGGGAGTAAGGCTATACGACTGGACAAGACAAAAATTGAACAAGTTGGAAAGTTGTATCTTGAGTCCAGTGAATATATTACTTCTGATTTTTCAAGAAAACCTAGAAGTGTGTGTGACGTAGAAAGGTGGAAAGCCACTGAATTTCGTTTGTTTTTACTATATGTTGGACCAGTTATTATGAAAAATATTCTCAGTCACAAAGCATACAATCATTTTTTATCTTTAGTCGTAGCAATTCGTTTATTATGTGAAAAAGATCAAAGTACCACCAACATAAATTATGCCAACCAACTCTTAATTTATTTTGTAGAAAAGTTCAGTTATTTTTTCAGTGCAGAGTATGTGACACATAATGTACACAACTTAATTCATTTGGCTGAAGATGTTAAGACTCACGGTTGTCTAGATCAGTTCAGTGCTTTTAAATATGAAAATTTCATGTATAAACTGAAGCAACTCATGAAAACTTCAAGACTACCCTTGGAACAGATTCATAACAGACTGAAGGAAAGCAGATCAACAGACAATGATTCAACAAAACATAGCAGTGTTCCCAAAGCTATTATTAAAAATGATATGATATTTGGTGTCAAATTGCGGTATTTTTCTATCTCTTTGAAACGTAACGAAAACTGTTGTTTGCTTACTAATGGCGCAGTAGTTTTAATTGAAAAAATAGAAAAACGTAATGATAATTTTTATTGTTATGCAAAATATTATCGAAAGCATTATCCACTTTTTGAGACACCTTGCAATTCTACATTACTTGGAATAAGTACAGTGACTGATGAAGATTTATGTGACTTCGATGGGGCATTATGTATTAACCTAATTTCCAAAAAAATTATGAAATTGCCTGTGGAAAATAAGTATGCCTTGATTCCTCTGCTCCATTATCAAACCACATAATTTTGAGCATCAAGCAACAATAAAAAATTCTCAAGTTCCATTAGAATGGGGCATCTTTTCATCACTTCCTCGCTCCCATCAACTGCACCTTGGTAATCATGAATGACATGGCTCTCCTTGTGACACCTAATTTGAATGGTGACGGGACAGTAAATACTTTTATCAAATACTATATGTACAGGGTGTTTCAAATTAAGTCTGCACCATTGCCAACTCCGTTATTATTGATGCTACGAATTCGGTTAAATAGGCAAACTAGTAGCATTTTTAATGGCCTTCTCGATGCCGAAAACGAAAAAAAAATTGACAGTCGCGTTTTCAAAATATTTCATGAAATTAATTTTTTTAAATGGGACACCCTTTATTTTATTGCATCTTAATATGCTTCCTGAAGAGCTGATTTCATCAATCTATCACAGTTGGGGTCTAGCTGAAGTAATAACAGATGAAGGGTGTACAAAATTGAGATTATTTCAACTTAAGGAATTTTTTGTGTGGAAACTATTCATTATTGGTCAAAACGGCTTGCATGTCCCTATCTTATCTTTTGATTCACTATCGACTGACATTTAATTAGGATTTGTACAGGGCGATCAAAATTCTGAATTCTGCACAACCCTGTATTTGTTTCATTTAAATGTCAGTAGATAGTAAATCAAAAGTTAAGATAGGGTCATGCAAGCCGTTTTGACCAATAATGAATAGTTTCCACACAAAAAATTCCTGAAATTGAAATAATCTCAATTTTTCACACTCTTTATCTCTGTTATTATATCAGCTAGACCCCAACTGTGATATATCGATGAAATCAGCTCTTCAGGAAGCATCCTAAGATGCAATAAAATATAGGGTGTCCCATTTAAAATAATTCATTTCATGAAATATTATGAAAACGTGACTGTCATTTTTTTTTTCGTTTTCGGTATCGAGAAGGCCATTAAAGATGCTACTAGTTTGCCCATTTAACCGAATTCGTAGCATCAATAATAACGGAGTTGGCAATGGTGTCGACTTAATTTGAAACACCCTGTATAAGATATTCCTGTTGGTTGGAGGTACGCCCTGTTGACACACATTTCAGTGATACCTCAATAATTGTATCCATTGAAATGTAATTCAACCTTGTTTGAGGATTTTTCAATGTTGCTTTATTTTCTTAATAATCCTAAATATATAAAAAAATAACTGTATGAAATGAGCAGATAATGAATCAAACTTATTAATATTTCCATTGAGCAAACTATATATTCATATCCATTCCAAGTTTCATTGTTTATTTTCACTAATGGTTTTTTAAGCATTATTTGGAACTTCCAGCATCATAATATAATATATATGCCACAAAAGCAGCAAAACAAATCCACAGTCGCTCAATAGATTGCTTACTATTATAAACTTTTGTTGTAGAGCAACAATTATATATGCAGAGAACATTACCGACAATGGAAAAAGAGAAAAAATATGCAGTAATTTTCCTTCCTTTCGAAAATATTCATTCTGAGGTTCCCACGAATTGGCTAACCAAGGATAAAACAAAATGTTGGTGGCCAAAATCCCTCAATGCCCAACTCTTGATGAAGCGTGGAGAAATTCCCAATGACACTTGGAACCTCCATGAAGCTCGCATTGAAGCCTACTGTTGTAAGTTTTGTTGCTTTTTTTATTATCAATAATTGAATTTTTTGAAATTTAAGTGGAAAATGTGTTCAGCAAATCATGGCTTGTGCAAAAACAATGTTGTTAGTTTCAAGGTATTGACATGACATTGATGACTGAGTGACATAACATTTTTATCGAACAAAACCTTACTCTCTTCCTCACATGTATTAAATATTATTCATTCACTTCCAGCAACATTAGAGAGTGCCCGCAGGAAAGCAGAGGACCCCGAATTTTCCAGTACATCAAACGAAAATGAAACAATGGGTAGGGGAAGAAGAAAAAAAGTTAATAGAAATATATCACCTTCTTCGGATAGCAGTTGTGGAACCAATGAAACTATGACTCCCCCTCCATCTCCTGTCTCTGCAGATTTAAAAAAAAATACTAGTTCAGAGTCTGATGGTCAGCATGTAGTAATGAAAAAGAATCCAACTGATATGAGTAAGTATAAAAATTCAGAACTCAATATTCATTCTGTCTATACTTCTTGTCTCAACAATATTATATTTTAGAAAAAGTTATGGAACCTGACGAAAATATAGAATTAGTTTATTTGGATGAGAATACAAAATCAGATAGCATTAACAATATCCCTGCAACACCTCCTGGTAAGTCAATAGTACTTAGCATTTGTGAAAAAAAATCTCCAAAATCTTTTAATTTCTACAGTTGTTTTCAATTCCATAATGTAAAATGCAAGTAAAATATTCTTTGTCCCTCTGTTTTTATACTGGACATAAACATATTCATGTTCTGATGCTGTTAGATTTTGTTATCATATGTTACTTCAGTATGAAAGTCAGAAATTCAAATTTTGAAGCATTGCTTTCTTACTGATTAAAAGAAATTTCAATTTCACATGTAAAATTATAGATGAATCTGTATATACTCTAATGTAAATTCCCTTTTTTAGGAAGTATAACTGTGAATGAACTCTCCTCACAAATAGGTAAGTTACCAGTTCTGTAATACCATTCAAACTTTTTGCTAAATATACTATATTTCAGCCCGCTTGAAAAACATTTGCTTGACAAATCAAAAATATTTAGAAGATATGAATAAAATTCTTAAGTCTATTGTCCAAAAAGAAGGGGAACATGCTGTTGATGTCCACCTGAACAAGATACAGGAAAATATTCCTTTGAAGACATTAGAAGATTTGAAAGCATTTGATGTTCGTTTTACTGAGGTCGATGGAATTAATAAAACATTTGTAAGGTTTTATATTGTTGTTACCGAATGTCATAGTATACATGTTAAATTTGTAGGGTTCCTTCATTAAATCAATAGGAGGAAGAGACCTCAGAGATCACATCAACCGTTGTTTGTTACAAATCTTTGGTAACGAACTGGCAACAAAATGCTCTTGGCATGGTCAACGGGGAAATTTTAAACTGAGTAACCTGAACGTGATGAAAATATTAACAGGTGAGTTAATTATAGGTGTTTCCTAAGTCTTTTACTTAAATTAAAATGTGGTGTGATTTCTGTAAAATTCTTCAAAGCAAAATGTTCAGGTCTTGAGATATTGCAGAGAGATTTAGGATACGCATTTTGCAGAGTATATTGAAAACTATGGAAAAAGTTAATTTGTTGAATATTATATTTTATGTAATCTGATACCATCATATTGTTCCAACTCATAGTCAATAGCATTGTTACTTTTAACAGGCTTTACTGAATATTGAATTCACAAAATTCTAAAGAAAAGTGGAATTTTTTCGTAAAATTCTTGTATTTGAAGGTATTTTCAATAGGGCTCATCTGTTAAACTAAACGTACTTGAGCATCAAATGTCAGTCAAGGTATGCATGGTCAGAATAGTTACATTCAGTCACAGCAATGTTTAGAAATGAGTTTTGAACTTGATTGTTGGATTATTACTATTTAACTTGTCACTGTAACATCTTCATTTGTCAGTGAAATGAATTAATATAGTATTTATTCTATTGGCACAGTCTTTTTCAAAAGTGAAATGTCTGTAGTGTTAGAAGTGAATTCGATTGACAATATATCTTGTGATATATTTAGATTTTTTACAGGATTTCCTTGTTAGATTTTCTAGTTTTTTAAATTATTGTGTAATACATTCTACCCAATTAATAGAGAGTCCTATTGAAATTCAGGGAGAGTAAAATTCAGGATTGAATAACCTTTCAGATTCTTTTTAAATTTTAACATTTTCTCACTGATTTAAATTTCTAGAATTCAATGACAAATATTTAAATGATTGATATTATCAAAATAATGAGGCTATTATTCAACTATAATACCAAGTTCACACTTTTGTAATATCTGAGATTATCCAAAAAATTATTTTTAATGATATGTTGAAAACCCTTTATTTCAGAAACTAGTTTTGGACTTCATTATAGGAATTTTTCTTTATGAAATGTCACATGGAATAAATTTTATTTTCTCAAAATAATATGTGGTTCAACTTTTCCTGTATAATTATATTCTGATTCAATAGCATTTTCATTTGGTTTCAGAGGTGATGCTTTGCCTTCATAAAGATGCCAGGCTCAATGAGGTAGAAAAACACGCCACTGAATGGTTCCGGCTTTCACAGCAAAGACTCAAAAGAGAAAAAAAATAACTGTTTGTTTTGAAATACATATATAAATAAGTAAATGATTTGCTTCTTTTATTCGAAAACAATGTTCAACTATCAAATGGAATAGCATTCAACTTGAAAGAAGTAAGGGCTGGTTGTACAAATCAAGTTCACCAACAGTTCAACTGAACCGAGCTCAGTTGCTAAGGAACTAGAAATTTCATTGGCTAATCCCTAGCAACTGCATGAGTCAAGTTTACTTGAACTATTGGTGAACTTGATTTGTACAACCCACCATAAATTCTTTCAGCAAATGTTTTTTTATTAATAGTACTTTTTGATCATATTTCATAATTTGATGATGTCGATGTTTCCATTTGCATTTGAATAAATTATCTCCTGAAGTAATTTTGTAACATAACATCTTAGATATACCTAATATTTTGTTTATGTAAATACTTCATATAATTTTTTTAACCAGAATGTCAGATGATCATAATGAAATATTGGTATTGGTTGGCAATTGAAATTTCTGAAACTAATGTAAAGTTTCAACCACACCAATATTTCATTCTAATCCACATTCTGGCTAGGAAAATAAATTATATAAAGTATTCACATAAAACATTACCTAATAAGATGAGGTCATTTTCATGTGAAACGGGAATATCCATATTACATAAGCGAAATTACGTAATTGTTACGTAATTTTATTACATAACAAGATGTTTTATTTTTTACGTAAATTGGAAATATCCATATTACATAAATATTATATAAATAAATGAAGTCTCCTTTATGTAAAACAGAAATATTCTTATTACATGGAAAAATTACCTAATTGTTTAGGAAATATGTTACATAATTTTTATGTAAAAATAACAGGCACATGTTCCGGACATTATCAACAGTTTTAACATGTTAATGTGAGTTACATTTTACGTAAAATGTTACTTCCAAAGGAACAGAATTATGTAACTACTATATAAATGTTACATAATGGTGTTTATTGGGTAGCGAAGTGGTCGAGATGTTAGAGCGTTTGCTCTCACCCGCAGGCGGCTCGGGTTTGATCCCCACCGCCATCAAGGAGCTAAAGTGGTTCGGAATCCACTTTTTAAGCTGTAGGTCCCGGGTCTCCCTTGCTCGGACAAGCTCTGCTTCTGAGGGGTTTTCTACGAAAACCTGGGAAATTCGTAAAAACAAATTTAAAAAAAAATTACAAAAAAATATAAAAACGCAGTTCGATAAGCGCCCCCAAGCGGTAAGTTGCTCATAATTGGTGGTTTGACGTTTGACTGATGACATATGATTATTGATGATATGATGATATGACATTCGAGGATTCGTGATAATTTCATTAATTTCTTGGAAGATGCATAATTATTTACTATTTATTCGATTTTGTCAGTTCCGTTTCATTCGTGGTAGTGGTCGGACGTGTTTGAGTGAGTCCAATCACAAAGATGGTACGAGGATACCACATGGAGACGGGACTCGATTATTCTTGAATTTTACATTTATATGAGTTAATTTCTATAAATATTGTTATGTGTGTGAAGTTATATTACTAGCTGTGAAAATTTCCGGTTTTCTGGTTATCTACGCAAGTAACCAGGCTTGATGGCAACGGATTTGCCGTAATCAGGGACCGGCTGTATGTTTCAATTAACATTTTTTATTATTTTACTATTACCTCCTTTTATAATTATATGTTTACAATACTTACCTGATCTGGAGAAATTGATTCCGCCTAGGAATCAGAAATCCAAAAAACTAACTTAAGAAGAAGAAGATTCGATTTTGTTACCTCACTATCCTTATTCCTTATGGAAAATAACTTTTAGTAAAAAAAAATTATGAAGTACGGTTTGAGGAGTCTGGCTCGTTTCTTGGCTATATACTTTTGAAAGTACGGATTTTGTTGATATTCAGAGTAGATTAGTGCGTTTCCTATTCCAATAATGCAATACCATTATATACATGGGGAATTAAAGGTCTTTCATTTGAATGCCCTGTTTACAAATACCCCATATCCAATGGGGTATCAATAAAATCTGTGCATTCAAAAGTATATAGCAGACAAACGAGTCTGGAGACCTATTCTGATATTGATGACAATATCTAAGACTCCTCAAACCGTTCATCAAATAAATAATTCATGAGAATTAATCGTTTTTTTTTTAGGTAAAGGTTATTATTTAAAAAAAACTTGGTCTGTCTTAACATGCTCTTTCCTATACAAACTAAAAAACGAGCGGTTGACGTACCCCTATTTTCGAACCACCCTGTGTAAAAAAAATGTCAGTTAACTTCGGTTGAAATTGAGGGAGTTCATCCAAGTTGAAATTAATCTTAAATTCTGATCAGAGAATCACTGGTTGGTTTTAAATTAGAATTGGATTTTTCTTTGTTTACCCTGTTGTAGAGCACAAAACGAAAAAGTATAATAGATACAAGATCAAGGTGACCATCATTGATTGAGGCATGGTATTTTGAGAATAAATGGGCGTTTTGTCCATTCTGGGTATTGTTAAAAATTCTGAGCAGAAATAAAAGCTTCACTTTTCATCTTTGACACCCTGTACGTCGAAAACTATTCAGCCGATTTTTCTGTGCCCGTGGACACTTTTGTTGAGTGAGTCAAAATTTACAACATACCAAAAATTCAGGATATTTAACTGAAAGCCATTTTCCATAAGGTCGAGAATACACTACTACTTATGTATACAGTGTGGTCATTTAAGTGTGCAACATATGGGAATCTTTTTAATGAATTGCACAACCAAAATACAAATAGTGCCAAAAGTTGGTGCATGCTCGGTAATCATTTTAGGTGCACTTAGAATGGCTGCAAGTCAAATAGCATACAGGGTAGGTCAAAAAATGTAAAAAGTGCTCAAGAGTAAAGTACCCTTATTTCAGAAAATTCAGCAAAATGTTATTGAGAAAAGTTGTTTACAATTGAAAGTTATGCCCAAATACCAAAACATGGCCTCCTAAGACATTTTTTGGTTTTTCAATTTTTTTCGTTAATAATTTCCCAGTTTGTAATTTGTTTTATAATCACCCTAAACACTTTCATAAGTTAATCATAACAAAATCAGTTGAACATAACTTTGTTCAAATTCGAGCATATTTGTTCAATTAACTTGGATTTTAATTTTTTCAGGGAAGCACAAACTTCATGTTTGTTGCAACGATATTCAACACAACTTCATAATTTCGCAAACCATATTTTTAACAAGGTAAAACATTAGTAATGATAATATGTATATTCAAAAACTCTCATTTGAACTGAACATTTTGTATTTGAAATGTTTATGAAAAAGCTATACAAATTAATCGCCAAACATGAAATCCTTTTAAAATAATCGGGAAACCCAAGGAACAAAAAAAATGAGGGTTGAAAGGAAACATTATTATTGATAAATATTAACAAAATAATCAAAAAGGAATAATACAATGATTTCAATTGTATTTGAAAGCGGTGCCGATGGGTTTGACAATTTGTATTGGCTTATTTTTATCATAACTTAACCATTATCAAATGTGTGAAGAAAGATTTATCGACGGGTCTCTGTGTGTCCACCTTCTCGTTCAATGCATCTTATTGTCCGATCATGAAATTCACGAATAGTAGATCGCAACACACTTCCTGGAATATTTCTGCAATGATGTCGTATCGAATTTTCAAGCTCCTCAGCATTATTAAATGGTCGATCCTTGTAAACCTTTTGCTTTAAATATCCCCATAAAAAAAATCTAATGGGGTGAGATCTGGCGAACGAGGAGGCCATCGTGGATCAGTATTTCGTCCTAACCATTTATCACCAAATTTCCCATTTAACCATTCTGAAACAATTCTAGTAGAATGAGCAGGACATCCATCATGTACAAACCATAATTTATATCGTTCTTGTAAGCTCATATTCTCCAAAAAGTCCGTTAGTTCGTTTTCCAAAAACTGTAAATAGGTATCACCAGTTAGGTTGTGGCGAAAAAAAAACGGCCCCAATAATTTGTTGTTAACAATACCGCACCATACATTTGTTTTTTGATAATATTGGTTTTTATTGTCAATGACAAAATTCGGATTTTCGTCCGACCACCACCTACAATTTTGGGAAGAGACAACGCCATTTGTTGTGAACGTAGATTCGTCTCCAAAAAGAATGTGTTTATGAAAATCATGTTGATCTTCTATTTGTCCTTGAATCCACATGCAGAAATCATACCGTATGTCATAGTCTCGTTCTTGAAACGTGCAAATAAACATAGGCTTATAGGCATGATATTTATTTTTTTTAAGAATCTTCTTAACAGAACTTTGTTTTACACCCGTATAACTGGAAATTTCTTGGGTGGATCTTCTAGGGTTTTCAACAACTACCTGAAGTACTGCTAATTGATTTCCCTCATTACATACAGGTTTCGTACGTTCATTTTTATATTTATAATCCAAACTGCCAGTCTGTTTGAAATTATTTAAAATTCTGCTTACAGTGGAATAGTGCACTTGTTTGTCTGGATGACGTTCATTGAATATCTCTGCTGCTTCACGCACTGGTTTATAGTTATCTCCACATATTAAAACTAATTCTGCCTTCTCGGCTAACGTTAACTGTCTTGGAGGAGGCATTTGAAATCAAATAAACTCAATAATCGAACAATAATTCTTCGCGAATGAGAAGGTAATGTCACCAAACTGTCATAATGTTTACTGTCAACACTCATTTGTTTTGTTCTTTGGGTATCCGTGATTATTTTAAAAGGATTTAATGGTTGTCGATTAATTTGTACAGCTTTTTCATAAACATTTCAAACACAAAATGTTCACATTAAATGAAAGTTTTTGAATATGCATATTATCATTAATGATGTTTTACCTTGTTAAAAATATGGTTTGCGAAATTTTAAACTTAAGCTGAATATCGTTGCAACAAACATGAAGTTTGTGAATCCCTAAAAAATTAAAAATCCAAGTTAATTTCACGAATATTCTTGAATTTGAACAAAGCTATGCTCAACCAATTTGGTTGTGGTTACTTTATGGAAGTGCTAAGGGTGATTATAAAAAAAAATTACAAATTTGGAAATTATTAACGAAAAAAATTAAAAAATTAAAAAATCACTTGGGAGGCCATGTTTTGGTATTTGAACATAACTTTCAATTGTAAACAACTTTTCTCAATAACATTTTGCTGAATTTTCTGAAATAAGGGTACTTTACTCTTGAGCACTTTTTATATTTTTTGACCTACCCTGTATGGTATTTGACTTGCAGCCATTCTAAGTGCACCTAAAATGATTACCGAGCATGCACCAACTTTTGGCACTATTTGTATTTTGGTTGTGCAATTCATTAAAAAGATTCCCATATGTTGCACACTTAAATGACCACACTGTATATATATGCAAGAACTATAGTTCTTGCAGCTAATGGAACATGAGTGGAATAAAAATATGAGAGGTGAGTTAACAGTGTTGTCTAATTCATATTCTCTATAAGCTGGTGTGTGGAAAGTGTACGAGTTATGAACACGGAGAAAAATAATCATTATTCACAAGCGAATATTTAATTACGACAAGTAAAAACTTATATACTATATGGAACAGCTCTACAACTAACCTGCCACAAGTAAAACGAGGTTGCTAAAATGAATCACTTGCTATTATTAAGTTAGTTTTAGCAACTGTAGTCACTAGCCACTAGTTAAGTGGTAAACCAACCATAATTAAGTTATTTTTTTGCCATGAATAAATATTTACTTATAATTAATCACTAGTTATTTATCATTGAGATACTTAATATCTTGTTATAATTAGTTCAGAACCTAACATAAATGAGCAACTGTCTCCCAGTAAATTAGTTACTAGCTTGAACCGAATTTATAATTAGCTTATGGTGAGTTAGTAACCTCTTTCCTATAAGTTAGCTGATAAATTCTAGTGATCAAGTAATTATCGTAGGTAATACAACAAGTGTATTGGTGATTATCGAAATAAAAATTCCTTCGACTTTGAGAAACAATTTATGTTGCTTGGCAACCACACGAGCGCGATGCTCGAGTGTGGTTTTCTAAAGCAACATAATTTGTTTCGAAAAAAAGATGGAATTTATGATAATCATCGGTACACGAGTTGTATTTGTTAAGACTATTCCATGAATGAAATCAAAACCATTTTTATTTATTATTAATGTTAATATTGAAAGTACAGTTAGTGCTGTTGAATATTTTGACGCAATTCATATCGAGTTCGCCCTAACTGCGCAGAGCAGCTGTCTTGGTATTTTAAACTTCCCGCTATTTCAGTGACCATTCACAGGGCGCGTCTTTCGTTGGTTGTCTTTGGGTTTGTTCGCGTTCATAAAACAAACAATCTGAAACCATCGGATGCATGCGGAGTTTCACAGAACTGTACACATTCTTTGAGTTCTGTGGGACTACGCATGCTTGTGACGGTTTCGGGTTTCGGACAGTAAATTAATTATATTTGGTGGCGTTTGACTAGAAGTTTTCAACCTACCCAGTTTTATGTTCAGTTAGTTTACCGTCAATCCACCAGAGAGATGATAATCAATTATATGAAACTTTTGATAATAAATACTTTATTTTAATAGACCAACTTGCAATTTGTCAGATATTTCCTAAATACCAAATTCACATGAGGAGTTCAGAACTAAAAAAAGGACAGGCAGAGGGCTCCAATTAAAATCAACAATGAAATAAAACCTTTATTGAAAGATACTATATGGGATTAAAACATTTTGAAAACGAAACACCAATAATTTCTCATACATAAATCAGTCTACTATAAAAATATACTCGAATATATTTGAAATTGAAACAAAAATTCACTAAAACTCACTGGTTTTTGTACTCCATTACCACACACGACGCACAAAGTGCCACAGTTTCAATCACAAAACAAAAACTCATTATTCAACTGATTATGCACCATAAACATGTGTACTGGCCTATGTTAGAATTGCAAATGGCATTGTGACTATTGTGAGGGGTTGTGTTGTGAAGGTTGAGGGTTCTTTTAGCCTTATACTGTGGTTGAGGTTGAGATTTTGTCTCGAGAGGTTCCGAATTCGAACGGAAGCTAACGAAAGCATGGAAATTATTACCTTAATCTTTGTTATTTATTAGATCATTAGTGGCCAATATATATCCTGAAGTAATTGTTCCCGTCGATTTTATGGAGGCAAAATGAGCTGCTGTTGCAGATATTATATTTCAGATATATCTGTTCAATAGTAACAGTTATTTTTTCTGTCCCAATCAGTTATCTGTGTCTCAGTATTATCGATTTATTGAACCGAGTTATAATCGCTAGCAGTTATTATTGCTGGGACAAAACTCTGACTTCAGAAACATGGTTTTTGCTAGCCGAAGTGGCGGAAACATTTTCCACAATAAAAATTTCACCTATCCGAATTGAAGAAAAGTCAGCAACAAAATTTACTTGGCCGATTTTTCTCGGTGAAATAGTTATACACTTATTTTTGTGATTCATAATATGGTAATATCATAGGAATGTTTCATTGTCATCAATCAATGATTCTCGTTAAACGGTGGGGCTAGAAGTAGAGAAACAAAATATTAATGGGTTTCGTTTGTTCATAAACCTACACTTTTGATATAGCAGTTGTTAAACTCTAGTGATAATGATCGTGATTAGACATCTTAATCGTGATGATCATCTCCAGTTGCAATGACATGGCTTTAAAAATAATGACACCGAACTTCACTTAGTTCTGGTAAGTTCGTTTAATCTTATATTTATGCTGTGTATATCTTAAATAAAACTGGCATTACCACAGTGCAACATAAAAGTCCGAATGATTTATGGGTCAGTGACGATACTCAACTGCCAGATTTTCGTATTTTTGGGTTTCATAGAAAATACCAAAGGCTACAAAAGTACCAAATCCGATGAATGCTACGTTTTCCTTATTTTCTTCGATATGTTTGCTCTACTGTTAATCTTTCCATTCCTTCTTTTCTTTGCAACGGAGCTTGAAGATTATTCTTCTTTTCGCGAGAAAAAGTTGCTCAACTTTCGGAAATTGAATTAGTACCGCTTTTTCCACATATTTTGATTTCTTCATTGAGAAAACGACTTTTCACAAAAAACAATTGTAAGGTGTCGGAATTCAGGGTTTCTAACGCTGTGATGATGGTATCATAGAGGATTTTGGAAGAGTTAAGGTAAAGGTAAGCTTATCGCCGTGCGGGCTTCTACGCAAATCAAAAAAATAGTATTGTTACTTATATACGTAGTTTTGTCTCCTGAACACGAATCTGAATATTTTGCGGCGCTTTCTACTACTTTCCGAGATACGACTCTCCAAACATTGAAAATTGACAGTTTTCAAACACGTATTTTTCAGTCAAAAATCACTCAAAGTTTTTTCTTCTTTTGATAGGCCCATTTCTTTACACACTAATCAACCCACATGTCACAACTACAAGCACTAAAAACATTATTTTTTCACAAAAAATCCAAAAATAGTTAGCACGCGCAGTTACCAACCCACCACATGTAAAATGATAAAAATATCCAAAACGGAGAAAACTCTGCCAAGTAAACTGCGTTTACTTGAAAAAAAGTCAATTACCTATGGCATACATTTTTACCTACTATGGGAATATGAGATACTAACAGGAGGCAAAACAATGTTTCTGGAAAGTGTGTACCTATTGCAACTCATCAGAATACTTATTGTGTAGGTAATTGATTACCTACCTACCATTATTAAAACGTTTTCCTGAAAAATCATCACCTGGCCTAAGTGATCTCGTTAATAACTGCAATCTGCAATCGATTGCGGTAATTAATTGACCTATGGTTAAGTAGCTTCATCGATTCGGGCGATTCCGCGATGTTTTCGGGTGCCGAAGAAGGGTCGATCGCCCCACCGGCGAAACGGCGTCATTTCAGTGAGTTCCGTCTTCCGTCATGTTGTATCTACCTTGTGTGAGAGATTTGCCGGTACCATATACTTTTGATGAAAGAATTTACCTTTATGTAAGTTAATTTAATGGAATACAAGTTTTTTCTTGAATCATGGGGCTTGGCATATACATAATTCCAATTTTTGAAGGTAAGTGCTAAATATTCATTATTTTGAGTGCAATTTGATTGCAAATACCGCAGTTAGCAAAAGCATTTAGGTTGTTTGCCACTCTGCACTATTTGCCGAACTCTCGTGTGGTATTGGATGGATTATATATTTTGCTTTTACAAACACTTCTATATAATATATTTCACTTGTGATGAATTAAACAGTTTGCTTTGCCGATTGGTTTTTAGAAATGTCCAAAAATAATTTTAGGAGTATAGTATATATTGTGGCAAAATGTGATTTTTTTTTATTAGTTTTTAAAATGAGATAAAAGTTGCTTATTGTAACAGATTGTGTATAGAAATAAAATAAAATTTGATATTGATTATTTCTCTTGAAACAGATTGCCCAGGCAGATACTTTCACTTTCTCTTCGTGACCTTTCTTACCTTTTTATTTCTTTTACACTACCTCAGCTCAGTCGGACAGTCTCGGTGCCCAAGAACATGCAGATCTCTCTTGCTGAGGTAGGATTCTTGGAAAGGGTTTTTGAATAGGTATTTTTGTATAATTTTGCAATATATATTGTACCAAGAGAAATAAATAAAGATGAATCAAACTCATATTGTTGTTTCAGATTGTTGGGGTTACTGATCAACATAATAATGATAATTCACTTATGTTCTACTCGTATATAGGTGAACAGTTCGCTTGGCTTTACTAATCAACATAACAATGATAACTCACCTATGTTCTACTCGTAGGTGAACAGTTCACTTAGGGTTACTGATCAATATAATAATGATAACTCACCTATGTTCTACTCGTAGATGAATAGTAAACTTGGGCTAACTGATCAACATAATAATGATAACTATAAACATTGTTCATTATTGTTGAATAGTTGATTTAATAATATTCCTTTTATATGGTTTTCTTTGAATATAAAATAGTAGTTGTCATGATAGTATATATTGTCAAAAATATTATATTTTGGAAAACTTCTAAATGAAAATAATATATTTTCAATCTCTTTAACAAATAATTCATTTCATTACCGGTTCATCATCAGTGCAGTTCAATAATGTAAATCATATAACAATTATTATGCCTGCTTCGTATGCAGTCTATAATTGTAAAGTAAGGCCCAAAAAGGGACTGGGTGGGATATTTCATAGGTTCAAAACTGCAAGACCATTTACATACGTGTCTTTCACTTACGTTTCTATTACAAGGTTACATTTTCTCGAGTTCTGTATTAATTTTGTCAATACTGAAGAAACGACATTTGAGTTTTTCAAATTATCCCGTCGTAAATTTCACTGAATCTTTCATTATGTGAACTAGAACATGTTTTAATTCTGTGCGTGATCACCCCACGTTCTTACGCACGCCGATAGGCACAAGTGTGAACTGCGATGGGTATTCATTTCTCATGCAGGGCCGAAAATCAGGGTGGACACCCCATGTATCTGAATCGGCCTTTACGAGCAGCCCTTTGAAGTCTTCGAGAGACTTGTGCGTGCTAGAGAAGGTGTAGGCCTTTTACCTTTTGCCGTTTGATGCCATGCGCACGAGATCGGTGGGCGCGCCGATTCAAACCCGCGTACCTTGCATAGCAAGCGAGAACACTACCTGCGCGCCACCAAGACCCTTTGAGATTTTTCAGCAGAAGTCTATTTCAAAACACTTTTGGGCAACTCTATTATCAGAATAATTCTATCTAATTCTGCAATAAACTATGTGGAAACAAATATTCTGAGATTTAATTTATGTTATGAATAAATGGACGCATATGTGTCAACCACGTGTGAATAAGAGACGAATAATGGCAGTCACTATTAAAAAAAGTTGCCTCAAATACTGCTTGACGTTATTGCAATATCTCTCTATTATTTTATCACATGTTTGTCTCGTTCCTTACAGGGTGCAATAATAGGTCAGAATTTTCATTTCGTAATAATGGTTCTCAGTCGGGTTTGCAACTATTTTTGGAGACTACCAAACGGCATTTGGGATCTTAATCAAATTCTTGCAGTCGGGATTAGAGACATTTTCCCATAATTACTCCATCCTTGTTCTTACTCTGTCCTCAATTGTCTCTTTCTTATGCCCAGTCCATGACCATTGACCATACAGTAATAAGGCGTTTCCCATTTAGGAGTGTTAAGCACCGGTGCTTCTCATTCTAGACTTACTATTAGTAGATTTTGATAGATGACAATTTTCAGCCAATGATTAAACTAGAATAAGAAGCCCTGGTGCATCACCCTTAAATGGAAAGCAGCAGCTATAAAATGTCTATGCATCGAAAATGAATAGCATCATGTTACATTTTGATTCTGTATCTTCCATTATTTCTGGGCCCGTACTCTTTTGAAATACTAATGTCCAGAAATATATACCTAGTGAATAGAATAAATAAAAGCAACTTTTCCTTTGGATATTTTACTTTCTGACAATACTAGTAAATATTTATTGTCAACTATTTTTTTTATACATAACAACATTCAATTATTATTTTCAATATATTTATTATGTCTTGATTCTTATCTTATATTATTCCTTATTTCATCTTATTTGCTGTATAAGCCCAAGAAATCATTGATTTGATGATTTTGCATAATTCTGTCAAGAATAAGGATAATCGATATTATTTTCAATGAAAACTTGCTAGTTGAAACCTTCTGCAGGAAAAAATAATTTCGATGTTTGGAATCAATGGTTTACCAAGTTTTACCCACTTTGACGTCCACACTTAGTTAGAATATTACACCCTGTCGTTTATTTCACTGAATCTTTCATTATGTGAACTAGAATTAACATGTTCACCCCGCGTTTTTCACGCACGCCGACAGGCAAAGGTGTGATGAATCTCAGAGTAATAAAATTTATTTTACTCTGGACGACCGATTTAAGCACCTCTACCTAATAAGACTAAGAGTTCATCAATAGGAAAACAATAACGCGAACGTTTATGGAACTGTAACTAGTACTAAGAACTTTTGCATTGTTTTCCTCTCAGTTCTTAAGTCTTGGGTTTAGTTCTTAGGTAAGTGTGCATAAATCTGCCATGAGATGGGAATATATTATACATTTATTATGCAGGGTCAAAAATTCAGGGTGCGGGCACGCATGTATCTGAATCGGCCTTTAGATCAACAAGTTATTACTGAACAACTTATGAAAGCCCAGTTCGAAGGTTCTATTGTTAATTTTCCCGGTATGCTCTATTGCTAACAATCCAAGGCTCTGGTCACAAGAAATTTGTTGTGAGGATTTTATATGGTAAGTATATATACCTATAGGTCAAACTAAAAGGGACCTGAATACCCGATTCTAAGTACATATCCAAAATATTAGCTAGAATAATGAGTATTGAGTATTGAGTATTGAGTATTGAGTATTGCAAATCTGCTATAAAGTTATTTACAAGGGAATTGTGTTCCATTAATTCAAAAAAACTGACCTCATAATTTAAATAATGCAGCGGTAGTTGCAGGAGGGGTAATAAAATCAACAAATACAAGTGGTGGATACAGTGCATGTAAGTTAGAATAGTTATTGTTGTATCTAGTGCGCGAAATGCTACTTTGGTGATCGAGAACTGATTTTTTTTAACGAGGTGCAGCCGATCACCAAAGTATTTCGCGAACGAGATGCAAACAAAATTTTTTCTACAAACGTCAAAAAAAAAAGTATAAAATTTTGCCACAATTTGAAAATGTTAAAAAGCCTCATTTAATTATCGTTGAACATTAAGAAATGAATGATTTCTTGGATTTTCGCATATAAAGTTGGAAATAAATGAATTCTTGAATTTTTGCTTGATTGAGGAATATATAGGTTAGAATATGAAAATCCCATATTAGTTTACATGCAGTGTGCGAAATAGGTATTTCGCACATTACTTCGCGTACGGTGTCATGGTAAAGAAGGAAAATGAAAAAAAGTGTCACTTGGCATATATTGTTCTGTTGTCAATGCGCGAGCGCGAACCTTGTCACGTCAATGAATAATGATAACAATTTTGTTGAACGTAACAATTTTGTCATAGGAATTCGAGTTGAATAATTGTTGGTGTTCTACTATTGTGTAAAGTTGAAATTTTTGGAAAAAGTCAGTGAGCCTAGTGACTCTTTTTGTACGAAACTTTCGTGAATTGACATTTTATTTAATTTTTACCTGGACATACAGTTTGGCAAGTAGTGTGTAGTGTGTAGTGCTTGGCTTTTCCCATTATGGGGACGAGGTTCCCACCCTTCGGCGGGGGGGACCCACCTGACTTTAGTATGCAAAACCCTAATGTTGAACTTTCAGATGTCAGTATGCAAAGCCTTAATATCATTGATCAGCTTATTCCTTCTTCTAAAACTCTCCTGAATACCCTACATCATCAGCTTTCTCCTGTTCACTACAATGCCATGGTAAGTGAAGTTACAGCATTGTCTGCCCTCTTCAGTAATGATACTGCCATACTTAAAGAAGTAGAGGAATTACAAAAAAAAATTAGCTTAGCGAAACGTAGGAAGATATCCTATTATGACACCGATTTTGGTCCCTTCTCGGTAATTGTAGAAGGAAATAATGTTGCTCAGCTCCACCCCATGGAATTGGGCAAAAAACTTCATAATCTGGGTGTGAGGAATATCACAGGGATTAAGAAGAAAGGGGCAAACCATATTGGTGTTACTTTTTCTACCTCAAGAGATGCTAACAATTTTTTGTGCAACCAAGACATACTTAGCCAAGGATTCAAAATATATATTCCCCAAAGATTTGTAACCGTTAAAGGTATTATAGATGTGGGATCATCTATTACCGCAGAGGACGTTATTGAATTCACTGAAAGTTCTGCTAGAATTGTTGATGCTAGGAGGCTCAACAGAAAAGTGAGAAAGGGAGACGAAGTTACTTTTGAGCCATCACGCTCAATGCTTGTTACCTTCGAAGGTCGAACAAGGCCAGACACAGTCAAACTATTTTCATTTACAACTACTGTCGACTCTTATGTTGCCCCGATTAACCAATGTAAGAATTGTCTTAGATTTGGTCACTCTGCCAATTTATGTAGAGGAAAAACACGTTGCTCTCGTTGTGGAGGCAATCATGATGATTGCATTTTTGCTAACCTGTTTAGGGGAAAGACACAGTGCAAGAAATGCGGAGAAAAACATGAAGAATGCAAGACAGAACTGAAATGTGTTTATTGCCATGAACCCCATGAAGCTACCAATTTTGCTTGCAAAGAGTTTGAAAGACAGCGTCTAATTAATGAGGCCATGTCCTTCCATGATCTTTCTTATTATGAAGCTTGCCAGATGTTTCCGTCCCTTATTCCTAAGGAACACTCGAAGCAATTTAATAGGACTCCACAAGCCTTTCCTCAGTTACCAGGTTCATCTCAAACAAACCCGTCTCAGGCCCCTTCTTCGTCACAGTCTCAAAGGAGCTATTCCAGGGTAGTCTCAAGAGCGAAGCGTCCTAAACCAAACACCATTGAAAGACTTTCGTCTGGGTATGATATGACAGCCCATAGGGAAGCCCTGTTCCCTCAACCTACTAGAATCCCATCCTATAACACTGCACAAGCATTACAGGCTCTCAACGCCACTCACTCTACATCCCCCTTCTCCCAAAGTCAGCCTGTTCCCCACGTAGCACCTTCGACATCTCATTCCCAAAATTTAACCTCCTCTCCTTCTGACAATTTAGATGAAATGATTAAATGCCAATTCACCCCGATATTAAAAGCATTTTTTGACAATGTTATCCATTCAAAAGTTAAGAATAATGGCAACGGGACAGAAAATATTTAAAAATCATTTTTTTCAGCTGTTAAGTTACATGTTTCTTTTCAACTACTTCTTTTTCTTGCTTTTTCTTGCCAGGTTTTATTTTAATAATAGGCGAAAAAATCGAAGTGTACGCCATCTAACAATTATGCCAGCAACTACCGTAGGTGTGAACAACAAAGAATGGCACATTGTTAACCGTGTAAACGACTAGCTGAAATTTCTTAGATTTCCAGTTTTTCTGATTAGATAAACACCTTAAAGTTCTTAGAATTGACCATATGTGAACTGTAGTGTTTAGCTGCTTCGTGTTTGTGAATATATAAACATGCAGAATATTTATAAAAACCTACCTACCAAATCGCGGAAATTTTGTTCTGTACCTCAATGTTCATCTTATTGCAATCAAATATCAGTCTTCATAAATGTCCACTTGGTCATAGAAAGCTTTGTTTCAAATGGAAGTCAGTGCTCAAGATTAGAAAATTTATTACGCAAAATATGCATGTTTGCAGTCTCCACTACCAAGACAAAGACTATTGTTTACATGGTAAATACATTGTTTCAAATGCAATGCAAAGCTCAATTATTATGATTTGTTACAGCTACACCTCTAACAATTAAGAGAAAACTCAAAAAAGGAGTAATTTCCAGTCAAAAGATTCCTTATTAAAATATCGAAAAACACAGTAAAAGGTTAACAGAAGTCAAAGAAAATGGTGAGTCAACAAATAGATTGTAAAAATAGGTGAAAGTCGATTTATGCACCCCTACTTTACAACTAAACCTAAGACTAAAAACTGGAACTAACAGTGAACCAGTGTGTATGTTCTTAGTACTAGTTAAAGTTCGATAAATGCTTGCGTAGTTTCCCTATTGATGAACTCTTAGTTCTAGTATTTGATATAATTCTTAAGTAAGGGTGCATAAATCGACCATAATTTATTTCTTACTTCAATAATTTATCTGTAACCTATTCAAAGTTAATTTTAAGTTTCATGTAGATACAAACCTTATTACTGATTTTGATTCAAGCTGATTGAAAGTTAGGTACTTTTTTGCCTCGTTCTTTGAAAAATTAATTTGCTCATTCAAGAGACCTTATTATATTCATAAAAATGTGATGGGAGTTTTACATGTAATTTTAGGTTGAAGAACCCAATGGAGAAAACATGCCAAGTGAGGGATAAAATGAGACTGCAGGAGAGCGAAAATGAAATTCAAATGAAAATAGATGTGTTTTTTCAAGATATAAAGATATGAAATTATAAAGCGTATGATTCTTCAGTTTCAATTTGCCTTGTTAAAACATTTATAAAATTTTGAACTTATTTTTATTCGTAAGCTGTTAATAACAATGCATTTTTTTGTTCATACATTTTACTGAAATTTTAAACATTTATTTATTTTTAATAAGACCAATCTATGGCCAATGTTTGTAGCTCATTACATTTGTCATTTTGCGACATCTTCTTGTGAACTAGCATTGCTATTCATTCAGATAAATAAATATACTGGAACAACCAAAATAGGTCTTTTACCAAAAGATTGGAATCTTAATAGTAAATTATTTTCTTCATGGATTTTCATGATTCACCCAAGAATGGTAGATATTTTTAAAATAGGAAATACGAGCAGGAATTATAAAATTTACTCTGAACGCCTCTATATAAATATTTTGTTTTATTAATGACCGTCACAGTTTGAAAATGTCTATGAGTTCAGGAAAAGAAACTGCAATAACATAAGTGGTATAAAAACATAAGAAGTTTTATTTCTTATTCTTCATGATAATCTACCACATAGTAAGGGCAACATCCATCAATTTAGGTCAAGTTCTTTCTTCAGTATAAGAAATCACAAGATCCACTTGTACTGTTGGCATCTTCACCTGAAATTATTCTATTTATAAACACTAGTAGCACCTCGTAATTGTAAACTTCATGCAACTGAACAAGCCTGGGATTATCTCAAAAATACTTATAACTGCAATTCTCAATAATCTCAAAGCTACAAAATCCACCAAATTTACAAATTTCACCACAAGGCCTTTATTTGTTGAACAAAATTATATGTTGTTCACCCTTAACGGTAGCCATATTGGATTATTCAGCGACATCTAGTGGTTTCCTTTTTTCGCCTATACATTTTTTAGCCTTACACATTGGTGTCAACTTGGTATTAATTGCTTTTCTTCCTATTTTTATCACTTGGCTGAGACTTCCAGGATTACCCAGCCATGTCTTCATTTACATAGGGAACATGGTCGCGCATTTGAGAGTTGGTTCTCAGGTGCGCCCGACCTTTTTACTATATATATATATATCTGGGGACACGTTTGGTAACATACTTTCGTCAGTTTGCTTGGGAATTTTTTTCATTCTTTACTTCAATGAACCTTAAGGTGCTTCACTGGAATATACGAAGTTACTTTAGTAATCATGACACTTTGGTGTCCCTCATCAGAGACTATAATATAGACATTGTTGCTCTCAACGAGACTTGGTTGAAAGCGGTACACACTGTTTTTATTAGTGGATTTGATTGTATAAGGCAGGATAGGGACGATGGTAAGGGTGGAGTGGCCTTTTTCATTCGCTCCCAGTTATCATATAACGTTCTAGATTTATCTCATACTCAATTTCCTCGAAAAATGCAGGTTATAGGTATTGAATTGGACAAATTTTCTATTTTTAATATTTATATTCCCCCTGATACTGCCAAACATATTATTAACTGCCATACAGTCATCTCCTAAACCATTTCTTTTAGTTGAAGACCTTAATGGTCAACATCAAGCTTGGGGCTCAAGTATTAACAATCGGAATGGTAGCTAATTGATTCGTTTGGCTGGAGTATACTGAATGATGGAAGGTGTACTCGCTTTGTACCACCAGGTAACAATGCAAGTGTACCTGATATAGCTATTTGTTCTCCTTTATTATGTTTTCATCTATATTGGGACCTTATAGATGATGCGGGAATGAGTGATCACCATCCAGTCATCTGCTCGTTTCAAGAAGAATCCAGGGACATAGAACCTACTGGGATGCGAAGAGTACTCTATAATACTCGTATCGCTGACTGGAATAAGTATACTAATCTTTTGCAACTTAACCTTCCTTTACATGAGACTCCATACTCGGTGTTACAAACTCTAATAATTACATCTGCAGAAGCATCAATCCCCAAAAAGCATGTTTATACCAATAGAAAACCACAACACCCATGGTGGAACCAAGAGTGTTCGGAGGCGATCTCAAAACGGAAGACTGCATTTGCGACTTATAAAGCTCACCCTTCTATGGAAAATTTTGTCATGGTCAAACGGGTTAGAGCAATGACACGAATAACCCTCAGAAAAAATAAAAAGAAAGGTTTTCATGAGTTCTGCACCAAGCTATCCCCTTCCACCCCTATTGATAGGGTGTGGTCTTCTGTTCGAGCTTTTTCAAAGTCCAGGACTTACACTCGGCGGGGACCTCCTCTTAATACTCAAATAGCCGATGATTTCCTTCACTTACTAACTCAGCCAGTTTTTGACTCCCATTTCTTACCATCAAATCGCCCAGCTAACCCCAGTCCATCTTTTAGTGCCGAGGAGTACGTTGTGGCTCTTCGGACTAAAACGGACTCGGCACCAGGAAATGACTTAATTACCTATAGTATGATTAAAAATTTACCTGAGAGGAGTACTGAGAGCCTTCGTCACTTTTTCAATAAATTACTTAGAAAAGAGGCATCCGTACCAGTAGAATGGAAGTCGCAAGTTGTGGTTCCCATTCCTAAGGCAGGCAAAAACTTATGCAGCCTACAGGGCTGGAGACCAATTACTCTTACCTCATGTCCAGGGAAATTATTGGAGACAATCATCAAAAATCGAATGGAATGGCACTTGGAGAATCGCCAACTTCTCAATCCATTTCAAACCGGCTTCCGGAGGGGCAAGGGAATTCAGGATAACCTTAGTGCAATGTACTCTAAAGTGGCAACTGGTCTTGCTTTAGATCAGTATTCCGTTGTAGTGTTACTTGATATATCATCAGCATACGACAACGTTCTGCTTCCTAACTTACATAAGCGTTTACTGGAGTACAGTATACCTGACGATATTTCAGATCTCATTCTCTCTTTTCTATGTGACCGGCAGGTATACGTACTTGACCCTTCCACGAAAACTCGAGTGGGCCCTCAAACGGCTTACAAAGGACTTCCACAAGGCTCGCCGCTTAGTCCCTTACTCTTCAATATTTATTGTGACCCATTGAAACATCTTGTAGAAGATGGGATAACACTTTTGGGGTACGCTGATGATTTTGCTTTGATTGGTAATGGGCAACATGTAATTAACATCATTAACAAAATCAATAGATCCATTGATAATATAACCGAGTTTATGCAAGATAATGGTTTAAAATTATCCACTGACAAATGTCAGGCCATTCTATTCCAGAGGGGGCGAAGATCTATACCATTCCAACAGTCCATATGTGTTAATCATTGCCCAATATCATGGAGTGCTCAAATAAAATATTTGGGTGTCATATTTGATAGACACTTGTCATGGAAACCGCATGTGCAAATGATCTGTACGAAAGCCCAAAAAGGTATTAATCTCTTGCGAGCTCTCTGTCGGACCTGGTGGGGAGCTTCGCCATCTACACTTCTTTTGCTTTATCGTGCACTAGTCCGATCGCACCTCGATAATGGGGGTATACTTTTCGGTCGTTGCACTCAATCTGTAACTGCACAGCTGGACAAGATTCAGTATCAAGCTTTGAGGATTGCTTTGGGGTTGATGAGGTCCACCCCCACGAACGTCATTTTGTCGGAAGGAGGGGAACTTCCATTAAATATTCGACGAAACTGGCTGGCCGCCAAATGGGTGTCGAAACTTCTTTCCTATCGTAATCCCATCATTTATCTCCTAATGGAGCTCAACGACACCTACTTACAAGATCCCCAATACTGGCGGAGTAACAATCTGCCCCCCATTCTTGAGGCTTACCACTCCCTATCCCAGCATCTGAACGATATTCTCCTCCTTCCTGCTCTCCCTTGTTATGTAGTCAAGTTGGACATCGTGGTTTTCCAGCTCTCCTTCATCGAATTTGAGTTACCAAAACATAGTGACAACAAAGTTGATTTTCTTTGTCTGGCTAACCAAACATTCCCAAATTACACTCATTTCTATACTGACGGATCTAAAGATCTTTCCGGACACGTCGGATTCGGAATTTATTCACCACGTATTCTTGAAAGAAGCGGTAGTCTACCCTCAATCTTCTCAATTTGTACAGCTGAAGTATGGGCCATCAAGGAAGCAGTGAAACACATTCTTGATCATAACATTACAAAGGCTGTAATTTTTAGTGATTCCAAGAGTGCCTTGTTTAAAATAACACGAAGTGAAATTTCGGCTAAGATGGACTATTTATCGCTTCAAACTAGAAAATATATTTTTCGAGCAAGCCAAAAAGGTGCGCATATTGCCTTAGTGTGGATACCCAGCCATTCTTCTATACCAGGCAATGACAAAGCCGACTATTTAGCAAACATGGGACGGACCGAAGCTGCTACAAACTCCCCTCAAGCGGATTTCAGAGAATTTCTTCCGATGCTTAAAGCAAATTTATGGGTCAGCTGGTCGACGACATATTCTCGTTTAGGTCAATACAAAGGTACTGCCTATTTCTCCTCAGTACCACACCCTCTAAAGACACCATGGTTCTCTACTTTTAACTCATGTTCACGAGGACTTATTACTACTATAACTAGAATGAGAAGTAACCACTGCCTTACCATGGCACATTTACACAAAATTCGTGTTAAAGACCATGATAGATGTGACTGTGGCGAGCGACAGGATCTATGGCATATTTTGTTCTCATGCCCAAATAACCAAGCTAACATATCCCGACTGCATAACTCCATTCATTTGACGAAGAATCAACTCGGGCCGTTATCGGTGAATGACTTATTATTTAACCACTTGACTATTCGCAACATAGAGGCATTATACTCCTTTTTATCCTCATCCCATCTAAAGCTGTAACCAATTTGTGCGTAGTGTTTGAATTGCATGCTAAAGACATTGGTGATCTGATAGAAATAACCAAAGTGACTATGCTCTGTTCGAGCTTTTATTGTAGTGCATGGACATTTGAAATTCAGACTGCCAACCTATTTCTATATGAATTACCCATTTTTCAGCCTTACATTCAACCCAAATGTGGATGGGTTCAACCCAGGCTCACTTTACCGTGACCACATTTGGCTCTAAAAGTAATGTGTGCTACCAACTGGCCAGATAGTCCTAGCAGCTGAGGCCATTCACATGAAAAGAAGAAGAAGAAAGAAGAACCTTGTCACTTTTTGACGTTTGTAGAAAATAGGTATTTCATTTTTCTCCTGATGCAAAGTTTTTAATCTACTTAACTCGCGTCTAGTTAAAAAGTAAAATAATTTGCTTTTTTAATGACAATTTTTCATTTGATTTTTCAAAAACTCTGTAGCGTAGTCACCAATTACCATTACGAATTTCATAATAATTACTCTATCAACTACCCTATTCTTGAGATTCAAAGCTAGTAAAATAGCTATTTATGATACAAGTTCGTAAAGTAGGACTTTTTGGAATGAGCGTGAAGTACAAAAAAACCCTTTACGAAAGTGTATCATACAAAGTTTTTTCTTCAACAGTTATTATATTGCCAAATTGTTATATTAATTTGAATGTCTTATGTTATGAATTATCGTCGTATTATCAAATGATGACTTTTGAGTTATACGCAAAATTCTATATTTTCCGAAAATGTATGATCAGTGTGTAAAAATTTACTTTACGCACAGGTGATTTTTTTACGCACTTGTGCGCAAAATTGTCATTTTACGCACTGCTGTAGAAAAATAATTTTTCACTCATAGTTTTATTACTGTTCATAGGCATAACCAAATTAGCAATTAGTTTTAGACTTTACCTCAGTAGTACAGATTTATAGTGACCTTTTTGTTACACGTTAATTGAAAATATCAGATGGAAAAAATTATCAAATGGTTCTTAAAAGAAAACATCCATTATAGGTGGCAAAGAGAGCAAAGACAACTTTGTCTGAAAGGTTCAGTGTGAAGGAAAAAAAAACGATCAAAAAATTTTTTTATAAAATCAAATCACTCAGTTTTAAAATATTTTCATTGCAATAACTCATACAATATAATTCATATAATAATGTTTTCACTTTCAGATAAATTGTATTATCTTTTCTGCATATTTCTCTAATTATTGAAAACCTGTCATCACCTTCTAGATTCACAAAATATTGGCAAACAACAAATTCATTTTCTTTACTCAGGAGGTCAGTAGCATATTCCAATATAATTTGTTCCAATAGAAAAAAGAAGTGATCCATAATTGAAGACACTTTAGTACCCAGCGATCCACCTAAAAAGTAACATTTCAAAGAAATGTCATGGTATATTTCAAGAAAGAGAAGCTTTGTAGTATTGAGCATTTAGCTCTTGAGAATGCTAACTTTGTTAGCGAAAAGCGAGTCGAGTGAAAGTGACGTAGTTTTGGTGTTTCGGGTAGCTTCTATTTCTGGAATTGTATTCACACCAAAGGTTCCAAATATTCCTTTTCGATCATGGTATATATTCAATAAAATTGTCTTTTCTTACCCACTGCAAATAGATTCTGTAAAAATGTTTGTTCATAATGTTCCAGTTCTGTATATGCAGCTAACTGTTTAAGAATGGCTTCAAGAATATCATCATCTTTAGTGTTCATTTGTAGAAGAGCATATGCTAACTTAATTTGCTTTTCTCTATAATCATACAGCTGTAACATTGTGGTGTTTTTGACCTTGTGATTATTTTTTTGTTTATGAGCAATTAAACTCTTCATCACATTTTCATTCGTTTCATAATATGAAAATTTCTTCACAATATGTATATCATATTTGGAATCCATTCTAACTTGATCTCTCTCTTTTATGAATTCTGTTTGTATGAATAATAAATCAAAATTATTTATATAAACATTTAAGATGTCAACCTACCAATGCGTTTCAAATTCTTTCTTTGTTTAACATTTTTCAATTCATCATATTTCATCACCATATCAAGAACATTATTTGAAATGCTGTTTTCTAATTCATCATTGCATTCATTGAGCAGCTTACTAACTTCTATGTTATCAAAGGACTCCCGAATTTTAAGAAGATACTTATCAACCCAATTGTTTGTGTAGGAATGCTGTTCTTTCACTTCACATATGCTATTAATGAATTTCTAAAGAACAAAATATCAGTCAATGTACTTGAAAACTACCTCTCTCAGTGGCCTACCAAAACATTTCTTCTTTTGATATTACTCGCAGAAGATTTTAGTTTCAGTGAATCATATATGATGGTAGAAAGGTTTTTGGCAATAATGATTACTGCTTCTTTCTGGAGTTTTGGATAAGTGAAACTTCTGGCAACACTTCCTTCTTTCAATAAAATTTGAAACACTTGTTTTTCAGTCATATTGCTTTGATTTCATTTTCATTTGTTTTATTTTGATTTTAATGATTTTATTTGTTTTATTGTTTTTAGGTGAAATAGTTGTCTTCTTCTTCTTTCTGTTTGTTCTTGGCCTGTTCTCATTGACACAATAGCCAGGTCTTCTCGTTATATCTTTTTATGAGGGGCCATAACGACGTATGTATGAGATTACCGTCATACCCTCTTGCAGGAGGAAGATAGAGAAAACAAAAGGGAACAGAAGGTTATGAGTGAGAGAGATGGAATTTATTTTTCTCAGAAGAAACAGAGTAATAAAAGACCATAGAGATGCCTTCTCCATCTTTGTCTTGAAGTAAACATAACTTTGTTTACAAGCGAGGGCCTTATACATGTTAAGTCTGTATTTATTCGGGTAGTTTCGTGTATGCCCGCTCGACATTTCATTCAGATCAAGTTGTCAATATTGTTTGTATATGGTCCTTCTACTCTAAATGTAAACAAACTGTCGATAACATTTCATCACCCTCCTCGCCCACAAATTCTATAGAAAAGGATAGTTCATGTTCACTTCAAAACAGATATTTGTGTAGGTATAGGCACTATAGGCAGGGCATCTGTCTTTTATTACTCTGAGCGTCCAGAGGCAGAAGTTAAGTTGTCATGTTACGTCAAATAAATACATGATATGATATATAATATCATACCATGTGAAACGAATACTACTTATATAATAAGTAGAAGACCGAAGTTTCTGTAATCAAATTTCGGTGGATCACGGAACATGAAGTATAAGATAGAACTTCTGTTCTGACTGATATTTTATGATTTTTATGCTAGTTTTTCACTTTTTAGTTTTGGGCGGTATATTTTAAATCTTTTATTGCTCGGAGTTTTAAATGAGTTATACTGACAGATGACAGGTGACACTTAATTTCATTACGATTACGTTTTTTTAGAAGATTAGTACCATTATTCATATTTTTTTTAAAGAAATCTATATCATTTTATTCATAACAATCATAACCATTGTGTCAGTTTCTGGAAAAATATTGGGAGGATTTTGTGAGGATTTTCAAAGTTTTGGGACTAAAATGTGCGGATTTTGATACGGCCTTGTGATCCTTTTGATTAATGCCCATATATTTAATGCCCAGCGGCAGCAGGACAATATATGACAGTTATCAGTCTTAAGTAAATGTAACGTCATTTCCTAAGCTATTGAGCTGTGCTGAGAATCTTACTTAAATCTCAGTTAAAATTGGTAAAAAGAATACTACTTATTACTCAAGACTGATAACTGAGCAAATGACCTGTGCTGAGAATCTCACTTTGATCTCAGTTAAAATTGATAAAAAGAATATCGCTATAGAGAAGTTCAAAATTCATTAATTCAAAAAACGAAATTACTTCTAACCCATACAGAACAATAATCACACATATTTTATGGTAGCAGAGCGTGGTTGCTTAATGATAAAGTTGTATTACTAATCGAACAAAATCTCTTGGTGCACAGAAAACAATACTTATTCAACTAAAAAACTAAATTTTATATTTACATAATGCTTATGTTTGAGTTATGAGAGATGAATTTTGTTGGAAAGGACACCGCACACTTTTATAGGGAAATTGGCCCCCTGTCGAATCGGCTGAATTTTTGATATGTTGTAGTCCAAGTCATTCCAAACAAAAAGTCCCATTGGCAAAACTTTTTCTATAGGCTAGTTTTGACGGTAGAGGGCGTTGAAAATTCTCATTTTCTCTCTGTTTTTAAACAACAAAAAACGTTACCCTGAATAATTTATTAAATTCTGAGTAATCAAGATATAAACATTTATCAATATAAGATAATATTAAAAGTTTTGTTCATTGGTGACATTACACATGGTCCATTATACAGTGTGTTCCATCTTGTATGGTCAAACTAATACCTCAAGTTGATGATAAAACTCTTGTTATTAACACGCTTATATTAGCTTCACTTGTATGTACGTATATGTGTCTATGTAATTAACTCCGGTGACAATGCAATATGACATTTTTGTAATAGAAAAAAAGAAAATGGCGGCTCCATGATGGCGGATGAGATTTGTGATTATGGTCCGATTCAATTCAAAGTTGGTATGATGAAAGGATTTTCGGGGTCAGAGATGATGATGATGTTTTTTTCAATATTCATAAATTCAAAATGGCGGGGCTCCAAGATGCTGGATGAGATTTGTGATTGTGGTCAGATTCGAATCAAAATTGGTATAAGAGGGTTTTCGGAATCGGAGATTTAGATTTTTCAGTCATAAAAAAATATTATGTAGTTTAAAAATACTAAAGAACACGCTTTACTTCCAAAATGGACTAAAAAGTAAAAAATAATTGACAATTCAATGTAAAAAAAGCATAGGGTGCTTAAAGCATAGGGTGCTTGACGAAGTTCTCTTGAGCTCTTAGACGCTCAGTATTGTTATATTAAAATAAAAAATATAAGAATGTAGATCGGAAGCACCCAGGCTTTCTTCACATTTGAGTAATTCAATTGTCAAATATATTTTACTGTTTAGTCCATGTTGGAAGTAAAGCGTATTCTTTAGTACTTTTAAACTACATAATTTTTCATATTATCCAGTAGCCCATTCTCGAACAATTTTCAAAACGAATCTGGACTCTAATATTTTCATAATGCGTTAAAGTTCAATTTCAAGTTCAATACAGGGCGATACGAAAAAAATTGGGTTGGATGGTGGAACGAATTGTCAATTATTTTTTACTTTTTAGTCCATTTTGGAAGTAAAGCGTGTTCTTTAGTATTTTCAAACTGCATAATCTTTTTTATGACTGAAAAATCTAATGATTTATGAAATATACCAATTTTTAATCGAATCTGACCGTAATCACGAAACTCGGTCACCATTTTGGGTTGCCATCTTCAATATAATCTCTGACCCCGAAAACCCTCACACACTAATTTTGAATCGAATCAGATCATAATGACAAAAATCGTGCGCCATCTTGGAGCCGCCATCTTTAATTTATAAATTTTTGACAAAAAATTTGAAACATATGACCTAAAAACCCCCCACATACCCATTTTGAATCGAATCTGACCACAATCACAAATCTCATCCAGCATCTTGGAGCCCCGCCATTTTGAATTTATGAATATTGAAAAAAACATCATAATCTCTGACCCCGAAAATCCTTTCATCATACCAACTTTGAATTGAATCAGACCATAATCACAAATCTCGTCCGCCATCATGGAGCCGCCATTTTCTTTTTTTCTATTACAAAAATGTCATATTGCATTGTCACCGGAATTAAGTACATAGACACATACATACATACAAGTGAAGCTAATATATAAGCGTGTTAATAACAAGAGTTTTATCATCAACTTGAGGTATTAGTTTGACCATACAAGATGGAACACACTGTATAATTGACCATGTGTAATGTCACCAATGAACAATACTTTTAATATTATCTTATACTGATGAATGTTTATATCTTGATTACTCAGAATAGTGAAAATTATTCAGGGTAACGTTTTTTGTTGTTTAAAAACAGAGAGAAAATGAGAATTTTCAACGCCCTCTACCGTCAAAACTAGCCTATAGAAAAAGTTTTGCCAATTGGACTTTTTGTTTGGAATGACTTGGACTACAACATATCAAAAATTCAGCCGATTCGACAGGGGTCCAATTTCCCTATAGAAGTGTGCGGTGTCCTTTATTAAATTATTGATTACAACAATAATACAAGAATCAGAAATAGCAACTTCAAAATTTAGAGTGTGAGCGGCCCCATTTACAATTGCTCAACCTTTACCAGTGTTAACAATTTATTGAGAACATGTGAATTTATTTCATGAATATTTCTAATGCCTCTCTACTATCCCCAATATAAGTGATTTTTGATTATTTATTAGTTCTTATATTTTAATATACCATATGTACGTATCTGAACCCAAGGTTAACAGCTGTACATATTTGTTTTTACTCCTCCAACTATTACAGCGATATTCTTTTTACCCATTTCAACTGAGATCAAGTAAGATTCTCAGCACAGCTCAATTGACAGTTATTGCAGTCTTAAGTAAATGTAAAATGTCATTAACTGAGCTATTGAGCTGTGCTGATAATCTTACTTGATCTCAGTTCAAAAAGAATACTACTATTAGGTTCGTTCGAACAAAAGTCAGAAACAGTACATGATCGTCAGAAAGCATGCGCATTCTCACTTTGAGCAAAGATTTGCTTTGAGCGTTCGAACAAGTAGGGAGTTTGTAGGCCACTTAAAATAACAACTTTTGTCGTTATCGTTATTTGTGCGACTGCGCAGTAAGGGAAATGAGGGGAGGCAAAACAAATAGCGATAACGTCCAACGTTATTAACGACAGATCAGAATAACGAGGTTTGTGGTCGTTATCAGAGAACGGTAATTTTGATTCACGAAACGCAAAGTTACCACCATTTTCCTTACTTACATTTGTATTTATACAAATCTTGCATTATTCGTAATATTCCTGCCCCCTTCTTATGATAATTTCAATACGTTCATCCATTTGAAAGAAGTATATCAACAAAATGACCTTTTGCTAACGTCAAAACTCATAGATTATGTTTAGTTTCTTAACGGATTTTAACGTTCTCTTCCTCTACGTTCCAAAAACTCTTTAAAATCAACCAGTCGTTATCCTTATCATTATTGAAAATAACCACAAAAGCTGTTATTTTCCAACGTTATTTTAAGTGGCTTAAAAACTCCCTATTGGCCTATTGTCAGATCGAATTCCTAACCATTTTATCCACTGTTAGAACAAGGATTTGGACTATTCTCGGACCGTTCGCAAACTGTAAAAACGATTCGTGGATTTTACTCGGATTCGAAATCAGGAGTTTGTGCAGTTGATCAATTATTCGATTCTCAGCCTTTAGGCAGAAAGGTAAGGTAGCCTTTTGGCTTATGTATTGTGCTCGCAGCAGTCGCAGCGTGATCTCATATCTAATTTATGATTTTTTCTTGAACAAATTGCTCAAGCTGAGGGGTTAGGTAATAGTTTGACAATTGACAATTTTTATCGCGACCCGAAAACCGTTCGAACAAAACATGAATCCTAAAACGGTACATAAATAGTATGTCAGAAGCATGCGCTAATGCGCAATAAATGAATCAGAAATAGTCAGAGGAAACCGTCAGGGATTCCTTGTTCGAACAAACCTAGGCAATCGGGTCAATTCTGTTTCTCAGTAGCAAGATTTTTATCTGTTATCATAGCAAGAGCAAGACAATTTTCACAGTAAAATATATATCTCAACAGATTACCTAAGCCCTGACGTCACAAGTGGGCGGAGCTTATAAAACCTTTCCAAACAAACTTGTAATACGTGTTAAAAGCCCATAAGGAATTACTGATTTGATGATTTTGCATAATTCCGTCCGACAATAAGGAAAATTGATTTTCCATAAAGACTCATTTAGTTGAAACCTTTTTCCGAAAAAAAAATTCAATGTTTGGAAAGGTTAACCAAGTTTCAGCTACTTTGACGTCACACTTAGGTAGTCTATTTTGTAGAAGGCTTGAAATCTATCGGTAGTAGATGTTGCTGCCACATCATCTCCTGCCAATAAAGTAATGTAGATATCAAGCCTTCTACAAAATTGTGATATATTTTGCTATGAAAGTTGTCTTGCTTTGATAACAATCTTACTATTGGGAAACAGAATTGACCATTGTCTGTTTGTAATCAATGTAAATAAATAAACATATAACAAAATAAAAAAGAGTTAAACTAAGTAGTTTATAGGTATGTAGTAAGTAGTTTATTTAAATAGGAATGTCCTAATATACAAAATATCTAATACAATATAAAATAGTTAATATAAATTATACATAAATTAAAATCACAGTTAAAATTACCTTTTATAGTTTGTACTTATGAAACATGTTGAAACAGATTAAAATTAGAAAAAAATACAAAAAAACGCACAAATATACATATACAATTAAATGATTACTTTTGATAGTTGACAATAATTATTAATTATTAACAAATGCAATAATAAAAAGATTATATATATACAGTGTCCGGCATAAAGTTCGCAGCATATGGAAAACTTTTTTATTATTGATTTCTCAAAAAAAATCATTCCTCTGCTTCATCTCAAACCTGAAATGCATACACCAGAATTGAATTTTTCACGACACTATACGAGGGAGATGAAAAAACATGCTTTAATTTCAAGAAAATATGATCCCATCACTTTATTTTTCACGGTAGAATCAAAAGTCAAGGGGAAATATTGTTCCGAATCGAATGTTGATCCAGAAATTCAAATCATAGCCACCTATGACCATTTTAATTTTTCAACTTTTTTCCCCATTTTCTCCTCATCGCCCTGTACGATATGAGGAATACTGTGCTAGATGAATGGCATATTGTTAGATATGATGATATCACTCCATGGATATCCTCACCTTCCTCGCTTCTATCAGAAAATCACATTTATTGAAATATGTGACGGAATTTCGCAAAATCTTGCTGCAAATAGTAAATAAAACTGAATTATCTCCAGGATATGAGGCGAGAATGAAAATTAATTTATTTTTAGGATATAAATAACATTTTTTTACACAAATATGCCCTAGGGTTTATTCTATGTGTTGTCCTCCATTTTCAATGCACTGCATTGTACGGCGATGCATTGCATCGTGAACATTTCTTAGTATCTGGGGAGTTATTCCCCGTATACAATCCCTGATAGTATTCTCCAGATGAGATATATTTTGAAACGGTCTCCTTGAGTATACCTTTTGTTTGAGATATCCCCATAAAAAAATCCAAAGGAGTGAGGTCCGGTGACCTGGCGGGCCAAGCGTTATTGGAATATCTTCCAATCCATCGATTTGGAAATGTTATGTTCAACCACCTTCTCACTTCTCTCGTAGAATGTACGGATGCACCGTCTTGTTGAAAGTACATTCCAGCTCTCATGTCCAATGGAATATCATCTAAATAATCGGAGAGAAGTGTTTGCAGCATTCTTAAGTATCTTGCAGAATTCAGTGGTTGTCTGAAAAATACTGGTCCAACAATAATGTCATTAAGAATTCCGCACCAGACGTTAACTTTGAAGTGATATTGATCTATACATTGTATCCTGAAATGGGGATTATTATCTGCCCACGACCTGCAATTCTGGGAGCTGACTACCCCATTTTATGTGAAGGTTGACTCGTCACTGTAACGAATTTTTTTCGAAAATTGTTATCTTCTATCATAGACTGAAACCAGAAACAGAAATCCAAGCGATTATCCGGATCTCTCGGTTTCAAAGTGTGTATGAATTTCGGTTTATACGGCTTGAATTTATTATTAGCTAAAACTCTTCTCATTGATCGATTGGATATACCAAAATTTTCTCTTCGTTGCGACAATGACATTCTTGGATTTTCCACTGTAGATAGCATAATATTCATAACAGTTTCCTCATTTTCAGTTACCGCTCGTCTATGCGTTACTTTGTATTTTTTCGAAACCGATCCAGATTCCCTGAATGTTTTTAAAATTCTTGTAATTGTCGAATTATGGACGTTTTCACCTGGATATCTTTCATTAAAAATATCAGCAGTCTCTCTACAAGTATGATAATTGTCATCATGTATCATCACGATCTCCACTCTTTCCTGTATACTTAGTCGACCAGCCATGATTGAATTGAAAAACTACTGAAATTACTAGACAGATTTTTTATGAAAGCTACTATTCTTGATACGACAAAAATGGTTTGTTTACAATTAGAATTTGTTTTCAAAGCCAACTGTGATCGGAAAATGTTCTCTATCTCAATCGTTTGCAGTAAAAAGCGGTGATTACCGCAGTCGTTGAACGCTCGCCTGGTGACCGAAAGGTCCCAGGATTGATTCCCAGCCGGTGCGCTAAAATTTTCTTTTCAGATATTTTGAAGTGCATAATATGTGAATACATTTTTCGAATGCATTAAAACCTAAATTTTTCAAGATGAATAATTCAATGAAATTTTGTAGATGCTTTCTGATGAGAAACTATAGAAAAATTATCATATTTTACAATTCCTGACTTTATTCGAAGAATAACTACCAGATACTAAAAGATGTCCACAATGCACGCCGTTCAATGTAGTGTATCGAAAATGTAGGCCTCCACATATTTGTATAAAATAATTCGTTATTCGTAGTGTGAAAATAAATTAATTTTCATTCTGGTATCATACCTTGGAGACAATTCAGTTTTAATTACTATTTGCAACAAGATTTTGTGAAATTCCGTCACATATTTCAATTAATGTGATTTTCCGATGGGAGGGAGAAAGGAGAAAACATCCATGGAGTGATATCATCATATCTAACAATATGCCATTCATCTAGCACAGTATTCCTCATATCGTACAGGGCGATGAGGAGAAAATGGGAAAAAAAGTTGAAAAATTAAAATGGTCATAGGTGGCTATGATTTGAATTTCTGGATCAACATTCGATTCTGAACAATATTTCCCCTTGACTTTTGATTCTACCGTGAAAAATAAAATGATGGGATCATATTTTCTTGAAATTAAAGCATGTGTTTGTTTTCGTATAGTGTCGTGAAAAATTCAATTCTGGTGTATGCAATTCAGGTTTGGGATGAAGCAGAGCTTTTTATCAAGAATGATTTTTTTTGAGAAATCAACAATAAAAAAGTTTTCCATATGCTGCGAACTTTATGCCGGACACTGTATATATATATATATATATATATATATATATATATAAGATCAAGCTAGGGAAACTTGTTGGGTACGCAGCATGCATATATATATATATATATATAACTATAGAATATCTTGATTTGATTCTATGTATGCTATGAGTTTGTTTTTAAAAAGTTGCAGAGTTACAGTGTTTTTTCACGTCACATGGTAGATTATTAAAATCACCGAGACCTTTGAAAAATAAGCTTCTCATTGAGGAATGGTACCGAGTCCTGTTTATATGGAAAATGTTGGAATTTATTTTATTATACTGATGGATTTCGTTATTATAGGCGATGAAAACATGAAAGTAAGATGGAAGCATTTGATAGTTTGTAAATGAAAACCATGGTGTTTATGAACAATTTATTTCTCACTGAAAACCAATTTAATGCATCTTAATATTATTCTCATGCCTCGGTTTTGTAACTTCTGCAAGTTATCTTTGTGTTGGTTGTTGAGAAGATAAAGCAATGAAGCACAGTAATCAAAATGAGGCTGGATTATAGTACTGTATACTGTTGTTCTTTCAAATAATGCGTCAATTGAGGAGATAGTCTTGAAAAAAAAAGTTTTTTGGATATATTTTTTTAGTTATATAATCACAGTGATCATTCAGTTCAAGACAGTCGTCAATAATAAAACCTAAGTATACTTAGTTTTTCACAAATTCTACAGACTGATTTTCAATTTCAATTTGGAGTTGCTCGAACCTTACATTAGCACCTTTTTGTTTAGTCCCCAAAACCATAGCTTTACTTTTATTGCCATTCACTTTTAATTTATTAATTTTTAAATATATTTCAATATTTTTCAGTACCTCATTAACGCGATTAACTGTTGCTTCTAGTTCTGCACCATAGCAGGCAATAAGAGTATCATCTGCATATAGATTTATAAAATCAAAACCATTAACATATCATTTATATAAATAATTAATAATGGGGAAATTTCTCCTCCACCACCTTCATTATAAGGTGTTTCTAAATTGGGCCTTCCTAATTCAAGATTATTTATTTCAGTCAGGAGTTTACTGAATGTATTTTTTGACACCCAGAAGTATATGAAAAATTCCTAGTCTCTAAAATTTTTGAACCAGTTCTCTTCATTCCTGATGGGACTACTTGGGCTGGGATTGGAAAATAAAAAGACTTAATTGAAGAATTCATCATATCTTTACACATATCTTTACACCGTTACAAATCATTAATCAAAAGTGTTATTTGAGAACCCTTCTGCTGCGTTAACAAGTATAATATCGTGTGCATAATAAGTTTGAATTCAATGGGGTTATGTTATTGTTCGACCTTTGACAACTTTCAAGTTATGACGTAATTCTTTCGAAAACATTCATTTTCTCGACAACAAAAACGATGACTTAGTTATTAAAATCATGTTCCGAAATAATTTCAAAATCATCGTTCGAGAAAATATGGCTGTGAACAATCTTGCGCACCTATCAAAATATCATCGAGATACGATACTGCTATTGTATTTCTTGATGGACCCAAAACTAAAGTCATTAATTTTGAAAACTCAAAAGGCGCATTAACAAGTCCAAAACACAACCTTTGAAATTCCGCGGTACTAGGTATCCGGTGTAATAAAAGCAGTCCAAAGGAATCTGTAAATATCCCGATATCAGATCTAATGTACAAAATATTTTAGAACCCGTTAATATTTGAAAACAATTGTCTATATGGGGAATTGGAAAACTTTTTATAGTGGTTTCACTAGTCTCTTTTCCCCCGAACTTTTTGGAACTAAAATAACTGGTGATGCCTAAGATGAAGTAGTGTCTCTAACAATCCCGCAATCACGCCACTCATTAACAATGTCTTTCATTATTTTGCGATCCTCAAAATTACAACGGTAAGGTTTCGCCCTAACTGGTTGATTATTGTCCGAAATATTAACTTTCATAATGTCTGTACAACCTAGTTCACGAATGTTGAGTGCGAACCAATCACGAAATTCAAATGCAAATTTTCTTTCCTTTTCAGTTATAGTCTTTTCACAATATCTATCAGATGTAGTTCAATGTCCAGCGTGGCTTGTGTCGGGGAAGTAGTTGTTTTCTGTTAGATATTACAAATAAGTCACATTTTTCATTTTTCATTTTCATGGAGAATGTTCCCCTTTTCAACATGAATACCTCCCAAGAGGTTATCTTGAACGATGGAAAATAGCGACTAAAGTTTGTCTTTCAGTCGCAGATGATTCCACAAAAGATTTTATGAATTTCCTATTCATATTTTCGAACTAAAATCTAAAAGTCTATTAGAATCGCAAGTAATAACAGAATCATCAATGTTCAATATATCAATAGTAATAATAGGAAAACGCTTACAATCACTGATGAATAACTGTTTGTTGTAACAAAGGGGCCGAATAAATGGACTGAGTAGTTGAGAACTATATGCTTTTTAACTGTGTTTATTGAATATGAACATACATAACAGAGATTGACATGTGTGACTGACAATCGTATGTCATGAACTGAAGAAAACAAGATAGTATGATAACGGAACAATATATAAAGGGTGAACTGTTGCAAATTGTACTGAGTAGGAACTATAGGAACTATACTGTTCATACGAATTGTTACCTCTCACTTCACCGATATGTTCTCCAGCCTCTACCTCCATCTGCGAAGAAATCACTATTGGGAGAAGTCCTTACTCGTTTTCGATTTCCACCTCAATGAAGTTTATCTTATTTTCCTGTAATTTCTCGTATTTCTTGACTCTAACAGGTGTCTTTCGACTATCTTGCTTCCACTTCAAGTCTCTGAAAGGATCTTCATTCTTGTATCTGAAATGAAGTTTTCTTCCGACACGAACATATGCTATATTCGAAAGTTCCGTGAAAGTTCTTCCAACTATCAAATCCATCGATTGTGCATCATTTGTGACTATCAGTATGTCAACATTTTCCTCCACTTCGTCCAATGTCAGTTTCACCTTGGTCATCATCGTAAACTGTATCGGCTGATTTCCTACGAATCCAAATAATTTTCGATCAATAGGAGTGCATGGTAAGTTGTTATCAATCAACACTTGATGTTTTAGGGTGCAATCTGTGCTACCTGGATCAATAAAACCAGAAACAGTAAAAAGATCATTTACAATAAAATCGCGCATGAATTTGCCCGCTGAATCACCCTGTTTAGCTATATTTTCTTCATCAGCTAGTAGAGATTGTGTATTAACCACTGCATCAGTAGAACCACTATTTGAATTTTCAGTGTAAGATTTACGAATAATATTTCATGATGTTGAACTAGCAGAAATATTTTGATTTGAAGGACAATTCCTTTTTAGATGACCAGCTTCCTTCCATTTATAGTAATAAAATTACCCCGGGCACCACCTTGTATCAAATTCGCTGTATCACCTTGTAATGAATCAGTAGTATCACCCTGTAAGAAGTTAGTTGTAGGACCCTGTACAAAACTGTTTGGAAACGACTTGTCATTTTGACAGTCTTTGACATTTCTTTTAGTCCAAATATTCGATTTAAAATTGTTTCCACGGAAATGATCAGGCTTTTTGATATTCGATTGCCCCTGACCAAATCTGTTACTATTCTGCAACGAACTCGAATATAAACCTTTAGCAAAAGCAGATATTTTCTCAAAACACAAAATTTCATGCAAAAGTTCATCGGTATCAGAAACTTTGGTGGCCATCAAACCAGGATTATTTTCTTTCTGGCATAAACCAATTGAAAGCTGTTCTATGATTTCATCTTGATTTCATCAAAATCGTATCCAAGTATTTGACACAATGAAACTTTATCATAGAAGTATGAAAATATTGGTTCATTCTTATCTTGAACTCTCCTTTTCATCTTTATTGATTTTCATGTCGAAAGTTTTTTCGAATCTTACCTTGAAGTCATCAAATGTTTTGATTTGGTCTAATTGTTCCAAAAACCATTTCTTTGCGGTACCTTTCAAATGAATTTTGGCAGTTTCTAGTTGAAATTCTGCTGGCCATTTATGTGACACTGCCGAATTTTCAATGCTTTTTAACCAATCCATTGCTACTTTGCCCATGCACTCCCCATTGAAATCATCGATACTATGGCTGAAATTCGGCATAATATGAAATTGGGTAGGTGCTTGTACGGGTTGCACATTCTGCTTCTCCAACAATTTCAAGAATTTCTCCTCACTGGCTAAACGATTCTGTTCCATCATCATCATCATTTTCATGAATGTATCTATCATATCGGCATTTGTTGTTGGTATATCATTCCTTTATTGAGTATTTTCTCTTCCTTCCGTTTTGCTCAATCGAATTTCAAATTTATCTGGTACTCCGTGCATTAGTCTTCAGGTCACCACTTCTGATTAATGTTGGCAATATTTTGAGTTTTGTCAGTGATAGTCGACGTCAGACACGTGAAAAACTGTAGTTTGCACAAATAAACTTTAATAATTGAATAACTTTACAAACTATACCGAAGAGAAGTTTCTCCAAAAATACCCTGTCACTCTGACCTTCAAAATCACAACCCTTCCCTCAAAACCCTTAACAACCCTCCTATCCTATAAAGGGTAATGAAATATATAACACTTGAGGTACTCCAATGTCATTTTGAATTTCATCCGATATATATTCACCAATTTTGGTTTTTTGTAGTCTGTTTTCCAAATAAGTTTCAATCCATTTAAGTACCTTACCTCCCACTGCATTGTATTGTAATTTTTTAATCATAATAGCACGATCAATTGTTTCGAATGCTCTTTTTAAATTCAAAAAAATTGCCACAATATAGTTTTTATCATCAATTATTTTTCTCCAGTTTGATATAGTGAACTCTAGCGCTGTTTCACATGAATGTTGTTGACGGAATCCAGATTGATTTCCCAAGAAACACACTGAGGCAGCTTAGATGGATTTGGTGACGCATTCGCTTTAACAGCTGCAGTGAAACCTAAAAAAACCTGCAACACCACATCATCCCAATAGTTGGAATCAATTGAATAAAAACTGGTCTGTCGAATTGTTGATATCTGCTCTACCGTATAATATAATATTATATAGCAAGGGACTAAAGTGAATGTTTCAATCCTGCACGTGATGTTTATTGCCTAAGGGCTTGTAGAGCCCGAGGGCCAATAATCACGTAAGGGATAAAATATTACTTTAGTCTTGCGGCATAAATGCTATTTTTTGCACTTCCCAGTACTATAAATTTCAATAATAATACAACTGGTTATTTTGATGAGTTATATAAACATGGTACTTGGATTACTCGGTAGGTAACGTCATAGCAACGGTGTCAACAAACTTTTTCAATTCAGTGTTTTTTCACCATTTCAGTTAATGTTGACATTAACCGATACGTCAAGAACATGACATCTCTTCACTTTCCTCTAATATTCACTTATCAAATACAAATACCCATTTAGTTTCATCAATTGTAATAATGTTAATATCACATACAATCTTAATTCAATCAATAAAGATTTATAATATAAACCAGTCTGGTCCAATTTCACATCATCGACATTGTTTGTGGAGTGAAAATTAATTTTTCCAAATGAAGCACTGTTTTATGCCCAATTGTGAAAATAGTGACGAAAACACTAACAAATAACAATAACAAATTGCATTATCTCCATAGGATTCTTTGGCAGCACTGATATAAAATAGATGAATTGATCCATCGGAGACGATCCATTGCATACAGTGGAGGTGAGATTCAATAGGAAATTGAAAAAACTTACAGTCTAACTCCACCAAAAATATTCTTTATTGCAGCTGTCATGCAGTCAGAAGACTGACAACACGTTGATATCATGTAGTCAGAAGACATGCAGTCTGTTAGTCATGTTAGTCTTCTGACTGCATGACAGCTGCAATAAAGAATATTTTTGGTGGAGTTAGACTGTAAGTTTTTTCAATTTCCTAGATGAATTGAGTTAGATTAAAAATAAATAAGTAAGTACCATACTAACTTTTTGGTTTTTTCATGACGTACTTCAGCACTTATGAAATTCATATTATTTGCAAAAATTACTTCAGGTAGATTATTAGAACCTGCTTTCTCAAAACCCAGAGTCAATCTATTAGACATTTTGATTGACCTCAATTCGTCAATTCCCATACATCCCAAATATTAAGGATATGTTCCAAAAGTCACCGAAAATGCGGTTTTGTGTTCCGAAAATCACCGCTAGTTCGGTGATCCTGAAAAAGTGGTGATATTTGAAACACGCTTGCCTGAAAGCTGGTGAACCAAACGCCAATTTACTAACCAACACTTCCTTTGCGGCGAGATTGACAAAAGTGACAACTGATAACCGTAAAACTTAAAACTGTTCATTTTGTTGTTTTATTTGAGATTTTGAGATGAGATGAGACTGATTGTGAATTGTAATTGTCCCATCTCCTATCTTTCCACAAATTTATGGATTGCTATTGCAGTATTTCACTATGGTACTTTTTCTATTAACTGTATATACTTATCATTAATTGCGATTTTTCTGACTGAAGATATGTGCTTTTGTGGTTATTGCCAGGAAGAATTGGGAACGCTGGACAGTCTAATGGCTGCCTCATGTATTTATGCGTTGTGCTGTTCAATGTAATTTTTTGTCTCCAGACACACACCAATCAGTAATCACAACACAATCACCAAAGTGTTCCGAAAGTAACCAGTAATTATAAATTTTTTCAGATAACCGCTGTCAAATTTCTGGTTAGTAGCGGTTAGCAACTGGTTACTTTTGGAACATATCCTAAATTTGTAAACAATCAGTTGACAGATGACATAGACATAATTACGAATTTAATCAGTTTTTCCAACATTCAAAAACAAAATTTATTACCAACCTGACAGCAAAAAAACCGATAGCCTGTGGAATGTTATTCTATTCGCAGTCTGCGCAAAGGGTGCGACATCTATAATCTGAACTGATAAAAAGTAATCAGGGGTGAGATTATGAACCTCGATTCGATGCGAGTTTGACGTGACTCGAACCGAAATGAACATCGAGTCATAAGGAAACCATATTTTTCAATTTTCATAGAGAATGTTCCCTATTTCACAGCGATTGTATCATGACGGCTCTCATATCCAGGTCATAGAAATTATATATATACTTACTCTAGAATGCCAATTCAATGGGACGAAAGTGTTGTAATAAGTTCGATGCATTATTTAGTGCGCATGATCAGGACTATTTTCATTCATACCAGGGTGGGTTTCAGTGCGATTTTTAAATGATTCATGATATTGAGTAAAATCGATTTAATATATAATACGTTGGTGTCAGGGCAGTCTATGAGACACGAAAAGTTTTGGTGGGCATACCTATGTTGTGAAACTGATTATATCCGAGGAATTCATCGAATAAAATAACAATGAAAAAATATATCTTGAGTAGGTAACTATTGGTGAAGTTCTGATTCCCACGGAAAGAAACATCCTGTATTGTTCAGAGAACATCGTGAGAACCAAAGGAAGGTAGGTAGGAATTGATATTCTGGGAAACAGATGTCCGGCATGTTTCCAAAGTGACGGCATATGGATGTGCTGAGGACTGGAGCTCGATGGGTCAGTCTCGAAGGGACCGCTAACGGTGGAACGACTGATAACATTTCGGAAGAGCATCGTTCATGGAAATATCTATAAAACACAGACAGATCGCCAACCTTTCTGCGATGTTCCAGAGGAGTGAGCTAGCTTGTTAGTGAAGTTGTTGGATCACCATATGCCATGTCATGCCTTTTGCTCTCGTCAAGCTTAAAATGATAAGCCAAACGTAAAGAAAGGATTAATATTCTCAGTTTTATCAAAGATGGGAGTTATTTCTGCTCTATTTATGTTATTTATTAGATTTGCCATCAACAATTCATATTCATCAAGTAGGTACTTTAAAAATAATGGATTCCAGGAATAAATATTTCCTTTATTTCCACACCATAGAACCAAGCACGTCAACACATTGTCAAAATTAAAATTTCACTACAGAAAAACCCGAAAACCAATAACATACACACTACCAATGAATAATTGAAGTAAACAACACTAATTTGCACGATCCCAACAAGTCAACGGGAATTTGGGTAGGCTTCACAGTAAGGAGACCGGTTATGGGCATGCGCATTGATGAAAACATTTGGAATTTAGAACACTTTTCAGTGTCCCACGAAGAGGGGATTGGCATTCTAGAGTAACGCTGAGTAAGTATATATATTATAATTTCTATGATCCAGGTCGTTGTTTGATAATACAGAAGATAGGCAGTCACTGTAGAAAGAGTGTTTGTTGCAATCGCGCGTGACATCTAGGTTCTTTTAATAGAACCTTCCAAAAATTGCATAATTTATGGCACTGTACTAGTACGAGTACGCCACCTGGATGGAATGTGAAACTTATAAGGAATTTCTGAAATTTCTTCCCGTTCTCATAATTTAATAATTTGTGGAACTTTGGACGATTTGCTCGGACAGGGTCGGACTTATGTATTTGGAACAAAATATACTTCAAAGTTATAGTAATTTATTGCAAGAAAGTGGTGACCGATCGTTCATAACTAATAAAGACAATAGAATGTTGTGTCAAGTTTTACGAATTTTTTTTGCTAAAGATTTGTGTTACTGGAAATCCGTTTAAAAAAATGAACATCGCGATTTTGTGCCATTAGGCCGAAAACGGCCAAGTTGGTCATTTCGGATTACTGGAAATCTGATATAGAGATGAATCGAAGTGGACATTATTCTATTCAATATGGCGGTTCTTGCTGTGGCGGACTGGGCCCGTAACCTATTAGTCGATGTAGGTGACTTTGCGGAAATGCCTGTTGCCAAGTTAGGGGAGCGTTATAAAAGTTTTGATTGAAGTATATTAATATAACTCTTCAACCAATTCTGAAGGCGTTTACAATTTTTGTTTTTTCAGAAATGCTCTGTTGTCAAGTTGGTCACTTCCGATTACTAGATATCAGATATAAAGATGGATCGAAGTGGACATCAGGCGGTTCTTCCTATGACATTTTGACTTTGAAGAAAAACCATGTTGCCAAGTTAGGGGAGCAGAAAACCATTAGGAAGAGCTTTATGAAAGTTTTGATTGGAGAATATATTAATATATATCTTCAGCCAATTCTGACGGTATCTACAATTTTTGTTTTGCGGAAGTGCGTTTTGTTGCCAGTTGGTCACTTTGGATTACTCAATATATGTAATGAAAATGAATCGAACGGTGCATAATCAAGTGATCTTGATTATGAAATTTTGACTTCGCGGAAATGCGCTGTTGCCAAGTTATAGGGGAGCGGCATATCATTAGGGAATTATAAAAGTTTCGATTGAAGTATTATAATATATATCTTCAGCCAATTCCAATAACATTTATAATTTTTGTTTTGCGGAAATACTTTGTTGCCAACTCGGTCACTTCGGATTACTAGAAATCTGATATGGAGATAGATATCGAAGTGGACATTATTCTATTCAATTGGGTGGTTCTTGCTATGATATTGTGACTGTACGAGCATGCGCTGTTGCCAAGTTACGGGAAAGAAGAATCATTAAGAAGAGCTTTATCACAATTTCGAAAATTCCTAATCTCCGACCTCGAAAACCCCCACATACCAATTTTTTATCAAACTGGACCATAATCACAAAACTCGTCCGCCATCTTGGAGCCGCCATATTTAATTTATGAATTTTGCCAATAATATCATAATCACCGACCCCGAATATCCCATAGCAATTTTGAATAGAATCCGACCATAATCACAACTCGACCACCATATTGAATGTTTGAATTTTGACAAAGAATTCATAATCTCCGACCCCGAAAACCACCACATACCAATTCAGAATCCAATTGGACCATAATCACAAAACTCATCCGCCATCTTGGAGCCGCCATAGTTACCTCATGATTTTGACAGAAAAATCCTAATCTTTGACCCCGATAACCCCCACATACCAATTTTGAATCAAATTGGACCATAATCACGAAACTCATCCGCCATCTTGGAGCCGCCATAGTTACCTCATGATTTCGACAGAAAATTCATAATCTCCGACCCCGAAAACCACCACATACCAATTTAGAATCGAATTGGACAATAATCACAAAACTCATCCGCCATCTTGGAGCCGCCATAGTTACCTCATGATTTTGACAAAGAATTCATAATCTCCGACCCCGAAAACCGCAACATGCCAATTTAGAATCTAATTGGACCATAATCACAAAACTCATCCGCCATCTTGGAGCCGCCATAGTTACCTCATGATTTTGACAAAAAATTCATAATCTCCGACTTCGAAAACCGCCGCATACCAATTTAGAATCGAATTGGACCATAATCACAAAACTCATCCGCCATCTTGGAGCCGCAATAGTTACCTCATGATTTTGACAGAAAATTCATAATCTCCGACCTCGAAAACCCTACATACCAATTTAAAATCGAATCGCACCATAATCACAAAACTATTCCGCCATATTGGAGACGCTATTTTTTTTTTCTCCATCAAAAATTTCTGTTTTTATTCCACCTATATTCTAAACCTCGACAAAATGTTTTATATAAGAACACAAATTTCAAGATTTTCGTACATAAAGTCACAGATCATTGTAGTCGAGCATTTTATGAAATTTCGTACGAATAAAACATTCAAATTCGTATGCATGAAAACTAAACCCTTAATGTTTAATTGGAAAATTATCACCTCTTCTATGGAAACGAGACACTACATTCATGTTGCGAATGAATATGTACACCACCGCTCAAAGTAATTCCTACCATGCATAACTAAAACAAAATAATTATTACTCCTTGGTGTAATTATCGGGATCACAGCAATGGAAATGATAAAATATCCAAATACGGTACTGAACTGCTTGAAGAACAAAGCGCAGACAAAGCAAACGACTTATTTGCAGATTCCTTCAAACTCGTAACTCTCAAAACTGCCATCTATATAATATTGTTAGTACTAATATTGTCACGCCATTTCTTGGGCTGTATCGAGCTAGTGACATCTAGTGGTGATGCCCATTTGGATCAATCCATTTTGCCTATATCATTGACTAACTATCTTCTGTATTATCAAACAACGTCCAGGTCCTTTTTGCCATAAGCGGTAATTAATGTATCTATTTCAATTGTTATCTCATTATTAATCGATTTTTGGAAAATAAATTGAGTTCAGTGATATTCTTTAGTGTTCATAGTTTCAGAATAAGTCGACTTGAAATGGCGGCAAAGAGTTTCTACTAAGCGTATATTTTCTCAGTGTCACAAAATGCTGAATATTTACTATCAGTGGTACCATAAACAAAGTTTCTTAACATTATTTCCCATTAAAAAACAAATAGTTATGGAAGCCATAGTAATGTGGTCGTAGATACAAATGTACTTCATTCAAATTCAAATTCAAATTCGAATGGGACTGAAATCAAACACTATATGATCTCTTATGGAATTTAGCAGCGGATCACCATTATATTTTTTCGCGCCACAATATTTAATAGGTCACATGCATGTATCACAAAATCACTGGAATTTTTGTGTGCACCATCTACTTTGTTATTAAATCATTAAACATTGTTTCATTTAATTGTAACTTTTGAAAGTTTTGAACAATCCCGATTTTAAAATGTGAAGCAAATTTGAATTTGGTAAAACGCGTGCCTTAGTATGACGTCAAAGTTCATGTAAACAAAATGTATTTTTCATGGTATTGGCTTGTTGTTGATCAGTCTATCTAGAGTTTTTCAAGTGGTTGATTATTATCTTTTTATTATTGAGTTACTGCAAACCTACCGAAACTATGTTTTCTTTGGATAATCTTTGTTGACAAGTATTTTGACATCACACCCTACCGCCAAAAGACAATCGTTTGAATTTACACTATTTTTCAATCATTTTTTATTCTTGTTAATTATTGATATTTTTGGCAGCCATCTTATTTTCCCAGTATTTGAATGGATGCTATAATTTATTGGAACAAATAGGAAAAAACATGCATGAGACCTATTCTCATTCAAATTTGAATGAAGTACTCGAGATGTCGAAAGTTGAAATGAGTTTATCAGACATTTTTTTCAACGATGACATATCTGGCATAACTCTTTGTTTTTAAATGGAAAATAATGTAAAGAAACTTTGTCTTTGATACTATTGATAGTACAATCAGTATTGCGGCACTGAGCGAATACGCTTAATAATGGAACTTTTGACTTCTACCGTCACTTCAAGTTGACTCATTCTGAAACTATGAACATTGAGAATATCACTGGACTCAATTTATTTTACAAAAATCGATTAATGATGAGAAATCAACTGAACTACCGCTTATGGCAAGAAACACCTGATCTACTTTTTATCAGTTCAACCAGATAATTATAGAGTCGCACCTTTGCGCAGACTGCAAATAGACTACCTAAGCCCTGACGTCACCAGTGTATAAAACCTTTCCAAACAAACTTGTAATATGTGTTAAACGCCCATAAGGAATTATCTCAGAGCAATAAAAGACAGAGATGCACTGCCTAGACCTACACAAATACCTGTTTTGAAGTGAACATGAACTATCCTTTTCTATATAATATGTTGGCGAGGGGGATGACGGGTGGTAAAATGTTATGGACAGTTTGTTTACATTTAGAGTACGAAGGTCCATATATACAAACGAAGAACGACAACTTGATCCGAATTAAATTAGCGGGTATACACGAAACTACCCGAATAAATACGGACTTAACATGTACAAGGCACTCGCTTGTTGACTTCAAGACAAGATAGAGAAGGCATTTCTATGGTCTTTTATTACTCCGAGAGGAATTATTGATTTGATGATTTTGCATAATTCCGTCGACAATAAGAAAAATTGATATTTTTTCAATAAAGACTCAGTTAGTTGAAACTTTTTGCCAAAAAAAACAACTTCAATGTTTGGAAAGGTTTACCACTTTGACGTCACATATTTGCTTTTGGTTGTTGTTCAATATTGAACGATTAATATTTAAATTTTCTTCAAATCGTGAAGGTAGAGACATAAAGTCTAGTTCCTGAATTGTAGATATAGTAATTCATCGTACATTTTCAGGTTTTTACGGGAGTTGAAATTGCGGAGAGGATGTGAGAAAGTGGCAAGTAAAACTTGATTTGATGCCAATATACCTGCTTGATTTCTGTTCTATTTTTCGTTCTGCTTTATATGAATTATGAACCGTATAGTCTATTAATCACTATCTACAATTTAGGAACTAGACATAGAAGTTGTTGTCGACGACATGGAAACAACTTCTCTGTTATTAAACAGTTAGTACAAAAATACCGTTTAATACTTACCCAGAAAAAGAGAGAAAAAGTCATCAAATAATATAAAAAAATCCTTCAGTTAATGCCATGCATTTGTGATCCATTCTTGGAAAATTAAAAAGACAATTGTGACGAAACAACAGAAAGGACAAAGTTATAGCTTAGAAATAAGATATCAACAAACCGAATGACAGTTTCCATTCACGCGCGTTCCAATGGTATTGACCAACGTATATAACGTATGTCAAAGCTCTATGACCAAGGTCACGACCGTGGTATTTACCAATGTCTCGTTTAAGTACCTCTTTAGTATCTCTAACACTGTCATATCGGTGTCTCACTGTCATCTGTCATTTATCTTATCACCATTTTGAAATCGTACCGACGGGGTTTGCTGTCATCAATTCTGATATTTTGGTAAGCTTATTTACCGATTGGACAAATTTCAAATCAAATTGGATAATGCACAAATTATTTGAATTTGTTACCTCAGTTTTCATTTAGATTGCATATATAATAAAAATATGTGTTGCTCATAATTTATTTTATTTCTATTAATGTGTTAACTATTTATTTTCTTTACAGCAGAGAATAAGAAAATATGGCTCAAATATTGACCAACGAAAACGAAGAGATTCAGTTTATTTTTAACGAATCAGACTTTGTCCTGAATCCATCTGATAAAACTGAAGAATTGAATAATGTAAGTTGGTTTATAATAATAATGTCTGGACAATCATAACAATAAATTTTAAAGCATATATGAATACCAAACATCAGAATAATTTAGTAAAATCTGACATTTACAGGATGTTTGAGTTTATTATATTCCACTCTGAGCTGGAAATATCATATACCTAATGATATTTGTTTGAAGGTTGTAGGCGATGATATGTAACTTTTAGTACATTCATTTCAGACTTCTGTAGTCTTATAGTTTGTGTTGTTCACAATATTTAAATTGCTTCTATTTGTAGTCGGTACTCACCTGAAGACGACTGAATTATAATAATAATTATTGTTATTATTAATATTATTATTATTGGCTTTTTCCTGAGCATTCGTCACTAGTGTTCCACCTTCCTTAGCTAGGGAAGAAAATGAGCTGGAAGTGAAATTTCTTCCTGCAGCTTTGGCAAAAGACCAAAACGATCAGTACCAGTTAAGACACTCAACAAGTTTTGATTGTATTTTGGCATTGAAAGCATCTGTCGAGGATTTTATTGTCTCTTTGCACATGTTTTCAGCTTTACATACCCTATGCCAAAGGAATTTTCGTTGCCAAGAATGCAACAGAAAACACCAAAACTCCATATAACTGCTGGTGATTTACATCAGTCATTTACCGGCAAGTTCCTACAAGAATAAATTTTCAAATGTTCTCAAACAGCTTGAAATCAGTCAACCTCAAATGGAGGTTTTAAATCCCCTTTTCACAATTTATTTAATTATTTATTGAACATGACATTGACATAAATTAACAAGCTATCAGTTTGAAATATCTTCAGTGGCGTTGCACATGCTGTTAAATCGGAAGTGGATACAAACTTTTTTCTTTTAAACGGAACACCCCACCGTATTCTATAACATTTTTGAAATCTACGTATTATTTTGAAACAATTTGTATAATATGGCCCTTTAGTAATTCTTGGCCGTTTTCGCGATATTAAAATTTTTGTAAAATAATAGTTGATCAATAGTTTCAACACTGAATCATTCAAATTTCCACCAAACTTAGTATTACCATAAATAATACAGTTAGCTGAAATCTCCTTTTAATCCAAGGGTACATATTGAAACGCTGTGTATAGTATCGAATAACTGAACATACAATTGAATTCTATCGCGAATGACATAAGAATTCGTTATTTAACCCGAAAGGTCATAAAGTTTTTTTTAATGATTAGATCACCATATCTAACCCCCCTTTATTTTTATTCATGGGGTCAATTATATGAAAAATCAATTCTACAATCGATGAAACGCCCTGCCCTGTATACACTGAAAGCACAATCACTCAGATGCATGTTTTTTTCTAATCATTTAAATACTGGAAAAATAAGATATAGTTGCTAAAAATATCGATAATTAACCAGAATAAAAATCATTGAAAAATAGCGACAATTGTTTTTTTTAATTCAAATATTGTTTTAGTAGTTACTACCAATCTATCTTTCCATTAAGTAGTGAATAATATTCTTGGTATACTACATAAAAGACACAAAATATAGAATCTAAAAGTGTAAATGATGTAAAAAATGTAAAACATAAAAATTTGAAAGTGTAAACGTATAAATATATTAAATGTTACAATTTAAAATACAAACACCTGTTAAATTATAGCTATTAATGAAACGAGATTATTATGCGATTTATAATAATCGAGGATGTCGCCTCTGCAACCTCCGAGATTTATTTAAATTGCATAATAATTAAGTACATTCAAATCTTTATCGTATCATTGACGTTGACAACGATGATGTGAAAATGAAATCACAACTTTGGTTATGTCAAGTTATTGTCATTTGATCGTGCATGCCATTTGGTATCTATTATAATAGTATATTATATTGTAACTAATGTATTATGTGTTGTTATGTTTTGAAATACTTTTATCTTAACATTGAATATTACGCTTCCTTTAAGTTAAATCTTCATTACAAATTAATTACATACATACATAAAAAATTCTTGTCATCGATACATGAGAGCACCCCTTTGTATAGCAAAAGTAAAATCCTGTTGTGTGCCAGCGCGGCCCCGTGGCGTAAAGCGGGGGTGGACAGTTAAATAGGTCAAATTTCAATATTAATATTTTTATAAGAAACTCGGAAAATTGTTGGCAGACAATCCTCAAATGGCTGAAGTGCTGATAAACAGTGCGAAAGTGGCGTAAGATTTTGAAAATCATCACAGACATCAATCCCGATTGACTGAATATTATATCTATTATATTATTATTACAAAGCCATATGCAAAATGGCAGACAAAAAGAAAACCGTGGGTAAAACCGCGGCAGACAGTTTAATTTTCAACCAATGATAAATATACACTCGAGTGTCACAAAGAAGCTGATACAAAAATTGTGTACCATGCATGCGGTATTGAATCAACAGCTAATATTACAATAGAGTGTATCAAGAACTTGGAGAATTATTTTGCAAATCATTAGCAGGTTTTCATGCATTAACTGGATGCGATTACACAATTTTAATGAAACGAGCATAAGAAAGTACCAACATGTTCAAAGCCAGAAAATAGGCAAGAACACTAAATAAAAAAAATATTTTTAATGGTTTAGCAGCTTGTGAAAACCCTGTTGGCAATTTCCTTTTTATTTTTGTTAATTTATTGAATATTAAAAAAATACTTATAGTCGACGAAATTCAAATGGCTTCTTTCTCGCACCGTTGCAAATTGTTGTGACGTACTCTCCCGAGAATTCCGAGCAACCAAAAGCATTGCCGTATCACGTCACAATCAACCAGATTAGAATAAGCCCTTTGCGATGGCTGATTGGGCTCGGGACAGTACGTCACAAAGAGGACCGATATTAGTAACTTTGAAAATTGCTGATATTCAGAGACGAACGAGAACGGCTGTAATTGAAATTTGACTACAAAAATATTTTCTGAGTTCATTTATAGATGTTGTGTGTTTTAAAGCATATTTGGAGCGATAATATTTTTGGTGTCCTCGCCTATTAACACTTGCAACGGTGCAAAGTGGATAATCGCCGATGAAAAGTAGGTACATCTTCAAATGGTTTGATGGTAAGCAGTTGCCCAGCACAGTGAAGGATGTGATTGAGGAAGAGCCCATTGACGGTAAAATATGTTTTACACATATCATACAATTTCTTGTTTGTTTATGGTATAGTGCGTAATTCCTACGAGGTTTCGTGCGTAATTCCATGAGTGCGTAATTGCTTTACAACACGCATTACGTACTATACTTTACCTACCGCCATATACACAGTGTGCCGTTTCCGGAGATCCAAAAATTCATATTAGTATTATTAGTAAAATGACATTTTTTTTAGAAAAGACGCATATATAGATGAACTTAAGTAGCAATACCTCATCTGAATATTAAATTTGATCCAAAAAGTTGAAGCCGTTTTAGAGATCCAAAAATTCACATTATTATTATTTGTAAAATCGCCTTTTTCTAAAAAAAGACGCCTATATAGATTAAATACTTCAAACGCATAACTTCATTTAAATACAAAATTTGATCCAAATCATTAGAGCCGTTTCAGAGATTCAAAAATTCATATTATTATTATTAATATTATGAGTAAAATAACATTTTTTCATGAAAAGCACCTATATAGATGAACTTGAGTAGCAATACCTTAGCTAAATACAAAATTTGATCCAAATCGTTTGAAGCCGTTTTCGAGATCCAAAAATTATTATTATTATCAATAAAATCGTGTTTTTCCAAGAAAGACGCCTATATAGATAAACTCAGAAAGCAAAACCCTATCTACATACAAAATTTCTTCCAAATCGATTGAGCCGTTTCCAAGATATATCAAACTGTGCGTTTTGTTTACGAAAACTATGCGATTTGTTTACCGTGCGTAAGGAGCTATTTACTGAGGCTGTAAGTCGTGTGTTTTTGCCGACTTTCTGCATTGGCCGTAGGTAAAATACTTAAATAGTATATTGTACAATGAGCATGAAATGGCATACACTTCCCACGAGTAGGTATATGAAATTTTGCATTTATAAATTAGCGTGTTGAATAAAGAATTTTAGAGTGAAGTTGTGATAATTCTTTTACATTTGGTGTCGGAAGTGGGGTTAAAAAAAATAAGATACAGAGTGTTGGTGTGAGTAGACAGTTGTGTATTTCGTTGTGTTGTTCGAGTTTTGTTTTCGCGGAAAATAGGCAGTGACTGATACATTTTTTTCGTGAAGTGGAAAGTTGTGTGCATTAACAGGAGTATGACTTCTCGGGTTTTTGTGTAAAGAAAAGACAAAATGCTTTCGAGGAGACTGCGATTGGGCGACTTAAAAGTGGCGGAACTTAAAAATGAATTGGAGGAGAGAGAACTTCAAACCCTGAAACCTTCTTATTCGAAGTTTCTGGAATTGATATGAGTGCCATATTGAGTAAACTCGACGAAAATACCAAATCATTGGAAGACAAAATGAAACAAAATTCAGGAATTTGGAAGAGAAACTTCTAGAAAACTCGAATAGCTTGAAAGAAGAATTTCAAGAAAGTTCGAAGAATTTGGAAGAGAAACTTCTAGATAATTCGAAGGAAGAACTTTAAGAGTAACTTCTAGAAAATTCGAATAGATTAAAGGAAGAACTTCAAAAGAAACTTCTAGTGTAGAAGCGTGGAGAAGCAACACATATCTTACAAACTCTCACGGCCCAAGAACAAGAGCACTACGAGCAGCTGATTAAACATCTAGAATTACGGTATGGACAGACCCATCTAGAACATGTATACCACTCACAGTTCAAAAACCGCTGCCATAAATCAAGCGAATCCTTACAGGAATTTGAAGCAGGCATTGCACATGAATTCTGAAAAGCTCGGTGGTGAGTAGTTAAATTGTGTGCTCCTAATAATCAATCCAAAACACGAGAAATAGTTTGAATCAAATCGTTCTTTTCGGCACACAACAAAAGTGTGCTCTATCAATTGGTGAAGTAAAAATTAAAAAAAAAACATTGTGTTAACGAGAGAAATTACCGAAGAAATAAAAAGTGCAGTGAATATTGCGATGGTGAATAAATGCCTGAAAGATCAAGTGTTCATAAAAAAAGAGGGTACTTTTTGATTACATTATAAATGACGGCACTATTCTCGTTAAAGAGGCAATGAAAAAAGAATACTCTTAAACCCAGTGCCGTCAAAAAATAGCGGTACCGGGAGTCAGAATTTTTGTATGAAATCGGCGATTTTACCCCCCCTTCCCAGTTAATCGAATACTTAACGGCGCTGATTCATTTAACTTACTATAATACAAATATGCCGAAATTTTTGTATGAAATCGGCGATTTTACCCCCCCTTCCCAGTTAATCGAATACTTGACGGCGCTGATTCATTTAACTTACTATAATACAAATATGCCGTCAGAAAAGTGTGGTACATTGGGTCAGAAATCGCGAATCAAACCCGATTTTCACCCCTTGTGGGGGTGGTCATTTTATACAACCAAATATTCAGCTGTTTCAATGCTATATCCTTCAAAGATAACCAATTTTACTATGCCGTCAATTTTATATGGTACAATATGCTGTTTTTCATGTCTAAATCAAATTATTCCGACAATGCATCAGCGTCTTCCTATTAATTTTGGGGACATTTGGTTTCAACAGAATGGTTGTTTGATGATTGTTCAATGTCACGAGTCACGACCAGTGACACAATTTCTTTAAAACACTTTTCCTGATCGCTTAATATCTACATGTGGTATGATCATGTGGCCTCCCAGATCACCAGATTTAAATGGTTTCTTTCTTTGGGGATATCTGAAAGAATCCGCGTATCGACATGCATTTCAGAGAGCACCAAATCTTGATGAATTAAGAGGCAAAATTATCCAACTTTGTGCCTACATTACGCCAAATCTACTCCGTGAAATGAGATTATCTCTGTATCACAGATTCGGCTATTGTTTGGCACAACAAGGTGTTTTTTTAACCTTTATTACTTTAGATTTTTTTGTGTTAGTTGAATTTCAATTTATTTTTCAGAAGTTTAAGATTATTATTTTTTTCGTAGAATGTAATTTATTTTAAATGCCGTTATGGCAAACAAGGACTCACAGCACCTTGTTACACTTCTTGTAGCAAATAATTTCTCGCAGACATTGGAACGTTGTAAACAAAATTCGTTTCTTGAGAAACCAGACGTATCCCTCTTCTCTAATATTTTGATAGTGTCTCTAGGTCGCTAGAAGTGGGGACCATCCATTGAAGAGTTAAATACTTGAATCTCCATCGCGTGTATTTGCCGCCAGTTTTTGAGCACGGAAAACGGAGCGCATACATATCCTCACTTTGACATCTCCTTGATATTCTCCACTTTTGGAGAGGAAGAAGAAGAGGGAGAGAATGGCTCTTGGAAAAACACTTCACTTATAATCTCCCTAGTGAAGAAAATTCATGTACTCGAAAAATTTCCGGCAATTAATTCAAGCACGCGGTGGTTTCAGTAAGAAAATTTCACACCACGAAATGAAAATCATCCAACAATTCATAAGAAATAACTAACGATGGTTTCACCTGAACTATTTGTATACTACCACTGAAATATTGATATGTAAAACACTTAACAAAATTTTCATCATTAAATAATGTGTTAAATTTGAAACAAAAAAATTTAAAAAAAACTTTGTTCTCATCGTGGTTTGAACCAGCGACCTAGCGACTCCTAGTCGAGAACATTACCACTAAGCACGGGACTTATAATTGAAAGTCGTGACAAAATATTTTCAGATACATTCGAAATATCTAGTAAATACATAATTATCTCCTTTCATATGAAAAAGAGACCTCCATTGATAAGGTCAATATTATATTGTTAATGCCGTCTTGTAATTTTTGACCAAAATTATGACCAAAATGGTGTGTGAAATTGTACGAAACCTACAGAATACACAGCAAATCCCAGTGAAAATTATAATATATAATTGACTCTTTTTATTCAAAAATTGACATTCAAAAACAACAAAAACTTAATGTCATTCCATACAACATCATAATATCATATTATCATTTTCCAAATACAGTGTGTTATAAACTGGAAAAACTTGATCCTCCAACACTTCCCCTGGATCTTGGATCCCTTATTTTTCACTCTCATAATCCTCCAACACTTCTGAGTGAAATTGTACGAAATCTACAAAATACACAGCAAATTCCAGTGAAAATTATAATATATAATTGACTCTTTTTATTCAAAAATTGACATTCACAAACAACAAAAACTTAATGTCATTCCATACAACATCATAATATCATATTATCATTTTCCAAATACAGTGTGTTATAAACTGGAAAAACTTGATCCTCCAACAAATGGTAGGTAAAATAAGCAAAAAGTAGCAAGAGATTTCACGTCAAATGCATAAAATATAACAAGCGAAAATTGATGGCACCAATTTTTCTATGTTTTTTAATGTTTAACGAAGTGCTATCTGTTAAGTAGTGTAGTAGAATTTCCATCTGTATATTGTACGATTTTGTGGTTGTCATGAAAACATGATGATTGAAAAGAAGAAAAAATAAATAAGAAAGAAAATCCATATCTTCATTCAATTAATTGGTAATTCAACCAAAAAGAAGTTTAACAGTCCGCTTTAGTCAATATTCAGAATCAACACTATACACAATAATATTTCAAAAATAAACTCTTATAAATTAGTTTCTACTTAAAAAAAAGCATATGCCGTCCTGAAATAAGTAACCTTATAAGAAAACATTGATTTTTTGCTTTAAAATTTTAGTAATTTTTATTTATTTTAGAATACTTAATAAATGTTAACTCAAAGCTAGAAATCGGTGCCGTCAAATTCTAAATGACCACCCCCATAAGGACTATAATCGGGTTTTGAATCGCGATTTCTGACCCCATGTACCACCCTTTTCTGACGGCATAGATGTATTATAGTTTTTTAAGGAAAGGCAAAGTTAACTGAATCAACGCCGTCAAGTATTCGATTAACTGGGGAGGGGGGGGATAAAATCGCCGATTTCATAAAAAAATTCTGACTCCCGGTACCGCTATTTTTTGACGGCACTGGGTTTGAGGGCATTCTTTTTTCATTGCCTCTTTAACGAGAATAGTGCCGTCATGTATAATGTAATCAAAAGTACCCTTTTTTTACGACATTTCAACTCACCTGTACCGCGTAAAATTGACGGCATAGTGCCTGTTGAAATATAATACAAAATTATTCCATCTTCGTGGTATCCTTCTGTATGCTCCGATTGCTGCGATATTCCTTTTTATATTTACGTAGCAATGCAATGTTGTTGACAGTTTTGTTTTTCAATATTTTGTCAAATATACTTTGTGAATGTATTGCATCTGAATAAAAGTTATATTAAAACCCAAGTAGTTGTTGGGAATATATCTGTCTCCAAAGATAATCTTAACAGGTTATGGGCCCAGGCCACGCAAATTGAAAAATATTTAAACGAAGCAGATTTTCAAAACTACGTTTGAGAAGGTGCAAAATGGATTTCAAAGCTCATATTGAGAAGTTGGAAGGAGCGTCGAATTGGCCAAGATGGCGAAGGCAAATCGAGCTACTGTTGAAACACCACGAAGTCTTTGAAGTGGTTACAGAGGATAGTAAATTGCCAGTAGAACCGAATGCAACTGCAGATCAGAATATTCGAGCTCAGTATATCAACGACTTGAAGATTTTCAAGAAAAGCGATGCTCTTGCACAACTAATCCTTGTTGGGAGCATGAATGATGTCAATGTTGAGTTAACCGCAACATGTGAAAATCCCAAAGCTACATGGGACAAGTTGCTGTCAGTCTACGAACAAAGTTCCGGCCAACGAGTCGATAGGTTGATGGAACAATTTTTCACCACCCAGAAATATCCTACGGAAGATATTGCAACTCTCATAGCACGACTACAAAGAAACTTCCAGGAGTTGAATGATGAACTGAATAGGTTAGTTAATACCAAACTACCTGACCTTCTTCTGATGAGTAGAGTGATGTCCACCCTGCCTGCAGAATACTTTGAATTCAAAAGTGTTTGGGAGTCAGTTCCTGTCGATGAGAGAACAATAAATAAACTAACGGAACGTTTGAGACTTATTGAGATGCGTCTACCCAAGAAACCGGATGATTCGTCAGCCCTTGTTGCAAAATCAGGGACCAAGAAAAATTTGAAACCACCAAAGATGATCCGAAGGTGTTTCAAGTGTCATCAAATTGGACATTTTGCTAGAAAATGTACAAATAAAAGCGAAAATTATGTTGCTGGTTCTTCAAAGTGGACGAGTAAACCTGAAGGAGATGCTTTTCCATGCTTATTCAGGAATGACATGAAGAACTCTTGTGAAAATGATATTTGGCTAGCAGATTCAGGATCCTCCAACCATATGACTGGAAGAAAGGACTATTTCTTTATATATGAACCATTTACTAGTCCCAAACAAATTCAAGTTGGAAATGGTGCTATGATTCTAGCATATGGCCATGGTACCATAAATGTCGAAATGAATATTTGTAATAAATGGTACAAAAATCACCTGAAAGACGTTTGGTACGTTCCGCAAATAGGGTACAATTTATTTTCGGTTGGACAAACTATAAATAATGGTTTCAACTTCAAAGTGAACCAAGATGGATGTGCTATAACAAAAAACGGGATAACTCGTTTGAGTGGTAAAAGAAATCCTAGAGGACTCTATGTGCTCGATATGAGGGTGTGTGTTCCTGAAAAAGCTGCCGAAACATACATCTCATCTGCTGCTGAAAGTGTGCAATTGTGGCATGAACGACTGTGTCACCAAAACAAAAAGCATGTCAAAGAAGTTTTGAAACGACATGGTATTGATGTAGATCAAACAAACAACGACGAATTTTGTGAAGGCTGTATATATGGGAAACAGCACAGACAACCATTTAGAGCTCGTCCCAATCGCCCAACGAATCCAGGAGGATTGATATATGCCGATGTCTGTGGTCCAATGCAGGAAAATTCGTTAGGAGGAGCAAAGTACTTTGTTTGTTTCAAAGACGATTTCTCTAAATACCGGAGAGTGTTCTTCATCAAATCAAAGGCTGAAGTTTCATTCTGTCTCCAAAGTTTCATCAAAGAAGCAGAAGTAGCCAATGTGAAAATCTCAGAGTTCCTCAGCGATGGTGGAAAAGAATTCGATAATGCGGAAGTGAAAACAATTCTTCAATCGAATGGTATCAGTTGTCGAGTCACAATGCCGTACACACCACAGCAAAATGGCACAGCAGAAAGAGAAAATCGTACCTTGGTTGAAAGTGCACGAGCTATGTTGCATTCGAAAGATTTACCGATCTACCTGTGGGCCGAAGCCATCAACACTGCTGCCTACGTTCTCAATCGTACAGGACCCACACCGGTGAAGAATAGATCTCCTATTGAATTGTGGCTGGGAAAGGAAGTGAACATTGACCATTTACGTATTTTAGGCACTAATTGTTATGTTCACGTACCGAAGCAACGACGGCAAAAATTAGATAAGAAGAGCGTCGAAGGTGTTCTAGTTGGTTACTGCGGAGAAAAAGATGGCTATAGAATTTGGTTCAGGAATGAAAATAAAGTATCGACAAGCAGAGATATCATGTTCAGACACGAAAATGTTTTCGAGAAAAAGGTCGAATTGAAAATGAGTGTCAAATCTGACAAGTTGATTCCCGAAACGAATAATGCCGATATTTTACATGAAAATTCATCTGAACGTACTTCAACGACTGAAATTGAGGCAGAAGGAAGAGATGAAAACGAAAGTTTAGGTCGACGTGAAGTTCGCTTACCACTTTACCTAAATGATTATGTCCTGGTTGCAGAATGTGATGTACCCCGTTCTTATAATGAGGCTATAGAATCAAATGACAGTGAAAATTGGAAAAGAGCCATGAGAGAAGAGATGGATTCTTTAGCTGAAAATAATACTTGGACTCTAGTCGACTTGCCCGCCGGAAAAAAAGTGATTTCCAATCGATGGGTACTCAGGACAAAAACAGATACAAATGGAGCTGTAAGCCGATATAAAGCCAGGTTGGTGGCAAAGGGCTATGATCAGAAGGCCGGTATAGATTATGAAGATACCTTCAGCCCTGTTGCTCGTTTCGACACTATAAGAGCAGTTTTGAGTGTTGCTGCATCTGAAAATCTCAATCTTGCCCAGTTTGACATAAAAACAGCGTTTCTATACGGAGAACTTCAAGAGGAAGTGTATATGAAACAGCCGGAAGGTTTTTCTGATGGGACAGAACATGTGTGCAGGTTGAACCGAAGCCTATATGGCTTGAAACAGGCTCCACGTTGCTGGAATAAAACATTCATTGATTTTCTCCGACAAGAAGGGATGATTTGCAGCACAGCCGATGTGTGTTTATACATTCTTATGCGGAATAATATAAAACTGTTAGTTGTTATCTATGTGGACGATGGACTTGTCGCCGGTAACGATCAAGTTGAAATTTCAAATTTCATAGATAAACTGAGGGAACGATTCAAAATAACGGTTGGTTCTTTAGACTGTTACTTAGGAATCCAAATAAAACAAACTGAAAATGGTATATTTATAAATCAGAGCGCTTATATTGAAAAAATTCTAATACGATTCAATATGAAAGACTGTAATGCAGTGAAAACTCCATGTGATATCGGTTATGTTTATCACAGTGATAACGACCAAGCTCTGGACCAAAATGTGCCATATCGTGAGGCTGTCGGGAGTTTAATGTTTGTGATGATTGCTACACGACCAGACATTGCTTTTGCAGTAAGTGTAGTTTCCGAAAAATTCAACAGTCCGACACTGACAGATTGGCGAAACGTCAAACGAATTTTTCGATATCTGAGTGGTACTGTTGATTTTGGACTCAATTACAATAGACATTGTGAATCGAACCCATTGCATGTTTTTAGTGATGCGGACTATGCTGGTGATGTAAAGTCAAGACGATCGCGAACTGGTGTCGTTTGCAAGTTTTCAAATGCAGTTATCAGCTGGTATAGTCAAAAGCAAAGAAGTATTGTTTTGTCCTCAACTGAGGCCGAATACATAGCTGCCAGTGAAGCAACCAAGGAACTGATTTGGATAAAACGTTTATTATGTGAAATAACTAATTTGACAGCTCTTCCAAAACTTCACATTGACAATACTAGTGCTATCAAATTGGTGAAAAATCCGGAGTTTCACAAGAAATCCAAACATATTGAGATACGTTTTCACTTCATCCGAGAAAAGTTTCATGAAGGTATCATGGAAATTCATCATGTTGCGGATATAATGACAAAACCACTTGCGTCTCTGAAATTTGACAAAATGAGAACGATGCTGGGAGTGACGCAGATCAAATGATTTATGAAAAATGGAATTTTTTGAGAGGAAGTGTTGAAATATACTACAAAATTATTCCATCTTCGTGGTATCCTTCTGTATGCTCCGATTGCTGCGATATTCCTTTTTATATTTACGTAGCAATGCAATGTTGTTGACAGTTTTGTTTTTCAATATTTTGTCAAATATACTTTGTGAATGTATTGCATCTGAATAAAAGTTATATTAAAACCCAAGTAGTTGTTGGGAATATATCTGTCTCCAAAGATAATCTTAACAGTGCCTAATGTTTGTTTCTCGACCAGTACTTCAACATTATATATCACTCGTGGTGTATAAAATCACCCCCTGAAAATGTGCCTGGGCTTGTGGTCTATTCCACAGATAATCAACTGGCTGACATGCTAACAAAATCATTACCATCACCAAAGTTAGGTCTAGAGTAAGTTATTGGTCTAATTAGGTTTTCCTGGGTTTTCCTAATTCAAGCAACAAATGTTGGACCAAATTTGTAGTTGTTTCCCACGCTGCACAAGAAAAGTACTAGATTATGAAATGACTGTAAGATTAAATCGAGTTCCTTAGAAATAGGTATACTATACTTGACATGATTTTTTGGGTTTATGACCTTCCACAATCTGAAAATGAAAAAATGTTAATCCAAAGATATCTGTACAAGTGTAGAAGGGCAAATTAATTAATTTGCCCGATAAGTTACTGCGTTCACAAGACTGCTGTCTTGAAAGAAATTAATTTTTGTCAGTAACGTACCCTACACTGAATTTGCCTATCTGAAAAAATGAGATCGAATTAACAAAGAATACTTCTCTTTTTTTGAAAATTGACTTTTCGGAAGCTGTACCTGCCTCCGTTATCAAAACTACTTTGAAAGACACTGAAGAAACTGAATTTGAATTGCGGTTTTGGAAATAAGATCTTTCTTTAACAAAGTCAAATGAAATCTGTCATACATTCTTTTGATTGACATTTGGTATCTTGATACATAGGGTGTTCGGTATCAATCAATCACCATTCTATTAGTTCTTATTTCATCTCTCAGGAGAGGTAACCAGGTGCGGTCCATTTCGATGGAATTGGTTGAAAAAGGGTTGTTCGATAAAAGAATGCACGCAGTTTCCTTTAACTTTCTTTTTTCTTGATTTGATTCTCTCAATAAAATTTTGGTATTATTCCATTCCATCATATGATCGCCATCAGATGTTAGAATATGTTCGGATATTTTCGAACCCGTTATTTTTCGATTTCTGATGTAACTGTAGTTTGATGTTAAGTTGAATATTAATTTTTGAGGGGGCGTGTTGGAATATTGACAAAAATTAATTCAATGGTTCTTTGTTTCTTTATTAGTTCTAGCTCAGTTTATTTTGTGTGTATATAAAGGGCACGTAGGCGCTTCAACGTTTCATGCTGATATGTGTAAAAACTGCTGAGTAAGATTATCGGTCTTCTGGGACTCGAATGTTATTCTTTTGAGTCGTTATTTTATAAAAATATATTGTACGAAATTTCTTCAGATTCGTGATTAGGACCTCGGAATCACTACAGATAGTCTTTTTCAAAATTACCAGCTTTTATATAGTATCACCTGTCCCGGTGTCCCGGTCTGTAATCAAATTTTGCAAGCGAGACAAATTCGAATTTTTCAGTACTGAAATTTTCTATGAAAAAGGTGAAGTAAGAACAAGGTGTAGTAAGTCGTTGGTGCTGATAACCAATCTGAAGAAATTTCGAGCCTATTCTGCCCCTTAATATGTTTTACCGTAAAAATAGGTTGTTCCATCGCGAGTGACGGGCAGCGTATATCTCTTAGGGTGACATCATCGAGCCAGTAGATACATTTTCATAATTTCCATCAGTTCTGAGAATTTCATCATCCTACCTCCATAAGTTCGGATTTTTAAAAATTACAATTTTTTCGGTAAAAATAGAGTATCTGTAGTGAGTCGGTGGTCCTGAACACGAATCTGAAAAAAATTCGAGCATGTTTTGCCCTCTGATATGATTTACCGTAAAAAATGGGTTGTTCCATCGCGAGTGGCGGGCAGTGTATATCACTATGGCTATCACCATCCAGCTGACACGTGTTTTTTCAGCATTTCCATCAGTCCTGAGAGTTTTATCACCCTACCTTGATATTTACGAGAGTTACGCGTATGGTTCCATATGGAGAGTTAGACACTGTATTTAAATAAAAATTCCGAGAAGCAAGTCGGAATTCCGAGATCCCAGTCGGTATTCCGAGATCCCAGTCGGCATTCCGAGATCTAAGTCGAAATTCCGGGATCAAAGTCTAAATTCCGAGATCTAATTCGGAATTCCGAGTTATAAGTCGGAATTCCGAGTTATAAGTCGGAATTCCGAGATCTAAGTCGAAATTCCGAGATCTGAGTGGAAATTCCGAGATCTAAGTCGGAATTCCGAGATTTAATGAGATTAATATACAGGGTGGCCCACCACATTCGCCTCGGTATTTCTACGAGAAATGAAGAGAGTTAGGGAAAAACTTTTAGCACAGTTATATGTGGGTCCATGAGGAGCATATTCCAAAATTATTTTGAAATATATAGGGTGAGCCCCAAAAAAATTACTTATGGAACACCCTATATTTTTTTATATTTTTAGATACTATAGACAAAATAAAGGTGAGTTACTATTATATTTCTCATACTTAATACTTACCGATTCTGAGAAATTTTGAGAAATTTAAAAATACAGACCATAATTTGAAATTTTTTTTCACCCTGTAACGTGTAACGAGCTGCTCGTGATTAAATATACTGCTTAGCTCAAAGGTTAAAGTTAACTACTACATGAAATTTTTAATACAATATTATACAGAGTGGCGAAAAAAATTGCCTCAAAATTTGGACACACATTTAATTAAATAACTTCTTAAAGTTGAATGGAACACCCCGTATTTAGTGGCGTAGTTTGACGCAGAATTAAATTCCGTTCAAAACTACAGGGTGTTTCAAAATTCAGTATCAAGAATTAGGGGGCGTATATTTCAGGTCAATATAAGACTTTATTTCCCATAAACATATGTCCGCAACTGCTTAATTTCTAAGATACAGGGTGTTGAAATTTAACAAAAATGATACTGATACGCTACTGTTTTTTTTAAATGAATATTATATTTTTTATGAGTATCCTCTATCTATTCATAAAAATGATTCCTTGACTTTTTTCCCTACGAAGAACAGTTTTCGATTTAAAAAGCAAAATGAGACATACAAAAAATCGCATAGGTACAAGCGAATGACGACCTTTTATTTTTTAAATCGAAAACCGTCTGTCGGACGGAAAATAGTAAAGAGACCATGTTTGTGAAAAAATAGGAGACAATTATGAAAATGATACTAATTTGACAAAAAAAAACAGTAGCGTATCATTATTTTGATCAAAAATGACAGAGCATGTTTACAGAGACGCCACTGATGAAAATTAAAAAACGTTCAAAATGGAAAAAATGTATTTTTATGTGTACTTTGCATGTACCAAAATTAAAAAGAAAAGCCAAAGTGGTTTAGAGATATTGAAAAAGAACTGATTTTTTTGTTGAATTTCAACATCCTGTATCTCAGAAATGAAGCGGTTGCGGACACAGGTTTATTAGAAATAAAGTCTTTTTTTGACCTGAGAAACACGCCCCTAAAATCTTGATACTGAATTCTGAAACACCCTGTATATTAGGGTTCCCTATAACTATCTCTTCTGCTTTTTACACAAAAGGCGTTTTTATATTTTACATTTTACTTATGAGTATTTTTTTTATCTTAAAAATGAAACACACTGTATTGTAATGAAAAGCAAAAAAGGATTTTTGAAGCCATTTTATCGAAAAATTAAGAATCATAAATAGTTTGTTATATTAATAAATGCTCAAAATGGTGTCCATTATTCTCGATGCATAGGCGAACTCTTTCTTGAAATGAGTGCTGAACTCTGGATAACATATTTTGCGGTATGGAACGAAACGCATTTCTTATTCGTACTTTCATATCCTGAAGTGTCGTTGGCGGTGTATCGTAAACACTACTTTTGATATATCCCCATAAGAAATAGTCGGGACTTGTAAGGTCCGGAGACCTGGCTGGTCACTTCTGTGGACCTCCTCGTCCTATCCATCTATTTGGATATTGTCGATCTAACTCGTTTCTAACACGTCTGTCAAAGTGTGCAGGAGCACCATCTAGCTACATCCACATCCGTAGGTATACTTTCCAACAGCACAGGCAAATTATCCCTAATAAATCCGAGAAACATGACGCCGTTTAAGTGACCATCAAAAAAGTTAGGACCTACTACTTGCGTTCCAATTATTCCACCCACACATTAACAGACCATCTGTGCTGGTGATCAAGGGTTCTAAAAATATTAGTGTTTTCGTCACTGTAATAGTGAAAGTTATGTCTGTTAACTAATCCGTTGTTATGAAAAGTTGACTCATCGGAAAAAAGCACATAATCAAAAAAAATTTCTTCATCACCAAACTTTTCTAAAACCCATAAACAAAAATTTAATCGTCGATCATAATCTTCTTCAAAAAGCTGTTGTATGTAGTTGAGTGCGATACGGATGGAATTTGTACTTTTTAATTATTCTTTGGATACTCTGTCTGCTTATTCCAGTTGTTTCAGATACTTTTCGCTGACTTGTGTGAGGGTGTTCAACTAGAGATAACATCACTAAATATTCATTTTCCTCATTTCCAGTAACCGGTTTTTGCCGTTCTTGCATATTATAAGATACACTGCCTGTTCTTCGGAAAAGCTGCAACAACTTTTCCAATGAACGCTTGTTAGGATGACTCCTGTTAGGATACCTTTGGGCATATACTCTTGACGCTAATAAACATCTTCACACTCACCGATTATCAAAATCATATCAATTCGTTCTTCCTTGGGATAAGTTCTCATTTTACAATATTTCAAAAAAAAACAATAAGTTTAAACACGTTAAAACAATGATAATGATTTGATTGCCAAGTTGTGCCACTGTCAAATACTTTTTGTTTCATAATAATAATTAACGTCATCTAAGCCAGAGCCTACTATGATAGAAAAAATAGTATAATAGGTTTTATAGGAAATCGTAAATGTATGTTTTTATTGACCCCATATTGTAATTTTGGTATTTATTTCAATATGAAGTCTAATTTGCTAAGAAACAAGCGAATTTAACATATTTCGTCTCAATAATTAAGACACTTGCATCTTCTTATTTTGAAGAATGCTTTAATATTTGAGAAATGGCAATAAATTTGAGTTTTTACATTTGCCTGCTTTTACTTTAGATACAACGTATTTTCAAAAATTTAAACTTGTGCTTCTAGCGAATTTACGTATTCCTTAATAAAAAAGTTTTTAAAACGCTTTTTAAGCTTTTCATTACATTACAGTGTGTTTCATTTTTAAGATGAAAAAATTACTCACAAGTAAAATATAAAAACGCCTTTTGTGTAAAAAGCAGAAGAGATATAGTTTTGAAGGGAATTTATTTCTGCGTCAAACTACGCCACTAAATACGGGGTGTTCCATTCAACTTTAAGAAGTTATTTAATTAAATGTGTGTCCAAATTTTAAGGCAATTTTTTTCGTCACTCTGTATAATATTGCATTAAAAATTTTATGTAGTAGTTAACTTTAACCTTTGAGCTAAGCAGTACATTTAATCACGAGCAGCTCGTTACACGTTACAGGGTGAAAACAATTTTCAAATTATGGTCTGTATTTTTAAATTTCTCAAAATTTCTCAGAAACGATCAGTTTTAAGTATGGGAAATATAATAGTAACTCACCTTTATTTTGTCTATAGTATCTAAAAATATAAAAAATATAGGGTGTTCCATAAGAAAAAATATAACTTTGGTATGTAATTTTTTTGGGGATCACCCTATATATTTCAAAATAATTTTGGAATATGCTCCTCATGGACCCAGCTAAAAGTTTTTCCCTAACTCTCTTCATTTCTCGTAGAAATACCGAGGCGAATGTGGTGGGCCACCCTGTATAGTGCAAAAAATCGACTTATTCTAAATATGAAAAAAACTAATTGTATTTACTTCTCCAAAAGATAATGTGTACCATATGAATTAACAAATGCACACTCAAACAACTCAATATCCCAATGTCACAAAGTACAAAATTGTTATGCTGTATGGTGGACGGAAAACTCTCATGGTCAGATCAGATATAGACATGACATGTAAGAAAATAAATAGTGGTTGCTTTGCAATTGGCCAACTCAAAAAAAATTCTGATGAAAAACATCTCATAAATACCTAGATGCAATGATATATTCGCACTTATCATTTAACATACTGATGTGGGAACGCGCCGCTGATATTCAACGGGTTCTTGTACTACAGAAACGAGTATTTCGTATAATATTTGACTTATGATACACTGACTCTTGCAGACCTTTCATTATTAAACATAAAATGCTAACATTATATATTGTCATGATTTTATAATCCACAAGTTTAAAAATAAGAGCATATTTAAAATTCAGATAAAAATTTTGCATCTCAGAGGAAATTCTCCAAATCAATATCGAGAATGTTTCAAGTACCCTGTATAATATCAGTAAAACCACACTCAACTGATGACATAACAACTGTCAAACAAAATTCAAGGGATTTTAAATTGATGAAAGCAAGAAATTTACAATATGAAAGTGAATGAAAAGATTTTTGTATGAATTGTAATTAAATCATAGAAATACTTACACAGAAGAATTACATAAACAATAAGTAATTTTCAAATGAATTTAAATAACTGACAACACCAAGGAAGTATGACATTCACTTATTTCTGAACATGAAGTCATGCTTTAAGGAAATTCACATAAATGAAAATGATAAAGCCTAATTTGAGACTTAGAATAAGAATCTAGAAATTTCAAACTAATTTAAAATATCCATGTTATTTTCTTAAAATTAGTATTCATTTAATAAATAATTGTTAAAGTCATTAGTTGATAGAATCTTGGTATTGTTGCTAGGATATTCTGATAGTCAGATTTTTTTTTTGGTAAACAAGGGAGGAAAAAAATGATATCGAAAGCAGAAGTATTGAGAAATTTTGGAGCAACAAAAAATTACTAAAATAAGTATCCAGTTTTTTTTTATGAGTATGAGTATAAGTGAAAAGACAGTACCAAGTGCTACGAATAGTTTCAAAGGACGATTACCTTGTGAAAAATCCAAATAGACATTCTATTGGGAATGCAAAAGTCCCACGTCCCAGCAGCCAAGATGGAGTCTACGTTGAACGTCAGAAGGAGATGGTAGAGGAGCACCCACAAAACCAACACACACAGGTAAAGGCCTTTATCATAAATCGTTGCAACGTAAACTGAACATAATATATGCATATATTTTTCTTCGATTCCATAAACATTTTCCATTTTATTCGAATAATTCCGGGAGTGTTATTTACTTTACTTTTCAAGTGATCGTTGAAAACAAACGCGGGGTCAGTGACACTAACGGTGAAATCTCGGAACATTAGATTTAGTTGAGATAGGTTAGTGGAAAATTCACAATTGCCAACCCAAACATGTTGAAATATAGTGGCTTCACCATAACAATTTATTGGACATGCGCATAGGAATAAGGTTAGGTTATACTGGTTAGAGTTTGTTTATATTTCATATCGTTTCAAATTTCGATCAGGCTGAATGTCATGAACTTCATGAATGAAGAATTTCCCATTTATGATTATTAAAATAATTTTGATTATTGAAATTTCCTGTGTTTTTTTTTTTTTGCTGGAACAAAATTGAAATTACTGAAATTTTTTTTTACTTTGAAGCTGGTACCCAAAGAATCCCCCTGGGATGCAAAGAAATGCTCCACTGGAAAACAAGGTAGAGTATAAACTTTGCATAAGAGTCTCCAAAATCGAAACAATAATAGTGATAATACATTTCATGAACTTTAAATTGGCGAACCCTGAGATTATTTAAGAAATATATAAAATCAAAACAATATTAAATAGACAATATATTATGGATAAAAACGATCACCATAAAAAAATGGCGCCCAACGTGGGGCATTTGTGGAAAACCAAAAAAAAAACGAGGTGTAAAAATTTTTTTTTGAAGTAATAAAAATATATAAACAATAATGGAGTCCAAAAAAAATACAAGAAAGGGCAAACAAGGAAAACCAGGTCCAAGTCAAGAGGGAGATCTGGAGAAAGAAGAAAATGTAGAGGAGAACATGCAAGAAAGTGGAGATGCCACAGTAGAACAAACGAGAACACTGCAGGAAGTCAACATAGAAGATTTAATGAGATTTTTAAATAAGAAAGACGAAGAAATAAGAGAAGAAATGAAAATACAAGAAAATAGAAGAAAAGAGGAAAGAAGAGAGGAAATGGAAATTTTAGAAAGACTTATACAAGAAGGTAGAAGACAAGATAGAGAACAAATAGAAAGGAAAAGACAAAAAGACATAGAAAAGCTAGAAAAGGTTATACAGGAAGTAAGGAGAGAAGATATGGAACAACTTGACAGACAAAGAGGAGAAGATATTGAAAGATTGAAAACACTAATACAAGAAGGAAGGAAAGAAGAGATAAAAAAATTAGAAAAGATCCTGCAAGAAGAATTGAAGATCCATGTAGGGAAAATCAACCAAGAATTAAAAGAAATAAAGCAACAAGTGAATAATACAGTAGAAAATTTTGTCCTTGAAATGGCCAACAATAGAAGAGAAACAGATGAGAAAATTGAACATGTGGAAGAGAAAATACAACATTTAGAAGACAATGTAGTACAAGATAGAGAGGAAAACAAGAAAGAAAAACAAAGACTAGAGAAGAAGATAGTAAAAGAAACTAAAAGCCTACAGGAAAAAATTAAGAGTCAAGAAGATAGAATGAATGGACAGGTTACGGAAATGGAAGAAAGAATTAATCAAACCGAAAATAAAGTGAAACAAACAAGTTGTGAGGAAGTGATTATTAAAACTCTATTCAATAAAGTAAATGAAAATAAATTAATATTTACAGGTAATATCAAATGACAACACCACACTACGAAGCAGAAGTGCAGGGGAAAGAAATAATAGACAGGTAAACCAGATACAGAGAGACATACAAGACATAGCAGGAACATCACAAGACAATACTGTTCAACATGAACAGAATTTTCAATAGAAAACCTACCAAAATTTAACAAAAATAATTATCAATACTGCACAGGAATATATCAGCATCCTAGAGAATTCATTGATATAGAAAAAAATTTTAAATTACAAATAAATAAAGGTTTAATAAAAATTCCAGGTATATTTTACAATAAAAAAATTGAAATATTGGTAGACACAGGTTCAGAAATATCTTTAATAAACTACAAAATAATAAGAGAACAAAAATTAGAAAAATATTGCTGTGGAATGCCAAAGGTAGTTTTGGTAGGTGCAAATAACAAAAAAATATATGAGGTTAACAAAAGAATAAGTGGTGCGATTACTTTTAACAATACAGAATATACAATACAATTTTTGATAATAGAAAACCTGCTACATGATGCAATTATAGGTACAGATGAGTTAGACAGACATGGAGTAATAATCGATTATGAACAAGGAAAAATACAAATAGGCGAAGAGACAATAAAATTTACAAAAATTACAGAACAAGACAACAAACAAATAGTACAAACAATTAACAACATGAAATCACAACAAAAAAAGGAAAAAATTACAGACTATGAAATAAATTGTGGAAATAATATGAGAACAAAAATACAAAATTTACTTAGCACACATTTAAACTTGATAAACGATGAAAATAGAGTGACAGACAAATACATGCATAAAATTGAGGTTAAAGGCATACAAAATTTCAAATCAAAAACATATCCTATTCCTTACAAATACAGGAAAGAGGTCAATCACGAAATACAAAATATGTTAGATCAAAATATCATAGAAAAATGCAATTCTAAGTTTATAAATCCTATAGTCGTGGTGCAGAAAAGTAATGGTGAACTAAGACTATGTCTAGACGCTAGGAACATTAATAAATATACAACACCACAGTACGAAGCTCCGTTAAACATCGAAGCAATATTTGGTAGTATAACAGGATCAAAAATGTTCACAAAGATAGATTTAAAACATAGTTTTTGGTTAATTCCACTGCATCCAAGTAGTCGAGACTATACAGCTTTTTCAATAGATGGAGTCCTATATCGATTTAAAGTAGTACCATACGGTTTGCAAAGCTCGTGTTCAGCCTTAGTACGAACAATACATGCCATACTTGATAAGTACAACGATTTTATTCTTCATTATATAGATGACATCTTGATTTATTCCAAAAACATGGAGGATCACCTAAAACATATAAAGTTATTATTGGACGAATTAGACACAGCAGGTTTGAAAATAAATTTGGAAAAATCAAAATTTTGTCAGGACAAGGTAACATTTTTAGGGTACAAATTGGATTCACAAGGAATTAGTATGGATGAAGGCAGAATTCAAATAATAAGAGAGTATAAACGACCAACAAATTTAAAAACATTGAGAGGATTTTTAGGTGTTATAAATTATTTTAAGAAACTTATGCCTGATATAAGTGAAAAAACACTACCTTTAATAGCTATGTTGAAAAAACAAAGTAAATGGAAATGGGGGGTTGAACAAGAAACAGCATTTAATATAATTAAAGAAGAATTTGCAAACAATTTGAAAGTGTACCATCCAAATTATTCACTACCATTCATACTTAAAACAGATGCAAGTATAAATAAATTAGCAGGAGTACTATTACAGGTACAGGAAGGGAAAGAAGTACCAATATGTTTTGTTTCAAGAGTTACCAAGTCATACGAACAACACTATAGTATAACAGAATTAGAATTTGCTAGCATAATTTTCTGCGTTTCGAAGCTAAGATTTTATTTGCTAGGATCCAGGTTTTTCATTGAAACAGACCATATGTCACTCTTGAATGTTATGAATAATAAGTTGTTGAACAATAGAATTCACAGGGGAGCCTTATTACTCCAAGAGTATGATTTTGAAATTAAATATATTAAAGGGAAAGATAATATAATAGCAGATGCGTTGACAAGATCTGATGGAATGATAAAAAAGGATAGGACTTTACAAATAGGGGTAAATATTTTAAAAGAAAAGGAAGGAATATTTTCATTAAAAGAAATAGTTGCAGATCAATTGAATTTAGGAGCAAATGAAATTAGAAAATGTAATAAAGTAAATGAGATCTATATAAAACAAATAAATGAACAACAGTTGTATGTAATATCAAATCAATTAGCAGTGAAAATCTTAATAGACTTACACAATAATAATGGACATCCAGGGACACGAAAGACATGGCTGTTATTTAGAGAAAATTATTATAGCATAAAGGACCTCCAAATAATAAAAAAAATAACTAGTACTTGTGAAATTTGCCAAAAATATAAAGGAAAAAATTACATGAATGTAAACATTCCTAAAAATATCCTAGCACAGAAAAAACTTGAATGTATAGCAATAGACTTTATTAGTGAATTAATAATGACAGAAAGAAATAATAGGCATATATTCGTAATCGTAGACATTTTTACAAAATACATTAAATTGTATGCATGTTCAAGAACAAACGTTAAAAGTATACAGGAAAACTTTAGAAATTACATGACAGACGTGGGAAAACCAAATAAATGCATACTAGACAACGCGACGTACTTCAACAATGACAGATTCAAAAGATTTTGTGAAAGAAATGACATTAATCTTACCTTTACGAGTATCAGACATCCTGAAGCGAACCCAGTTGAACGTTATATCCAAGAGGTTATAAAGTTTCTTAGAATATTGTCCATAAACAATCATCGTGACTGGGATAGGAATTTGCCACAAGTAGAGAGTTTCTTGAACCAGCTACCAAACACTGTGACAGAAATGACACCACATACTCTAATGACAGGGGAACCACCACTACGACATTGGCTGAAAGAGGAAAATAAACAATTAGAAGATGTACTGGAACAAGTAAAAGTGAAAATGGAAAAAAATGGAAAAAAATACTTAAAACGAGCGGAAAATAAGCGAAAACAAAAAGTTAGGTTTGAGAAAGGTCAATTAGTTTTGGTCAGAGCAAATAGAGTAACTAATTTAAAACAAGACCTTTGTGCAAAGTTATTACCTATCTTTGAAGGACCTTATGTCATAGATAGCCAAAATAATGTCAACAGTTATAGACTAAAATATGTGAATGAAGATAAAATGAGAGGGATATTCAATATTAATGATATTTATTTATATAAGCCATGTGAAATAACTTAAAAGGAATTTTGGAAGTATGAGATAGAATTTTGCCATGTTCCAAAGAAAAATCCTATCTAATACTTGAGGTATTTGTCATGATTTTATAATCCACAAGTTTAAAAATAAGAGCATATTTAAAATTCAGATAAAAATTTTGCATCTCAGAGGAAATTCTCCAAATCAATATCGAGAATGTTTCAAGTACCCTGTATAATATCAGTAAAACCACACTCAACTGATGACATAACAACTGTCAAACAAAATTCAAGGGATTTTAAATTGATGAAAGCAAGAAATTTACAATATGAAAGTGAATGAAAAGATTTTTGTATGAATTGTAATTAAATCATAGAAATACTTACACAGAAGAATTACATAAACAATAAGTAATTTTCAAATGAATTTAAATAACTGACAACACCAAGGAAGTATGACATTCACTTATTTCTGAACATGAAGTCATGCTTTAAGGAAATTCACATAAATGAAAATGATAAAGCCTAATTTGAGACTTAGAATAAGAATCTAGAAATTTCAAACTAATTTAAAATATCCATGTTATTTTCTTAAAATTAGTATTCATTTAATAAATAATTGTTAAAGTCATTAGTTGATAGAATCTTGGTATTGTTGCTAGGATATTCTGATAGTCAGATTTTTTTTTTGGTAAACAAGGGAGGAAAAAAATGATATCGAAAGCAGAAGTATTGAGAAATTTTGGAGCAACAAAAAATTACTAAAATAAGTATCCAGTTTTTTTTTATGAGTATGAGTATAAGTGAAAAGACAGTACCAAGTGCTACGAATAGTTTCAAAGGACGATTACCTTGTGAAAAATCCAAATAGACATTCTATTGGGAATGCAAAAGTCCCACGTCCCAGCAGCCAAGATGGAGTCTACGTTGAACGTCAGAAGGAGATGGTAGAGGAGCACCCACAAAACCAACACACACAGGTAAAGGCCTTTATCATAAATCGTTGCAACGTAAACTGAACATAATATATGCATATATTTTTCTTCGATTCCATAAACATTTTCCATTTTATTCGAATAATTCCGGGAGTGTTATTTACTTTACTTTTCAAGTGATCGTTGAAAACAAACGCGGGGTCAGTGACACTAACGGTGAAATCTCGGAACATTAGATTTAGTTGAGATAGGTTAGTGGAAAATTCACAATTGCCAACCCAAACATGTTGAAATATAGTGGCTTCACCATAACAATTTATTGGACATGCGCATAGGAATAAGGTTAGGTTATACTGGTTAGAGTTTGTTTATATTTCATATCGTTTCAAATTTCGATCAGGCTGAATGTCATGAACTTCATGAATGAAGAATTTCCCATTTATGATTATTAAAATAATTTTGATTATTGAAATTTCCTGTGTTTTTTTTTTTTTGCTGGAACAAAATTGAAATTACTGAAATTTTTTTTTACTTTGAAGCTGGTACCCAAAGAATCCCCCTGGGATGCAAAGAAATGCTCCACTGGAAAACAAGGTAGAGTATAAACTTTGCATAAGAGTCTCCAAAATCGAAACAATAATAGTGATAATACATTTCATGAACTTTAAATTGGCGAACCCTGAGATTATTTAAGAAATATATAAAATCAAAACAATATTAAATAGACAATATATTATGGATAAAAACGATCACCATAAAAATATATATATATATATATATATATATAATAAGCTCTCTGACATTATGTTTCTGCTTAACTCTCAATCCATGTTATAAATTTTAAAAAAAACTTTAATAAACGTTGTTCAATTTGAATACTGATCTGATAATTTTGCAATAGTCATGTGTCATTTTCATGAAACAATGTCTAGTCTTTTTGTTCCAAGCTTGATGTACACTTTTCTCGTTCTGAGTGGTTCAATCTGTCTAATTTCAGATTCTAGTACAGTTCCATGCAGGAACGTACCTTAATAAACTTCACTTTGTATACATAACCTCAAATAAATTTTCTTTCTTTTCCACGCTTTCCGATCAACCGGTGTGACATCGGTATGATATCCATTTGAATAAAATTGAATAGAACTAGATTTTATGCATAACTGAGTTTTTAATAATGTGTGACGATTACCTTTAAGATTATCTCATAACTTGTTTTTTAATATGTTTAATTACTGTACACGTCTTTTTATATCATCTATTGCAATCAATCTCATCAACACGTAAGTAGTTTAGAATCCACAGTTGTCAATTGTTTTCACTATAGTTTTAACATTATTGTAGCTTTCCCTGATGATGACAATAATACTTGTCGAAATATTGGAATAAAGTGTTATAAGAGTATACTTCCTGCATGCTGCTTACCCAACAAGTTTCCCTAGCTTGATCTTAACGAGTCAGCAAAGACTACCTCTCTCCTAAATTATATATATATATATATATATATATATTTATATATATATATATATATATATATATATATATATAAATTGCAATGTGCAAAGTTTGTAAGAATAACATTTGCCACTTCGAGCAGTACAGACACTGTTATGATTCTCGGAATCAAGGTAAACTAAGAGACATCTGAAGGAGTTTCTTATAAGGAGATGTTTCTATTCTGTTAAAGAGTTTTTGGATGGCTGACTCAGGCTCTATTTTAACATGTTTTGTAACCGTAATTATTACTTGTTCATAAATTGTGATTTAAAAATGTATAATTGTATTGTGAAATTTTTTCACAATGAATGTGATTACTGAATGTAATTATTGACGTCTCACATCTGTGTAATAACAGCTTACGTGAAGAATAAAGTATTGTATTGTATTAAAGTCGGAATTCCGAGATCTAAGTCGGAAAATTTTTGAAATAAAATAAAATTGTTTGTGGCTCTTCTACGCTTTCGTATATTTGTGTGACTAAGTTAACTATGGCATCAGAAATTGATCTTCCATTTTGAAAACCAAATAGGAAATCTGGAATTATATGATGTCTCTCTGTGAAAGCCATTAAACGTTTTTTGAGGATTTTTTCTAATATTTTTGCCAGATAGGATGTTATGATTGTTTACTTTGTCCAACTGAAAATGGAATTAAAAAAACTTCACATGTTTGATTAATATGTACGAGTATTAAACCAAATACAATTAACAGCAATTCCACGATGAAACAGTACAAAACTCACTGAACTCCTTTTAACCGGCACACAATATTATGTATTTTTCTCGAAATTCAAATGCCAGAGGTCCTAACTTCCTAAGATTATCGTTCGATAAACACACAAGATTCAAACGCTGATTTCTAGGTTATGTTCTCTTGCCGAGAAACAAACGAAAGGCTGCTAACATTGACCAATAAGAGAATACTGCTAACTTAGCGAAGAGTTCGAACACCACGATTGTGTGTTTCCTAAGCAAAATCTCTGAAGCTGAGATTCTGTAGTTTCGACCTTTTTTTAGGAAAAGTCTTGAACTCGGTGTACTAACGGCAAAATGATTGAAAAACTTTGGCTACTCAAATCTAGTTAACTTAATTTATTCTTGATAGAAAGTTTTTAGAATTTATAGGGTTTTAAGACTACAGAAACCTCTATATCTCCATATTTATATTTTTTGTAGATACGCCTTTTTTGCTTAGGACGGCAGTATAATAGCCTTCTCATACATGTCTGAATGTGATATCACTACTTTTGGTGGATTTGTTGTCATATAGGTGTGGTTGGTATATTAATATGATACAATATTATCAATAGTACACTTTTGTCAATGTATCATTAGTAATGTCCTAATTATCAAATAAATAAAATATTAAGTCCTCAGCTAATCGTTTGGTAATAAAATATACCTACCTACAATAGTTATTAGTTTGATCATAAATACGTATTTACATACTGTAATTACCATCAAATCAATATAAATATTTCCAATATAGGTATGATATATGTGTTTTTCCAGGTTATCCTTTCTGATGGGTCTCGAGCTATACTAGTTGATGGACAAATTTTACAAACTGAACCACAAACTGTTCTTCTACGGGATGGAGATGATATAAATCAATTCTTCATCAACAATGATAATGGCAAGTCCTTAAAAATTGTTTCCAGAAAAATAATTTGATAATAAAATATCTATCACATGTATACAGGGTGTTACGGGTTTGAATGGTGTATGCATACACCAAAATGCACGAAAGACACGCTCTGTAATGTAATTGGTTCAGATGAAGTGCACGCGGGAAGTGCTCTCTGAATTTTGATATAATTAGGTCGTTATATCCTAACAATTTTGTATGTTCACTTTGTTCACGTAAGGTTAATTCAGGTTAGCTTTTACGTTGGCTAATAATTCACACATTTTCAGCTCAGTTTGCATGCAGCCGTCTTGTCATTGAAAGTTCCCGCCAGTACAATGGCAAATCACAGAGCGTGTCTTTCGTTCATTTTATTGTCTTCTATTGAGACTCTTCCTACTATTTGCAGTATAGGTATATAGTGCTGTATCAACAAAGAAACAGATTTTATTAAACATTCGGTATTTGTAACCAACTATACTACTTAAGAGCAAACAATACCCTTGATGAAACGGGAATCGGTTTTGAGCGTTCAGTTTTATTTGTTTTGCGAAAATTTTGTTGGAACAAATGATTCAATTCGTTTGTGAGAATTCGGGAATCTAACTGATTTTTGGTTTTGATGATTTTGAAGAAAACATTTTTTTTATGGTTTGACAAATGAAAAAAATAGGCAGATTCCCGAATTCTTAAGGAGATTATAGACTCAGAAGAAGATTTTTTTTTTTAATCATTAGTTTTGACGCCGATTCTACGATTAATAGCTATCTAACTTATTGGCGCTCCCAGCTACGTTGTTTTTTATGGACAAGTGCTTCGTTGCGGCGCAATGATAAAATTTGACTTTCGTGATGACGCGCTGATGTTGCCTCTTAAGAAGAAGAGGTTATAATAAATGTGTCATTTTCCTAGACTTGTCTAAAGCTTTTGATCATCTTACATCAAAATTACAAAATTATGGCATTTGCAAAAATGTTAAACTCAACTCGAAAAAAATAATACAAAAATATTCTCTCAGGAATTATTCTAAAACTGGGTTCTTCAGTGTAGTATTCTCGATGTCCTTGTTAAATAATTTTTTTGAATAGTCCTCCTAACCATTCGAGATATAAAAAATTAGTTGACTGACAACGATACAAGTAAAAAGGAGTGGATTATTTTCGATGCACCATATGTAAAGCTTTTCAAGATCGTTTTATAATGTTTAACAATCTTTTGACTTGGAATATTCTTACTATATCATTTAAGAAAAGTGAAAACAACAGTGGAGCTAGGTTCAATAATTGAGTATCAAATTAATAATAATCTAATTTGTTTATGAGAATATGGTGATCTAATTTGTAGAGTCTTCAAGCAGATTTTGTAGACATCAGTATGTTTGAGTAAAGCACATCTAGTTATTGTAGATGCTGAATAAGCCGAGCTGATTATTTTTTCCAAATAAGTTTTTTAACATTTGGAAATATTCTGTTGTACAGGCATTTACAAAATTGGACAACAAGCCACTTTTGAAAATTGGACAAATTTATATATTATAATTGAGAAGAGAAAAATTATCCATTGAAAATTCAAGAATGTAATTTTTATTTTGGAATTCAATAGAAAACAACTACTTTCCCGGCAAAAGCCACACTAGACATTGAACTACATCTGACATATATTATGAAAAGATCCTAACTGAACAGAAAATCTGAAAGTGAAAATTTGCATTTTCAGATCAGATAGTTGATTTTTTAAATATTCTCTTTTCATTGAAAATTCATATAAATACATGATAGGGGATATCAATCAATTCAATGATGCGGGAAACTCGCCTCAAGCGCTAACTTCCAATACATTTTTGTTGAAGAAAATTTATTCACTCTTCCAGGATCATCAGGGAGGTCGCAGATGATTCCACAACTGAATTTAATGAACATCTTGTTCATATTTTCAAATAAAAATCAATATATTATAATTGTTCAATAATAAAGAAATACTTCAAATACCTACTAGGGCCTCCCAAGGATCCGAGCCCTTAAACGTTCCTTATATTTGCTTTTTGATAGATCCGCCACTGTTCAGACAGTCTTAAAGTGGATTTCAGATTATATAAAAAGACTGGTTTCTGTAGAGTGTGTCCTAAAGCATTTTGAAAGCGGTTGGTTTATCGACCCATGTCCCATGTCCTACATAACTATGTTCGTTTGTGTTCAAGTGAGTCATACCTTGTATATTTATGAGTGCAAGGAAATTAAAATAATTTATAATTTATATAAATTATATCTTCTTTAGGTAAACTATTGATAGCTGATCAGGATAATACGCTTGAAAGTCAAAATGATGACCCACATATTATTCATTATGTGGATGATGATGGTAACATAATTAGAGAGCCTAACATTTTGTATGTCGATGAAGATGGTGTCCCCATAAAAGAGGAGGACTTGTCTAATTATAAAATGGTCAATTCAACAGAATCAGGGGAAACCCAAGTTTATCAGACTCAGATGTTAGATCATGATCAACTATTCCAGCAAGAAGAAATACTGGATGAAGAAAGAACTGGAGAAGGAAGTGCAGGACTTTTGGTAATCCTAGTAGATCAAAATGAGTAAGTGTTTAGAAAGGTTTAACGATATTTCGTCGGTGCCAGTCACTTTGACGCCGAGACTAGGTTACGGTTACGGGTCTCGGTCGCCAGCTTTCGGCCTGTGCTCCGAGCAGCATCACTGAAAAAAAAACTAAATAGCATAGTCGACTCATTTGAGCTTCTCAAATCTCGAGATCGTCGGCAAGCATCCATCTGAAAATATTCCATTAGCATTTTACGACAGCCGAATCCCTCCTGCCCAACCCCTGTGTTTCTGCAGGAACACACTCCTATAGTATAGGAAATTTGCGATAGGATGGATTATTAATAATCCATTTTCATTTGGTGCGCACTTCAAATTGTCTTCTCAGTTTGTTTACCTAATGTAAATTTACATTCTCTACATAAATTAATATTCGACCTACTTGTTTTGGATTCAGTGACACAAATTTCTTGAAAGTTAATGACTAATGACCATTATAAAGAGGAACAACCTTCATTGGTGTACTATATAAACTTGACCAATGGGCTCTACAAAATAGGGCCCCTATCCTCCTTCATATTACTTTTACATTTCACAGTTCCCAGATTCTCGAATGCATCGAGAGGTATATGGTCCAATAATTAATTTTAAAATTCTTTCATTAAATCTGTAGTCGTGATCCAAAGCATGTTCCGCCACACTCGATTTTACTTTCATTGTCCTTCTAATTTGACTCACATATATCTTCCTCCTCCTCGTCACCACAAAGTCTGCACTCCACGGTTTCTGTTTATTCCCATAGTGTGAAGGTGTTTTTTAAGGCCGCAATGTCGGGTTAGTAGTAATTAGTAGTTGATGTGCGTATCTTAGATCTGTTTATGTTGAGAGTGTCAGTGTTTGGCTTAAGTGCCTCACCATGGCTGCACTATGTAGATACCCTTCGATTTGATCCCAATATGTTTGGTGTTTTGTTTCTTCCACTCATTTATTAGGTTTTTGCATCGGATTTACTAATGCCAAACACTGGTTCTGGACCTGTGAACGGTAATTCAGATACTGGTCTTGCAAGTTGGTCTGATTTTTCATTATCTTCTACTCCCTTATGTCCAGGCACCCACACAAGTGTTACCTTGTTGTGTTTTGCTAGTTCATTGAGGCTCTGAAGGTATTCCCAAACCTGCTTTGACTTTGACTGTACTGAATTCAGAGCTTTTATTGCGCTCTGGCTGTCAGATAGAATGTAGATGTGTTTTATTTTATAACCACTGTCTAGATTCATCTGTATGCATGTCCTGATGGCATGTGTTTCAGTTTGGAATACTGTGGTGTTATTGCCAAGTGGAACTATTACATTCTTTTTTGGCCTCACTCTATGTATTCCTGCTCCTGTTCCTATATCTGTTTTTGAACCCATCTGTGCACCAGATTATATGTTCCCAGATAATAGTGATTCTACTCCCTAGTCCCATTCGTCACACTTGAGCTGTGTTCTGAATGCTTTTTCGTATGAGTATTGGGGTAGTATGTAATCTGATATTGTTTCCAGTTCGATAATGTTGACTTCATGAGTGATTTTGGTGTGCCCAATTACCTGTTTGTATGAGTCTGTATGCACTCATCCTCGCCTCTCCCATGACTGTGATGTCCAAGGGTGGGAGGTTTAGAATGATTTTCATAGCAGAGGTCGGAGAGCTGCTCATAGCCCTCGAGATACAAAAACAAGCGAGCCTCTGAAGTTTACCGAGGTTAAGTTTTGCCTGTCTTTGTTTCACTTTGGTCCACCATAACAGCGAGCCGTATGTGATTCTGGGTCTTATGATAGTTATGATTGCAGTGTATAGCCAGTTCATGACCTTCGGTTTCAGTCCCCATGTAGTGTTTCGCCAAAGAATTTGGGTAGTTTTATGCCCCCCAGAATTCTTTTGCGTGTGAAGGGAATGACTGTGGTTTTGCTGGGGTTTGCCCTCAGTCCTTCCCTTTTGGACCATTTTTCTACGGTCCTCAATGTATTTTGCATTAGCTCATAGGTCATTTGGGCGTGCTTCCTCTGCACTACGACTACTATGTCGTCCGCATAACCTTGGGTGTAGTATCCCTGATTGTTTCAAGATTCCAGCAGTTCGTCTAATACGTTCCCCTGGCAATTTTCAGCTGCGCGGAGTCTTCAAACATTTTGGTCTGGAGCTTCCGATTTTAGAGCACTGAGAGTATCCATCCACAGTTGGTTTCATCAACCTCTCCTGGCCGCTGAGACCAGGCTTTCAAGGATGTGTGCTATTTCTTTTTTCGACAGATAGTCTTCCAGTTAGATAGGCATGTTGGTTTATATATAAAGGCCCGTCTATTAGAGCTGCCTTCTGTATGTCCCTGTCTATCAGTTTTTCTAGTCCTTTCAGAAGAAAGGATGATAGGCTTATCGGTCTATAGTCCTTGGTCTGGTCGTACGAACTCCGGCCAGGTTTTGGAATAAAGACCACGTTCACAGATTTCCAGGTTTGTGGTAACCAGCCAAATGCTAGGCTCATCCTGTACAGTCTGTATAGTTGTGGTGCTAAATCTGCAATTCCCTGCTGTAGTAGAACAGAAAATATTCTATCAGGTCTAGGTGGTTTATATGAGTTGAAAGAGTTTATTGCCCATTTTACTTTCGGATATGTTACGATCTACTTTGCCACTTTCCAGTCAGCACTGTTCGCCCTTAGTTGGAGGTTGACAGGGGTTTCATTGCTGGGTTTTGTGACGATAGTGGATCCTGGAAAATGTATATTGAGCAGTAGCTCAATTGTTTCTTTTCCAGTATTTGTGTGACCTCCAGTGAGTTTTTTGAGAGTCCCCACTGGGTTTATGGGGTTTTTGGAAATCTACCAGTCATGCGCTTTCTGAGGTTTGTTCTATGTCCTCACAGAACTTGCTCCCCTCTGATCGTTTTGTTATATTCTTGCAGTGTTTTGGAATATTTTAAAATTGAGAATGAACTTATTATTATTATTATTACTATTATTATTACTCACCACGTTTTTCGCTCTATTGAATAATTTTTTTCCGAAGTTTTTTGAGTTCGCCGCTCACCTTCCCTTCAGTTTGCCTGCTTCTTAGTTGTTCTGATACGAAGTTATTATGACATCTTGAATTTTTTCCGAGGTTTCTTTTATATTATAAACACCATGTGTGTTAGGTTTGACATTCCTGAGGTTTTTCTGGTTTTCCTCAAGCTCCTTCCGATATCTCAGCCAGTTGGTTTTCCTCGGGTCCCGATACATTTTGGCCGGTTCCCAAGTTTAATGGTTCATCTCAGACGAACCACGTTCCTACTTGCCGAGATGCCTGAGGGGAGCCAAGGGTAATGTCAATGATTTCCCATCTTCTTTGGGTAACAAAGGTTGGCTCATTGCCCCTATTAAGTACTTCCAGGTTACTGGAGACAATAAATTCAAGCAATGCTAGGATGATGTCTTTCTTCACTCCATCCCTTCTGTAGGTCGTCTTGATTGCTGTGATGTCCCTGTAGGGGAATTCAGACAGATTCAACACGTTCATTTCAGTTTCCGCAGGTTTGGTTATAAAAGATCTTACCTTTGGATTATCCGAGACCCGATATGTGCCCTTTTACTGGCCAGGGTTCTGGAATCAGGGCTACGCCGATGTTGCTGTTGCAGCCTTACTTTGCTGCAGGTTGGCTTGAGCTACACCCAACATTAGGATTGCTTCTTAATAAGGCTGACTACCTCGATGTTGACCTGCTTGAGCCCCAGGAATGCCTTCATTCCTCTGGTTTGCAGGTTCTTCAAGGACTTTTCGTTAATTAAGACAACAAGAGTTAGGCCAGAGGCCTCCTCCTGTCTCTTAATGACGTGCCAATCTCCAGAAACGAGCCCCAGATTCTTGGTTTTGATAAGCTGGAGGATTTTTTCCGATTCCATTTTTTGGTATGGTTTCGGAATCCACAGAACCACCTTGGTTGTTTGAAGGATGTTCCTAGCCAAATTATATCAACTGAAAACAATTTGATTCTTCTTTCAGAAAGTGATCGTAAATGGTCAGACTATATATATTTCCTTATATTTCCTTTGGAAAATTGTTATAAAAATTTGGTCCAATAAAATTAGATGCAGATAAGAAATAGACAATTTTGTTCTATCTACGTGGATGTTTTCTTTCTGCCATGTATCATGTTCGTGAAAATTCATATTCAGGAAGAATCCACTTTTGTTTTGGAAAATATAGCATAATTCAAAAAATATTCGTACAAGTGCCCTTACGTGAAATTTGGAAAATACATCTTGAAATTTGTTTTTGAACGGTGGAAAAACCATCATGAGCAAGTGTGGAATTGCTTCAGAAACAAATCCATATTTTAGTTTAGATTCAATTTGAGCATAGTATACAGTGTGACCCCTTTAAAATCGAAGCACCCTTATAAAACTTACATTTTTCAACCGATTAGAATGATTTTTTTTTTCGTTAGTTAGACACATTCAAAAACTACACTAGTACACCAAAATTTATGAATAAATCTTTATTTCCATGGCCAACTGATCTTATTTTTCAAGGTAAAAATTCATAAAAATTAAGCGATTTTTTTAGAAAAAATCTGACTACGCCGTTGGATTCGCGATATTTACAAATGGTTCATATGTAAATTATGTTGAAATGCATCAATCAATTAAAAAGTCACAAGGGAATGAAATTTGGGAAATATGCCGTTTAATCAACCCACCACTTCAGTTTCAAACCTTTTATCAGATCTTTTACTATTTAGGGAGTCTCGAAATATCACTGACCATAATTTCATCGAAATCTGTTGATGAATAAAAAAATAAAAATTATGAGATAAAATGACATTTTCCTGAAATTCCATTAACTGATTTTCTTATTATTATCTTATGATTTTCTTATTCAAGAACAGATTTCGATGAAATTTTGACCAGTGATATATCGAGCCCTCTTAAATACAATGGTGTATTCCAAATTTTGATAAAAGTTCTAAAATTGACATGGTGGGTTGATTGAATGGTGTATTTTTCAAATTTCCTCTATAACTTTTTTATTGATTGATGCATTTCAACGTAATTTACATAAATGAATCATTTGAAATAAAAAAAATCTCTAGTAATTTTTTTTGAATTTTGAGTTCAAAAAAATAAGATTAGTTGTCTCTGGTAATGAAGATTTATTCATGAAATTTGGTGTCCTAGTGGACTTTTTGAATGTCTAACGAAAAAAAAAAAAAATTCCAATTGGTTGAAAAATGCAAGTTTTATAAGGGTGCTTCCATCTTAAATGGGTCACACTGTAGATTCAAGTGCTCATATTTCTCAAAACGCGCGTCGAGTGAAATTGACGTAGTAGTTTATTGGTGTTTGGGTAGTTTCTATTTCTTGAATAAGATAATTGACTCATATCCTACCTTGTAGAATTCACTGGAGTTTATAAGGCGTTTTGAATTAGTTTAAAACATCTCTTATATCTCACAATTATTGTCTGTATGTTTGAGCTTAATGATAGCTACTAGCTACGTCCATCACATTTACATGCTATGCCTTTATTGCCTTTGGGTAAATTCATCTGAGTTTACCCAAAGGCATGACTTGTGCCATATATACATTCCTTTAATAAAAAATTATATGTTCGAATATTTGATAATTCACATATTCCCTTATCATTATTTATATATTCATTATTATATTCAGGTATCAGTATGCCATATTGAAAGATGGTAAGCTACATATTCAATCATTCAAAGCTGAAACATCCGAAACAAGTGAGTTTGAAAGTTCTAATGAGCAATTGATAGATGTGTCGAGGATCAAAGGTACGAATCTCCTCACTGGCCAAACTGTGTCACTGCAAAGTTACATCGAGAGATTGAACAAAAAAAATGAGACAGCTTCTCCAGGGACTCCAAATTCACCTATGGTGGAAAAATCAAATAATCGAAAGCGAAAATTGAAAAAAGAACTGAAAGGGCTGTTGAATATGAAATTGAATTTGGGCAAGACTTCCAGTGGTAAGAGATTGGTAGGAAAAGTAGTTCATGTAGAAAGCAAGGAACCAGCAGTTATGAAAGAACCTGAAAATTTCAAAAAGAGTCTTTTGTGGTATGAAACTTATTCAAAGAACGAAAGTTCTGGTGGTCATGATGAAATTCTTCCACATTATAAAAATCGAACCTATTCAAATATTGGAAATTCTAGTGGCCACAATGAAATTTCTCCACAGCATAAAAATCAAACCTTTTCGAAGAGTGGAAATTCTACCAACTGCGTCAATATTGATAGGCATATATTAACTGAAAGTGGTGATTATTTCTGATGCATTATCCAATTCAGGATACATTTATAAATAATTTTTTCAGCAACAGTGGTACCGGTAAACAATGATCACAGTATGTACAGTCGAAATATAGAAAGTAAGGAACATCCACCGCCATCCAAACTCAATGTTGTTTCTCTGGACTCTGCTTGCTTTCATCAAATCAGTGAAACTCTAACTGGACTCATGGGTACTGACAATTTGAAAACGAAGTTGCAAGAAAAAACTCTAATGATCAGTATCGTGGAGAAAAATTATCAATTAAGAAAGCCTTATTGCAAGAACATCTCGTACTGTAGTGGTCATATGGAGGCCGAGACTGGCTATGATGAATATAGGAATTTTGTTGAAAATTGGTCTTTCATACCATATTCTCAGACAGAAGAATTATTTCAGAGTAAATCTTCACAGGACAAAAAGATCAATTCATCAATTTGCAAGTGAGTCAGCTTTAATTATTTTTGGTTGGCTTTTGTAGTATCAGAACAATTTTAGAATTTAACAAAAAAATCTTTAAATGATTTGGAAAGAAGAAATATAATTTACCCCCTTTACTCAGATCAACAATAATAATAAGCTATACAACCACAAAACTATAAAACTTTCATTGAAGAAATTTTTTTTTTTAAAGAAACTAAAACTTGAATTGATTCTGATCAGCTAGGTGTTCTATTATTTATCATTGCATGCTTAGAAATTTTAGTTAAAATATACCGTATCCCGCAATAACCCATCATCGAAATGCATAGTTTTCGAAGAAGCTAGAGCTTCTATACAACAATAATTACCTTCTTGGAACATTCAAATTAAGCCAACTTTGATAACAGGAACTGACCTCATAAGTTCTTGCATTGAAAGTTTTCGGTTGTTGCCACGCGAGAGCCGAGATTTCCTCATATAATAGGAGGAAATAGATTTTTTTATTCTCACCCTTTATTCTTATAGTAAAACTAGGAAATATATTGAAAAAATGCTCAGACCAGTACCTGAACCCGGTTTTTTGTTTGGCTATCCTTTTTCTGGGACACCAACACAACAACGCGCCCAACTTTGAGAATCCAGTTATCTACATGGTCCTTTAGGAAAGGCCCTAGCTGTTGTTTTCTTGTGCCATGCGATAATGCTTTGGAAAGGACTAGGCTTGGTAGACTGCGCCAATACTCGAGTCTTTATTGTCTGTCCAGGCTGTTGTTACATTCTTATTAGTGCTTTACTGATTACTGGTTCTGGTCAAGTGAACGTTCTTCAGGCTTCCCTTTTTGCCAGGGCGTCAGATATTTGGCTTTCTTCTAGACCAGTGTGACTTGGCCAGACTAGGGTAATATTGCTGCACTGTGCTACTTTTCAAGATGTCTCTGCAGTGCTATACTGCTCTAGATTGAACAGGAGTTCAATTACAACGCTTTCTGAAAATATTTTTGTTTTTCGTGTGTGATCCGATTTTCCAGCAACCTTACACCTATTTCAGTTGCTAGGTCGCTCATGCGAAATGAGTGCTTCCCTACTGGATTCATCCTGTCTATTCAGGATTCAGAGACATCGGTATACCAACATTCATTTGCTCTACATAGTTTAGATTTGTTGCAAACCCAGGGTTCTTTGTCAATAAAAAGGATGTTAGGTTGATAGGTCTGAGCAATTATTGAGTCAAAAGAACAAGTGTTAGCAGTTTCAGTTCGGTTTGTTATAGCTGGAGATATGCCATCCTTTCCTGTCGACATATAAACATTCAGCCAACAACTGAATCAAAAATATTTTATAAAGATCATTCCAACCAAGCTTTTCATCGATATTGTAGCAAGGCATGTGACTGGTTTCTCCAAATTTGTTTATGCTACTTTAATAAACATTTTCCCAAACTGAAAGTATACTCAGCCAGATCTCCACTAAAAAAGTGGGTCAATGAGGAAGTTCGATCTTCCGGCATTAAGCTCAGAGATCTGTATACCTTAAAACTGGCCTATCCAGGTCTCACGGATATTTATAAGGTGTGTAAAGTGATTCATGACAAACTAGTATCTAATACAAAGAAAAAATGTTTTCAAAATGAAAGGAGTAATTCTGACAACCGATCCAAAACAGCCTGTCAAATGATTAAATATACAGTGACCGCCAAAAAGTATGTACCATATGGGAAAAAAGTCTATCAGAGTATTGGAAAATAGATTCTTGAGAAAAGTTTGTGCATGTCCGATAACCTAAAAATCGATTTTGACACATGTCACGTGATCGCTGGTATGGCGGCAAATTGAAAAAAATTACTATGGAAAGGCAAAAAGTGGGGTAAAATGGCAAGATATCAAAAACAGTTATTTAAAAAAGTTGCTCAGAATTAAATTTTATACACATAAACAAAGTTTGAAAAGATAATGAGAGATAATTGAAAATAGCTATCTTTTTTAAATATTTTCCTAGCTGTATAGAAATATCAAATTATTATCTCATGAATAGCTTGCTATTTTCAATTTTCTCACATTGTTTTTTCAAACTTTGTATATGTGTATAAAATTAATTTCTACGCAACTTTTTCAAATAACTTTTTTCGATATCTTGCCATTTTACCCGACTTTCATATTCATTCATAGTAATTTTTTTCAATTTCCCGCCATACCATCGATTACGTGACATGTGTCAAAATCGATTTTTAGGTTATCGGACATGCACAAACTTTTCCCCAGAATTTTTTTTCCAACACTCTAATAATAACTTTTTTTCCATATGGTACAAACTTTTTTTCCATATGGTACATACTTTTTGGCAGTCACTGTATGACAAACAAAACAAAAAAGAAACATCAAATTAATCTTTATAAAAATGAGCAACTAATAGAAAACACAAATGAAATTTTCAAAATTTTTAGTGAATTCTTTCATAATGCTCTCCTAGGAACAATCAATAAAATAAAACACAAGTCTGGAAAAGATTTCTTGCATAATATTGCCAAGGTAAGAGATTCTGTTGAATTTTTAGATTTCATTCAGATAAATATATGTACCTTTATTTATGTTGTTAAGGTGATTGATAAATAAAATAGTATTGAAGTTGTTTTTTACTGTCTTTATTTTAAATTTCATCGATTTTCTACAATATTCTGCTGCTGAGACCCTGATTAAAATAAAACACGTTCCTGACAATACCATGATGTCTGACAAAATAGATTCTGCGAGAATTGTGAAGTTCGATGGTAGCAACTATCAAATGTGGAAATTCAGCACTTCCATTGCTTTATGTGCCAATGAATTGATGGACATTGTGACGGGAGCTGAAAGTAAACCTGAAGTCACCCAGACGAATGCAGCTGAAATTAAGAATTGGGAGAAAAGGAATAACCAGCCAATGGTCATTTTCCTCACAACCATCCGTGAAGAACAGCTCCATTAGTGACTTGCCAGACTGCCCCAGAGATGTGGAACAAATTGAAAACCATTCATGAACAGAAAACAGAGGTCTCCAAACACATTATATATCAGAAGTTTTATGACCTGAAAATGAGAGATGGTTTGAAGATAGCTTCGTTTATTTCCGATGTTGAATTAATCGTAAAACAGTTGGAAGACATGGGCGAAACAGTCTTCCTTCCCAGCATGACATGTTCGTGACAGCATGGGATTCAGTTGATTCCACAAAGCAAACTTTTACTGAACTAATCGCCCGGCTATTGAAAGAGGAGCAGAAACTTTCAAACAGACAGGAAAATGTAGATCCGTTAGCGCTTCAAACACAGTACCTGAGTATAAAAGCAGATGATAGAAAAGGTGTAATTCAGAAACAGAAAATACAAAATCTGAAACGAAAAACCAAATGTGGATTTTGTAAGCTCACAGGTCATTGGTGGCGAGAATATCCGAAGAGAAAGAAAAATGGCGAAAAGAGAACTTCTTCCAGTAACAGTGATGCCGAAGCACTTATTTGTAACCACAATGATTTATCACTACTGATAGCAAATACTGACGAGAAAGATGATGCTTGGTTAGCAGATTCAGGTGCAAGTGCCCATATGTGTTATCGGCGCGAATGGTTCCAGTCCCTGAAACTCCTTCATGAAAACATCGTTGTGCGGGTAGCTGATAATAAAGTTGTCACTCCAATTGGCATTGGTGACATTTCAGTCAAAACTTTGGTGAACAAAGAATGGAAATCAAAAATTCTCTCTGATGTACTCTACATACCCGAATTACGAAGAAATTTGCTCTCTGTTGGAAAGATCACAGAAAAAGGATTCACCATGATTGCCAAGAAGGACAAATATCAATTTTTCAATCCAGCAGGAGAGTTATCATGTGAGGGTATAAAGCAAGGAAATATTTTCCGAATGCTTTTGAAAGTAGAAGCCAATCTTGACTGTAATTCGGCTGCAGTTGGTAATCTGATGTTATGGCATGAAAGGCTCGGCCATATCAATAAGAAGTCAATCAGCGATACAATTAAAAGCGGAGCAGTTGAAGGAGCAAGAATAGAGGGAGATGATGATTCTTTTTGTGAGGGCTGCCAGTTCGGTAAACAGTGCAGTCGAAGTTTTCCCGAAAGTACCAGACCGAAAGCTGAAATTCCTGGTGAATTCATTCATACAGACGTATGCGGGCCTATGAATGTTATTTCGCCTAGTGGATCAAAGTTCTTCCTACTTTTTAAAGATGATTGTACCGGATTCCTGACAGTATACTTTCTCAAACATAAATCTGAAGTCTGTGAGAAATTTAAAGAGTCCGAAAAGCTGGTGAAACGACAAACTGGAAATGTGATCAAAATACTTCGTTCTGACTGTGGAAAAGAATATACCAACAAAGATTTGACACATTTTCTCAAATTTAACGGAATTGTTCATGAAACTTCAGCGCCATATGCTCATGAACCAAATGGGAGATTTGAGCGAGAAATACGAACTATTACCGAGAGTGCACGATCAATGTTATACGCACGAAATGTTTCTTGTAATTTATGGGCTGAAGCTGTAAATACTGCAGTTTACATTCTGAACAGAACAATTTCAAGACAGCTTGCTGATGAAACTCCTTACAAGAAATGGTTTGGCATGAAACCCAACATAAAACATATAAAAGTCTTTGGTGCTGTTGCTTATACATGCATTGTCCAAAAGAACTCGCCAAGAAATGGAATCCGAGAAGCAGAAAAATGATACTCGTTCGATATGAAAAAGAATCCATAAATAATAGACTTTGGGATCCTGAAAGAAGAAAAATCTATGTCAGTGCCAATGTGAAGTTTGTAGAAACAAAACATGACATAGTGAGAGTAGAACGAAATGATGATAGGGTGATTCTTGAACTGAAATTCGGAAACAAAAATGAAATTGATGAAAACGAAACCAAAAGTTTGGAAGAAAACGAAGGTTCCACAGAAAAATCAACGGAAAGCAACAACAATGACACCCGACATGAACGCTACGAGCTGAGAGATCGATCGAAATTGAAACCTCCAGATCACCTCCTCAATGCATTGACTGTCGAGGTTGAAAACCCTGCCAACTTTGAGGAAGCTATAAATTCAAGACAATCGGAAAAATGGATGACTGCAATGAACGAAGAAATTGAAGCTTTATTGAAAAACAAGACTTGGAATTTGCTTGCCCCACCAGAAAACATCAAACTCATTCCGTGTAAATGGGTTTATCGAGTGAAAACCGACATTAATGGACGACAGAGATTAGTTTCTAAAGGCTTTTCACAGAGAGAGGGCATAGATTACCATGAAACCTATTCTCCAGTGGTGAGATTCGAGTTTGTTCGAGTTCTCTTAGCCATTGCATCCGAACAAAATCTGGAAATCGCTCAATTTGACATGAAAACTGCATTTTTGCATGGTGAATTGGAAGAAACCATCTTCATGGAACAACCGCAAGGCTTTGAGAAGGGTGATTCAGTTTGTAGACTGAACAAAAGTCTTTACGGACTCAAACAATCACCTAGGTGTTGGAATTTCAAGTTCAAGAAGTTCCTGGAAAGATTTGATATGAAACAAACTGACGCAGATCCCTGTATATTCGTTGATGAAATCGACAGCTTCAAAATCTATCTTGCCTTGTATGTTGACGGTTTGATTTTGACAATGTCAAAATCTGTTATTGATGAAATGTTGTCAAATTTTTCCCAAGATTTCGAAATTACAGTCGGAGATGCGAAATGCTATATTGGAATTAATATAAAAATAACTGAAAATTCAATTTCCATTAGTCAAGAATTCTTCATCAATAAATCCATAAAGAAATTCAATTTGTCAGAATGTGTACCAACAGCTGTGCCTGCTGAACCTGGAAGTACCTTGAGAAAACCAAGTGGTACCATTGAAATTGATGAATCCCTCAAAAATATTCCATACAGAGAAGCTGTAGGAACTTTGTTGTACATAGCCGTGAATACCCGCCCTCATATAGCATATGCTGTTAGTTTTGTGAGTCAATTCTGCAACAGGAAACGATCGTTCGCATTGGAATGCTGTAAAGAAAATCTTCAGATATTTGAAATCAACTGCAAACTATGGTATTGTGTACGGCAAAACTGGAAAACAAAATATTGAACTGATGGGTTATACAGATGCTGATTTCGGTAGAGATTTGGATACCGGGAAGTCGAGAAGTGGTTATATTTTTCTTCTGAACCAGTCCCCAGTTACTTGGGCTTCTCAGAGACAGCAAGTTGTTGCCCTGTCGACCACAGAAGCCAAGTATGTTGCTTTATCAGTAGGAGTGAAAGAAACCTTGTGGTTACGGCGTTTGTTGGAAGAACTCAGTTTTGTTCAGGAAGATTATACGATCGTCAATGTGGATAATCAAAGTGCGATCAAACTTGCTAATAATCCAGAATTCCACAAAAGAACAAAACACAAATTTCTTTAGACCTGAGCAGGGTATTTGATTGTGGAAATCATAAAACACTATCGATACGGAATGAGAGGAAATGCCCTTGCATGGATTTCCAGTTATTTATCAAATAGGATTCAGTTTGTATCCTTGAATAACACGCAGTCACAACCTACCAAGGTAACCTTGGAAGTACCGCAGGGATCTATCCTAGCGCCAATAATCTTCAACCTCTCTACTAATGTCATACTAGATTGAATGTGCCAGCATCTCTAACGTGTTATGCTGATACCTCGATAAGGATCTCTGTTAGAGTTGACTCTGAACTACCAATAAAAATAGACAATAGAATATCCGTCCTACAGGAATGGTTTGCAAACAACGACTCCTATACAAGACAAAGATAATGCAAGACCTGAGTTTTTAAGTGGGCGAATCATTGCTAAATACAAATCAAGAAGCTGTAAAATTCGTAGGGGTATATCTTGATCAAAATCTTACCTGGAATAGACACTGAATTCGTTTTAAGCAGAATTAATATTATAAGTTTTCAACTCAGGAGCCTTAGAAGCATCCTATATATTAATCAGTTGTGCAGTCTGTACTTTACTGAAGTAGACTCACGTAAACGCTATCGTATATGTTTCTGGGGGTCACCTGTCGCAGCTAGGGATGTTTTCCTGGCTCAAAAGAAGGCAATAAGAAGTACGACAGGTATCCTAAGAAGGGACTCCTGCAGGCCTTTTTTTATAAGGCTTTAGATATTAACGCTAACCTGCCTTCTCATTTTTGAACTTTGTGTCTATGTTTTTATTAATAAGTAATTGTTTTTACGCAATAGTGATCTACATTGGCCAATACCCGTGCAAAAAATAATTTTTATATTTCTTATAGTAGAATTAATATATTGTCCAACACACAAAATATTTTAGGTGCTAGAATCTTTAATAACTTATCCGATGATATCAAACATGCAAAAAATGTTTTCATTTCCAAAAAAAGCTTAAAATCATTACTCATAGAAAAATGTTTCTACTCGCTTACTGAATACTTTGATACCAGGCAGTGATCCAAATACCTGTTCAGTTAAAAGTTTATATGGTATGGATTTAATTCAATGCTTTCTTATTGATCTTTTTTCTTTTTAACTACAGTGAATGTCTAGTATACTTGATGTTTGTTATTTATATCCGTTGACTTTTCCTATACTTTTGTAAAGCCTAAAGAAAAATAAAGATATTTTATTTGTTTCTTATTACCTGTGATGTGATTATTTTGTTGGCAGTTTTCAACTAGTCACATCTGTGAGGTCAACTTTAATAACCTTTGTTATTATTAGTATTATTTTCACTGTATTGTGAAATGACATAAGTATATCAATCAAAGAAAATATATTGTTTTAATTTTTTCAGATATGAAGAAGTGACAAACCTCACTCTAATTATCACCTTTCAAAAAAACAATAAACGTCTCATACGTGTTATAATAGATCCAGAATACCAGTGTTCCAAGTGTCATAAAGAGTTTCAAAACAACCGCAAGTTGAAGGACCATATGGAAAACGTGCATTTCAAGTGTACAAATTGTGGTGTGAGCTTCGATAGCTTACAAGTTGTTCGAGATCATAAATTAGAACATACCAATAAGGGAAAGCTATATATTTGTACCGTTAGTGATTGCCAGCAGGTTTTCAATAATAGGGATTCATTATCGAAACATAGTGAAACACATGAATTGGAAGCATCAGAGGAACAACGTACTGAAAGTCACAGGTACAATACTCTTTTCATGTGACAATACACATTTTTTTGAAGTAAATTGGAAAATATTCGTAATTTCTAAGAAAAACTTTTTCATCATTGAAGCCTCTGCAACTTTTCAAATTCAAATTGTACCATATAAACTTCAATTATACAAAGTAGGCTTATTGTGGCAAATACCTGTCTGAAAACAACTAAGTACCCTGGCTAATACCACGACGGGTATTGAATTATACCTAACATATACTTGTGCAATGAATCTCATTGCAAAGGAAACAACTGCAAGTGGCCGTTTCAAGGTTTTGCCTACTATCAGTACAGAGTAGGTCACTTTGAGGCCATCCGTTCCTCATCCAAATCATCCCATTACTCTGTCACTTTGGTCTCACATGATATGGGTGTAAGCAGAGCCGGATTTAGAGGGACTATTAGCCTCCGGCGGTAAATTTCGAGAGGCGGCGAATTTAAAAAAAAAAACGGCAAAAATACAGGCGGCTGCTGTACATGCTTTTCTTTAATGAAGATAAAAAAGGGGTAATTTTGTTCAAGTCAATAACTAAAAATAAAACCAGTGTTCAGTTTTTATTGCCTAGTCGTTGGCGACTGTTGAAATTGGAATTTTATAGCTTATCTACGACCAGTCTGCAGGTGGTCCCCTTGCCTGAATCAGTGCAACTTTCTGTTAGTTACAGAGACCACTCAAAATACCCAAAAATATCAGTATGACATAATTCAATACCCGTTCCGGTATAAGCCATGAGAGTAATCATTTTCATACAGATATTCGCTATAAAATTTACACTGTAGGTGGATAGGAGAAAAAAGGGTAACTTTAATAGTTGATGACTATCGTTATTTGGTAGTCAATTCATTTTGTTGAATCACAATTTGTGATTATATGCTCAGAACGTATATTCCAAGCTGACGATATTGTGCGAAACTGAAGTTGAAAGGCCTGGAAATAAACCATCCGTGAACTAGTCCACGTGGACTATTTGTGCGCTTCACATTGGGTAGTTTTTACCAACAGTGTTTTTTGAAACGAAGTATTTTCTGGGCCACCACCAACACAAATACAGAAGGTTACTATCGTCACATAGATGTTAAGTTCAGGCACTCATCGCGATTTGAGTGTTGTATTTGAGATTGGTGCTATTGAAATTGTATAGGTCCTAATTTATGATTACTCAGCGCACGTACTATTTTTTAAAGGTGAACTTTGTTTGAAATAATAGTATGAGAAATCAAATAATGCGAACAAATAATATATTTCCCGTTGATAACCAAACACTTTTTTGTACATATTTCTAGATGCTGCAATTTGTTCAATAACAATGGTTATAAATAATTGTGCAGTGTCAGCGTCTTTCACTTCAACTTGGATTTGGGTAGCAAGAAATAGGACAAAATATGAAGACTATTATAGAATCGCCGACGTTTCGACTTTAATTGACGTCTTTTTTTAAGGCTGAAAATACATAATCTGTAGATTTCTCATGTTATAAATTAAACATGTACATGTTAAAAAGTAATGAATAAATAGGTTAAACACTTTTTATTCATTATTATTCGTATGTACAATCATGTTTTATTAACAACATGAGAAATCAAAAGATTATGGGCCGGTTGCATAAAACTCCGTCAAGTATTTGATGTCACGTTAAAAATTTAACATGGCGTTATATGCCAGATTGGCTTGCATAGAAACACTGATCAAAGACTTGATGGAACATTAACTCAATGCCAAGTTAACTTATGATGATTGCTGGTCAACGTGTAATATCAGTTGCATAAAAGCCAATCAAGTTCTGACGTCACATCAACTCGAATTTGATCAGACATTATCTTAATCAGAGCTCCACCACTGATTAAAGTATCAATCAAAAACTGACAGATGAAAATTCTGCCAAATAATTTGAATATTTCCAAGTTTTAGTAAACATTTTCAACATTTTTAGTTGTTCCTGCTGGCATATAGGGTGATGTAGATAAATAAGATTTGGTAGGTGAACGTATATATTATAGACAGTATCTGAAACATCAGAATCAGAACAAGTAGTTTGGAGACCAAGAACCTTTCGAAATACAAACAACTCTATTGGAAATGATGATCTCGATTTTTGTCAACAGTTTAGTTATTCTGAATATTTGGGGATGGAATTGATCTATATATTATTTGAAGATGAGATTTAGCTCATGTATCAATTACTATTAACGCTGAAGTATTAGGCAACTGGTGCATACCAACAAGTTTTAGGGGACGGAAATTAAAATGGAAAATCGGTTCTTTGTAGCTAGGTGTTGAATTGATTCAACAAAAACTATACTATTAACTTTTTTACTTCAGTTATATTGTTTCCTCTACCTCTATACAATTGGATTCTCTTTTTCTTAGAACTAGAACATTTCTTACTATGATTTATCTCAGATGAATAGTGTAATTGAATAAATAATACAAATGACGCAGTTTTTGAAATGAAAACACAAATCGGAGCCATATAATGTACACACATATTTTCATCTGCATCTAATTCATTATAGCAATATTGTATTCTTATCCATATTTATCTTTATTCCTCTTCCCTTCTCAATGGATATGCTGTCCGATTTTTTCCTCAATGTTTCCATATCTAGAGAGAACTTTTCATGTTTTATGCAACACATCAGATATTTAACATATCAGATATTTATTTTCAGCCTTGAAAAAACGTCTGCAATTGTATAATAATCTTCATATTGTGTCCCGCTAGCTCAAACCCGAGTCATGAATAATGCCAGTCATTGGAGAGATTGTTTATACTCATAGGTGTATTCATAACGGAGTTTATTATTATTATCGATGCGCTGTGCAGAAGGGCTCAGTACAGTCTGTTAAACAAGAATGAGTTACAACTGGTCAGTTCTATTGTATGTGTCGCATCGCGGAGCGCACTGTGAAGTTGCGAGTTATTGCTTGATTACTGAATGTACAATTATTATACTACCATCTTCATCGCCCGAATACTTTATCATTCGCTCATTTGCTATATTTGTCAAGCTGTAGCCGCTCCACCTCGGAGTGCTTCTTGATCTGCTCACGAGGTGGAGCGGCTTACACCCGTTTCATCAGCATGATACCAGGCAGAGTGATGGGATCATTCGGACGGGGTTTAGATGGCCTCAAAGCTGTAGTCAGCAGGTGGTTCCCCTGTCCGAATCAAAACAAAACTCTATTTGCTTAAAGGGAGCACTTGTGATTGTTTCATTTGCAATGAGGTACGTTACACAAGTATCTGTTGAGTATAATTCGATACCCGTCGTGGTATTATTCAGGAGAGTAGTTGTTTTCTGGTAGGTATTTTCCACAATAAGCCTACGTTGTAGAAATGGAAGTAAAAAGGGTAAAACATCGGTCGGCAACGACTATCGTTATATGTTTATTTGACTAAATCATACCTTTTAAATTAAAATCAGATAAGAGAATAACTTGCTGGTTAGAGAATTGTGATTATAGAAAAAAAATGTAAAAATGTGTTGATTTTATTATAATTTGTTTTGAATTTCAATCATAGTGAACCAATTGTGAAGCAGGAGTCCTATAACTGCACAATTTGTGAAAAAGTCTTCTCTAGTATACGTGATATGAACTTTCACAAGAACACACAACACATGAGTAGACTATATGGCTGCGAAATTTGTAAACGAGCCTTTTCGAGATATGCCAATCTACAGAGACATGCTGAAATACACAGGGGATCAGCACAAATGTACAGGTAAATGATATTTGAGAAAAAACAGAAGAATGTGAATGTGATTACTCTCGAATATACAGCTGACTCTCATTCGAGAATAGCATCATTCTTTTTATCTATAATTTTTGTTTTTCAAGTTTAATCAGTTTTGCTCTTTCAATTCCTCCATGTGACATTCTAACATATGAAGTGACTAAGGTTTCTGCAGGCAGTGTAATAGAATCAACTTTTGTTTGGTTATGAGTTATTGTACGTAGAAATTCCTTCCTATAGGTTGGATGTAGGGTCTGGAGCAACACCCTAGAAACAAAATCTCTTGTGGGTTTGCTGTTACTGAGAGAATAATTGTATTCTCTCAAAAACTTTTTTAAGGTCCTTTAAGGCTTAGACTAGACATACGCATTGGATTATAGCAATAGTTAGTTTCTTATCAAATATTGACTTATAGCAATATCAGGTAGAATAACAATTATACATGAATAACTAAATGCTTGAGGGAAAAAATTATATTAAAAAAAGGTCCAGCAGCGGTATTCGAACTTACTCAATTTCCTACCTAGCGCCCTTACGGCCGAGCCACAATACATGCCTACAAAATTTGAGAATGACATATATAAAAGAAACTCTGACCAAGAACTGTGATAGTGTAAAACGTTTAGGTAAATTCCTATGAGTTAAAGAAAACACTAGTGACGAGTTACATACAGTAATTTTTCCTAAAACTGTCAAAAAAGACAACCCATTCAGATTTTTCTTCCAAATATGAAATGAATTTCGCATATTTTTTGATGTCAATATTATTATTATTAACATGACCTACCTTTCAAATAACTAGTCCATTAGGAGGTACTTTTCATTTTCTTGGATTTTTCTTCAAAATTAGCTTTCATTACTGTGAAGCTACCAATAATTTTTTTTTAAACTATGTTATAGTTAATATGATATGAATATTATCGGTATAACATTTGTATTTATGATCCACAAAAAATTAGAACTTCGACCAGATTGTGTTGTTATTCGGATGTATTTTGTCATTGTTGTCTCATACAATTTTCTGACCCCTAGCAACAACAGTTAAAAAGTGCACTTTTCTCATGCTTTTCCGTAAAATAATAAATATTTTGATATTGAAATAATTATATATTTTAGACCCACAAACTACACAAAAAAGTGCAATTTTTGTAACACGGATTTTTATTCTTTGATTTTAGCTTTTTTCACTAAAATCTAACTTTTACAGTTCATAAATTTCATTCTTATGCTTATGATTCATTTTTAAACCTATTACACCCCAAAAGTTGTTTGCATTGGCTTTGCTTTGTCCTTGTTGGTTTTTCGAATTTCGAATTTTGGGTATTCTCAAAATAATATTTTTGATTTTCAGCTGTGATATTTGTGGATGCTCCTACCACTATATGTCATCGTTGACGAGGCATGTAGTGAACAACCATATCAAAACATTAGGAGCAGATAAAATTGTCATTCGTGAAGCTGATTAATTAGAACTGGAAAAAATCACCAAACCAACCAAATCGAGTAAATTATTATTTGTATATTTGTAAAATAGTTAATTTTTTTTTTCATAAATTTTCAATTGGTTTAGAATATTTATTGGTTTCATTAAATTATACTTGAGCTGAAACTGTATGTAAATTTAGTTATTAAAATTGTTTCTTTTGTCTTGATGCACATATATTCCTATGACACGTTTACAATTTATAAAGTTTCCCTCTGATCCTGATCACTTCAAAACATCAATTGTTATTTCTCCTCACAAAAAATACAACTGAAACATATCCCTTCCAAAAAAGTAGTACCAATATTAACCTGTCATCTAATAATAATTTTCACTTCACAGTTGATGCAGTTGAGAGAATGGCATACTTAAATATTAGTTTAAAAAAACTAAGAACACGTTTTACTTCCAACATGGACTAAAAAGTAAAAAATAATTGACAATTTAATTGCTCAAATGTAAAAAAAGCGTGGGTGCTTCCGATCTATATTCTCATAGCTCAAGAGCTCAAGAGAACTTGTCAAGCACCCCACGCTTTTTTTACATTTGAGTAAATTGTCAATCATTTTTTACTTTTTAGTCTATGTTGGAAGTAAAGCATGTTCTTTAGTTTTTTTAAGCCAATATTTTTTTATGACCAAAAACACGAAATCTACGACTCCTTACACCCCCATATACCAATTTTGAATAGAATTTGACCAGAATCACAAAACTCGTCCAATATCTTGGGCCGCCATCTTAAATTCATAAATTTTTACAAAAAATTCATAATCTCTGACCCCGAAAACTCTCACACACTAATTTTGAATGCAATTATGCAATTTATGAATTCCGAAAAAACCCCCACATACCAATTTTGAATCGAATCTGACCATTACAAATCTCGTCCGGCATCTTCTTGTAGTCGCCATTTGAATTTGTCAATTTTTATACAAAATTCATAATCTCTGACCCTGAAAACCCTTACATACCAATTTTGAATCGAATCGGACCACTATCATAAATCTCGTCCGCCATCTTGGAGCCGCAATTTTGTTTTTTTTCCTATAAAAAAATGTAATATTGCCTTGTCACCGGAATTATGAACACATGCCAAATTTCCAATCATTCGGACGTCTGGAAGTGGATGAAAATCACGTTCAAAGTTTCTGTTACATAATACATACATACATAAGTGAAGCTAATATAAGCGTGTTAAAATGGAAACCAGGCAAGAACAATAGATGAAAGATGGACAAATACTATTAATAAGTGCGTTCCAACTGTTGTTAGGCAGCACAATCTAGAAAGAAATTGAAGCGTTAAAAGCAAGGCTTATGTCTAGCAGTGGATAATTACCCAAACTGTAAACATGGAAATAATAAAAAAAAAATATTTCATATTATAAAGTGTTTGAATTAGATTCCTAATTTTCATACATAGACAAAAAATATGGTTGGTACTTTCCATGTTTCAAATTCAGTTTGTGAATTTATTAGCCAGGTTATCACTCCTTGGGACCTCTTTTGTAATTCGTTATAAAAGTACATTTTGAGAATTAAAAAAAAAACTTTATTGTCCAAACAGGCACTAGACCACCACATTATATAATTATACATTTTTTCAGGGTTGCCAGCGCTTCAGATGGACAAAAATAGAAGAATAGTACTTATCTTTCACAGAAATAGTGACATAATAGTAACTTTTTCGTCCAAATTGTGACATTTTCCTAACCAATTCAGGTCTAGTCGTATTTTTTTTTTCATAATTTCAGAGCTCATTTGCAGTATTTCCATGAGACATTTGTAGTACATGGGATTGAATCCCTGTTTGGTTTATTGAGTGTTTTGCGAATCGTCAGAATAGTTTGTGGATTCTTTTAGTATTATAAGTTCGAGGGTGCACAGAATGTAATTTTTGTAGAGGTTAATTTTTGGATTTGTTGTAGACAATGTTTTTACCACTCTTTCTTGAACCTGGAAATGGCTGAGTGTAATGATATTCGAATTGGCCATGTTTGTACTGTGTTTTGAGCTTGAATAAATGAAAAATTTCCCTTCTTCTGCGGGACAAATTACATTAGTAAACCTGAATTTCATTCACACAGCCACACCTACCGTTCAAATGTTCTAAAATTCTTTTTCAAACTGTTAACAAACGCCCGTTGGAAATTAAAAAAAATATTAATTTTTGTTTCTCACATATTTTCTCTTTGAATGACATTTGATAGTCCTAAAAAAATCCAACAAAGGTTTGCATGCTCAATTAAAAGTCATGGATTAATCCTCAATCTGTCAGGGATTATTTGTTGAAACAAACCTAATAAGAGGATAAAAATATTTATTGAGAATATTGAGATTAAAGTACTTTGTACATTCAACTAACCACTTGAAAAAACAATAAAAATTTTACCTAGCATTCAAAGCTAAGCTTTGGAAAAAATCTTGAGTCATCAATTCTTAAAATTCAGGCCAAAGGGCTGGGTTAGGGTCGTCATTGTTTTAAAATTCTTTGAGATACTTTCTTCTCTTGTCGGTGTGATTTTGAAATAACTTCTCATGTTCAGATGTTTTTTTCTTTACTATCATCGTAGTACCCCTCAACCCCCTCTTTTATAGCCTTCGCCCCTGCTACCATTCCTTATGCCTCATTCGCCACTGTCATATAGATCTTCTTCAACAAATTTTCAAGCCTTTTGGCTTTCCTCTGTTCTCTCTCCGCCTCCTGCTTCTCTTTGAGTTCATTTTCGAGATTCATTGTTGTTTCTCTGTTTGCCCGTATTTGCTGTTCATTGTCTCCCTTTTATACAGTTCTTCATCCTCGGCCTGTGTTCTGGCTGGTGCCTTCTCTTTATCGCGCTGCTCTTGCTTTGGCTCATTGTTGGGTCGTCATGGGAAATATTTGACGCTAGTATTGGTCTACCCTCACGTCGGCGTCACAAGCTGGGACTTCAAGCTGCAGGGTCCCAACCCGTTCTTAAGAAAGTCTTTGTCGACACCCAAGTCGAGGCGCAGCATCTTGTAAACAATGACGATACTACATGGGCCACCGGGATCTTTGATGTGATCAGGCTGAAGGTATCTCAGGTGTTTCCATCAGGCCATTTACCAACACTAATGACTTCTTGAGGAGGTGTCTCGCGTCAGCTTTGTAATATTTTTGAGCACCAAAGTTAAACTGAAGAATGTCCACTTCCAGGCCGTTCAGAACTTCAGTATAGCGGTAGTCGGTTCGAGACCGATGTAGGTACGAGGAATTTTTTCTCAAGTACCCAATATCGGAATCGATAGACGACCACAGTCCTTGTTGAAAGCAAGTGTATTGTGTGTTGTCTAGATGCCAATCTCGGCTAGTGCTAGCTTGGAGTGCATGCCGGCCACCCGAGGTGGTGCTGTAGGTTTTCCGGGTTTTCCTGCAGCTGAAGGAGCGCCACGGCAAATAATAATAATAGCCGTCCTCTACCCGCACAGGCCATGCCTATGGGTACACTCTACGAGTGCTTATGAGGGAGTATTATTATTATTATTATTATGAATTGATCTAAAAATGTTGTGAAAAACTCTTCTTTGAGGCAGTTTCTACTAGTAGACACCTCTCGAATAAATGAATATTTGGAACATTTGGTGTAGATACAATTCAAGAAAAAGAAGCTACCCAAAACACCAAAACTACGCCACTTTCACTCAACATGTATCTCATCAACAAAGTTGGCATTCTCATGAGGTATGAGCTGATGAAGTTAGCTTATAGCTCTTGAGAATGCCAACTTTGTTTTGGTTTTTGGGTAACTCCTATTTCTTGAATAGTAGACAGTTACTCAGTTTTGCAGAAGAACCCAAAATTGAAACATAAGAGAGAGCACAACTCATCATACCCCTATTCTAACTGGCACCTCTATTCTACCACTTCTGAGCTCTAAAATAGTGACAATAGTGACCAAATTTCTAAAGTAGTGAGAAAATGACAGGATTAAAATAATGACCAATAGCGACACACTGGCAACCCTGCATTTATTGAACATTCCACTAAAAAAACCCAAAATAAGTATTCAAATTTTAGGTAAGTAAGTGTTTGATTTACACTTATTGTTGTTTCATAAATATCATGTTTTTTTATATCTTTTTTGAATAAGTGTAATGGTATAATTGCAAGTTAATTAAAGGGGGCCTTCAAGGCATCTAATTTTTGTTATCCTTTGCAAAGTAAATGTTTTAGCTACTCCCAAGGTTATTATTGCAGGTCTATGATTAATAGAGTTTTCAATGTGGGCATACTCCATTGGTCATATCATTATCAAAAGTGAAAAAAGTGCACTCTTTAAAATTATGCCAACTTTTATGTGATCAAGTTTATGTTTATAAATTGGTTTTGTATGTGATTCATATAAAAAAATTATTCTCATGACTCATGGCTGTAACATATTTATCATCCCCAACCTCCCTTTTCCCGATATTTCTCTAAGACCTTAACATGAGTGTAAGATAAAGCACAGAGTCCACCAATGGCATATATATTTTTTTAAATATTTACATAAATATTTCAACAAACTAAATTTTTCAGAAGCTCTTAAGGTTTGGGTGGAATCCAGGGTTCAATTTTGGGCCTAGTAGTTGAATACGGCATAAACTGGCCAGATGTGCCACTCATATTTTCTGAATGGTCCATCATCCACTTATATTTTGGCCTGAAGGGATCTTTGTCTGGAGTTAAATCTGTTTTGTAATGCAACCAACCAAACCATTCTGGCGGTACTTGACTTCCGTCGTAGTTCAAACCTGAAAAATTCAATTCAACTCGATGTCACAATTAAATCAATGTGCAGAATAATCGTTTCTTGGATTACAGATTAAAAAAAACGCCTTTATCATGTTTCTAACTTTTACTTCAAAATATTATCAAGCCAAATATTCTTTAATGCCTGAAGATTCACATCTCCATTTCAATATGAAAGGATTTTTTTTTTCAAAAATAAAAGACATAGTTTACTGCTAATGAACATTCATTGTTGTCACATTGTGACGAATGTGTATTGTCTTCCCAAAATACACAAATTGGGGAAGAAACACATAGTTATAATTAGTCCGGTGGCAGGGAGGGTTTTCGTAACCGATGAAGCGCGACGGGATCACCCAAGTTATTCTTATGTATTTTGACCCGCTGAATCCGAATTCCGAGGGAAATCGAGTGTCGGGAAATTCAATGCCGGAAAATCCACACGAATGACTTTTTCAAGAATGTCTCTTCTGTTATTCATAGTCGAGATATATATGAATAATTTGGGAAAAGGTTATCCTGAAAATATCATTATGTGACTGATTGAGAGAATTGAGAAAATCGCATTTTTTCGAATTTCGAGCACGTTTTACTGGAAAACGGTGCATTTTCAAGAAAACTTTGTAGATACCTTTTTTGTAGAGAATTTTATGCAGAATATTATGACATCATTTGTTTTTGGAAAAAATTGATTTTTCGATTTCCCTCGGAAAATCGTCCATAAAAATTTTCCGGATGCTTTCACGGCTTATCACCCTCGAAATTCGGATTCAGCGGGTCAAAATACATAAGAATAACTTGGGTGATCCCGTCGCGCTTCTCGCGCTTCAGCGGCTACGAAAACCCTCCCTGCCACCGGACTAAATATGTCCAATTTGCTAACAAATGAAATATGGCTCCATACCACTAAAATTTTGGAAAAACATCTATTATAGCTTGATTTATTCACACTTTCAATATCTCGTATATGTATGGGGAACTGCAAATAGTTCCATCTTGAAACCATTGAAATCATTACAAAATAAATCAATTAAATGTAATTATAAATTACCATATCTGGAACCAACAATAAATTTATATAAACCAAATAGGCTTTTGAATTATTTCCTGTATAAACTCAAAATATGTTGCTTCGTCCATTCTGTTAAAAATAAAATAAAATTAACATCTAAGTTTTATTGGAATGGGCAAAATTCATAATTAAGTCAATAGACAAACAAATTTTTTATCTATTAATAATGTTAAATCTGAAATTGGAAAGAAATGTTCATATCATAATGGAATAATAATTTACAATTCGATTCCTAATTACTTAAAAACAGTTAAATCAGTAGTAAAATTCAAAATCGAATTAAAATATACCCTTTACTCAACTGAATAAGAATTTATAAAATCATATATATATATATATATATATATATGTTATAGATTAGAAATAATTTAATGTGTTCATTAGGTTCTCAGTATTCTACCAACACCTCCACCTCCACCCTATATCGTTACAACTTTTCATATTTTCCTAACTTTGGCTACTAATAAAATTGTAAATTACTTTGTGTATTCTATCTATCTGTATCCCTATTCATAAACATGTAATGTTTCTTGGGAAAATAAAGTTATTATTATACTGTATAAAACCATATGCAGACCACTGATTAAATATGGACAACACATTTTTGCCAATTGTAGAAAACCTGCACTGAAGAACTTGCAACAATCAGAAACAGTATCTCTCTGCACAATAACCAAAATGTGTCACCAAATGAACCCACTCTACAACTCTTTAATATTCTGCTCTATGACAAAACAATGATGCAGCCAATCCAGGACAGGTTAAGTTTGCATCAAAACCTAACTTCACTTAACATCAACTTAATGAGCCCATTACTTTTAGAACGTACAATAGATATCCCTAGGTGCAAATTACCGGAAAAAGATACTACACAATAAATTGTTTTTTTTTACATATTTACTTTATATTAATATACTTTACTATTAACTAACTAAGGTGTTATGAAAACTTTACTTTATAAAGGAGAATTTATATAAACATATATACAGTGACCGTCAAAAAGTATGTACCATACTATGGGGAAAAAGTTTATTATCAGATTATTGAAAAAAAGATTCTTGAGAAAAGTTTGTGCATGCCCGATAACCTAAAAATCGATTTTGACACATGCCACGTGATCGCTGGTATGGCGGCAAATTGAAAAAAATTAATAATAATAATAATAATATATAATAATAAGAATTAAATTTTATACACATATACAAAGTTTGAAAAGATAATGGGAGAAAATTGAAAATAGCTATTTTTTAAAAATATTTTCCTAGCTGTATAAAAATATCAAATTATTATCTCATGCATAGCTTGACCATACTGAAACATTTGTATTCCAATGATAATGACAAAATGTTCTCATTTTCTCCACACCAGTGAGCACCAAATTAAAAAAATTGGATTTTGTCAAAACCCTGGCTGTTACATTGGTTCGTATCTAACAATTGTATCAGAATTCTACGACCATTGTGATTACATGACACTCCAGAAACGTGATGTTTTCCAGATTATAATCAAGTTTCGATGATAAATGTGCCAGAGCGTTTCACTTCGCATGCAATTTTGAAAACTCTAAGCCTCTTTAATTTGACGCACCATTTTTAAGATTATGTGCAAAGTCAAACGTTCGTGCACGATCATCATCAAAAATTGATTATAACCGGAAAAACATATTTTTGGATCATCATAATAATCGTGGAATTCTGATATAACTGTTAGATACGAACCAGTAACAGCAAGGGTTCTGACAAAATTAATTTTTTTAAATTTAGGGCTCTCTGGTGTAGAGAAAATGAGAAAGTTTTGTTATTATCATTGAAATACAATATTTCAGTATGGTCAAGCTATTCATAAGAAAATAATTTGATATTTTTATATATTATATTTTCAATTTTCTCACATTATTTTTTCAAACTTTGTATATGTGTATAAAATTGAATTCTAAGCAACTTTTTCAAATAAGTTTATTCGATATCTTGCCATTTTATCCGAGACTTTTTGCCTATTCATAGTAATTTTTTTCAATTTGCCACCATACCAGCGATCACGTGACATGTGTCAAAATCGATTTTTAGGTTATCGGACAGGCAAAAACTTTTCCCCAGAATCTGTTTTCCAATACTCTAATAATAAACTTTTTTTACATATGGTACATACTTTTTGGCAGTCACTGTATATACCGGGTGACCACGAGGTGAGGTACGGCATCCAATTTTTCTGATAGTTTTGAAGATACGGATTTCAAATTTGGTATGTCGCTATAGTACTTGAATACGCATATTTTAACCCCTCTACTGAAAAATCACCAATTCCGGTTTAAACCGGAAGTGAGCCAAAACTTTTGTTTCAAATGACCCCTGTACATATTTTTTCGTTACCCGAAAGAGCACGCAATTTGTGATAACACTGTTCTTCAAAATTGAAAATCGGTTGAAAAATGGCGGAGATACAAATGATTGTTCAGTCAAACAAAGTTGGCCATGAAATTCAAATTTAAATCATGACAACTGACAAACGACATCAGAAGTTGACATAGGAAGCTTCGAAGTGCGATACAGTGGAAAACTAAGTTTTATAATCCAACAAGTATCGAAAATTTCTTAAAAACGTAATATAGAAATGGTCACAACTGCTCTTTCTCAAATGGCAACGTGTTCTTTTCTCTTCGTCATGATGAAAAATGATTAATTATCAGATTACTCGTGTGAAAAATTTTGAAGAATTCCGGAAGAAATTGAAAATACAAGATGTTTTATCATGAGTGTTCTCAAAATCATATATTCTTCAAAGAAGGCGGAGTTAAACATAAAAAGGCGAAACAAAAAATCACATTAATTAAATAAGTAGAACAAACTTTAACTCCGTTGAAATAATATGAGCTTTTGTGTATTGCTTTCTTAATTATGTTCTAAGACGCCTACGTTGAAGAACATTCAATTTTAGGAACACTCATCATGAAACCTGATTGTATCTTCGTTTCGTTTAGGAATTCTCAAAAACTTTTCACAGGAGCAAACTGATAATTTATAATTTCTCATCATGACAAAGTGAAAAGTACATGTTGCCATTTGAGTAATAGCAGTTGTGAGCATTTCTTTATAGATACCATTTTGTTTTTAGGTAATTTTGGATAATTGTTGGAATATATCGGAGCTGCAATTACATGAGAACCTCGGTTTTTCTATTTTGCTATTTATTTTACAATCTTATCTACTAGAGACTGAAGAAGGAATTAACCAATTCCGAAAGCTATCTCAAAAGTAAAAAGAGTTTTCATTTGATACCCTGCCAATAGCTGCACACCCACAATTACTTCATTTATTTATTATTATATTTATTATTTATTATATACATATATATTCATATCATTTAAGAAATCATTTATTATTATTAACAAACACTTATATTTGTAATTGCCAAGAGAAGGCCAAACAAGAATATTTGGGGTAAGTCAATAGTTATTTACCTAACAAGTGCGGAAAGTAGTACTTTTCCGCACGCGACGGCAGTTGCACGAACGACGCGGAGCGGAGTTCGGGCAAGCCGTTAAGGGCGGAAAAGACATTTTCCGTAAGAGTTAGGTACAATATTTTTCCTACGAGTGTTTTTGTCCATCTTATTTAAGAAAAAACAAGGTTTTTAATAAACAAGTTTTTATAATAATGCTACAAAATGACTCATAAGAGAGAATGGTTACATAGATCATTTAGTTAGTCCTAAATATCCTCATTTTCAACCATACAAAAATCGTGCGGAAAAGTAAAAATCGTACAGAAAAGTAAAAATCGTGCGGAAAAGTAACTTTTCCGAACCATTTTAAATCGTACGGAAAAGTACAACTTTCAAAACGAAAAATCGTGCGGAAAAGTTAATTTTCTGCACGCTCGTAGGAAAAATTTATTTACATACCTACATGAAGTTTTGTTTTTCATATCAAAATAATGATTGAAACGCTCTTCAAAGTAAGATACAATGAACTTACCATAGTAGGGTGCATATTCTATCCATCTGTTTCTTCCGTAAAAGTAGCTGGCATTCTCAAAATACTTGTTACCATATTTATCTGTTCCTACAAGTTTTCCAGGACGCAAGCTATCCATTCTGAAATGAAGATTGAGAACTTTTTCAATCTCAAAAGCCATTTTGAAGCACTGATAAGTAGGTGGGAAATAAAAACTTCCAATAATTTACACTTAAAAAAATTATATGTAAATATAAGTGTCATCTTCTGAGCGAGTTTATAACTCGACACACTGTGTGTCGAAACAATATTGTCAGCATATATATTTACATATAATTTTTTTAAGTGTAAATTATTGGAAGTTTTCATTTCCCACCTACTTATCAGTGATGATGAATTTACACATATTAGATGCCAACATCCTAGAACATTTTGAAGCACATTAAATCTATCAGATATATCTTATTGTCACAATAATAATAATATTTATTCAGTTCATTTCTATAAAAATTATCAGTGTGAACATAAATTGTGAATAAACATCGGATATTTCAAATAACCAATAGATTTTATTTAATTTTTTTTTCTATTTATGTTTAGGTTCACTTTAGCCAGATCTAGACTTTGTTCCTAGACATAATGGGAACTTTGGTCTTTTTGAAATATATTAAAGTAAAAGTAGTAAAAAATGTATAGTGGTAGACGTAATAAAGATACTAAGAATAATTAAAATAGAATAAAAAAAAAATTGTATAGATGCACTTACAGTGATAATTGAGTGATAAAAGAGTTGACATACAAATATATTCATATTATATATATATATATATATATATACAAAATTATTCTCTTGCGCGGTTGTTTGCCTCCTCAAGGTACAGCATGTGCTTTTAGTACTAACAAACAAACAAAAAAATTTTTTAAATCCATTTTAAAATGTATCATCAGTAATGTGTTCGCTCCCAAATTAACCCTATGTGTTACCAATGAAGTTTTATTCCCAGTTCTGTCCATATATCATGAATAATTTTAACATATACGCCACATAACCTCACAACACTGTAAGTTGATTCTTGGTTTTTCTTTACCAATATCTCAAAAATGTCTTTCCATATTGTAGCTTCCCTGAAGATGACAATAAAAAATTGTTGAAAGCTTGGAATCTGTGTATTAGAGTACTCTTATTGGCCTGCTGCATATCCCAAATATTAAAAACTCATTATATATATATATATATATATATATATATATATATATATATATATATATACAGTGAGGGGCAATATTATGGAATAAATTCAGTTTTACGAGAATAGGCAACTTTTGAGACAAATCCCGAAACACGTCGATTTTTATTTCCAAATTATGATTTTGTGGCAGATATGTCATACTAGTGACGTCATCCATCTTTGCGTGATGACGTAATCGATGATTTTTTTAAATGAGAATAGGGGTCGTGTGATAGCTCATTTAAAAGGTTATTCAATTCTCTATTCAGTGATATGAACATCAACATAATTATTTATACAGGGTGGCCAAAAAAATATTTAATTTGTAAATGAAATTAATTTTCACAAAAAGAAGTATTATCATTTATTTAATACAAAATTACATTGTACTACTGTCGGAAAACAGAAAAAAAAATTATTTGACAAATAAAAATTGCTTTTCGCTTAAATTAAATGTTCAAATTGCCACCCACCGGCCTCTTGGCAGTAATGGAACCGACGAATACATTCTTCTTGAACATTGTGGATCATTTCTGGAGGTATATTACGAATTTCCAATCTAATTCTATTTCTTAAATCTTGTAAATTCTGTGGTCTATCGATGTAAACTTTTGATTTTAAGTAACCCCATAGGAAAAAATCAAGTGGTGTAAGATCTGGAGATCTTGCGGGCCACTCTATTGTTCCTCGTCGACCAATCCATCTCCTAGGGAAACATCTGTTTAAAAAATCACGAACAGGACGTGCAAAGTGCGGAGGTGCACCGTCTTGCTGAAACCATATGTTTTCATTTGGCGAATTACGATCATTTTCATTTGGAAACATGTCTGTAAGGGCGGGTATAAGTTCATTTTGTAAAAAATCAAGATATCTTTGCCCCGTAAGAGACACATCGAAGAAAAAAGGACCTATAATTCTATCCTCGACTATCCCTGCCCACACGTTTAGTTTTTGAGGGTGCTGAGTGTGTACCGCAGTCATCCAATGGGGATTATCTTGACTCCAATATCTGCAGTTTTGCCGATTCACTGTTCCATTTAAACAGAAGGTTGCTTCATCAGAAAAAAGGATTTCACGAATGAAGCGTGGATTTTGATTACATAAATCTTGCATTACTTCACAAAACTGCATTCGGCGATCTGGATCATCCTCATATACGGATGATATTTCTCTTTTTTCAGCACACGTAAAACAGACCTTTTAGAAATGTTTGTATCAGCTGCAATTTGCCTAGAATTAATTTGAGGATTCTCTGCCACACTTAATAATACAGACAGTTTCACATCCTCATTCATTGGTGGACGACCAGCATTTGCAACATGTTTCACGTGTCCAGTTTCTCTAAATTTCTTCTCAATTTTACTAACAGTGGATTGTGTGATAGGCGTATTAGGATATTTTATGGTAAATAAATTACATACTTCTTGTTGTGTTCTGGTTCTATCTCCATATCCAACCATAATTAATACTTCGATTCTTTGTGTTTCAGTTAATGGGGCCATTATTTATTTATTTCATGAAATAAACTAGTCCTTATGAGAAAATGTCAAGAACTGACTTACATTTGACCCAAGCCAACTCGATTTGTAAAAACTATACTTTTTGCTATCTTTTTAGTTCTCATTATTTATTTGCCTAATATCGGAATTTATTTTTGTTTCTTCATAGTAGTAGAAAGCACAGCAGTTCTAAACATTTATTTATAAACTGTTTCAAGTGTTTCAATAGTAGACAAAATCAATGAGGATGATCCAGATCGCCGATAGACCACGCATTTCCAAGATTTGACAAATAGCATTACATTGGAAATTCGTAATTCAACTCCAGAAATGATCCACAATGTTCAAGAAGAATGTATTCGTCCGTTCAATTACTGCCAAGAGGCAGGTGGGTGGCAATTTGAACATTTAATTTCAGCGAAAAGCAATTTTTATTTGTCAACTAATTTGTTTTTCTGTTTTCCGACAGTAGTACAATGTAATTTTGTATTAAATAAATGATAATACTTCTTTTTGTGACAATTAATTTCATTTACAAATTAAATATTTTTTTGGCCACCCTGTATAAATAATTATGTTAATGTTCATATCACTGCATAGAGAATTGAATAACCTTTCAAATGAGCTATCACACGACCCCTATTCTCATTTAAAAAAATCATCGATTACGTCATCACGCAACGATGGATGACGTCACTAGTATGACATATCTGCCACAAAATCATAATTTGGAAATAAAAATCGACGTGTTTCGGGATTTGTCTCAAAAGTTGCCTATTCTCGTAAAAATGAATTTATTCCATAATATTGCCCCTCACTGTATATATATATATATACAGTGTCTTTCAAAAGTCTGGGAACGGTCTCATATTTCAGAATCGGCTGAAAGAAAATTCATGAAAATTTCTACTGGATTGTTTTTGATGATGCCCGATTCATTGGTGATATTGGCAATGTTGCCAAATCAATAGTTTTTCAGATACTGAGGGTAACTCAATTTTTTCAAATGGAACATCCTAATTATTTTCATTGCAATCAATTCAGCGCCCACCCATTACTTATGTCTCCAAATATCAGATTTCAATTTAATGTGGTTTTTGAAATATGACAACATGGCATATTCGTTCAAAAGTCTGGGAACGTTCCAATATTTTCGAAACGGTTCGGGAAAAATTCATGAAAATTCATATAAGATGGTTTTTGATGATGCCCGATTCAACGGTGATATTGGCAATGTTGCCAAATCAATAGTTTTTCAGATACTGAGGGTAACTCAATTTTTTCAAATTGAACATCCCAATTATTTTCATTGCAATCAATTCAGCGCCTCCTCATTACTTATGTCTCCAATTATCAGATTTAAATTTGATGTGGTTTTTGAAATATGACAACATGGCAATTTCGTTCAATACATTTCCAATACGGCTTGAGAAAAATTCATGAAAATTCATACAAGATGGTTTTTGATGATGCCCGATACAATGGTGATATTGGCAATGTTGCCAAATTACCTGTTTTCCAGATATGAGGGAGGAATTTTTTTTTTTCATGGAACACCCTATTTATATTCTTTGCAATCAATTTAGTGCCCTCTCATCAATTATGTCTCCAAATATAAAATTTATAATAAGTATGGTTTTTCAAATGAGAAAATGGTTCGTTGAAATGTCTGCGAACGGTCCAATATTTTCAAAAGGGCTCGAGAAAATCTGATGGAATTTTATACATGATGGTGTTTTCGGATATTGCCGGTAGCTCTATTATTTTAAATAGAACATCCTATTTGTTTTCTTTGCGATCAATTCGCAATTCGCTCCCTCAGTGCCGTCACTCAAATAATTAATAACGTTTAGTTTTTGTTATCATTAACAAACACCTCAATAGCTTGACAAAGAGAGCGTCAATTACACTTTGTGCTCGAAATACACACAATATTCGAGAAAAAAGTCAAAATTTCGACTTTAAAGTCGAAGTGATGAAAAAACTCTTGTGTCCCTCCTGCGCTTTCGTACATTTCTTTTATTATTTACTAGATCAAAATTGAATGTACCATTTTGACAATTTTTAATAGATATAGCCAAGTCGGTATCCAAATTGATGGCAATACAATCGCATAATAAAAAAAATCGGTCAGTCGAAGACTTGAACTTCGGTCGACGCGCCGCCGGCGTGAATGGTATCTCTATCTTATCCACTTGGCTATTCAGACATCTTTAAGATGTTGAGTTACACGTTATTCATAGTATACACGCCGGCAAATCGAATACATCTGAATAATAAGCGAGCGTTTTCTCAATTTGTCGGTTTAGATCGAAAAAGCTGTCCATTAATGTCATTCCTCAGAAAACGTTAACTTTTCGTTGGGATTTGAACGCGCCAAAGGCTACTTTGTTATGCGGTTGTCGAAAAAATAATTTTTTTCATGTTGCTAGGCAAATAATAATTAAGTAGGTATGACAGTTAGGTACGTACCTATTTGTCAAAATGAACTTCGAATTGAGTGAGTCCCAACGTATTGATATTTTGCGTTTTCGAGGTTTTGGTGACAAGAGTAGGTCCGATCAGGAAGTTTGCGACATTTTTAATGAACGGTATCCTGACAGACAAATAAAAAAGTCCACAGTGTTTCGTACTATACAAAGATATGAACAAACAAGTACAGTTAAAAGTTCAGCAAGATCAGGGCGTCCAAAAACTCTGCTATTACAATTCCCAAGTAAGTATAGCCCAGCAAACCTTGAACTTGGATGGAGTAAGTGAAGCATCTGTCTACAGAATTTTAAAACAAGAAAAACTCAAGCCATACAAAATGGTGTATACGCAAGAACTATTAGAAGATGATCCAGATCGTCGCATGGAGTTTTCAATCAATCAATCAATCAAATTTTGCAAGGAACATTTTGTTTAGCGACGAATCAACATTTTACCTCAACGGACATGTCAACCGGCAGAATTGTAGGTTCTGGAGCAGAAATAACCCACACTGGATGAGAGAGCTTCACACGCAACATCCCCAGAAATTAAATGTGTGGGCTGGAATCTTGAGAAGCCATATTATTGGACCTTTTTTTATTGCCGGCAACTTGAATGGTACGAAATATTTACATCTCCTGCAACATCAGATTCTACCCAGATTGAGAGAATTAAATATTGATATACAAGAAATATGGTTTCAACAAGATGGGGCGCCACCTCATTATAGAATGGCCAGCCCGCTCTCCCGATTTGACACCTTTAGACTTTTTTTGTGGGGATATTTGAAAAATCGGGTTTTTGTGGAAAAACCAGTGAATTTGGAAATATAAAATATGTCAGGAAACACGTTTAATCACGCCTCAAATGCTAAATAATACCTTAAGGGAATTTTACGACCGCTTGGGATATTGTTTAGCAAATGATGGGAAACATTTTGAGCACTTAGTCAGATAGTTTTCAGTTTTTGTTATTTCATTTGATTTCATCCTGTATTGAAAAGGAAATTAATTATTAAAAAGTTTATTCATCAAAAATCATCTTATACAAAATTTCATGATATTTTCTCGAGCCCTTTTGAAAATATTGGACCGTTCGCAGACATTTGAACGAAAATGCTTTGTTGTCATATTTCAAAAATCACATCAATTTCAAATTTGATATTTGGAGACAAAAGTAATGGATGGGTGCTGAATTGATTGCAATGAAAATAATTAGGATGTTCCATTTGAAAAAATTTAGTTACCCTCAGTGTCTGAAAAACTATTGATTTGGCAACATTGCCAATATCACCGTTGAATCTGGCATCATCAAAAACCATCTTATATGAATTTTCATGAATTTCTCCCGAACCGTTTCGAAAATATTGGAACGTTCCCAGACTTTTGAACGAAAATGCCATGTTGTCATATTTCAAAAACCACATTAAATTAAAATCTGATATTTGGAGACATAAGTAATGGGTAGGCGCTGAATTGATTGCAATGAAAATAATTAGGATGTTCCATTTGAAAAAATTGAGTTACCCTCAGTATCTGAAAAACTATTGATTGGGCAACATTGCGAATATCACCAATGAATCGGGCATCATCAAAAACCATCCAGTGGAAATTTTCATGAATTTTCTTGCAGCCGATTCTGAAATATGAGACCGTTCCCAGACTTTTCAAAGACACTGTATATATATATATATTTATGTACATACACCTCTCACAAAAATGAAGGGTAAAATTTATACATATATACTCACAATACTAATAGTAATATTTTTAGTTGGACTGTGTGTTTCTAGACAATCATTGATAAAATATTTCCGAAATATTTCTAACTAATAAATTAACTGTGTGATTGTGTTGTACAAAGATAAAATATTCGAAAATTCAAATGCCAACTGCAGGGAATGTTCTCGATTATTTCACCTTGACAACTCAGGAGAGAAAATGGAAAGCTTGCTGAGAAGGATAGTAAATTCGTGCCTTTTAAAACTCTTACCTGTTATCAGATGCGGTGGGTCTAGGTAGATTTTTCGTGCGGTATTATCTAATCGCTCCAATGGGCCGTGATTGGAGTTCACAACGGTTTGCATACGAACTATTTGTGCGGAGTTGTTGAACACAAACTCGGGAGAAGTGATAGCTCTTATTCGCTTTTCCGACACGAAGACTCTCTCATTTACGGTTGAGAGTATATCGACAAATGTGTAGATACTCGGTCTCGGTACACATTCCCACACTCAAGTAAAAAAGCTTTAAAAGGCTTATTCACGGCAAATGAGAACTTATACGCGGTGAGCCAAATAAGATAAGCTGAGGATCGACAAATAAGGACTTCATTACATTCTATAATTTGGAATACTAACAATAATAATAATAATAAATGAATGAAAATAAACTTTTAGAAACTATAATAACATAAAATAAAAAGGAAGTTGAGCGGAAACGCGACAGTGGTAATAATGCGAATTTAATCGGTTGAGTCATTAAAATATACAATTAGTATTAATATTAATAGCAGTGATGATTATTCAATGAAATTCAGATTCGTATGTACATACATACGTTCAGTCTCTGGTATGTCTATAATAGTATTTTGACCACTTATGTAAGTAGCCAATATGTTAATTTGTTTTTGAAAATTTTTACGTGAATTTATTTTTTTTAATTTATTGGTAAATAATCGTACAATTTCTGTTCCACATGTATGAAACTTCGCTGTCCAATGGACTTTTGAGATTTAGGGAGAACTATATTGGCATTTTCTCGAAATCTTGTTGGATAAATGTGTGTTTTATTCATATCTATTGATTTTTTTTGTACTAAATGGAGCAATGAAGTTTTATAGAATAGCTTTCTGATATTCAATAATTTAGAATTTTGGAAAAGTATTTCATTATTTTGATTATTCTCTTCTGCGCTATTTCCCAAGGTTTAGTATTATTAGAGTATGCACCACCCCATCCGATTATGCCATAGTTTAGAAGTGATTGAACCAAGCTGAAATACATGATTTTCAAATTTTTTTCGTCTAGTATGAAAGTCATTTGTTTAAATAAATACATTACTGGTCTAAGTTTTTTAGTTGTCGAGTTGTTTTTTAAGGAATGAATAATATTTTTTATTTCGGTTTCCGAAACGGGCTGTAGAAAGATTGAATCTAAATGTCGTACGGGTTTTACATCTCAAACGTACTGTCTGCTTGTTTGCAACCTTAATATGTTAAATATTTCGACAATTTTAGTAGGATCACTTTCAATTTCATTATTGTCATTCAGGATCTCATTTATATCATTGTCTACTTTTCTTATATTTCTCTTACTATATTGATTGACTGTTTGTCATAATTTTTGTTATTGTTGGAATTTTCCATTATTATATTTTCGTAGTATTTTTATTTCAGTTCTGAAATCAGTTTTGTATTCATTGTATGAGTGGGTGTCTTTATTTTTTAAATATCTTAAATATTTTATCCCTTTCTTTCATTTATTTTATAAGACCTTTCGCTATCCGCGTTTTTTTGTGTTTGTCTTCTATGTTTTTTGTAGTGTTTGTCTTCTATGGTTTTTGTAATTGTACTTTTATCTATAATTTTTTATGATATATACGATCTGTGGTTTGTTGAATATTATTATTAGTGTAGATGTCTTCAAAAGTTTCATGTTGCATTAACGATTTTAATTTTCTGTAGTTTATGTATTTGCTTGTGGTTGTACGTTTTGGTTTATCAGTTTGGACATTATAGTTGAGGATAACTGGAAAATGGTCTGTTATCTTTGAATGGAGAAATATTAGATTCAAAGATTTTCAACATATTTACTGTTGAAAAAAATGTGGTCTATGCATGATAAAGAGTTATTTTCTATTCTAGTTGGTTTGTTTATTAGAGATTTTAATCCATTTTCGTATAATGAATTGAGGTAATCATGTATTTCAATTGAGTCACTAAGTAGGTTTATATTTATTTCGCCTAAGATGTTTTCTTCATATAAGCATGTGTCCCAACTTGCTTCGTTTTCGAAATACAAGGTGTCAAAGTTTTCAAAAAAAAATCTGTTTTTTATTCAGAACTCAAAAATCTTTCGGCTGATTTTGATAAAACTTGGCATGCTTATTTGCGGTGATAAAAGGCTTATTTTATTGTACTTAGAATTAAAAAAGAAACATATATTTTTTTAAACTTTGACACCCTGTATATTGAAAACGAAGAAAATTTGGACACATGCTTATATGAAGAAAACATCTTATTTTTATTCAATAAACCTATACCTTTGGCGGTTTAACCTTGGGTCACCCTGTATATATAAGATAGTTAAAAGATTAAAATATTAAAGGATTAATGGATTAAAGATATTTGTTATGTGATTGTCTGGTAAATCATATAATCAATGTTTTCATATTTCGGGAAAACTAATTGGACTATTCTAATATTTTTTTTAGAATAGAATTAATATATAATGTATAAAAATAAATGATAACAATAATAATATTTATAAAATAAAACTAAATAAAACCTAAAAAGTGTGATTAGGTGCCCTCCTTCTCTTAGAAGAGTACATATGCCTTTCTGCTCACTATGGATTCTGATGGAATTAGGGAAACAAGAGAATTGTTGTACTCGTGCCACGTGCCTGTATATGGATGCTTACAGTAAGCAGTGTGTCCGCTGTGATTCAACAAAGCTATAAGTTATATAGACAAGGGGCTTCATTGTCTGCTGTATAGTTGCTCATATCTAATTCTTTTAGAGGAAAATCAATGGAGACATTTAATTTTCCACTAAATCTGTCTGTTTGAGAAAACCTTTTCAAATGGATTACCAAAATTTTTGAAAATTTATGAATTTATTTTGTGCTTTTTCTTCTTTCTTTGCAAATCGAACATGTCGGTTTCTTATCACCATCCATAGTTTCTTCCTTAGTAAATTAATCTAAACATTGCGAGATACCCAGTTGCCCTGTTCTTTGTGATATTGGAAGAGAAATGTCCCAGAATTTATCAAATGGTACTGACCGATGACCACAAAATGTGCATTTCAATGTAGATTTCAGCTGTCCAACAAAGTTATCTACTAACTTGGAGTTGTCCATTCTCAAATATCACGATCATGACTTTCTGGCATTTTCACTGTTGCTCAATCTTTCGACAATCTCGGTCAAAATAAGCTCATCCGTTACTCTATTGACATCTTCCTGTAGTCCTTCCAGCAGGTATTGAAAAACTCCTGAGCATCTTACTGGGTATAATTGATGAATTGTGGTGCAAAGCTTAGGATTTGACTTTTTAAAGAAACTATATCAACCACTCCATACAAAGAATCTTCTGACCACAGTTCCTTGATCTCTTTCTCCTCTCCTTTCATATTAGAGATACTGGTGTTAATATGCCTTGTGTAGGCGTTCTTCTTTAAATACTCCAGCAACCATTTAGTATTCGACAAACACTGGCTTACACTGTTCATAAAACAAGTGTTACCAATATTTTTCAGCCCATTAAGACCAAGTGTTTTTACAGAACTATTTACCACAGGCCTGTTGGTGCTGGAGCTATTCTTGCTGCTTTCACCTTCACATCTTCCTCTGGGTATTCTGTAATTGAGTGGTTGCCTTTGTTACTGTGGCGTAATAACGAAACTGAGTTAAGGTTGCTGGACATAGCTTGCGGAGGAAGTGGGCAAGTAGGAAGAGGATGTGCTGAACTGATTGAAGATATGTTCAGAAAACTAATTTTTTGCCGACAGTTAAAAATTTCATCCAGACTTTGAGATATAGGAATGGAACCTAGGACAGTTGCGGCGTTTCCTCTTTGGACCGCGATACTTATTCTTTGTACAATCAAAGTCCTTGCTCTAGGATCATCGTTTTTTTTTTATGAATTTGAGGCCAATGAGTTTGAAAAATTAGGAAAAGTAATCATCATCCAATAAAGTGCCGAGGGAAGCAATAGGAAGGGCGTTAAGCCGCCAAGCACCAGATTCCTTTGTACAAACTGCCTTGAGGCGAGCCATATCGAATTGAGAGTTAGCAGCTGACCATTAGTAGATGACGGTTCGATAAGAGGAAGACCCCAAGATTTTTGTGAGAATTTACAGATAGGTGTAGAGGTTCCTGTTTTCGAGAGCCACATTCTATGTAGGATGAATCTGGTTATAGAAACAATTAGGTAGAATGTAGTCAATCAATGTTGGATGCTGTTGTAAGAGGAAAGGAAAGCTGGTAAAGTGAGTGAAGACGCTAGACGAATGCCTAGGCCACCTTTGTTCACGGGAAGTGTTGCTTGGAGCCATGTTAGATCGTTGAAGTTGTTATTGGTTATCTGCTCCAAAATAGTACGAAGGGTTGAATCAAATTGACTAAGTTCCTTTTGAAAGCTCCATGTTGTACAAAATTTCAGTTTAGGTATAGCACTTTTTGAAATTTAGTTTGAGGCCGACTTCATTGGAAGATGATACAATTTATTTGTATTCTTCTGCATTGCGACCTATGGCGCCATCATCAATATAGCAAAGGATCTCCTTGTTGAACGCCTCTTTCAGATGAAATTACGTTGTTTCCAAAATTTAGAAAGTTTGCTTCTGATAACATTGACTGATGTAAGGAAATAAATAAGGAATCAAAACTTTGACTCTTTCTAGTAGAATATTTCAGTGAATCATATTGAAGGCATTTTCAAAATCTATTTTCAGAAATATAAAAGGAGAAGAATCTGGATACTGGTTCAAGAAACGACGAGCTGCATGGGCCCATGGGCGACGGCTTCGCATCCACCAGGGGTTCCAAAACCAAATTGTATGGGGTGGAAAGAGTTACCTGAAGATTCTTTGATTTGTGAACATGCTAATTTGGATACAAGACGTCTGAACGTTGTACCTACGGCTATTGGTCTTAACATAACCTTCAAATCGATAATAATAGAACAAGAATGATCACTTAACAAGAAGTAAACAATGCCGTTTTACAGGCCCAGATGACGAATAACATGCGAGGGTTTCAACAGATGGAATGTCAAACACAGATATCCGACAGGAATCATGAGTGGCATGTAACAAAACGAAGGACGCGGCGATTTGTTGTAGGTCGCAATGAGGATATCACTCAAATTCAAGCTGTCCCAAAATTTGCACAATTTCATGTCACCAGACTGACGCCCGGCACTAAGCCAAAGTGAGGAGCATTCTTCTAAGTACCCCGAATATTATGCAACAATGAAAGTGACTATAAAACAGGATGATGTCAAGGAGGCCTGGAAACGAGAAGTCTGGCCAAAGGGAGCGGTTACCTCAAGGTTTTTATCCAAAAAGAGGATGCCACCAACAAAGGAGGATCCTCAGTCATAAGACCTCTACAATCAACTGACGACGTCAATAAAGTTTTTATTTCAACAGAAGACAAAACACACACAAACTGGTAGAAAAAAACCCCGTTGAAAATCGGTCATATTAATGTGATTTTTTGTGCATTAGTGAACACTGGCTAAACACAGATTGTTTAAAGTTTCTAAATTTGAATAATCATGTATTAAAGTCTTATTTTTGTAGGGAAAATATGAAACACGGTGGAGTAGCAATGTTTGCCCATGATAATGTTGAGTGCTTTCCTCTTTCCTTGGATCATTTGTGTTGAACAGCATGCTGAATTTTGTGCCATAGAGATCAGAAAGATAAAAACAGTTCTTATTATATCCTATAGATCTTCATTGTCTAGAGAATTTGAGTTTTATTTTGACAAAGTTGAAGAACTTCTATCTTCAGGTACAAACCTCGGTACAAACATATAATTTTAGCTGGAGATTTCAATATTAACATTAAAGATAAAAATGCTAATTCAGAATACTGGCTTAATCTGTGTGAATCTTTCGATCTTAAACCTACAATTGGTTTACCAACAAGGAGCACTGCGAGGTCTTCTAGTTGTATTGCAGCAGCACTCATTCTCGCCGATTTTGGTTTTGAGATTGGCCAAACGTTTTTCAGGAGGATGATACTTTTTCAGTTAAGGAAGTTCCATTCAAATTCTTGGATCCTTCAGATATTTCATTATTTTATTTTTTTAATTCATTTATATTAGTTTCTGGTCACGCGAGCCAGTAGCGTTTCTAGTTACATTTGAACGTGTGAGTATTGGGGTACAAAATTTGAAATGGGGTAGATATGCTTTCTCAGCTCATTTTGAACATATAGTAAAAAGGAAATTTTCAAAAACGATGAATTAACTCTGTTTTGGGATTTTTTTTATACGGTCGTAGTTTTCAGGGTGAGTATTGGGGTACAAAATCTGAAATGGGGTAAGTATGCTTTCTCAGCTCATTTTGACCATACAGTAAAAAGGAAATTTCCAAAAACGATGGATTAAGTCTGTTTTGGGATTTTTTATAATGCGGGGGTAGTTTTCAGGGTGAGTATTGGGGTATAAAATCTGAAATGGGGTAGATATGCTCTCTCAGCTTATTTTGAATATATAGTAAAACGGAAATTTCCAAAAACGATGAGTTAACTATGTTTTGGGATTTTTTTTTATACGGGCGTAGATTTCAGGGTGAGTATTGGGGTACAAAATCTGAAATGGGGTAGATATGCTCTCTCAGCTTATATTGAATATACAGTAAAAAGGAAATTTCCAAAAACGATGAGTTAACTATGTTTTGGGATTTTTTTTGATACGGACGTAGTTTTCAGGGTGAGTATTGGGGTACAAAATCTGAAATGAGGTAGATATGCTTTTTCAGCAATGTTGAATATACAATGAAAAGGAAATTTTCAAAAACGATAAATTAACTTTGTTTTGGGAGTTTTTTTGATACAGAGGTAGTTTTCAGGGCGAGTATTGGGGTACAAAATCTGAAATGAGGTATATATGCTTTTTCAGCTCATTTTGAATATACAGTAAGAAGAAAAATTTCAAAAACGATACATCTGTTTTGGGCTTTTCTATTGATACGGGGGTAGTTTTCAGGGTGAGTATTATTGGGGTACAAAATCTGAAATGGGGTGGATACGCTTTTTCAGCTCATTTTGAATATACAGTGAAAAGGAAAGTTTCGAAAACGATAAATTAACTGTTTTGGGTTTTTTTATGCAGGGGTAGTTTTCAGGGTGACTATTGAGGTACAAAATCTGAAATAGAGTAGATACACTTTCTCAGTTCATTTTGAATATTGAGAGGATATTTCCAAAAATGATGAATTAACTCTGTTTTGGGATTTTTTTTTTAATACGGGGTTAGTTTTCAGGGTGAGTATTGGGGTACAAAATCTGAAATGGGACAGGTATGCTTTCTCAGCTCGTTCTCAATATGGAGTGAAAATAAATTTCAAGAAAGGGTATTTTATATCATCATGTATAAAATTATTGTCATGGCCACTGAGATATATGACGTTATTTTTTATCAAAATCACCATTATCATAGGTTTGTGTATAAACTGCCATTCATCATCATCCTTTTCATGATGTTAATGTAGGGAGTTCCAACCACAATACAAATTTGGAAGATTTCGGAGGAGTAACATATGACATCCTTGCCCATGTACTATTAATTCGATTTTGGCGTGACGACTGTTTCTGGTCTCACACCGGTTTTCTACTTTCTTCTTCTCTTCTTCGTCTCTTCTGATTGGCTGTGTTTTTTTTCCCGTGCCGATAGTTACTGGAGATTAGAAGGATGGAGGTCTCTGATTTCTGCTGATGTCAATCAGATCAGAACTGTTTTCTCAGTAGTTTCGTGATGGTTATGTGAAGATGGTGTTCCAGGAGCACTATTTGATTTATCGGATGTTTCCCCACTGATTTCTGATTGTTCTAAGTATTGAATACTGTTAATTTTATCGATCACATGGAGCTTGTTCTTCTTGATGAAACCAGTTAGTGATTTTATCTTGTTTGGCAAGGTTCAAATGTTTCTTTAGAATGTTGTAATCACGACGATGTTTAAGGGTCAAATCGTTTGAAATGGAGATTTGTTCCTTTCAGCTGCTTCGCATTTACCATTAATGATGATTTCTTTAAGTAAGAAACTAGCTATACTTTAACTGGACAGGATTCTTTTTTCCCAGTGGATAGAAGTTACTTAAATCAGTCGGCAGTAACTTCACTCCAACAAGTCTCTAGTTCCTTTGTTATGAATTCAAGTGTGATTTGGCCTGGATGTTTCAGTCCAAATATGACAATGTTTTTTTCTTTGCTTTTTCTCTCCTGAAGTTCTAGTTCCTCTTTCAATATATAGTTTCCTCTTTCAAGTTTATTGAGTCTGTTGGTAATTTGTTTGACTTTTGATGTCAATCGGACTTCCACGGCCTCAATTATTGATATCAAGTCTTGCTTCGTTTTTTTCATTTCTTCTAAGACCATTTCAATTGTTTCAGTCATTTCAAACAACATTTACTTCACTGGTGTATGGACTGCTTTACAGGCAATACCACTTATACTTGAAGTTATTTTTGTGCCGTGGTAGAATAGGACTTCGACCTTATATCTTATCAGTGACTGTCAGCTACGATTTGTAAACAATGCATGTATTCAAGTAATGTGATGTTAAACAACTTTTACTTACAGTAGCTACGGAATTAGAAAAGAGAGTAACTTCATTGAGCTGCCTTCACTTAATTAAATTACAAATTTGATTTTTGATTGAACACTGAATGATTAATGCAGAGTGTTTCACTATTGCTACACTATTCCACCACCACCATACATTATCGGAAATTTTTTATCGGGGTATGCTGGTTTCATAGGAGCGTAAAGAATAGCTTGCTACTATGTTGAGAGCATTACAATTTCTCCTCGACTCGCTAGAGCAAGGGATATCGACGTGGCTGTTAATTCGTCGGACGAGGTAGTAGGGGAGTCATACAGTAGTGCGTCTCTCTTATTTATGTGGTATTATCATATCATTGAGTTCCTTGTTGCCCGCATAGATTTGCCTATACCCCGATGAAAACTTTCCGATACTGTATAATGTTAATTACGTTGACAAAGCTTGCCTATAAACTATAATATAATCTAGACTAGAATTCAATGCAGTAACACACTTATATATATTGTTGTGGTTAAAATTTATATTTATAGCATGGTTTGCCACAAAAGATCAAAACACATAGTCTTTCTATTTGATTAAATGAAGACATACAAATGAACTACTGAGAATCTTCAGTGGTAAAGAGTAGTTCATGTAAACGTTGGGTGAGGTAATGCAAGAACAGAAGAAATTTAAACTATCGGAATCATGTTAACACGTTCATGATAAAATACAAGGTAAAGTATGAAATGTACACGATTCCAATAGTTTAAATTTCTTCCGAAACATACATGATTCCAATAGTTTAAATTTCTTCCATTCTTGCGTTCCTTACCTTACGTGAACATGAACTAAGCTTTATGGTTGCTGCTGTTCTGGAGAGCAAAATATGAAATTCTTCTCTAGTCAAAAAGTACCAATGTTTATAGAAATCAAAAAACTGTATAAAGCATAATTCATACAATGGCGAGAAGACACTCCGTAGAAGTTATGAATGATTACAATAGCAAACGGAATTACATAATCTATTATATATATATTTACCTGTACAGTTTATACAAAGAAGCTTTAAAACCGCCAGCTTCTTTAACGGTATTCAGGAAAATTGCAAGCCTATTTAAGCCAAAATATTTGGCCATTTCGAAGGCTTTCCACCTTTTGGGCTTCGGTTATATCCAAATAAAATATCTGAATTTTCTGAATAGAAAATAGAAATATCTGGCATTTGATTATCTGACATCTGTCAAACTGACTCTTAACCTTAATTTTCTTCTTCTTTTTTATGTGTTAGAACATTTGATCAGTAACTCATAGGCGAAAAAAGGAAACCACTAGATGTCGCTGAATAAACCAATATGGCTACCGTTAAGAACAACACAAAATTTTGTTCAACAAATAAAGGCCTTGTGGTGAAATTTGTAAATTTGGTGGATTTTGTAGCTTTGAGATTATTGAGAATTACAGTCATAAGTATTTTTGAGATAATCCCAGGCTTGTTCAGTTAGTGTTTATGAATTGATTAATTTCAGGTGAAGATGCCAACAGTACAGTGGATCTTGTGAAATAATTTCTTATACTGAAGAAAGAACTTGACCTAAATTGATGAGTGTTGCCCTTACTATGTGGTAGATTATCATGAATAAGAAATAAAACTTATGTTTTTATCCCACTTATGTTATTGCAGTTTCTTTTCCTGAACTCATAGACATTTTCAAACTATGACAGTCATTATCTTGGTCATTAATAAAACAAAATATTTATATAGAGGCATTCAGAGTAAATTTCATAATTCCTGCTCGTATTTCCTATTTCAAAAATATCTACCATTCTTGGGTGAATCATGAAAATCCACAAAGAAAATAATTTACTATTCAAGATTCCAATCTTTTGGTTGTTCCAGTATATTTATTTATTTATCGGAATGAATAGCAATGCTAGTTTACAAAAAGATGTCACAAAATGACAAATATGTAATTAGCTACAAACATTGGCCGTGTAGATTGGTCTTATTAAAATAAAATGTTTAAAATTTCAGTAAAATGTATGAACAAAAAAACGCATTGCAAGTTATTAACAGCTTACGAATAAAAATAAGTTCAAAATTTTATAAATGTTTTAACAAGACAAATTGAAACTGAAAAATCATACGCTTTATAATTACATATCTTTATATTTCGAAAAAACACATCTATTTTCATTTGAATTTCATGTTCGCTGTCCTCATTATCTGCAGTCTCATTTTATCCCTCACTTGGCATGTTTTCTAAGTCTTCCTCCATTGGGTTCTTCAACCTAAAATTACATGTATAACTCCCATCACATTTTTATGAATATAATAAGGTCTCTTGAATGAGCAAAGTAATTTTTCAAAGAACGAGGCAAAAAAGTACCTAATTTTCAATCAGCTCGAATCAAAATCAGTAATAAGGTTTGTATCTACATGAAACTCAAAATTAACTTTGAATAGGTTACAGATAAATTATTGAAGTAAGAAATAACTTATGGTCGATTTATGCACTCTTACTTAAGAATTACATCAAATACTAGAACTAAGAGTTCATCAATAGGGAAACTAGTACTAAGAACATACACACTTGTTCACTGTTAGTTTCAGTTTTTATAGTCTTAGGTTTAGTTATAAAGTAGGGGTGCATAAATCGACTTTCACCTATTTTTACAATCTATTTGTTGACCCATTTTCTTTGACTTCTGTTAACCTTTTACTGTTTTTCGATATTTTAATAAGGAATCTTTTGACTGGAAATTACTCCTTATTGAGTTTTCTCTTAATTGTTAGAGGTGTAGCTGTAACAAATCATAATAATTGAGCTAGAATATTGCAAATGAAACAATGTATTTACTTACCATGTAACAATAGCCCTTGTCTTGGAAGTGGAGACTGCAAACATGCATATTTTGCGTAATACATTTTTCAATCTTGAGCACTGTCTTCCATTTGAGACAAAGCTTTCTATGACCAAGGGGACATTTATGAAGACGTGCAATAAGATGAACATTGAGGTACAGAACAAAAGGACATGGCACGGATTATAGGGGTTTCTGGGGTTCTACGAATTTTGTTCAATTTTTGATATGCGATGTAGGATGGGTAGGTGATTAAAAGTTACCATTGGCCCAAACGTGTGGCACACATCGTTTGGTCAAAATAAACGTCGAAAGAAAATGGCGGATGCCTCTCAAAATAGAAACTATTCATTTTAAATCCGGTTCAGTTTCCAGTTTCGACAAAGTGAAAGTAATTTTTCTCAGATGTTAGGTGATCAAGAGATTGATGCGTGGTCACATAAATCCATGTAATGTACTGGGTGTTCCACAATTGATGTAACATACCCCCAAAAAATTATCAATTCCATCATTTTATTGAATAAGTAGATTTCCCTTGTGATTGAATCAGAATTAGTGTTTCATTCTTGAAACATGAAAACACAAACCACAGTGATACATTTATCATAAAGAGAATATGTAAAATACATTTATAAAAATATTACACATTAAAATAATAGTTTAACAAAACTAAAGAATATGTCCAACGTGGACTATAATGAAAAAAATAATTGACAATTTAATTACTCAATTATAAAAATAAGCATGAGTGAATTCGATCTATATTAGTTTAACTTAACAATACTGACAGCTCAAGAGAACTTTGTCAAGCACCCCACGCTTTTTTTACATTTGAGTAATTAAATTGTCATTTTTTTTAAATTTTCAGTCCATGTTGAAAGTAAAGCGTGTTCTTTAGTTTTTTTAAAGTACTATTTTTTATAACTAAAAAACCGAAATCTCCGAACCGGAAAACCATACCAATTTTGAATTGAATCTGATCATATTCACAAAATTCATCCACCATCTTGGGGTGCCACCTTGAATTGATAAATTTTGACAAAAAACATCTCTGACCCCAAAAACCCTCACACACTAACTTTGAATCGAATCATATCATAATGACAAATATAGTCTGTCATCTTGGAGACTCCATCTTTGATTCATGAATTTTGAGAAAAAATTCGAACTATACGACCTAAAAAACACCCACATACCAATTTTGAATCGAGTCTGATCATAATAACAAATATCGTCCGCCATCTTGGAGCCGCCATTTTGAATTAATGAATTTTAATGAAAAATTCATAATTTCGGACCCCAAAAACCCTTTAATACCAATAATGAATCAAATCGGACCATTATCACAAATCTCGTCCACCATCTTGTATCCACTTTGTTTTTTTCCTATAACAAAAATGCGAAATTACTTTGTTACCGGAGTTCTGAACCCAAGCCCAATTTCAAATTCTTTGGACGTCTGGAAGTGGATGAAAATCACGTTCAAAGTTTCCGTTACATAGATACAAGTGAAGCTAATATAAGCCTGTTGAAAAAAAAACGCATTATCACGTACTACATATCCAAAACCTCTGGTATATTTTCATTTCTTCGTGAATTAAGCATCAAGTATTTTTCTTAATAAAAGTTATTTGGGATACTGAACATTTGCTTGATATCGAGCATATCCGAGATATCATAATATGCTAGCGACATAATCACATTTTTCATTTTTCAATTTTCATGGAGAATGTTCCCCTTTTCAACACCTAGTGTTCTTGCACCTGCCTTGCATGTGCAATAAGTTCCTAGGGGTGAATCGGGAATGAATTCTAGCTCGCAATAATCCTGGTTCGAAGAGCTGATTTTCGAATACATACTCATTTTCTTCCCTAGCAAACTTGTCTTGAGTATAACCTGGGGCTAGTTTCACTTGGTAAGTGCCAAACGTTTTGTCTCGGGTATATTCCAGGGACAGGCTTGAAAATGATGGAATTCCATTTTGATCGAAGTGTGACCGTGGACTTTGCCCACGACGTAAATGTAAATGTTTTTGTTCCACTCGCAATTGAACAACATTGGGGTCTTGGACAATTTCCAGCATTCCAAGAGCCAAATCTTCATCCGCAGATTGCATGTGAATGGGTTCATGGAAGCAATTCATAGTTGCACAAGCAATTTTTATGAACTTATTTCCATGAAGAATTTAAAAGTAGATTTCAGGTGACCATTCTTTGACTCTACTATCCATCGTGTCTTAGTTACCAGCCTAGATCGGTTAGGTTCTTCGGTGGTGCATTGCTTTTCTCCTTGTTGATGATCGCCGGCATTTCGTGGTTTATGTTCAGATTATTTAAAAATTCTAATGCATCTCAGTAACAATGATCGACTACGAAAATATCGCCATCTCGTATCAATGTGCGGAGGTTATTTCCGTCCTGAGTCATATTGTGCATCAAAATAGCTCATTATTTCTCCCATGGAAAAATAAGGCCCATGTACATTCAATATATACCCATCGGGTGAAACTACAAGACCAGCCTTCAGAAGTATATATTTCTTCTGCATGGAATATGACTGTCGGGCTACACGAAAATTCGAAGATTTGGGTTCTCTGAGTTGTTAGTTCTATCGCCCTGCTCACCGTTATCTTCAACTTATCAACTCTCTTCTACACCTTACCTGGGCACCAACGTGCCCCTTCGATTCTGCATGCACCTAATCACATGGTTTCCATCATAGATATTCAAGTAGATAAAATGTATAGTACTGGCACAGTAGAAAATAATCCTGGACTTTCAGGACTCCCAAGGCACTTTCATCAGACAACAGATAAGCTTAGTTATAAGATCCTCGCAATTTATCGTGAACAACATTATTATCAACTATTCATTGCCTAATATTTTATAAACATATGGGTTGTCGAGTACAACCTGTTGTCCCTTGGGAAGACAGTGTACTACCTACAATATATTTTGTGAATTTATAATAATATGAACAGCAAGTTCCTTCAGGTTACCTTGGTATGACGACTCCTGTGTGAAATACAACATAATGGAGACCTTGTCTGTTGTATGCTGACGATATAGCTATATCTAAGATAAAATTATTCTTTAAAGCGCTGAGGAAAGCCTCACTTTGTTCAGGAATTAACGATTTGATTATCTTTCAAATTATCGTCAAATATAACGTTCATTCCCATTGAATAATAAAATTATAAAATATATCATGTTTATTATTTATAAGTATCGATAACCTAAAATTATGATATGGTTGGTTTCGTTTCGTGCACAACTATTATATATGTGCGCTCGTAGCAGCGAGTGATGAGTGAAGGAACAATCGGGATTTGGACAGTGGGGGTAAGGGTTCAAATCCCAAAAATACCCTATTTTTTTTATTTCATGAAATCGATTAGTGTTCGATTTTTATTATAATTTTTAATATTGGTATCTTCAATTCCTTATTTAGGTTGTTTGTATTATGGGAATCATGACGGTAGTGAAGTTTATGATAAAAAGTATTATTAAAAATATTACAGATTTGTTTATGATTCAGATGGCCGTAGAAAAAGTATGGTGTACAATTCGCATGAAATGACTCATTTTACACTCGTAGTTATATGAACTATTATAGTACTCGCTACGCTCGTAATACAAAATTTCATATACCTACTCGTGGGAAATGTATGCCATTTATTCATGCTCATTGTACAATAAACTATTATTAAAGCAAGTAATAGCTTTGTCACTTTTTTGCCATTATTCAATGACGAACGTGAGATTAGGATTGTTTTTACTTGTTTACTTTTGTAGAAACCTTGCAAGTGAAGTGGAAAGAGATGCCCCAGAATATGTGAAACGCGATGACATACTCTGAAAGCTCCCAAGTAACATTACGAAGGTTAGATGTGATCAAGCCAAGCCTATTGAAGCCATTTTCAATAACTAAGGTTCCAGTAGTTGGTGTTAATGGTTCTCCGAATGATGGAAATTTATGGTCATATTTGGTGACTTTCAATAAATACTATTGAATATGTAGATAGAGATTAAATTTTGGTTGAAAGTTTCATTTAGGTAATATTTGAAGGTAATTTTATCTGAAGTAGTTGTATCAGTTAAAGGCGTGTACAAATAAATTGCGCAAAATTTTCAGACATGCACACTGGTGTTCAATAACTCTGAGTTTCTCTTTTAAATCCATTGAACTATCAAGTTTCAATGATAATAATAACTTTGTTATTTCCAAGAAAAATATGCTGCATATATTAGGGAAATATATGAAAAAAAAGTACCTGTTAATATTATGAAAGTGAATCCAAATTCAATAAACATATATAAGTTTGTGAAGTGGTTTTAATAAATAAGTATTGGCACATCGCGATATAGAAACTAATTAAGTATTGCAATGTAGAATATATGAAACTGAAAAAAAAATATGATAATAAACATAATTTTGTGAATTTTCATTATTTATAACAGATTTGTGGATAGAAAATAAATTATTTATTGAATCTTGAACCCATTTAGTTTTTTATTCTATGAAGTAAGGTTGGTATGATAAATTTGTAGAACGATAAAGTAGATATATATGATAGTACGAATTATATTTTATATAGATAAAGTGGACTACTATTAGATGCAAGTTGTGAAATTTGAATTCACAACCTTAATTGTTTATTTAACATAGTGACAGGAATTATTGTAATCAAGGAGGCTTGTTCTACACAATTCTTACAAGATATCACTATAAATACCTAATTTTCATTTACAGTAACAAAATTGAAAAAAATATATAATTTATGAGTAAATGAAATAAATTTTTCAGTTTCGTTTTTTTGCTCTTGATGATACGATGACTTACACATTTATCATTCAATGCAAGAATAGATTACAAATTCAAATCTAATAGCAGAGGATATATTAAGGCTGTGGCTCATGGTTGAATAGTTCTAACTATCTTGAAGTGATGTAATTCATCATCTTTGTTTGTTTCATAAAACTTGAAACAATGCAATTTGAACAAACTATTTGACTGTAATCCAATGGCTTTATCCTTACATTAAAGGCTATAGAAAGAAAACATTTCGATATTTTTGATGACGAATAGAAAATATCTATGAAGTCTAAGAGTTGCAGTAAAAATATTCCATTTACCACCAATTGAATTACATGCGAATTGGTATTTATATGGAATTATTCTATCTTCAAATGGCATGCATTATAAGCGGTAAGTATTTCTCCTTCGAGTTATACAATAGTTGTAGCTAATTTACTTTTTCAATACTATTGTATTTATTGAAATTACTTATCAGCGTTTATTATTGTCATCCCCCCGCTTGAGTTAATTATGATCTCCAAACTGAGATATCTCAAAAATAAAAACGATTCATTATTAATACCTATTAAAAGAAAATTGCAACATATCTGTCCATATTTTAATGACGAATGGAAAACACTTGACATATATTATTATATCTATATAAATGAGTTGATGGCGATAAACTACTTTGTATATATCAAAAGCAGAGCAATATAAAAATGTCCATCTAGGTACGAATTTGAAATTTTTATTTTTTCGTTAGGATATCAACATTTACATTTGCAAGGTTCGTGCCTTCTTGTGAAACAAAATGAAGGACAGAATAATCAAAATATTCAAGCAAATTCAAATATCCATCAATCATGATGAGCACTGTTCTTGTTGCAGATCCATTGTGTATGAGTGCTCAAAACAACATAATCGTTTCAAAAAATGAAAACGTTTGATAAATGAACGCTTCAATTATACTTGAATAAAATAAATGAACAATTCCCCAATTTGCTTTTTAATCACAAGCACCGGCAACACTGTACGAAAAAACTATCAGTCGCCAAATTTTCATTCTGACAAAATACAATTCTGCTGTTTTCAATTTCTGATAAAATATGAATCTGACCGAATGTCAATCGGCTCATGTATCGGTCGGAGCAAGTCCAATCGGTGTTAGTACCAGTATAGATATTTATTGGTCTGTTGAGTTGCTGGTTTTATGAAATACGAATCGGATGATGTACGAATTTGAAGATTTACTTTTCTGTTAAAATTCGCTTCTGACAAAATAAGTTTTTGTGAAAATCTCATTCGGATCATTTACATATGCGTCGAAATAACAATCCAGGAAAGTACAGTCGATATTTTTGTTTCTGCTTTTGTCCAGTCTGATAAAATACGGTTTGATGTTGTCAAGTTTTACATTTTGTAGTAGAGATAAGTATGGGTCATCTGTTCATTTGATTTTCTGATCAAGCAGCCATCTGATGAAGTAAAGTTTGTCAGTTTCTTTATTTGATATAGTTCGTTTTGACAATATAGGTGTCCCCGAGCACTGTCAGCTGACGTCACAACATGGCTGTCATGGGGGGACTAACAAAGCATTTGAAATTCGTTTTTTGTGGGTGTTAGTGAATAATTAAGTTTTTTATAAATCACTTTTCGCAGAAAATGGACCAGTAAGATTCACGTAACCTTATGGAAAATGGATTTAATGGGTTTGTTTTTATTCAGTTTGGTTTGTTTGTCCCCCTATGACATTGTTCCGCAACTGTCATATTACGTCGCTGACTGTGCTCTATTGAAGTGATAAATAACATTGATCCGTATACCCTTACGAATAGTGAATGTTTGACGTTTCTGTTGAAGGACCTTGTCAAGCATTATGACGTTCACCAGATAATAAATTTAAATAACTTCCTCGATTTGTTGAAATCGCAGCAGCAATTCTGAAAATTCTGAAACCGAACGAAACGCATACATTTTCAATGATATTACAGATTATTTTTTTGGACTAGAAAACTTTCTAGTAAATTTGCTTGGCAAACACAAATACAATCCAAACGGATATTACACTTTATTTTAGTTATCACTAAATACCATCAATCATGAAAGTCCAACCTATTACCTATTTTCAAAAACTAAAAGACAGAAACTTAAAAATTGATATAAACAACAAAGCAATCAAAACAAAAACAAACTTTGTTTGTCCCTCAAGTAACTGTCAGTGTCGTCATTCTGGAATGGTCTATTGTGTTGTTAATAGACCATTCCAGAACACGTGACTTTGTCAATTATCTCTGGAGGGCACACATTCATTTCTAACCAAAAAATACATAATTTTGTAATTTTTCGACTAGTTTTCAAACTGAAAAGCTTCAAGTTGCATTATTTTGGCATTTTTCGGCTAGCTTTTAACCTAAAAAGCTTTAAATTTGACAGGTTGCCGTCCAGCGTGACGTAATACTGGAATGTCTGGAATGGTCTATAATAAAGCAGCGTAACCTCAATTTTGTCTGTCAGCTGAGAGGACAATTGAACCAATTCATCTTCTCTGTTTGGACAGCCAGTACTGTCAACCCAGAATTCAACGAAATCTATCAAAAATAACTAGAGGGGAGGATTTTTGAGGTATCAAAAAGGATATTCTAGAAGACTCTCTTTTTTGTGACCCAAATTAGCGGATTTTTCTCAGAAACCCTGGTAATTTTGGGGAAATAATAGTCAGAGGAAGGTCCACTAATTATTTCTAGAAGGATTTGCTCCCATCAGTTACCGAATTTTAATTGACTCCAACTCACCTGAATTGATATACTCGAGGCCACCCTTTATCAAGGTAGGTTCTGAGATTATTATTATTATTCTGACAGCACTTCGATGAACTACCGTTTCAATACAGTCATAAAACTGTGCAATTTCCATTGCAGGGCCTTCTATTTTTGGTTTTATTCCATTTTCTGTACAGAATATATTCTGGGTACTCCGTATCAGTAGTTTTTCCAGCGTAATGGTCTGAGTGTCAACTTTCGTTTAGCTGAAATCAGTTACGGAAAAAAGGTTGCCATGGTAACCGTTGTTATGGTAAACAGTAGACAAAATGCTTTTCCCGTTTTGCGGAAATGCATGGTTGCGCTCGCGGATTTGCGAAATGTCGGCCGGACCCGCGAGTTATCGGTAGACACCTCGCTGATTATTAACATTTTCAAATTGACACTTTTCTGACAGTTCAATTTCAAATTGAAATGACGCATAAAAAATATTCATAGGTAGCTTGACCTAACAAACTGAACTACACTAACCAATGCTCAATGCTAAAATTATTTTGGAAGAGATGAATCACTGTTTATTCCAATTATGGGTTCATTTAGGAATGAAACATGAAATTCATTTACTGGTTACAGCAACCAAAGATTAATTAAAAATCCACACAAGAAACGCGAGCGAAGCTTGCCTTCATGTTACTTTGTTACTTTGTCCATTTTCTCTGTATTCTTTAACTAATTTCAGCTAAACTATAACTGACCCAACTTGGCAACCACGCATGTCCGCAAAACGGGAAAAGCATTTCTGTTTACTGTTGACCATATCAACGGTTACCATGGCAACCTTTTTCCGCAACTGATTTCCTCTAAACTAAAGCGGGCAACTTGGCATCCACGCATTTCCGCACCATAGGAGTCGGGTTTTTGTATTCCCGTAACCATAGCAACAGTTGCCGGGTCTGCTAATAGTACCAGTCGCTAATACGAGGGTTCTGGATTGACCGAGGTGCCATATAAAGACACTTCCCCACACTGCTAGGCTGTAGAACCACACACTTTAACCAAATGGACTAGATTTTGTAGGATTCGACTGCCGGCCGTCGTAGAGGTCAGGAGTCACGATATGTCCGTCCGCCATTTTGTGCATTGAAACAGCATTTTGTGTAAAATATATGTTTGTTAGTGTTAACAATTAATAGTTTGTGCAATTGATTGCCCCCTCTTGATATCTACGGGGGTTAGAGGCCCTATGGCAACGGATTTGCCGTATCAAGGGGGCCCCTAGTTGAAATAGTTTTTATCGCCGTTTTACGTGCATCGCAACGAATAACTTTTATTTTGTGGATATATACATTTATTTATTGTGGTAACAATTCGGGCATTCCTGGTATCACTTCGAGTGAGACTCCAGTTTGCCCACAGAAGAGGAGTAAAGAAGTGAGGTTGTGGTTCACGTGGCACGTGGATCTCATTACTTACTTGAAGACTCTTGTTAGCTGGCGAACTAGTCTAGTAACTAAACGCCATACTGTGGAAATAGACTAGATTTTGTAGTGCGCTGCACGAACTTCACTGCTTGCTTGCAATCTTTCAGATGTAACCAGTACCCCTGCCAAAAATGTCACATGAAATCTCATTAAAAATTATAGACCAATTATGACAATTTATACGGATCTACGTGGAAAGTATGTAACCCTGGCACATACACTTTTTGGAAGGTTCTATGAGGATTTATAAGAATATGTAATTTATAAGCATACCCGAATGAATGTCATACGAGTTTGTATCAGGCAGTGGTTGTTATAAGATTCGATGAGGTATTCCACTTTCGATCACAACGATATTATATGTCAACATATGAGAAATGTGTGGAAATTCACAATTCATAATCTTTTATTCGGTATCGTATGAAGAAAGTGGATTCAGGATCAAATGTAGCTAGCCGCAAAGCGACCAAAGTCCTAGGGCCTTGCGAGAAATTAACTTCCTTACCTATTAATAAATTCCGCATCGCATGACAAAAGGGACTTCCAAAGTGTAAAGCTTCATGCACTCGACTGTACCAGGCGTTCATATTTTTTATCCTCCATAATATTGCCCCATTGCCCCCTCCTTAGTCATAAGCTGGCGATTTCATGAGATCCAACAGTAAGAACATTACGAATCCAAATGGAATATTCTAAACTAAATATTCCCAAGAATATTACCAAAATACCAAAATATTTAAAAAAATATCTTTTTTTTTCTTTGGTGTTTTGGCATCGACTGCTATGGTCATTAGCCATCGAATAGATTAATATTATCATATTAAGCCAGAATATTTCAAAAATATTTCAGAAAGATCACTATCACACTAGGAAAACCGATATATTTCAAAATGACTTCAATTGCGAATGATACATTTTTTTTATCATAATCACATCACCGAGAATGAATTTATCTACTTATTATTTCCCTCGTATGTAAAATGTATTCGCTGGTGAACCGTTTTTGCTTCTTTTAGAATGAACTGCATGATTCTTTTACAGTCGTGAAGCACAAAGCTCTTAATTTCCGAATGTATGAAATGAATGTACAGTGCTTTTACCTCTACTCGAAAGACGGAGCTGCCTAGACTAAATTTTATAGCGCGGGCTCAGAATGAGCGAGTTGTGAGTTGTGATGTTGTGAATAAACGGACGAGGAACCGATGGCATTAAAACTGTCTGCACAGATCTACTCTACCTCCTTTTCGTTTCTATTAGAAATGAATGAGTAATTTATATATTCAATCAGCACTGCTGCTAAAAAAATATAAAATATGTAAATTTACACAGCAGGGATACCTTGGCGTTAACAACGACGTATTATTATGTATCGCTTTCGTAACATTTAGTGATATGAATGCGACATCTCAAGGATGTTTGTGTTAACTGGGATGGTTGCAATTATTTATTTATGACCTTGAGATGTCCTTGGATTTTTTGTTCGTCCTTGAAAAAGATATTGTAATTCTATTCGTTGTGTTTGTTTGACGATTTTGGTTGGATATTTTTTTTAGTATTCATGAAAGATCTTCATGTGTGACTTCCATGTGTACTCACTACAAACTATATAGTTAGATCCCACATGCGACATACCATCTTGATTTTCGCATTTAGACCACTTTTATTGATACTACTCAAAAGTTTGAGCACATCCAAGATATATCACGTTCGATATTTCCGAGATCCCCATCAAGTGGTCAATAAAATGTAGTAGCATGGGATTGTCCAAATGAAATCATAGTCTCATTTATATGTTTTCACTAGTTTTCGAACAACCACTTGTTCACCATCCATTTCGTAGCGAAATTCTTCAAATAGAAAAGCAATTACATTGTTAGTAGAGAGATAATTCGGCATTCCGTACAACAAACATATCGTTTTTGCTAGCAAAAACTTATTTCAATTGCATTTATTGAATAGAGATTAGTACTGGTGATTGCTCGAATTCGTTAGCGGATCGTGAAATATTAGCAATTGATTCAGGAGTCAAACTTAAAGTAACTTAATACAAAAAAAATAAATGAAATATGAACCCAGACTTCTTAGAAACAATACTGAAAATAATTGAAGAGGTGGGCAACAAAAATAAAGAAGAAATAAAACTAGAAATAAGAGAAGAAAATAAGAAAATTGTTGAAAAGCTAGAAGAACAGTCTACCAAAATCATTCGTTGGAAAATAGGTCAGAAATCTTAGAAAATAGCTGTAAACATTTCGACAAAATTATAAGGAAAAACAATATTCTTGTATTTGGTCTTGAAGTTCTGCAAACAAATAATCTGTTGGCACACACGGTCAACAAATTGAAAGAATTACTGGAGATCGAAATTTCTGAGGTTGATATCAGTAATATATACCTATTAAAAAGTGGAAATCCGATTCCTCCTATCAAAATAGAATTCTGCAGATATATAATAAAAGAGCTCGTAATTAGAAACTGCAACAAATTGAAGGGAAAGGGCATATACATTGCACAAGACCTCTGCAAGGAAGATAGAGATGATCAAAAAATACTGATAAAACACCGAAATGAGGCAAGAGCAAAGAAACTGAATGCACAAATCAAAGGTAAGACCTTGCAGATAAACGGTGATACGTATACAGTGGATCAGCTAAAGGAAATCGATAGAGTAAAAGTTGTTACACCTTCGAAAAATTTAATATCAAATAGTGCACCTGAAACTCCTGTCAACCCGTATCTACTAGATGAGGCTGTAGCACTGGAAAATAGTTATCAACGAGTCGACTTATCGCATACCAGTTTTCAACAACTCCCAGAATTGTCTCATCTACCAAGTGGAAAACAAGATAAACAAAAACACCCCATAACTCTCGTGAATCAACATCAGGAAAAAGAGAAGAAAAAATTGATAAGAACGGACTCGGTGTCCAGTGACAAAAGTGACAGATCAACTAGATATCGTCAGAGAGCCCTAAATCATTAATAATAGCACTTGATTTTTGAAATTTTTCTTTATCAATTTACATATATACAGTGACCACCAAAAAGTATGTACCATATGGGAAAAAAGTTTATTATTAGAGTATTAGGAAAAAGATTCTTGGGAAAAGTTTGTGCATGTCTGATAACCTAAAAATCGATTTTGACACATATCACGTGATCGCTGGTATGGCGGCAAATTTAAAAAAATTACTATGAAAAGACAAAAAGTGGGGTAAAATGGCAAGATATCAAAAAAAGTTATTTGAAAAAGTTGCTTAGAATTAAATTTTATTCACATATACAAAGTTTGAAAGGATAATGAGAGAAAATTGAAAATGGCAATTTTTTTTAAATATTTTCCTAGCTATATAAAAATATCATATTATTATCCTATGAATAGCTTGACCATACCGAAACATTTGTATTTCAATGATAACGACAAAACTTTCTCATTTTCTCTACACCAGTGAGCACTAAATTAAAAAAATTGGATTTTGTTAAAACCCTGGCTGTTACATTGGTTCGTATCTAACAGTTATATCAGAATTCCACGACCATTGTGACGACATGACACTCCAGAAACATGGTGTTTTCCAGATTATAATCAAGTTTCGATGATAATCGTGCCAGAGCGTTTCACTTCGCATGCAATGTTGAAAACTCTAGCCTCTTTAATTTGACGCACATTTTTGAGATTATGTGCGAAGTGAAACGTTCGTGCACGATTATCATCAAAAATGGATTATAATCAAAAAAACACGATATTTTTGGATTTCCCTATCATCGCAATAATAGTGGAATAGTGTTTTAACTGTTAGATACGAACCATTGTAACAGCAAGGGTTCTGACAAAATTCAGTTTTTTTAAATTAGTGCTCTCTGATGTGGAGAAAATGAGAAAGTTTTGTTATTATCATCGGAATACAAATATTTCAGTATGGCCAAGCTATTCATAAGAAAATAATTTGACATATTTCTACAGCTAGAAAAATATTTTAAAAAAATTGCCATTTTCAATATTCTCACTATTTTCTGAAACTCTGTATATGTGTATAAAATTAAATTCTAAGCAACTTTTTTAAATAACTTTTTTCGATATCTTGCCATTTTGCCTGACTTTTTGCTTAATCATAGTAATTTTTTTCAATTTGCCGCCATACCAGCGATCACGCGACATGTGTCAAAATCGATTTTTAGGTTATCGGACAAGCACAAACTTTTCCCAAGAATATTTTCTCTAATACTCTAATAATAAACTTTTTTCCCATAGTGTACATACTTTTTGGCGGTCACTGTATATATATTTTCCTTTTCTTTGTTGTTTGTTTTGTTGCATTGTATTTCACAGCTATGTCAAATTTCACAATATGTCATATAAACACCAGATCAATAACAGGTAACTTTACGGAATTCAAGTTAAAAGTACTCGACATGTATGATCTTATTACAGTTTTTGAAACTTGGTTATCTGACAATATCAGTGATATCTCAGTTTCCATACAAGGATATAACTTGTTCAGGCGTGCCAGAAAACAACGCGGAGGAGGTGTGGCAATTTTCTCAAAACAATATTTGTGTGCCAGCTTAATAAATTTTGATTTTGCAATAAACTCTGAACAGTTATGGATATCTTTTACGTTAAATAAGATGAAATATGCTGTAGGTTCGTTGTACAGATCTCCTAGTTATCCTCCATACGACTTCTTGATAGAGTTTGATGAGGTTTTGTCGCTTTTAGGTCCCACACACGACTATGTCTTATATCCGGGAGACCTAAATATTGACTTTATGAATTTCCCAACTCAACCACACATACAATTGAATGAGATTCTAGAGTCGCAATCACTAACTCAAATAATTGAAGAACCTACTCGTCATAGTGCAACATGCAGCACACTAATTGACCTTATAATTTGTTCAGTAAATTTATCTTTCACCGACCGTACTGTGATCGACTGTTCTACGTTTTCAGATCACGGATTAGTGGCTTGTAAAATAGGTACGGGACTTTACAAGACTTCTGCTTTCATGTATACTTATCGGGAGTTCAAGAAGCTCTTGCCCTGTCTCATGCAAATTATGCTGATGTGGTTTATGGTCCTTACCTTCTACAGTCAGATAAGAGAAGACTGCAAGTTTTACAGAACTCTTGCCTTCGACTCATTACTGGCACGCGTAGAAGGGACCATATATCTCACCATTTAAACACTCTAGGATGGCTGAATATGGAATCCCGGCGTATTTTTCATGCTTGCAGTTACTACCACAAAATAATCACGCAGACTAAACCAGCTTATCTCTACAATAAAATTAACTTCCGCACAGATATTCATAACCTGAATCTACGATTTAGGAACTTGCTGACACCTCCTCGGCATTATACTTCTCATTACCGTGGTTCCTTTACTTTTTTCATAACTTGGCTATATAACCGGCTTCCCAACGAACTGAAGAACTTGTTTACTTTTATTTTTAAAAAACGATTGAAAAGTTTCCTGTTATTGGATTATATTCTAAATATTTCTGGATTTAAATGTTAAACTTACCTACCTATCTGATTTTTTTTTATTGATCATTCATCTACCTGGATCTTTTCCATTATTGTTTGTACTGTGTATATATGTATTCCTGTAACCATATATACACTTTTCATGGTTGGATGGAAGAGCAAGGTATGATCATGGTACTCTAACATGGTCACACATTGAATCCTGCCATTTGATAGGATATTCTATTTTCTATATATGCTGTATCTGCCTGTATTCCTAATAATAAAATGTATTATTATTATTATTATTAATACTATTACATTGTTTCGTCACATCTTGTGAGGGAATCATCCAAGGCAGGGAAGTAGTTATTTTTTGTCACAAGTTTGCTTCATATTTTTTTCACTTGGTGAAAATATTTGCAGAGGAGGGTACTTCGACATTGTCGATTTTATTATTTTATTCTATCAATTATGTTCAAATTATGAAAATTATAATCAATTTCATTGGCCCTCTATACATTGAACCAATTAATGATACCACACTATCTGAGAATTTTTACAACTTCTATCCGTGTTGAGATAAAAATAAAAATGGAAAAGTATTCGATGGAGCTATCTCCTGAAACAGACGATGAGAATGAAAGAATATTAAGTGCAGATGACCAAATCAATACCAGTATTTAAGAATGACGAATCAAAGAACAGATGACTATTCAAGTATACGATATCTTCTGCAACTCTATAACTTTCTGCTTTTACTGAGAGAAAAATTGAAGATATTGTATTTTAACACGTCATACATGTTATTTACATCTATAATTTCGATTCAGTAAATCACTGAAATTGAATTTTTTCCGATTCTCTGACAGAAAAATCATTATAAATATGTAACATTGAGTGAAACGTGCTGACACACGGATTATTGTTTTGTATTTCATTATTTAAGTGAATAAAAAAATAAAGCGTATCTGGAAGCTTATCACACTTTATTTCAGCAAATAAATACATACAACAATATAAAAATTTCAATTATATCCTTAATACTACACAGAAATATATTTACATTGGCAACTTTAATCCCTTTATATTTTACTTTCGATGGGGCACACATTTCAAAATCTATTCGTGGATGAGATTTCCCAGTAAAGCCAAATCAGAAAAGGAGAAATCAAAGATTAAATAACAACATAGTTTACATGGAATAATAGATTATACTATTTGCAAAAGGTTGGACGCATTTTCAATAAACACATCAATGAACACTCATTTTAGAAATTATCAAAAGTATTAATTATTATTTATGTGTTCACACTCAATGAAGCGAAATATTTGCCAAACTATTACCATTGAATATATGAAGTGTTCTTTAAATTATATACAATCTATATAGGTAGTTTGTGACGTCGAAGAGACATTATTATATCGGTTTGAACAATGTCTTCCTTAAATTTGTTTGAGTTGTTTCATTTCGGTTGAAAATTAGTCTTTAAACACCCACCGTACATTTCTACTCCATTATTGTAACATGAATCGATGCTTCTTGAAAGAAAATATACTTAGAAGGCTAAATTCAATTCCCAACTATATTGAACAACCGATAAAAAGCGTTAAAACTCTCATTGAAAAATATGACAATAGCAATATGCCATTTTGTTTTTTCTCATCACTTATGGTCTTTGGAAAACTAGGTATATAAACCTATTTTCTGATCTTTGAACGGTGGCTTGGGTACCATTTTAATGATTTACACTCCGCCACTCAACGAGTATTAACTTTTATAATAATGGCCCTAAATCTACATGAAGCATTTTCAGACATGCTGTGTTATGAATTAGCCCAATTCCGATAAAACGGAATCGAGATCTTCCTGCAAACTGGCAGTCATCTCTTTCTGTTTATTTAGATCATCTTGCAGCCGTTCGGCATTTGTTTTGAGCAAGAAATTACCCTTTTTGAGAGCATTTAATATGTTTTCATGCCGCTTGGATCTTGCTGCCAAATTAGTTTTCTTCTTTTCAATGGGAGCATCTTCGTCTTCACTCTGGCTTCTTTCTGAATCGCTATCGTCAGATTCGCTCTCTGATTCTTCCTCTTCGGTGCTTTCTTCCTCCTCTTCGCATTCTTCCTCTTCGATGTCTTTCTCTTCATCCTCTTCCTCTTCTTCTTCCTCGTCTACGTCTTTCATAAGAGATGCCATTTTATCTACCTATAATTTTTCATTTTGAACATATATAATATTCGAGGTTGAAATATACTTACTTCTTTTTTAAGTTGGGCATACTTCTTTTTCTCCTCTTTGATCGCAGCTTGGTGTTTTTTAATGATATCTCTTAAAGCTACCCGCTCCTTCTTGGCATTATCTTCTTTAGTTTTGAAGCTTTGCAGTTTCTTCACCATCATTTTCAACTCCTTTTGGGCACGTTTCTCCCTTTTCTCTTCAGTATCTTCTCCATCACTTTCTGGTTCTGGTTCTTCATCTTCGAAATCATCATCACTTACTTCTCCCTTTGCAGTGCTCTGTCTGCGGTCCACAATGGATAATTTCTTTCCTAAAAAAAAAATCAAAAAATGTATTCGTAACGCGAGCTTGTCTACCAGATAAAATGAGCACATAAGTATGGATTACAGATTGGAAATAACTATACAGCCTAGTAGACGCATTCTCTTCAAGTTGTAGGTATGTTTCTTTGTTTAATTGTACTCATCAACTCATAATCGAAATTATGGATTGAAAGCTCTCTATTGTTCTTTATATAAACGGTATAGATTTACGTTTGCTTAACATATATTCTTCTTGAAGGAAGAATGTTTTGAAGTCATTTTTGAACAATTGAATATTTGCCTTCTATAATTTGAAATTGATGTAACGGACTTTTTGCTTCTGAATATAAATATACGTATACCTTATCAATTCTCAATTTTGAAACTTCATTGTCATAATTGAGACGTTTTTGACTGCACCTTAAATTGAGATATGTCCACGAGTTACATTAAGTACGTAGTTGAAACAGTTTTTTAGAGAGCCGCGGGTTCTGAAAAGCGATGTCCCATATACGTCTTCGGTTTGGTGAGGTGAAAGTCTATTCCTTGAAACCCCCAAATTCCAAATATTTTTGAAATCGGACAGTGCCCACTCCAGTACGAAGGATAAATGTCTGTCGACTTTTTCGACGATTTCTATGTCTTCCGTTGTCATAATTTTGTTAAGAGAGTGACTAGTATTCATCTGACAAAGCGGAAGACGATTTGGTTGAGGCGCACTTCTTGAAACCTATTTTTGAAAATTGTGGTCCCCAAAATCGATCATCGCAAAAATTTGATGTCTATGTTCTTAATTTCGTGTTCCTTTACTTTGTTATGGTCTTTACGTCAGGAAAATCTGAGTGGAAGATTTTTTTAGTAGGGCCCGGCCTCAGGGTTGACCAAATAAACAAATTGAAAAACTCGCTAGGCAGCACAGTAAGAAAATCTAAAACTGCAGTTGGGTTTAATCTTAAGCTTCCAAGTTTCACAAGGAGCTTCAGGGGTCAGAAAACCTAATTTTCCTTTGAATTTCCTCTATTTTCTATATTTATTAAATTTCAAAACACCTTAGGAAATTCCATTAGAAATTAAAGGAATATGTATCTGTAATGTCTTTTAAATACTGATGAATATCGAATATGGCTCTATAAGGATTTGCGGTTTCACTATTCAACTTGGATCTCATAAATTATCTTATAATTTTTTTTCATCAGTCTTTATGAGACATTTTTGGTAGAGTTTCTGGCCCCTGAAGAAGCTCCAAGTTTCAAATCCCAAAATTGAACCCAAGTGAGGTTTTCGATTTTTCAACTTGGCCTCTTCCGCGAGTTTAAAAAGTTTTCCACTCCACTATCCCTTGCTCGGGCAAGCTCTGCTTTTGATGGGTTTTCTACAAAAACCTGGAAGATTCGTAATAACAAATTTTAACAAAAATGGTTTTATGTACTTGCACTGCACTGTTTGGAACATCTGGTATAATAACTGTTATATATGTGCCTGATCACCCTGTATTTAGTATGGCTAGGATAAAAACGTTATCAGTTTTTTACCATTGACTGTTTATTTCTGCTTTGTGAGGTTGTTGGAATTTAACCAGTAATGAATAAATCACCGGTCAAATTACTTGGTAGTTTTCATTCTTCTGTTTGATAATTCAAGTTCAGTTACAAACAGAACATTGGCGACAAGGATTTACGTTTTCACGCGGAATTACGGCTTATTGTGCAATTAAATTATTGACAATGACGGAAAATATTGTTGGACTTCTTGGAAATCTCAACATTTTTCATAAAAACTCAAATTTCTCGGTGTTTAATGAACGACTCGAACAATTTTTTGTGGCTAATAAAATATCCGAGGAGTGTCGGAAAAAAGCAATTCTTTTAAATACGCTGTCTGAAGAAGCCTACGTGTTGGTTCGGAATTTATGCGTACCAAATTTGCCGGACACAAAAACGTTTAAGGAACTCATCGAGTTGTTAACAGAACATTTTTCGCCTGTTAAATCATACTTTGCGGAACGGCTGAAATTTTACACAGCCAAACGAAACAAGGAAGAAAGTGTAGTGGAATGGGAAGCAAGAGTAAAAAGTTTGGCATCTACTTGCAAATTTGGAGATGAATTGGATATGGTGATGCGTGATATTTTTGTACTTGGAATGAACGATACAAAAATAATGGATCGATTATTTGAAGAGGATGCCTCTACTAGTACAGTGACCTTCAGAAAAATTGTCAAACTGGCTTTGGCAAAGGAATCAGCAACCCAAGAACATTATTCTAGAGAAGCATCATTGGGGGTAAATATGAAAATGGAACCTGTAAATTTCCATAAGCAACGTCATCATAGGAAAGGATTTTTGGGAAAGTACCAAAACCCGACGGGACCCGGTACTTCAAAACAAGCAGGTAAAAAGGAAAAGAGCCATGGGGTGAGTCAAAACAAGAACATTCATATGGTAAGCCAAAACAAAAATGTTTTTCATCAAAGTAAGTGTTTCGTTTGTGGCCGAACTAATCATGTGGCTAGCGAATGTGCTTTCAAAAACTGTACTTGCCACCGGTGTGGCAAGAAAGAACATTTAGCGCCTCAATGTAATAATTACTCGCAACATTTTTTAGTTGAAAATGAATTTGGTATTGATGAGGCAAATCCTGATCTTCATTCTGAATCCATTTTTAATATAGATTGTTTCAATATGAGTGGTCCGAATGAAAATATCAAACCTACTTACGTGAAACTAGTTGTTGAGAAAATCCCTATCAGTTTTGAAGCTGATTCAGGATTCGCCCAATCAGCTTTATCTGAAAATTTATATATGAAATATTTCAAACATATCTCTCTGAATAAAAACGATTTATGCTTGAAGTATTATATCGGTATGACGTTTGAACCTTTAGGATATGTGAATTTTAATGTTATATATGAAGGTAATCCTTATGTTCTAAAAACCTATATTATTAAAAATGGTGGCCCACCACTTATTGGACGAAATGGGTTGAATATGCTTAGCCTAGGAATATGTAAAATGCAGTTTGTTGAATGTGAATCGGAAAATTTACAGGAAAATATGGTTGAAACTCCGAAAAATATTTCTAGTTTACAAACAAAATATCATGAGATTTTTGAAAATAAGTTAGGAACTTTCAACAAATTTGAAATAGATTTAACTTTGAAGGAAGGTGCTATTCCGAAATTCTGTAAAGCTCGACCTGTACCATTTGCCTTGAAATCGAAAATTGAGAAAGAAATTGATAGGTTAGTGGATAATAAGGTTCTAGTTCCTACAGAATTTTCCGAATGGGCTACGCCCATAGTACCGGTTCTCAAATCAAATGGCGATCTGAGACTGTGTGGTGATTTCAAAGTAACCTTGAACCCGCATTTAAACGTACAGCACTTTCCATTGCCACGCATTGAATATTTGTTTTCACAACTGGAAGGAGGTGAAAAATTTTCAAAAATTGACTTGTCTGAAGCTTACCAGCAAGTAGTACTAAGCAAAAATTCTCGGAAATTAGTTACGATAACAACTCATAAAGGGAATTTTTCCTACACACTCCTTCCATACGGAATTACGAGTGCACCCTGTATTTTCCAGAATATTGTTGAACAAATGTTTCAGACTATGCCTGGGGTCGTTTGTTTTCTAGACGACATTCTCGTAACAGGAAAACACGACAATGAGCATTTCGAACGTTTAGAGCGAGTATTTCAGCAGTTACAAGATTGTGGTTTGAAAGTAAAAAAAGAAAAATGTTTTTTCTTTCAACAATCAGTGACATATTTGGGACATGTGATAAATAAAAATGGGCTGCGTACATCTGACGAAAGAGTTACAGCAATAAAAAATATGTCCATTCCCACAAGTGTTACCGAGTTGAAATCTTATCTTGGTATGTTAAATTTTTATTGCAAATTTTTGACAAATATTTCTGAAACGCTCAAACCCTTATACTCATTGTTAAAAAAAAATACACAGTGGATTTGGTCCGAAGAATGTAACGTGGCGTTCAATAAATCAAAACAATTGTTGATCACAGCTCCTGTCTTAGCACATTTTGACCCTGAGAAGACAGTCAAATTAGTTGTGGATGCGTCCCAATTTGCATTGGGTGCATCAATCAGTCACATTTACGGAAATAATAAAGAAAGGCCCATAGCCTTCGCATCGCGGTTGTTAAATTCAGCTGAAATAAAATATTCGCAGATCGAAAAGGAAGCTGCTGCGATAATTTTTGGTCTGAAAAAGTTTTTTCAGTATCTCTTCGGAAGGAAATTCTTACTGTTTACTGATCATAAACCTTTGTTGAGTATATTTGGGGAAAAAAAAAGGTATCCCTATTTTTGCAGCGAACCGCCTTCAAAGATGGGCACACATTTTAGCATCGTTTGACTACGAAATCAGTATGTCAAATCGGCAAATAATACAGCGGATTTTTTATCAAGACTACCAATAAATTTTAGTAAACAAGATGATAATCTTGCATTTATTTCTTATTTGTCTTATTTGGATGAGTCTCATTTTAAATTAGATTTTAAAAAAATGAGGCAAGCTACGGCGGCTGTTGATACTATGCTGAATAAAATTCTTTTATATACCAAAACTGGTTGGCCTGCTCGTTGTCCCTTTAAAGATTGTATGCCGTTTTTCATAAGGAAAAATGAGATAACCATAGAACAGGGATGCCTGATGTGGGGTTATCGATTAATCGTGCCAAGAAAATTTAGGGAATATATCCTACATGAGTTACACAGCACCCACATGGGAATAGTTAAGATGAAATCTTTGGCGAGGTCATATTTTTGGTGGCCTGCAATTGACAGCCAAATTGAGGAATTGGCAAAATCATGTCAAGCATGCATGATACATGGAAGCAATCCCCCTAAAGCAAATTTAGTGACGTGGAATTGGCCCAAAGAACCCTGGACAAGACTCCATGCCGATTTTTTTGGACCTCTGTTCAACAAAAATTTTTTAGTTATAGAAGACGCATGTTCTAAGTGGATCGAATGTTTCGAGGTTCAGAACATCACTACTATAACAACAATTAAAATTTTCAGAGAACTTTTTGCGAGATTTGGTTTACCACTTCAACTCTGTACTGATAATGCTACCACGTTCATGTCGGAATCATTTCAGTGTTTTCTCAGTAGTAGTTCGGTTGAGCATATCACTGGCGCACCTTATCACCCGTCAACTAACGGTCAAGCAGAGAGTGCTGTCAAAATAATGAAAAGGGCTATTTTGAAAGCAACACACGGAAACAGAGAAAATGATTACAATTTAATAATAAATCGGTTTTTGTTCCATTATAGGAACACTCCTCATACATCCACAGGGGAAACACCGGCAAAATTATTATTAGGACATAACCTACGCTGTAAATTTGATTTGATGATTCCATCAGTGGAAAGAAATGTTTTAAAACGTCAAAATTTACAGGAAAACTATTTCAAAGGAAACAGGTCAGAACATTTTGAGGTAAATGATCAGGTTTGGGCTCGCGATTTTCGAAAGGGTTTCGATAAATGGTGTGAGTCCAAAATACTTGAAGTCCTTGGAAAAAGAACTTATATTGTACAAACACATGAAGGGATTATTTGGAAACGACATCTCGATCAACTCAAAAGAAAATTTTCAAGAGAAAATGTATCAGGGGCGATCGATGGTGAGGTAATCAATATAATCCCTCGTTCAGATTTAAATGTAAATATTGTAAATATGGAAAAAAATGATAGTGTTAATAATAGTGAGAAGGATAGGGAAAGTGACGAGATTAGTGATACAAATGGTGATCAAGAACATCAAAATGTAAATATGAAGGTATTGAGAAGGAGAAGTCAATTAAAACCACCTGATCGCTTAGGTATAAGTTAGTTTATTTTTTGTAAATATTTTTACTTTTTTTTTTATAGGTTCAAAGGTAAAGGGGAAGGTGTTATATATGTGCCTGATCACCCTGTATTTAGTCATCAGTTATCAGTTTTTTACCATTGACTGTTTATTTCTGCTTTGTGAGGTTGTTGGAATTTAACCAGTAATGAATAAATCACCGGTCAAATTACTTGGTAGTTTTCATTCTTCTGTTTGATAATTCAAGTTCAGTTACAAACAGAACAATAACGAATACACTGAAGTTTGATCCCAACACCAAACCGCCTCCACAAGTGTTTCAATCACCAAGTCATCATCTTCAAGAGGAAGATCAAACTCAATTAAACTTTATCTTCCTCTTGAAGATGATTACTTGGTGATTGAAACACGTGTCGAGGTGTGAAAAAGAGCGGTTTGGTGTTGGGATAAAACTCCAGTATATTCATTAAAAATTTCTTACTCGCCTTGAACATCTTTTATTATTTCATCGATGTCTTCAAACCAAAAACTTGTCGGTTCAGAAGGAGTCTTTCCTGATAAAAATAGTAAATCATTAATTTCGATTCGATAATATAGGTTAAAAAAACATAGAAAAAACCAACACATAATTATTGTTCTTGAGAAACTGAACATGATCGGACGAACTCTATGAAAACTATGATATGTGGTACTTATTGAGTAGTTATTAAACATAATAATAACAATAAGGTACGGAAAATTTAACAGACAAAAAAAATATCAAATACAAACATCTTTTGTAACATTCTTCTACTCGCCTTGTACACTAACAGTGTCGTCATTATTATCGAACCAATAATTTCCTGGTTTACTCGAAGCAGCAGTTCCTAATTAAAATTGAACACTATTAATACTGCTGGATGTTTTGAAATTATACTTGAAGGCAGTTCTAGGATTTACCCGGTATAAATTATAGATTATTCTAGTAAGGGAATCTTATGTCACTAAGTATTATTAGATCATTAATGGGTGGAGAAATTAAACTTTACGAAGAGGTAAGCCATAATTCATGTAGGGTATGGTCCGTATATCGCCGAACATTTCAGATCGGTAAGTAGTGCCAGTAGCGGTTTCTGAGTTTTCAAGCAACCGGTTGCAAAATACAAACCCTTATTGATCTGAGCTTAAACTAAAGCTTTTCAGAGACAGAAATCCTTCAAAAGTCAATTAGATAAAACTCGTATACCTACTACAGAATTTATTCTGAATTAGATCAGTTATAGTTAGGTCAGTATACCTACTACAGAATTTATTCTAAATTAGGTCAGTTATTTAAACAGTGACTGGGTCGCTACGCCCCTCAATTGACGAAAAAGACCGACAATGAAATTTCCAAAGGTTGTTGTAATAGATATTTACGATATGTGTCGTAAAGATTCATAGTACGATATCAGATGGAACATTTGTCCCCATCCATTATCGTAATATGAATTTACGATACAAATATTGTACAATATTTTACCTACTATCAATAATGTTAATTATTTACTCAAAATTAGTCAATATTCCTTAAATTAATGATATTAGAATCATTTTATCGACATTAGTTCAGACCATTAGAGAATATATTCAGATATAGAATCCGCTAAAAATAAAAAAATTCAAACCTTATTACCTGATAAATCCCGGGATAGATACTCAAATTTATAAAAATTAGTTCTTCTTATCCTTTTTCATTAAATACACTGACATTTATAAAGAGAAACTAGTGCACTATTGCGGTAAAGTATCTCATTACGAAACTCATATCAGTATCGTAATGACTGACATTACATATTGATAGTAGGTAAACGCATTTATAATATCAGCAAATCTAAATGAAGCTAATAAACCATGTATATAAATCTAATGTACATTTAATTACCATATATATACAGAACTGTAGATAATATAATGCATTTAAAATATCCTTCAGTTATATTCCTAATTAATATACAGGGTGACCCAGGGTTTAACCACCAAACGTTTAGTATAAGTTTTTTGAGTGAAAATAAGATGTTTTCTTTATATGAGTATGTGTCCCAATTTTCTTCGTTTTCAATATACAGGGTGTCAAAGTTTAATGATAATTTTTTTTTAAATTCTAAGTACAATAAAATAAGCCTTTTATCACCGTAAATGAGCATGCCAAGTTTAATCAAAATCAGCCGAAAGATTTTTAACATATGAATAAAAAACTGATTTTTTTTGAAAACTTTGACACCCTTTATCTCGAAAACGAAGCAAGTTGGGGCACATGCTTACATGAAGAAAACATCTTATTTTCACTTAAAAAACCGATACCTGAACGTTTGGCGGTTTAACCCTGGGTCACCCTGTATATTAGTTTGAACGTATTGTTTTTTATTCGATACCCAAATTACTTGACAGGTCACATCTGGGGTGGGATTCTGTGTACCATAGAATTCTATTGTCGAGAGTTTTGTCTCTTTCTCTCCCATTAATTCAACCGTAATGACATCTCATTTTTTCTATCGACAAAAGAATTCTATGGTACACAGAATCCCACCCCTGGTTTTCTAGAAGTCTCAGTGATAATAATTATTGTGAGCACTTTTGACTATTCGATACACTTCATCACGCTCTGGTGGTGTCGAAGAGTGTTATAATAATATTCAAAGGGGTGCTTTTGAAAAGAGTTTCAAAGAAAACTTGAATACGTTTGTCACAACGTAACTCGGAATCAGCTGATTCTGATAATTCCACTCACGATATGAAAGTCGCGTCTCCTGCGATACTACAGCCAATGAAAACAGAACTTTGCGATGATACACGCGTCCTTCCTTTCGAGGCGATAAGACCACGTCGTCAAGTGGAATAGTGGAAACCACAAATACAGTGAGGACGTAAAAAGTCCTCCCCTCCTTTAACTTTTGAACGGAACAAGCTATCGAGATAGGATAAAATTCAGGCAAAAAGGTACCACTTTTACTACTTTTTGGCATAAAAATGATTGTGGTCACGTGGCTTAGTGTCAAGAGGACACCATCAACTTTTTTTTTCAAATGTGAATGGGGGTTACGTGGAGTGGCACCTGATTTTGAAGACCTTCCGTTTCTCTATCCAACACCGCTTTGTTTTTGGAAATCCAAAGTAATGCGAGTAAAAGAACCTTCAAAACATTAGCTTTTGTAGAAACTTGTCATTTATTGACAATTCAGAAATTGTTTATTATTTCTGTCATAACTAAACAAAATCATCGACATTATACAGAGTTGAAATCAAATGTGATCGCTTGGAAGATCTGTACTAGTTGCAACTTTTGACCTTCGATACCTAAAAAACTGTCCATTTTTAGGCCTCGGGCCAATGGAGACTTTTGATCAGAAGGGTATAAATTACAATGTATCCAATTCGCTAGGGATCCATTTCCCATTTGATTTGTGCAGGGTCTTTTAAAGAGGCTGTTTATATCCAACCCAACGTGTAGATAAAAAAATATTTGGAAACCGCTCATTTACGGTTTTGGCGGGTGTCTAAGAATTGAATGTCATCCTAATTACAGGCAGGTAGCAGGTAGAAAAACTAGAAACGAGTAATTGAGCAAAACAAACCTCATCGACTATTAATTAAGATTACCGTGGTATATAAACGATTGTCAGTTGAAACATTGTGAACATTGTGAAAAACACAAATTATAAGACGATGAAAGTCTGAAATTAGAGTACTTAAGTAACAACCTTCAAACAAAATGATCCAAATTTCTAATAACTTTAGAGTCTTCATCCAGAACTATCAATAAAAAATCAATGATTTCTATGCATCATTTCACAAGATTCTTCGTCGAGTTGTAGTCGTTCTTCCCTTGTCTATTGAATCTGTCTAGAGGAGATGAGTAAGACCGGAATGACAAGTATGATTTTTGTTTTGTGGTGGCAATTTGTTCTTTCCCTACAATTCCGAGAACAGGATCTGTCAGAGTTCATGTTGATACTAGATGCCGCGTTCCATCGCAATGCAATACAATATTTTACGGTTCTGAGGAGCTAGACATTTTTCGAACTTCTATCACGATAGCGTGCTTGTACTCTTCCATCACCCTCAAGACTGATATAGCAACTGCATGATAGCCTCGTACGATATTATATTGAACACAACAGAGACAAAATGAATATCAGAATTTTATACAGAAAACGTAATTAAACTCAAATCTGACACCGCAATGAACGGAGAAATAAATCAGTTATAACACCTGAACGTCATGCGTCCGTAATCTCTGAAATAGAAAGACATGTTTACTTGTCCATCGGTTCCCACAGTGGACCTACATCTCAGATATTCAATTTGGGTACGTGGAAAATATTCGGCTATACTAGAAACCATTGAACCAATTCATGCTCAGATTTGAAACATTGTAACATACCTGATGCCGATTCTTGTAGTTTTCTCTCCAACATCTGATTCTGTCGCTTCATATCATCCAATAGCGCTTTTACTGAATCGAGTTCCTCAGCAGCAGAAGTATACTTCTTCTCAAGTTCTTGCGATGTTTTTCTTGCTTCTTCCGCTTCCTTTTTCAATGATTGAACAACCTAAACATATTTCAATTAGAATCCACTCGAGTATGTGGAGCATTGAGTACCTTTTCATCGGCTGCGTTATTAGAAGCACCAGAACCACCTTCTTTGGTTCTGCTCTTTTCCTTCTCCAACTCGGCTTCCAAATTGAGTATTTTCGCTAACAGTCTTTTGTTTTCTCTCTCTTGAGCTTCCTTGTTTCTTAGTTCTAACGCTAGCATTTGTTTCGTACTCTGAAGGTCGTCTCTTACCTTATCGATATCGTCCATTTCATCAATTTCGTTTGCTATTTCCTCCTGCAAAAGAATAAAACTCAAATAGTCGGAACAGATTATATACAGATGTATATATAACTAATAACTTACTGGTGCTATACTGGCCATTGACATGGACTTTTGAATTTGCTCTTCAATGGTCATTTGCCTTCTGAATTTGCGTAATCCATCGAGTAATGGCTTACTTCTATCATTTGTTTTCACTTTCTTGAGCTTGATTCCACCTTCGATCTGAGAAAACGTCAGTGTTTAATATATTATTTTGTCTTTCATCTATTTTTCAAGAATACCTGTTTTAGAAGTACGTTGTGAACATTTGGTTCTTCGCTCTTGTACAAGAAGTGTTCATCCGGAGCTTTAGCTTCTGGCAGGAGTGGCTCCGACCTGTCATTGCATACTACATGTTTCAATTTTTTCTTTGATTCGATTTCTTGTAGTAGGTTGTTCCAGTCTGGTCGATTTTTAGGTCTAGACCTGAGAAGAAAGACAATGACCACATTTATTGCCTTCATTCTAACGCATTGAGAATGATTGAGAGGGCGTTTCTTGTGGTTAGGTGTCTTCTCCATAACGCGTAAATGTTTTATTAACGATTAAGATGATTTTTTTTTTATTATTTGGAATACACCACAGCGGCTATGATTTTGCTAAAAGTTCAGTACTACGTCAGTAAAAATTAAAAGTTCAGAAATATTAATGAGTTTTCCTTTTCATTATACCTATATAAATTACCAGTTGGACATCCAAATATCTGGCTTCAATGTTGCTGATGATGGCAGTACCATATTTGGGCATCACAGCAATAAAGAAGTTTTAATTGTCTAGATAGTGAATGTCGGGGGTCGAGATATGTTGATTTTTGTTTTTTGTGAACACTAGTAATGTGACGCTGGCACTGGTGACAAGACCCTGTGGATTGCCTCCGCCACTGGTTGTTGTTTACGCTAAGAGGCAGCGTTTGTTGTGATAAACATGACGTCACTGGAGTGAACGTGTTGTCCAGACGAATTTCTTGGAAATAGCGTGAGAACCATAACAGAAACGACGTAGTGTGCAATGGCAACGGATATTCGTTTGATAAACAAGATGAAATTCCAGGAATTCGAGTTTGTTTGTCACAGTGTGTGTTGTGTCGGGATAAGGCATGTTTGGCATCTCACTCTAACTCATCGGGTTTTTTTTCTGCCTTTGTCTTTGAGAATGACGCGGTTAGCTGCGGGCGGAGTGGAGGGGGAGGGGGGATTCTAACGCTAGATATTGGAGAGATATTGCAGCTCCTAGTTTAAAGAAAGCGCGCTGAGAGTTCAGACGTACCTGTTCAGTTGCTCAGTGAAATTGTACTTGTGATTTTGCCGGTTTAATTGCAAAGGTGAGTTTTTATCTGTACATAGAGTGATTGTATGCGTGTGTGTCAATAGAAATCGTTTGAGCGTTTTGATGCTGTTCATTTCACCTTGTGAATTTTTTGCTATTAATTTTTTGCAAAGTGTTGCGTCCATATATACAGCGTGTATGAAAAACATAGTGTTAGAGCATATACACAGTGCGCATTAAAATTTTTCATTTGATATACAGCGTGAATGAGATAGATTCCATATATACAGCGTGTGTGGATATCAGACGCGGAGGTGAGAATCACTAGATTCGGAGAGGCAATCCTCGTCGAGTTGGCAGATTTCAAAGTACTCCTACCAAACAGAGCCACCGCTGCCCTCAAAAGCACTTTGAAGAAATTGACAGAGTCTCAGCACGTACTCATCTACAGGGGCGAACACAAGTCCGGCAAGCAGCAGCACCCGCAACAACTGTTCGAGATAGCCACGCACATAAAGTGAGTTTTCTCGATTTTTCATTCACTTTTCCGCATATTTTTGTGTGTGTTGTTGTATTTTTTGAATAAAGAGGAATTCCGATGCTATTGCCAATTTGGCCGCTGATATGATCAAAACTTTGAGGAAGGCGGAAAGAATTTTGTTGAAAAAATTCACCTCCGATGAACAAAAAACATGGCTGGTACAGTGCAAGACGACTGCTCGTCTTTTGACTAGTGCCATATCGGCCGAGGAGTCGATTGGAGCTCTACGCAGACTCCAAACTTTGACGGGCCATTTTAAAATGATTCTTAATTCCATCAAACATTTGGGAGCTCGTCATGTGGGGAAGGGGTTAAATCAAAATTATCGTCACGAGTCAGGTTGGAGAATTTGAAGTCTGTATTTGCTTCTCGTTTACAGGTATAATCATAAATTTGGTCCATAAAGATATTCGGCCATTTTTTCACGATGCTTATACCTTATTCAAACGACGAGTAAACAATGTATCAAAAAAACAAGATATGATAAGGGTGAATGCAACATTTTGCGGGGAATTCGTCAAAAGTAGTTTAAATCAATATGGTCAAAAAATCGACTTCAAATATTTCAGCACTAAAAACGCTGTGATTGATAGGGGTACTGATTTAAAAGGGTGGTTCCTCGAAAACGTCATAGATGAGGTGCAAAATAAATTATTCGAATTCGCCGAAAAAGAGAGTGGCTGGAGTCTCCAAAAAATTGTCAGTTTGGAAATAAATACAAACAAATCCGGTATCGGCAACGGTTCGTTTTACATCGAGTTTCAAAAATCCATTGCCAAAAAGCGAGCTTGCATCAACATCAAAAATGATGATGATATTTCGCTTGGGCCATAGTTTCGGCTTTATACCCGGTTCATTTTCATAATCATCCTGACAGAACATCATCTTATCCCCACTATTCAAGTATTCTAAATTTGACAGGTATCGAATTTACGATGACATTGAAGCAATTTGCCAAGTTCGAGAAATTAAACAATATTCCCGTGAATGTGTACACTTTGGAATTAATCCAGCCCAAGCCGGACAAAGAGGCATTTTTCGTTACAGTTCCGAGTCGACTCACTAAACAAAAATTAGATCGTCATATCAATTTATTATTGATTCAAAATGAATATCACCCAAAATTGAACGATTACGAGGCGGTGCCAAATATAGACGATCAAAGTGATATACGCTATTATTTTTGTTGGATGACAGATTTATCCAGGTTGTTGAGTAAATAATTAAATAAAGGCAGTGATGAAAAATTCTTTTGCGACAGGTGTTTGAATTATTTCACAAGTTAAGAAGAATTGGACAGTCATACGGTTGATTGCCTAAAAACAAACACATGTAAAATTTCGTTCCCCCACTACGATCATGTAGAATTTCGGGACTTTGTACATAAAGTAAAGGTACCCTTTGTAATCTATGCGGATTTCGAGTCGATTCTGGAACCGTTCGAAGATGCCGCCGCCGGGTGCACTTCTCAAACGGAAAAGTACTGTTGCGTCTTCGGGTTCAAAAATAAGTGTACACTGGTATAAACTCGCCTTTATTAATCAAACTTCACTTGACAACACTGTAATTCAAGTCACTGTCAAATACTGATATCAAAATACTTGTATCCAAGGTAACTCAGAGTAACTTCCCAACTAACTTACTTCATCTAACAAATGCATTGCTTTTATATACAAATAAAGTTCTAGAAAACTTAAGAAATCAATAGAACACAAATAGAATGTTCGATGATTGATCCAGAACAAAAGTTAGTGCTTCTAGATTTTTCCATCTAATTCATCGAACGATCTCGAACAATTCGAGAAGTCTTTATCAAATTTCAGGTCTGTAACACTGCCTCCTCCTTTAGGTTATTCCGTCCCGGATAACACCATCACCATTTTGGCTGTCCCTCTGGAACCAATTTGGGGGATCGTGGCCTCGGTATTCTGCTAACCTCTCGATGTGAACAACTTTGGGTTTACTCCTTGGGTTGAGCTGGATGCGGTATACCAAGTCGTTGATCTTCTTTATGATGACATAGGGTCCTGTCCAATTTCTCTGTAGCTTGGGGCATTTTCCTTTCTTTCTCTGAGGTTGGTATAGCCAAACGGCATCACCTGGCTCGAACATAGTCCCTGGACTCTTCCTGTCGAACCTCTTTTTCATTTTATCACTGGAGATTTGAAGACGACGTCTGCAGAATTCATGAACTTGGTCCAGTCTTTCTCGCAACTCTTGGACATATTCTGGTAGGACTTTGTCCTCTGTACTTCTGGGTGGCATTCCAAACAGCAGATCGCATGGTAGTTTCATTTCTCGCCCAGTGATTAACATTGAAGGGGTATATCCGGTGGACTCATGCTGGGAACTTCGATAGGATAGGAGAAATAGTGGTACCAACTCATCCCAATCCTTTTGATTTTTGGAGATGAACATCGACAGGTACTGGCTGATGGTTTTATTATGTCGTTCAACCATACCATCTGATTTTGGATGTAGGGCTGTGGTTCGAGTCTTCTTCACACCTAGAATGTTCATCATTTCCTGCCATAGCTCAGATTCGAAGTTTCGTCCTTGATCAGAATGTAATTCTAGTGGGACTCCATGTCTGGCTATTACATTTTCTCTGAAGGCCTTTGCAACGGTCTTTGCCTCCTGGTTTGGAATGGGCACAACTTCAGGCCACTTGGAGAAATAGTCCATGGCTACCATCAAGTATTTATTTCCTTGTTCGGTAACAGGAAACGGCCCAAGAATGTCAACTGCTACTCTTTCGAATGGTTCACCAGAAAGATACTGAGCCATTTTCCCTCGACTTCTGGTTTTGGGTCCCTTCTTTGAAGAACATAGGTCACATCTTCTGCACCATTCTTCTACATCACGACGACAATTCATCCAATAGAATCGTTCTCGAATTCTAGCAAGGGTCTTCTTGATTCCGAAGTGTCCACCTGCACGACTACTATGAAGTTGCTCGAGCACATCTTTAGTAAGTGCCTTCGGCAGGACCAGTTGGTACACCACAGTTGCTCCATCTGGGCTCTCCCATTTGCGATGCAATAGGCCATCACGAAGACATAGGGAATCCCATTGAGCCCAGTATCCCTTGGCAACTGCACCGAACTTGGATACTTCCTGCCACTCAGGTCTAACTCCATTCTTTAGCCAGCTTAGGACTAACTTTAAATTGTTGTCTTTCTTCTGATTCTTCCTCATATCTTCTGTGGTCCATAAATCAGATTCTTCAGACTCGACACTTACGGTGGTAACTTGCAGAATTTCCTTGCAATGTTCATCATTGTAAAAGTTGACTTCTTTGTTTTCAAGTTTCTGGCAATATCGGCATTGCTGTTCCAAGCATGGACGTCTTGATAATGTGTCTGCATTTCTGTGTTTCCTGCCACTGCGATGAATAACTTTGAAGTCGTATTGTTGGAGTCTCTCTAGCCATCTCGCAACCTGACCCTCAGGTTTCTTGAAGTTCATTATCCACTGCAAAGCGCTGTGATCAGTTCTTACGAGAAAACGTCTGCCATAGAGGAAGGTATGGAAATGTTCAATGGCTTTGATTATCGATAGAAGCTCCTTTCTTGTAACGCAGTAATTCCTTTCAGCTTTGCCCAGAGTTTTACTAAAGTAGGCTATTACTTTCTCTTCGCCATCCTGTTCTTGGGATAAAACTGATCCAATGCCTTGCTGAGACGCATCACAGTCCAAAATGAAAGTGCCTTGTTCTCGTGGGTAAGCCAAAATAGGCGCAGTTGTCAATTTCTTCTTCAGTTCAGCGAACGACTGTTGGCAATCAGGGCTCCAATCAAACTGAACGTTGTTCTCAGTTAAGCGGTGGAGTGGCTTGGCAATTTTACCAAAGTCTTGAACAAACTTCCTGTAGTAGGTACATAGCCCCAGAAAACTTCTTACTTCATGTTTATCCCTAGGACGTGGCCAACTCCTAACAGCCTCGATTTTAGCAGGATCGGTCTTAATTCCTTCGGCCGAGATGACATGGCCTAAAAAATTGACTTCTTTTTGAAATAAATAACACTTCTTTGGGTTCAGTTGCAGGTTAGCATTTTCTAACCTCAAAAATACTTCTTCCAAATTATTCAGGTGTTCGTCAAATGTCCTTCCCATTACTATGACGTCATCCAAGTAGACTAGACAAATTTTCCATGTCAAACCTCTCAATACTAGTTCCATAAGTCTCTCAAAGGTGGCGGGAGCATTGCATAATCCGAACGGAAGAACTTTGAATTGGTACAGCCCTTGTCCGGTAGAGAACGCTGTTTTTCCTCTATCATCAGGATGAACTTCCACTTGCCAATACCCACTTTTCAGATCCAACGTTGAAAACCATTTGGAACCGGATAATGTGTTTAGTGTATCATCGATTCTTGGTAATGGGTAGCTATCCTTCATCGTTACGTCATTCAGTCGATGATAGTCCACGCAAAATCGGGTTGATCCATCCTTTTTAGTTACCAATACTACCGGTGAGGACCATGGGCTTGTGGTTTCTTCAATTATGTCATCCTCCATCCTCCATCCTCCGAGCAAATATAAACATAGAGATGCCTTTCTATCCTTGTTTTTTAAGCCAACATCACCTTGTTTATATTTACATCTGTCCTCCAACTAACGCATCTAGTTGCATTGTCCTCTGAACTGAATGTTTACATCCCCTCAGTCCCCTTGACCATATTTCATTGTTGAGAGAGATGGACATCATGGTTGTCTACAAATCTGTTATGTTTGAATAGAGAGGGCATCTCTATGTTTATTATTGCTCTGAGCCTCCATCATGTTGTTTATCATGTCTGCTACCTCTCTCTGTTTGGCAAACGGTAGTCTCCTCGGAGCCTGTCGGATTGGTCGGGCATCGCCGGTGTTGATGCGATGTTGAACTAGACTGGTACGTCCCGTCGAAGTCTCTGTCGAGAAAATGTTACGATGGCTATGAAGAAACTCTTTGGCCTTCCGCTTTTCCTCCATAGTTAAATGTTCCGTGGATTCCATCATTTTGTCTATTGTTCTCTGATCGGTGTTAGTGGTATTTCTTCGCAGTACCTGAGTGTGGTTTTCACAATTAATAACTCGAGTGACAAGTTTGCAGAATCCCAATTGGTCGTTTTTCTTCAGAAGGACTTTATTTTCCGAAGTATTGGCAACCCTGACAGGAATTAGTTGTTCTGTGTTCACAAGACATGGGGCAATTAAAATTCCATCTTGGCGGTATTCATCATTTTCAATTATTCCAGTGCTCAAACCTCCAGGTTGTTTATCCATTCTGGCCATGATGATGGTTTCGGAGTTTTTCGGAATGTGGATGTCTTCGTCAACATAAATCTTAATTGGTTGGATTTTCTCATTGTATCTGCTCAGGAAGATTTCTTCATTGCCAATCCGCAAAATTTTCTGTCTGATGTTAAGGATGAAGTCGTTCTTCTCCATGATGTCTAGACCCAAAACACATTCATCCCTTATTTCCGCAACCAACATAGAATGTTCCATGGTAATAGGTCCTATCTGGATGTGTACAAGTGTTTCCCCAATGACTGGTGCGGTTTGTCCCGTTGCCGTTTCCAAAACCATATTCCTTTTCATCGGCTTCACAGATTCTTGTATAAGGTCTGGGCGAACGACTGATCTCGAAGCTCCTGTATCAATAGTGAAGGTGCATTTCCGATCTTCTAAGTGGCCTTGTATTAGTAGACTTTGGTCATTTTTCTTCAATGACGATATATGGATCTTGGGTCTTTGAACACTGAAAGTCGCCACGCGCCCCCTAGTGTCGACTAATTCTGGTTTTCCTGGTTGGGAGCAAGTCCTCTTTCAGACGTTTGAGGTCTCCTTTCTGGCGTAGTCGATCTCCTGAAGGCTCCTCTGGTATATCGCCCACGTTGCTCTGTTCCTGGGCTCGGAGATCTCGATCTCTCTTCGTTACTCGTTGATGACGACCTCTTTCTTCTTGGACTTCTGGATCTCGATCTCTCCCAGCAACTCCTCTGTAGATGGCCGCTTTTTCCACAGTTATAGCAGCGCCTCTTCCTGTCTTCTGGGGAAGGCACTTGGTTGCTTAATGCTGTTATGGAGTCCAATATTTTATTCAATAGCGCCTCGCTTGTAGGAGAATCCTCGTTGAATTTAACTTCACGTAACTTTGGCCTCGTATTTCTTGATGCGTTTTTCGCGGCCTCGAAGTCCAAAGATGCTATTAGTGCTGCGCTTATGGTTTGAAGTCGTCCTAGTCGAAGGGCTTGCTGCATGTCAGTATCTCTCAAACCATCGATGAAAGTCTGCACCCCAATTTGTTCTATGAACTCCTTCGGTGCTTGTGGGTATGCCAAATTAATGAGTCGCTCTACGTCGGCTCCATACTCCTGTAGGGTTTCGTTGGATTTTTGGTATCGACTCTTTATTTGGCTCTGAAATACTTGTTTGAGATATTGCTGTCCATATCTGATTTCCAAAGCTTCAACGATTCTAGAATATTCCTTCTGATTACTTTCGGGGATGTTCTGAAGGATGTCCAATGCTTGTCCTCGTAGACACAGGACTAGAGAGGTGGCCATTTCCTCCTCGGACCAGCCGTTTGCGTTTGCTGCCGCTTCAAATTGACGTCTATACATGGGCCACGAGGATTGCCCATCGAATGTTGGAGGCTTCAAAATTTTCACTTGTGTAGGCCTTATCGGAGTTGTCAGTGAGGATGGCTTTTCGCTGGTGAGGGAGATTTCCTCAAAGGGTGCAGGCTTGTGTGGAAGGTGTAGCGTTTCCAACCTCTCCTTGATTCTATCCACTTCTTCGTTGAATTTCTTGTTCACCTCTCGTGCCACCCGTTCATCTATTTTGGACAGTTCATTTTCGACGTCTTGGACCCTTCTGTTGACTCCCTGGACTCCACCTCTGACTTCTAGAACTTCACCTTTAACCTCTTGAACTTCTCCTCTGACCTCTTGTACTACTTCGGTGATTTCATTCTGGAAGCACTTTTGACTGTGACTAATACGTTGTAGAATATCAACATGTTGTTGTTGTAACTGCTGGACTAACCGCGCCTCCTGTTCCTCTTGTTCTTGTTTCCTTCTCAGTTCGAATTGTTGTAGAAGCTCTTCTTGTTCTTGTTTTCGTTTGGCTTCTTGTTCCTCTTGTTCTTGTTTTAGTTTGGCTTCTTGTTCCTCTTGTTCTTGTTTTCGTTTGGCTTCTTGTTCCTCTTGTTCTTGTTTTCGTTTGGCTTCTTGTTCCTTTAAAAACTCAAGGATATCTGCTGATGTCGCCATCTCGTCGTAATTATTTGCTCGAGTATTCACCATCAAATACTGGAAAACTGCCTTACTTTTCTTTCTTCAGTAACACTTATTCCGCCGCTGTCACCAATTGTTGCGTCTTCGGGTTCAAAAATAAGTGTACACTGGTATAAACTCGCCTTTATTAATCAAACTTCACTTGACAACACTGTAATTCAAGTCACTGTCAAATACTGATATCAAAATACTTGTATCCAAGGTAACTCAGAGTAACTTCCCAACTAACTTACTTCATCTAACAAATGCATTGCTTTTATATACAAATAAAGTTCTAGAAAACTTAAGAAATCAATAGAACACAAATAGAATGTTCGACGATTGATCCAGAACAAAAGTTAGTGCTTCTAGATTTTTCCATCTAATTCATCGAACGATCTCGAACAATTCGAGAAGTCTTTATCAAATTTCAGGTCTGTAACAGTACCAAAAACATATTCCGTTTGACTTTGAAACTTTGAATATAGTCCCCATGATTGCGTCACCTGATGAGGCGAACGCACCATGTTACCACATCTGCAAAAACCCGTGGAAATCTGGCGACAAAATTGCGAAACACCATAACCACTACAGTGGTGCCTTTCGCGGATATATGCATGCGCAGTGTAGATTGTCATACAAAAAGTCTTTCGTGGTGCCGATCGTTTTCCATAATTTATCCGGATACGACAGCCATTTTATTATTCGAGATATAGCGAAGAGGGGGCGAGTCAGCTTGTTGCCTGTAAACAAAGAAAGATACATATCTTTCACCTCGTATGACGACAATACAGACATCAAGTTCAGATTCATCGATTCGTTCCGTTTTATGGGCATGAGTTTGGACCATTTGGTTCAGACTTTGACAGTGCACGATTTGAAAATATTCAAACACGAATTTGCACATCTGACAGCCACCCAGTACGAATTACTCACTCGAAAGGGCGTATTCCCATACGATTTCGTCGATTCGATGGAAAAGTTGGATATTTGCCGGCACTCCATCATTTCTACAACAAGTTGAACGATTGTCACACCAGCAGGTCAGAATACGAACATGCGCAGAACGTGTGGCAAACGTTCAACTTGACACTGAACGAGTACTCTGATTTGTACATGAAAACAGACATATTGCTCTTGGCGGATATTTTCGAGAATTTTCGAAATATCGGTCACGAGACATATGGCCTGGACCCGGCTATAGGTGGTTGTGCATGTTGAAGTACACCTAGTGCAAGTTGCAGATTTTGAAGGACGTCGACATGCTCATATCGAGTGAGGAATTCGCGGGGGCATCAGTCAGTGCTGCAACAGATGCTCCACGGCAAATAATAAATACATGGGTGACAGGTATGACGTCACTCAGCCCTTTGCTATATCTCGATGTAAATAATTTATATGGGTGGGCCATGATGGAATATCTTCTGTACGAGGGATTCAAATGGCTCGAGAATGCCGCCGGTTTGAATGTGCTCGAGGTATCAGACACTTCGGCAATTGGCTATATTCTCGAAGTCAATTTGGAGTACCCCGAACACTTACATGGCAAACACAAAGATTTTCCATTGTGCGCCGAACACCGTACTCCGCCAGGCTCGAAATTACCCAAATTAATGACCACCCTGTACAACAAGAAGAACTATGTTGTACACAAATTCACAAAGTGCTTCAATTCGACCAATAAGCCTGGCTCAAACCATACATTGAATTGAATACGAGATTACGCGCAGAAGCAAAAACCACTTTCGGCAAAAATAACTACAAATTAGCCAATAACGTAGTATACGGGAAAACTATGGAAAGCATACGGAAACATCGTGTAGTGAAAATGGCCTCGAGATGGAAGTGGCGATTTGGCGCGAAAAATTTAATCTTCGGCTCGAATTTCAAGAATCGCACTATTTTCGATGAGGACCTCGACGGATCTCTTGTTCAATAAGCCCCTGTACATCGGAATGTCGATACTTGACTTTTCCAAGATGTGCGTGTATGATTTCCATCGCGGCTTCATGATGGAAAAATACACAAGCGATCAGTGCAAGTTGATGTACACGGATACTGATTCGCTGATTTACGAGATCGAATCCGAATTAACGAGATCGAATCCGATGACATTTATCAGAATTTATTGAAATTAAACATTGAGAAATTCGATACAAGCGATTACCCCACCAATAACCCTTATGGCATTCCCCTTGCAAACAAAAAAGTCCCCGGCTTGATGAAAGACGAAGCAAATGGCCAAATTATGACGGATTCCGTGGGACTGTTCGAAGCTGTACACCTATAAGTCCACATGACGACTAACGGCGTTTGATTGCCGGCTCTCATGATACTCTGCCATGGGGGCATTACAGTTTCATGAATATGTAAAATTGTTTCAGCCCCCACCATGGCACACTCTATGCAAAATTTGAGTTATCAAGAAATCATCAGAGCCGCATCATCTCTAGCACAATTTATTGAGAATTCACTTTTGCCGTGGTCCATCACAGAGAATATTGTCAAAATGTGATCCGCCGAAAAATGGGGAGAAGTGGTAGACCAGGCTTGGGGGGATCGACCTTTCTACAGTTTGGCGCACTTGGAATACACACTTGATGCCGCAGACAGAAAAGACGCACTCGCCACCGAAGACTGGTCTATACATTCCACTGAAAATGTCTATTGCGTATGGATGAACCAGTACTATATTCCGAACTACGGATTACGTCTGTGTTATACTTGTTTCAAAGCCTTCAGAAAGGCCATGCAACACCATACATTTCACAGTATCAGAGACCATATACAATTCGAATAACTTGAGCGAATTGTATCGAAATCCTTCATCATGGTGTCACAACAGATTTGACGAGGTACTATTCACGCTAAAAACAAGCGATTCATGTCATTATGACTTACATTCATACGATTACAAAGGTCATCGTTTCGAAACGCCTCCTCCATATAACCGCTTCATTGGCTCTGGCGATGAGGATTCTGATCTTGATTGAATCAATGCAAAAACATACAAAAATATGCGAAAAATGAATGGTGGCATTGTGGAAAAATATAAATGTATCATCATTATTATATTGCGATTATCATTATGTTTCAATAGATGTATAAAATAAATTTTCTCGCCTTTTCTTTTGTTGGACGAATAAGAGAGAGAGAGAGAGTAAAACTGAGTGCTTTTTCGATTAAAAAAGTACCCATTTTTAGCTCAAAAACAGCTCGTTTTTCGATAAAAAAAGTACCCATTTTTGTCGATAAAAAAGTACCCATTTTTGAGTCGAAAAACAGCACTTTTTTTTATCAAAAAAAGTACCCATTTTTAAGTCGAAAAGATACTCAAAATTTGACATGGTGGTCGAAATGAGTGAAAAGTTCAGTGAAATTCAGTGAGACTCAGCGACTGAAACTTTTCACTCAACTCAAACTTTCCATGTTTTCTTATGGAGCCCGAAAATTCAGTGAATTTCAGTGAAATTTCAGTCACTGAATTCAGTGGCACTCAACTGAGACTCAGCCACTCAGCCACTGAAAAAAAGCAATGCCACTATGTCAATTTTGTTGTGTGTTTTTTCACTCAACAAGAGCATCGTTTTTGAGCCTGAAAATGAGCACTTTTTTCGTTCAAAAAGAGCATCGTTTTTGAGTCTTAAAATGGGCACTTTTTTCGCTCAAAAACAGCATCATTTTTGCGCATAAAAAATGAGCAATAAATTCCAAATTGATGCTCTACATACTGCGCATGTGTCGCACAGTGCGGCACATCGTGAGCAACACACCAAGCGTCTACAAGGTAGAAACAACACAGAGCGCTCATTCATAAAACAAACACGACACATCATCATAGTGTTCTGTGTGGTGAGTCTGCACTGCCATCATCTATGGGCTTACTGTCATCCATGGGCTTACTGTCATCCATGGGCTTGCCGTCATCTGTCACTCGTCGCACTAGGATATCAGCGCCAACTGTTGGTGAGGTGTCATCTGTGACTTGTCGCACTACAATATCAGCGCCAACTATCGGCGGAGTGTCATCTGTCACCGGCCTTCGTTCTGGAGGTATATCAACGCCATCTGTCGGTTCTACTGCCACCACTGATGTCTGAATTGTTGTTGTTGTTGTGGCGATAATTTCGAACAAATTCACAATTTGGACTCCATTCGTGATGGTCAGCCATTGAATCGTCATTCGGCTGCCATTGGAATCCTTCAACACCACACACACGACACAAGACAACATCATTCAAGCCGGTGTACATGAAACCAGCTCTGGCCAGCCTCGAAACGTCTCGTTGACTCAACAAAATTTTCTTGTATGCCACCAAGTCGGGTCTCTGGTATTTGGGATTCTTAAAAAATCAAACTATATAGTCCCGGAGTACCCTGGTATGTTTCACCGTCAATGCGAATGTCCCCCGTATCTTTGCCCAAGTCCATCCACTTGGTGCCGAGTATCTATTGCGCTCTGAGTCTGTCGTAAGTCACATCAATTTTGCCGGATTTCGCACGATGTTCATTCACGAATTTAGATGCTACTTTGGGGTAAACTTCGAGCAATTCTTCGTCATCCTCGTCAGATTCGTCGTAGTCATCCGTGTGATAGCTTTTCTCGTCTTCTTATTTATTCATGGCATTGGTGGTGGTGGTGGGGGAAGGGGTCCTCGATGGCGGCTCTGTTTTCTCTTCTTTTTTCACTTTCAGCCGTCGCTTAGCTGATGGCGGTGGAGGCATTGCTGCATTCAGTCTCTTCAGCGGCACCGTAATGGGTTTGAATAGTTTATTCAGCGCTTCATCCTGCTTGGATTTGCCGAATTTCAAAGTCAAATATTTTTTTTCGAACAACTTTCGCCAACTGACTGACTTGGCGTTTTCGTTCAGCTTTCGCAATTTCGGAGTCGACACTTGATGTAGTCGGCGCCATTGCTACACACAGAATGACACACTCGAAGCATTACATTTGAATATATCTGTCAAAACCCAGACGATAGCGCCCTTTGGACACATCAAAGTCTTTGGCTATGACCAAACATCTGAATTTTTCCTTCCAACAGGTGGCGCACAAGCGACGAAATTCATCGAAGGTGTAATCCGGCAAACGTGCTCGTCGAAGGCGTGCTTCAGATTCACATCATCTTGCCGAAATACCACTATAATGCTGCAATTGTCTCTGATCAACTGTTTGGGTATTTTCGAGTAGGTTTGACATAAATATGTAACGTCCACAGATTTATGGTGTACCATGGCATAATACTCTCTGATTTTGTCTTGTTTGTCGCACGATACATCGTCGAATATGAAAATTGAGTGCTCCTCTGCCATTGATGACTCGATAATCTCGTCATTGTCCCTATGGAAAGTAGCATACTTCATTAACTTGCTTTAGTACATCGTGCAACAGCTGATATTTCGGTTGGTGTAGCGATTTCAAATATACGTAAACATTCTCGAAGCGTGCTCCGTTCGGGCTGAATAACAAACTCAGTACAACGTTGGTCTTGCCACATCCACTGGGGCCGCAAAATATCGTTCGGAAAGAATTCGGTAGCAGGGAACCGTGTTTGCGTATTGCATTGAAGCCGTTTCCACCAACGAAATCCAAATTGACTATTTCCAGAGCTGGCTCTTGTTGCACCACTTTAATTTTTAGCTATACATGTGACCACGCCCACATCTGGCGTTCTACTGACAGTTTGAGTGCTTGAACGCAGCTATGTGAGTACGAGCGCAACGCCAATCGCGTCATTGTCATGCTAATCGTCGAACACGAAGGTCGTGGAGTGGTGAACTCTGTGATAAATCGTCTGCCGTTCGAACTATCTACCCGGATACCAATACTGCGGACCTGGTACCAAACTGCAGAAGAGGTTGGCACGTGGAGACGCTGGTGTGAACCCCCTAGACGCTACTTGCATATTCCACGATATCGCATACTCGCAAAGCAACTTTCTGGACGACAGACACAAGGCTGACTGGGTGCTGGAAAATCGAGCTTGGGAACGTGTCAAGTCCAAAGACGTGAAAGTAGGCGAGAAAGCTGCAGCTTGGCTAGTCACCCCAACTATGATGGCAGAGCGTAATTTGGGCATGGGCATGAATAATAAGTCAATGGCCTCTGCTTCTGGTGCAAAACGGCCAAGGAAAAAGAGGTCATTCAAGAAGGATGTGGTCTCGAAAATCGCCAATCATCTGCGGAAGACACTGAAAGATATGAGTGCAAAGGCTCTGCGAAAATCGTCGTTGGTTGAACTGCGTGCAGCCCGAGCCCAAGTCAAAAAATGAGTTGGTCGCAAAAACATCAAAGTGCCTCGAATAATACCTTTCGAAGCAAAGAGTGGGGGTTTGCTGCCTTTGCTTCCCATCTTCGCAGCTTTGGGAGCACTGGGATCGTTGGCTGGTGGTGCCAGTACCACAGCCAGGACCATCATCTCCTCGAAAAACGCTCAGAAGAAATTAGATGAGGAGAAGCATCACAATACTGCGATGGAGAACATCGAAAAGCAGGGATCTGGCTTCTTTATGCGCAAAACAAGTCACGGAGGCTATGGTCTTTTCCTCAAGAAGTTTGCAAAAACTCCCAGTGAAGCTGCCCAATAGCAAGCGACCTTTGTACGATATGGACTTAGTCAAGTATGTCTAACGCCTGAAAATTCCTAACTTAATTGGGGTTTTCATGCGCAACAACCTACCTCATTCTACGCCCATGTACAAAGAGTGCGCCATTGTCAATCTGGACTCGATAAAAAATCGTGGAACATTGGGTAGCTTACGTGGGAAGTGGACTTTGTGTGAAATACTTTGACAGCTTCGGCAATTTGAAACCGCCAGTGGAACTCGTACGATATTTGAATGGGGGTGGTGGTGGTGGAAATATGACAATCTACTACAACAACGATCGCTATCAGACATTAGATCAAGCCAAGCCATTTGCGGCCATTTGTGTTTGAAATTCTTTTATGATCAAACAAACGATGTATGATACAAATAAAAAAAAGTCGCTGACCTTTAATGAAGAGCGCAATACGGTTCATTGGGAACGTATGGCCATGGACAGGATTCGTTTCGCCAGACGAATCTCCAAACTTGCCTACATAATCAACACCATTTCGAATGTGGAACACACGAGGCGAGTGTGGAAGTCTTTAAATAAAAGTGCATAACCCCCAAAGTGTCAGTCATGTCTTTGCTTTTCACTCTGACAGGTCACACTTCTACGCTGACCGCAGACTTCGCTCCGCCAATTCAATTGGACGAAGACAGCACTTACGGCTTGGCTTTGATCGGTTTTCATTCTTACAGCAGCATACCGAATATAACCAAAGGGAAATTCTATTACTTTGCCAACGGAGCGCCATCTCTTAGCACCATCAACATACCCACTGGCTGTTACGAAATAAGCGATATTGCCAAGTTTATTCACAAACACATCGAAAAATCGAGAGAGGTGAAGAAGAAGAAGAGAGAAGTGGAGATTGAGAGAGACAACAACAACGCTAAGGCAGCAGTGTTCTCTCTCGAACCCAATACCAATACGCTAAAGTGCGAAATTTACAGCAAGTACCACACCATAGACTTCACTCCAGAGGACTCTATCGGACGATTGTTGGGTTTCTCACTTCGAATACTTCCAGCTGGAATCGTTCACGTGTCTGACCTGCCCGTCAACAAGTGAAAGTCAGAACAGTTCAGAACAACCGACCCTCTCATACGATATACGAGTTTACCTTTCGAGAAGATCCTGGATTTGCCATCGACGAGCCTCCCTCGAATCTCATCTATCTGACTGTGAACAAGACGGAAATACACAACATAACCTTGAATGTTCTCGATCAGGACTTTCGTAGTGTGAATTTCCGTGGAGAAACCATCATCGTACGACTGGTGTTCCGCAAGCTGTCAAATGGGGTTGGTATTTGATTTGGACGACAACGATCAACAGCATAAAAGTACTGAGAGCGCAGGCATCAGTTCAGTTGCGCAGACGCAGTCAACTAGAGCACACACCAATCATACGCTCTCTCTCTCGAGCATACAATTCTCTCCGAGCAAATATAAACATAGAGATGCCTTTCTATCCTTGTTTTTTAAGCCAACATCACCTTGTTTATATTTACATCTGTTCTCCAACTAACGCATCTAGTTGCATTGTCCTCTGAACTGAATGTTTACATCCCCTCAGTCCCCTTGACCATATTTCATTGTTGAGAGAGATGGACATCGTGGTTGTCTACAAATCTGTTATGTTTGAATAGAGAGGGCATCTCTATGTTTATTATTGCTCTGAGACAATTCTTCATATCTCAAGGGCATCATGTTGTCAAAACAAGTGTTCGACGTGTACAATCATCCAAAATTCGATGAATCTATCCAGAGAGTGGAGACTCGAACGTACCACCCGTATATATAGATAGATATATAATTATGAGTTGTGTGCCCGTAGGTCAAATCCTTCCAAAATAATGACATTGTCAAAATTGTCATTCAGCAAAGTGACACATGGATTCTGATGAACGACGCTATCGTCTGTATAGAGGGCACTCTAGTCAAAACCGCAGGAGATGGCAATGTGCGATTCGTCAATAATGTTGAAGCATTTTTCTTCGAATCAATGTACTATGAAATCAACGGCAAGCAGGTGGACTCTGTTTGTTTGCCGGGTATAGTGAGCACCCTGCGAGGTTATGTTACGCAGACGCCGATTCTCGACACTTGTCCACTGCCGGTTGGACGTATCCAGGTGGAGCTATGTTCGTTATCGATTTCTCACGGAGAGCGGAATTCATGAAATCGTCCACCGTCGATGTCAAACTTGACATAGAAGCCACAGTTGGGTTTTCAGCCAATAGTCGTGCATATTGTGTAATAGTGCACGATTTAATCATAGAACACTTGCCTTAAAGTGAGATCGTACGTCGTCTGTCATCTGCCAGCGAAATCAGCGGTAAAATGGGAGTGGTGCTGGTTAAATGCACCTAAGAGGAAGCAACAGCCAAAAAGAGAGAAAGAGGAAGAGTGGAGATGGTGGGGGAATCCTCTTTCGGCACACAGGCATAGACAGGTTTGCCATCGCCATCGCCGGCGATGACAATGAGATGATGAACAGTGAGATGTTCACGATGAAACTTGTAGCGTGCGATATATAAGGTTTCACCATAGCCGGTGAGTTCCAGACAAAAGAACTCGCAATCACCGACGATCAGTGCACAAATCACTGCGTTTTTAAACCGAGCGTGCCGTTCCGAGCCCTAAGTGCCGCTGACAAACAGCAAGTTTGAAATCATCACGAAGTGCCATATTCCGCTGGGTGTATCGACTTGGCGGAGCCCCTCACCGAAGTGCTCCAGCCCATCGCAGATGCCGACTTGGTCTATGTCGAAGGCAGCCAAAAATATGAATATCTCATGAGGTACGTGGAGACATTAAGCTCAAACAGAAAACCTCACATCACACAGACACACAGACATTGATTTACGGTGTGGTCATTGGTCTGGAATTAATTGATATGGTAGTGAGGGACTCCGTCGGCAGCAGTGCCCCCAGAGGCTCTATACAGCGTCACCTACACAATCTAAGAATATTGAAGTGTCAAGTGGCTGAATACGAGCGCAAAATAGATACTTTCAAGCGATTCAATAACATACACATCAATGATGGCAAATGGGCCTTCACCAACTCGAAACGTTCCGAGGGCCGAAACGACAGCTCACCGCCGCCGCCGCTGAAGAAACGACGGATTGATATTTACATTGTTTGTATGTATTGTAATTGTTATTATTATGTATCAATAGATGTATTAAACGAATTTTCTGGAATTTCATTTTGTTGGATGAATGAGAGCGAGAGAGAGAAACAGAGACAGTATATCTTTCCATCTTATTTCATTTTTGCGGGGAAATGTGCGTGCCTCGCAAAAAGAAATGTTTGAAAAATATACAACAAGAGAGCCATTCCGTGTGTTTTTTTTCCCTGTGTGTGAGTGAGTTGTACACTGATGAATATATGTCCGTATTTTGTTTTCTATGCGACATGCGCAATGTTTGTCAGTGTACTCCGAACTACCGCCATGTTGACAGGCTGTGTAATTTTGACAGCTGTCCTGTCAAACGTACTGTACATTAGCCCACCTTACGAGGCAGGTGCAGTTCTCGTTTCTTTTTTCAATCATAACAATCAACAAATGAATAAATGGACGAAAATGTTACAAGATCTCATGAACGATGGATATTTGCCTGTGCTAAAGGCCGAAGTTCCTACGAATGCCAAAGCATACAAACTGCAAAAAGTCTTTCGCAACAACACTTGCGAAACTCATATGATGCCACTAGCATCGCCACTAGCATCGCCGACAGAGGTGACGACGACCACGACGCCTAATGTGCCCCGAATGCAGATGCAGACGACGACGCCAAGTTCCTGCCCGAAAGACGTCTATGACGGATTCATATTCTTTGTGAGTTTGGTGCTGATTTACCAATTGGGCGAATCATTCTACAAGTTCCTCATGTTTCGAGCAAAAAATAAATGATTTTTTCTACTCCATTTTTGCATTTTTATTTCAAGTCTCTACACGAACAAAGACAGTCTTGAGTTCCTAGAATTTGTTTGTTTATTCAACTCTCTCTCTCCAATCCTACCCTTTTATGACGCCACTCAATTTAATTGACGAAATCTCGGCCCCCTTGGGTTTGCCATACTACTCACGGACGTACGTTTTGGTTTTCCAACATGTTTCTGCAGCATATCCGACAAATGTTTGTTGTTAAGATTGTGAGTTGGTGATTATATGACGCTCAGTATCGGTCTCAGAAGTATATCCTCTTTATTGATGTTTGCTAATCCATAAAGCCTTAGTGGTAATGCCGCAGTTTCAGTCAAAATTTTGGAGATTTTGGCCAGAGAAGACCACGGCAAAATCCAGAAACATTGACTTCAGCCTTGAAAGCATACATTCCTATATTAACCATTTTTATTACATTTTCTTCTATGTTCATCAATGAAGGTTCTACGCTTGACGCTGAGATGCTGAGCAGATATGGTGGCAGAGGCCTAGACCATTTCTGCTTGATAAGAATATACGGTAATACTTATGGTAGTAGGAGTTAATTTTTTGATATTTTTAAAGCTATTAATGGCCATATTTAGCGGCCAGTAAGTGAATGTCATAATTTTACTGAAAGAGCCAAGATGCATTTGTCACGGGAAATATTTTCTCAATCAAATTCATGTCTCTGTCTATATGCATGATTAAACAAAAAACAAACACCTATTATATCACGTGGAATGAAGGTGAATCAGTGTGGTCAAAATCCAGTTAATATGTGGAGAGGAATATAAAGTGGGCACGTAAACATTGAAATAAATTCACTTAATTTGTACAGGCCCAGAAATGAAAATGAATTGTACCTAGTTTATGCAAAAAATGATCTTTTTCGAAAGGCTCATCCAAATACGGAGGTTGCTCTTTGAAAAATTGTCTTTGAGCTTATAACCAACACTACTGTGACTGACATCAAATAAGCTACTGTGTTAGCAAAACATGTCGTGATATTTAGTAAAGTTAGTGAAGATCAAATAGTTTTCTGTGTGGTTCGTACAAAACTTGGCAGGTCCCAGCGATTTTTTTCTTTTGCCTTGTGAAGACTTAGGACAACTTTATTTACCCACTCTATAAGCGATATATATATATATATATATATATATATATATATATATATATATATATATATATATATACATCCACGTACTTACCTGTTGTGCAATATTTCAACTCATAATATTTTAAATAATAATGGAATAATGGTAACAATAATGGAATAATGGTAACAATCCATTATTATTTAAAATATTATGAGTTGAAATATTGCCCAACAGGTAAGTACGTGGATGTATTGATATCTAGTTAGCCTAGACTGGTTCTATGGAATAAAAAAGTCCATCACTTTATCTGAAAGTAAACCAGAAGCGTGCAAGGGTACAAGCATCGCGTTCGATCTGTGGAAATCAACTAGAAAAGTTTTTGCTTCAGTTTGTTTGGTATTGCCTCTTGGATAAGAATGAGGAAGTTTGAAAAGGTTTCGATAGAATAAAGAAAATATTAGGTTTTCTTTTTTACAAGACAAAACTATCTAAACAAACTTATATGTAACTGTGAAAAAAATCATAAAACAACTTGATGCTAAAGTGCATTTCAACATTGCCATGGAGTAATCATATTGATTATCTGAAAAAGGGTTGAACAATAACTGGGAATTACTATTTGACGTTACTGAGGTTACAAGAAAACAATACGGAGAAAATAGGTGGAAAATGTCCAAGGTGTTATGTTTTCGCAGGACAATTGCATGTTGCCATGCAAACAATTCTGAATTGGGGGCCCGAATTACTCGAACACCCCCCTTATTTACCAGATCTGACCCTGTCTGACTATCATCATCTCTTTCCTCAACTGAAAAAAAGTTCAAAAGTTCATTAATATTCTTCCAGCGAAGAAGTTATAGACGCAGTAGAGGCCTGGTTTACAGAGCAAGATATGTAAGCATTTTTTTCAAAGGTCTAGAGGCGTTGTGGATTCGTTGTAATAAGTATAATAAGTAGATTATTAGAAGCTTTAGTGCTTTAAAAAATTGTGCTTTAAAAAATATGAAAAAGGACCTACTCGGATGTGGTCACGTGACTTTTGCTACCTGTCAAAAGTAATATTTTTTCAAAGTAATCGCTGAAAATAGTCTTATTTATTCGGATTTCAAAAAATTTTGAAGGAAAAAGTTTCGATTTCACACCTGTATCTCGAATTTTAACGTTCTATTGCAACTTCCACTTTTAGCCATTTTTTGGTAATTACAAAATTTCTGGAACATTAAAAGTTATAAACTTTGGTTAGATACGTAAAGAAGTTTTATGATGTTTTGAATTGTAACTTTGGTATCATTTGAATACTGAAAAAATCCACTTGAATGAATTCTTATCCTACATGCCTGAAGATAAGTCAACTTTGAATCAAACATAACAGAAATGTTAAGTAGTAATTCTCATTTTCTTGAGAAAAATATATTTTTGTTGATGATTTGTGATTAAAAGTTGGTCATATATTAGATCTACTGGTATAAAACAATTTTGTCGAAGTTACGAATTTTTTAATGTTCCAGAAATTTTGTAATTATCAAAAAAATGGTAAAAGGTGAAAGTTGCAATAGAACGTTCAAATTCGAATTGTAGGTGTAAAATCAAAAAAGAAACAACTTTTTCCTTTAACATTTTTTGAAATTCAAATAAATAAACCTGTTGTCAACGATTACTTTGAAAAAATATTACTTTTGACAGGTAGCGAAAGTCACGTGTCCACATCCAAGCAGGTCATTTTTCATATTTTTCAAAACACAACTTAACGCCCAAGTCGAATTTCAAAATAAATTATCCCATATGCTGCGAACTTTATGAAGGATACTGTTAGTAGGCTGAGAAATTTTCAATACATCCTCGTTTATTTCTCAAAAATTGTGTATGTAATTATCGAATGAAATGAAGTAGGTGCGCATAAAGTAAAGCTATTCAAGGATGATCTTGTTTTTATGCCAAACTGGAACTGGAAGATCTGTTTGGTCTCGGAGCAGTTACGCAGTAGAGGAAAAGTTTCTATTGGTGATGTAAGTAACCCAATTTCGAATAAAACAGACATCGTCTATTTGATGTTAGTTCAAAAACCAAGACTATTTACAGCCCCCGGCACCTAGGAAGCAGTACTGCCATTTTGATGTTTTATTCAATAGAACAGTCAGTTCAGTTCAAACATATACTTCTCTTACTTGAGCTTGTCCAATCTTTCTTTCTGTTTTTCATTGAGGCGTTTTTTGGGTGCTTCGCCTGGCATCATTGGTGGAGGGGGTGGCATTCCCGGTTGTGGTGGAGGGGCCGGTATATTGGACAGTCGTCTCATAGACGCTTCTCTGACGAGGGCATTTCGTTTGGTTGGCACTTCCTGAAAAATCAATAACTGAATAAATAAATAATTCTATATTATGCGCCGAACTAAATGCAAGAGTTCGGAAAATATCGTTGAAAAATAACGTGGTAATGTATAAACTACGCTATGCCTATAGGTCCAACCGTTTCTGAGATATTCGTGTTTCAATTATAACACCAAAACTTAATTAATGTCACTCCTAATGAAGATACTAACTTTTATTGACGAAACGAGCGTGAAACTGACGTACGTTGGTGTTGGATAGTTTCAATTTTTTTTAATTCTATTTACATCAAAGGTTCCAAATATTGGTTTGTTTGAGTATTCTGGGGCATCTGAAAAATTGAGATTTTTCTTAGTTAAAACATGGTTTTATTTCAAATAATTTTTTATTGTTCCGCTGTCAAAGGCACTCCTCTTGCTCGATTTTCTTCTTAACCTTTTGCAATTCTTCATAAGCAGTCCACGAAGAGAAAAAATTATCAACATTTCAAACATTTGTAGCCCTAGCAGATTTGAAAAGAAGGATGTACATGGTGCAGGATATCAGGATATGCCAGCTAGACTGTGAACCTTGATTACATCGAGTGATTAGTCTCTGTGTTATGGGACAAAATATGAATAGATTGATCTTGGGGAGCAGGTAACTGCAGTTGACTTCGACGAAAAGAAATTTGCATATACAATAAAGTGACAAATTAGTTTGTGAATTAAATCAGTGAATCTTCTAGTGAAAATCAATCAGTTAAATTGTTTTGAGCATTTTTATTACAATATAAACACTCACATATTATATTTTCTTGTAACTCATGTAGTTATCTGTACAAAACCACAATATATACAGAAAACTAACTCTATTATTCAAGAAAGAGAAAAAAGTAATAAGTTCAAATCCTGAACGAATATTCAACTTACCAAACTCACCAAACTAACCAGAAGTTTAACTAAATTTGGATAATTAGGCGATCATATTTCTTATGCCTTAAAAATTATCAGGTATAGTTTATTTAATGTTAAACTTGCTATTATACATAACCTTACAAAAAATCACAATTTTATCTTTTTCGCAAAATTCGAGAGCATTTACACCACCATCCACAGAAAGAGCAATGATAATATCAGATTTTTTGTGTTAACTAGAACTTCAGTGTCAATATTTCGGATAGACTGATCAGAAGTGGATTGGCAGGAACAGGGATAAATATAGATGGAAACCTGCCATTGGCCAATGAATATGTTCAGAGACTGATATGATTGAGATGCTAATTGTATCGAGTTATTGGAAGTACATACCGAATGAAAATAAACCAAGTGAAGTAGGCTAATGGTCATGTACGAAACGTAAACAAACCGCCTAATTTAATACATTCGTAAATCTTGTATGATGAAAATTATATCAAAATCTACAACAGAAATATATTTGGAAACAAAAGCCCTGCTAACAATAGCCCAAAAAATAACTTTCTGGTTTGTTTTGATTCGCGTTCCATAAATAAAATAATCGAAAACGAAATCTGTGCAAATGATTAAGAACAAGATTATTGTTTTGCTTCGAAAAGGTACTCCATCCAACAGATATAGGTATTCTTGACTGAAAAAAAAAAATAATAGGCTTCAGTGACTTGCACGTGACAAACTCAAAATAACTGTTGACGTTTGACAAAAATTTTTCAAAGCCTGCTATTTATATATAATAAATACCTAGCAAGATGATTACATGATTGCCTGACTAGGTGTATGGAATCCATATATGAAACTATTTAACGAAAATTAACATGAATTTTTAAAATTCCTTGCTTTGTTTAGATGATTCAGATTTTTTTGAAATGTATATTTCTTCGGCTTAGTACGAGAAGTTACCATCTAACAATCTGAAAGAATGATGATTTTTAATAAGTAAATAATATTTTAAATTATTAGGTAACTATTCAAGTTCTAATCTTTCAAATTATGTAACTAATAAGTACTATACATCAATATGACAACATAATGTAATTGATGATTTATGTATTGGATAGAGGGTATCGCAAGAAGAAGTTTGTGAAAATCAATTTTTTTCAATATTATAAGGAAAAAGTTTCCGAGGGCGAGGATCGAATCAGCGTACTTTTCGTCAGAAATCAACAAGTCCCGCTGCTCAACCAACTGAGTTATTGGACACTATCCGCAAGCATGCGGAAAGTTACTTTCCGCGCCTGTGCGGAAAACATTTCGCACGCTTGTGGACATAAGCCTCTTTCCGTTGGACTATACAGTGCGATAGACGTTACTTTCCTATGTGGTCGTAGGAAAAGTAATGTTTCTTATGAGCATGTGCAAAGTAGTACTTTTCTGCTTACATTTGCGTGCGAAAAGTGTCACTTTTCCGCACTGCACTCAAAAATCACATTGGTAGGGAAAATTTATTTATTTTAGTAGCTTTAGACTAATATATGCAATGTGAGAAACTGTTTTACTTTTTAATCGTAATTCTGATAACTGTATTTCAGCTTTAAGCAAAAAAAATAATATTTTTTTTTAAGTAACTTGTTTAATGGTTAATGATTATACCTAATATTGTCAAAGGTGCGTCTGTCGACTTTGACGCATGAGGTATCAATATGTAATTTTTTATTGTATAGTTGAATCTTTCTTTCAAGTTTAAATACAAATTATTGAGTTAATTATGATTTTTTTATTTTTGATGTTATCTGATATAAAGCTCGTAGGAGAATTTTGTTACTAACACGTGCACAAAGTGCCTTTTCCGCACGCAAAAACTCATCCGAACTCGTTCGTTTAACTGTATTTGCGTGCGGAAAAGTAACACTTTGCGCACTTGTTAAGAAAATGTAAGAACACAGTGTTCTTCTACTCGGGTACTCGCAAGTCATCATTTTATAATATGATGATAATTCAAAAGATAAAACATACAAATTAGTGATTCAATTGCTACAGTTTCTCGGTATCATAGCTGTGCCTCGTTCAACAAAGTTCTCACTTCAAGAAATAGAAGCTACCCCAAACACCAAAAATAAGTCACTTTCACTCGACGCGCGTTTCGCTAACAACGTTAGCATTTTCAAGAGCTATACGCTTACTACCTAGTGAGCAGCGTCGAGTGAAAGTGACGTACATTTGGTGTTTTGGGTAGCTTCTATTTCTTGAATTGTATTCACACCAAAGGTTCCAAACATCCATTTTCGAAAGGTCACACTCACACATACAAAAAAAGACTACTTTACGAACTTGTATCATAAATAACTATTTCGATGAACATTACCTTATCAATTTCTGCTTCATCATCAGATGAAAATGTGTCATCACTGGCAACAGATGGCTTTCGTGGAGGACTTTTCAAAACTCTTTCCGAGACTTTCTGTAACTGCGGCAAATTGTGAAGTTTGTAGTCTTTTTTAGGGGGTGTTTTCTCCCTCTGCGGCACGGGTTTGAGAGCCGGTTTCTGAAAAAAGCTCTCTTTGGCTCCATTTTCTTGAGGTTCCTTGGTCTGAATGCTTGTTTTCCTCAACTGTACGCCAGCTATAAACGAGTATTTCACAAACGGATTAGGTGTATTTTCAGGTGTTAGTTAACAACTGGTGGTGGTATTGTGTTCTAGTGAATTTTAACTATTGAAAACTGTTTAAATTAATTGAAATGTATTAGTGGTTAACTTCTGGGGGAAAGATTTAATCTTTTCTCTAGAAGATAGTCACTTGGTGACTGAAACACGTGTCGAGGTGTTGAAAAGTAGCGGTTGGTGTTGGGTTGAAACTAAATTATATTTATAATTAGACGTGTTTATGAGTTTCGATCTGTACGTGTTCTTTCTTTATTTCTTTCATTTCTGCTAATAACATTTCAGGCAATAATTTTACACAGAGATAATTTTCAATAGGTTTTTGTGCGCAATTCTTTAAATCACATTCATACCTAGCAGTATTTTAACTTGACCTGCTCGTACTTTTATAGATATTTACGATATAAGTGTCGTAAAGATTCATATTAAGATATGAGATGTAACATTTGTCAAACGAGGCCTTTACGATTATCGTAATATGAATTTACGACACAAATATTGTACAATATTTTCCTACCAACAATAATGTTAATTATTTACTCAAAATTAGTCAATATTCCTTAAATTAATGATATTAGAATCATGCAACAAGCAAGCGTTCTGATTGACATTACATATTGATTGGTAGGTAAATATATTGTACAATGAGCATGAAATGGGTCATTTCATGCAAATTGTACACTATACTGTTTCTACGACTATCTGAATCATAAATAAATTTGTAATATTTTGAATAACACATTTTATCATAAACTTTCCTGCCGTCATGATTCCCATAATATATACAACCTAAAAAAGGAATTGAACATACAAATATTGAAAATTATAATAAAAATCGAACACTAATCGATTTCAAAAATATTTTGAATAACACATTTTATCATAAACTTTCCTGCCGTCATGATTCCCATAATATATACAACCTAAAAAAGGAATTGAACATACAAATATTGAAAATTATAGTAAAAATCGAACACTAATCGATTTCAAAAAAGAAAAAAAAAATGTGGGCTAGGTGGGGTTTGAACCCTCACCCCCACTATCCAAAGCCTGAACGTTCCCTCAGTCTTCGCTGCAACGAGCTCACATAATAGTATGATGAAATTAACTGCTATAGAAAGTTTGTGCCAACTATTCAAAAATATATAATTTGATTGTCATCAATCTTCATATTGAAATTAGCGGTTTCAATGTGAAATCATCCTCACTATTACCACTCATTTTCGATTGCTTATTTTTTTAAAGAATTTTGTGAATACTGATGTAAAATGTTAAATTATTAGAACGTTAACAAACTTAATTCGATCTTATATTATTTATGATCATGAAAATGACAGTCTAGTAGTTCATGAAAGTCGTGGGAAATGAAATATCCTGTACTGAAATGATCATTACAGTACAGTTTGCGATGTAGAAATGCAAGAGTGTTTTACAATCGGCCTACTTCCTTGATCGATAAAGCGCATAAAATGGGCACATTTCCATGTGGTCGTAGAAGAAGATTTTTATCTGCTGGCATGTCATAATGAGATCGTTATGAAATTCAAATGAAAAGTTTCTGAACGTCTTCTATGAATTGACTTTATGAGAAAAATGCGCTAGGTAATTTCAAACAATTTGATTCAAAATACTAAACTTCATTCTCCAAATCTGAAGGTAAACTATCATCAGAATCACAAAATTTCAAAGATTTCACTGCACATCTAATTTTACGTGACAGCAGTGTGTGTTTGACAGGGAATGAATAATTTGCTGTTGATTTGTCAACGTAATGGTAAGGCACATCTTGCATCCTTTTTTTCATATTGGATAACTCGAATGTATCTGTAGTTTCTAGAATACTAATACCTATAATATAATATAATATATAATACCTATTTATTGATGCCAGCAGAAAGAGTTTTGTATGTAATTCGGAGCATAAACGGTCATTATGGTGCACGCCGTGATATTAATACTCACGGCTACTACCATAATGTTCATCATTATGATCCTCATATCATAAATATCTATTATATTCCGACGTGTCATAATGACATTATTATGGATTTCATTTTTAGTGTCAAAATGACATACTTTATAGGACTGAGTTCTATAATGATTCATTAGAGTACTGGCGACTATAATGAAAAAAAAAAATTAAAAACACATACGTTATAGGACTGAGTACTATAATGATTCATTAGAGTACTGAAAACTATAATGAAAAAAAATATAGACACAAAAACTCAAAAATGTGTTTAAAACAAATTAAATAAACAATTCCGTTGTTACCTTACTTTTCTACGCACATTACTGAAGCTAAGCTACGTTCACATGACTGACTATAATGCAACAAGAAACCTATTTTTAAAGGAATCGTCTGAATATAAAATTTTGTATGAAATTCGGATCATAAACAATCATAATGGTACTAGCTGTGAATAATATCATATATAGTGTGACAATTTCGGATGGAATATACCTCTGAAGATTTAATTCAGTTTTATAGAACAAAAAACCGTCAGAAAGGAGGGGAAGCATTTTGGTAGTTGCAGCAGTTTCCCGATTTGTCTTCTAAGCGGGGTTGCTACCCCAATCCCAAAATTTTAAATTGTAACTCCTATCATTGTACAGTATGTAAAAAATATTATTGATAAAATTTTATTTTTCGAAAAGCAAATTACTTTTTCATTGGTGTAAGTAATTTATTTTTTTGAATCATATATCAATTAATAGTTTTTATTAAAAAAATAATTTACACAAATTGAGGAAAATGCTGCCTAATTGATGGTGGTCAGTTTGAAAGGTAAAGGCCAAAATTTTATAAATCAAATAGGGATATAGAAATCTGGAAGAAATAGTCGTTTTAGGAGTTGTTGAAAATAATCGCAAAATGTCAACGCGAAATTTGCAAATATCAAGAGATCTACCAAGAAATAACGTGAGGCGGATTTTGAAAAAGTTCAAGCCATACATGACAAGAAGAGTTTATAAACTCAGACGCCCCATGGATTTTTGCCAGTGGTTCCGGGAAAATTGTAAGAAAGAGCGTGATTTTTCGTTCAATTGTATTTGAAGAGACGAAGCTTATGTAAGGCATTTTCAACCGCTACAATTCTTATAGTTGGTCACAACAAAGTCCTCTTTCTTTTATGGAGCAGATAAGTCAAAGAAGATATGAATTAAGTGTATGGGCCGTCTAGGTCACCGGACCCAACGCCTTTTACCTCTGGGGAATTTTGATGAAAGTTCTGAAATTGAATTGGTGGGTTGGTTAAACAGTATATTTTTCAAATTTCATTCCCTCATAGCTTTTTATTGAATGACGCATTTCAATGTAATTCACATATGAACCATTTGAAAATGTCGCGAATCTGGTGGTGTGGTCAGAAAAATAATATTAGTTGGCTCTGGAAATGGAAATTTATTCATGGAATTTGATGTTCTTGTGGGTTTTGTGAATGTCTATCAGACGAAAAAATAAAACATTCCAATCGGTTGAACTGTATATGATTTGAAAAAATTATCAACTTAACCACTGAAGTTTACGTAAAAACATGCTTTGGTCAAAGAAACAAAGAATTTTTGAAAGGAAAAAAGTTACAGCAACTTTTCGAAAAAGCACCTTTTCGAAAAACATGCTGTTACTTAGAAACAATGTTAGAAATCTGTATGCGGTTTTCACCATTAAGTTTGTCATAAAAATTGACTCTCAGACACAGCCATCAGTTTTCATCTATCTAGTTTGAAACAAGACTTTCCCTCTGAAAGTATCCAATTTAGCCCAGTCTGTACAAAGAGCTTCAATTTCACGTATCACATGATAAGGTTTGCAATTTGATATGTTAGGGTTGGGGTAGCTACCCCGCTCAGAAGACAGTTCAGGAAAATGCCATTATTGAATAAATTTCCTCTGCCTAAACGTTTTTTGTTTTGTAACACATAATTCCATCTTCAGACTTGCCCATGCGAAGTTTTGAAATCGACACACTGTCAGTGTCGGACTGGTCATATAGTCGAAGTGGCCTTGAAGTGGCCGGGCCCTAGCCAGCGCTGGCCCCCGATTCCGACCCTATCTACAACCTAGCTGACCGAAAAATCCCATCCCATCTACCCCTATCCCAGACTTGTGGATTGCCACCCGGGCCCTTTTGGCCCAGTCCGACCCAGTCCGACCATGAACACTGTATATTCAAGTCCGATAAAAGTGCTGTATTTAAAAAGTGTATGCACCACTTTTTTGGAACTGAACACGTTAGTATTTCTCGAGTATTTTATTATAATTTTTTCAATCCATTTATAAGCAATAGTTAGTCACTATTTTTTAAATTAGTCACCTTTGTAGCCCCAAACTTGAATTTTTAATTTTCTAATTTACTTTTCTCTCGTCTGATCCAATTGTTATTCTAGTTAGCACATTCATTAGCCAATATAAACATGCCTTTTCAAATTGCACAAATAATTCGTGATTGAATTTCAATCGAATGAGTTTTACTTTACCTAAAATTTTATTCTTTTTCTCTCTTTCTCCATTTTCTTGTGATGGTGCTTTTTTAAGTGACGCCTTTCGCAATTGTACTTCCGCTGTAAATCCATTCATGTTCATGTTTTTATCCTTTTGTTGTCAAGATGTTAATGTAATGAATTTCAGTGTTGTTTGATGTGTTATTGAATGAAAGTGAATGAGCTGTATATTGATACCTTTGAAATTCGGCAAACTATTTATATCTCAAGAACTTTACCTGAACCAGTTAACGCTTATACTTTAGTTTGAGCAGATAACTTGGCTGAGATGCAGCTTCCAAACACTGACTCATTACAGAATGATAAACCAACTTTTACTGTTTTCGTCACACCATAATTATATGAATAATCTTGTTCCTAATATAGAAGTAGGTTTTCACGGCTGGCGTTAATGTTTTGGTTGGTTCCCGGGTTTTGAACAGTTGATACTTCAAGAAGAGACTTTGACCACGTCACTGGCCGCAGTTGGGGATTTGACCCAAAGAAGACCATGGAAACCAACCAAAATAATCTTGTTCCTTTTGCAAAAGGATTCTCATGTATGGAAAGCTTAATTTATTTTTCAGCGAAGTAGTACATTATTTATTTATTTATTTATTTATTTATTTACACTGTTCTACAGGTTAAACCCAACTACAGAACAGGGGATAGAACTACAATTAATATAAAATACAATTTCAGTTAGTAACGGGACAACAATACAGTACAATAATAAAAATACTACATTACATACAGAATCATCCGAATTAAAAAGTATCACAGATATATTCATATATAACGATAAGAAATATTAAAAAGAAAGATAGCCAACAGCCAAACTGCTGAATTTTAGTTTAAACAATTTTATATAAATTACGAGAATTCAACGAAAGTAAAATGATTTTATTGCAATGACAGAACAATGAAAAACATCAAGCTGATAACTCGCCGAATTGTATTTGACACACATGTTATGCAACGGTGAGTATTTCAGGATATTTGTTCGTGGCGTTGGCAGATAAAACGGATTGACTACTCTCGACGTTTGTCTAGGTACGTTGAAATCAAGTTTTTGCAAGATGTGCGGGTCAAGAATCAGATTGTTGATTAATTTAAATAGAAACATTGTGGAATGACAGTCACGACGGGAACTCAAGCTGTTCATAGCATGTCTAGCTAATAATGCTTCTTGGGGATAACCAATTGGTGGGTATATGTTGTCCGATCTAAAGGAAAGAAGTTTAAGGAAGCGCCGTTGTACTGATTCTACTTTCTCTATATATAGCTGATATGATGGATTCCAGATTATGGAAGCATATTCTAATCTTGATCTTACGAATGCATAGTATAATGTTTTTGATGTAGATGGGTCGGAAAAGTCTTTTGAGATTCGAGCTATGAATCCATACATCTTATTTGCAGCAGACAGAGTAGACTCAATGTGTGGCACGAAGGAGAGTTTTGTGTCAAAAGTAACACCTAGATCGGTGAATGTATTGGGCCGTTGAAGTGGAGTATCGTCAATTGTGTAATGATATAAAACTGGTTGATCCTTCAGTGTGAATGTCATAACATTACATTTACTAGCATTTAAAGAAAGGTTGTTGTGGACACACCAAACCTCTAAGCGTTTCAGATTGTGGGAGAGATGAATACAGTCTTCTATGCCATTAATGTCAGAGTATAGTTTCAAGTCGTCTGCGTATATTAAACAATTGACGTCAACCACTTCAACTATGTCGTTGATGAAAGCGTTGAAGAGAAGCGGGCCAAGATTGCTACCTTGAGGGACACCTGAAGTAGCTGCATATTCTTCTGATTTGAAGCCATTAAAAGTGACATACTGCCGCCTATTAGTAAAATATGACATAAAAAGGTGAATGAGGGTCTGAGAAAAACCATACCTGTGCAATTTCGACAGCAGGACTCCATGATCAAGTCTGTCGAAGGCTTTCGAAAAATCTGTATATATAACATCGGTTTGCGATCTTCTGTCAATGGTCTCGGCAATATATTGAGTTATATTGAAAAGGTTGGTGGTTGTTGAGCGACCTTTCATGAAACCATGTTGAAGTGGAGTGATTTGATTGCTCAGGTGAGGGTACAACCTGCTGTAGAGAAGTATTTCGAATACCTTGGCAAAATTGCATATAATTGATATGGGTCTGAAATTTGTCACATGGGACTTGTCCCCTCTTTTATAGATCGGGCGAACTTTGGATAACTTCCATAGATCTGGGATGGTACTAGTTTTGATACAACTATTTATTAGTATGGTCAATGGACGTGCCAGAACATAGGCACAATCCCTGACAATTAGTGCAGGAATGCTGTCTGGACCCATTGTCATTTTAGGTTTTATCTGTTTTAAGGCTGCTAACACTTCATCTTCTTCGAAGTATTGAATATTCAAGACTAGGGAGTGCGCATTGTCATCATTAAATTCTGTACGTGAACTGGTGATAAACGATTTGGAGAAAAAATCAGCAAAGCTATTGAGAATATCAGTAGTATGACAAAGCCGGTTTCGCCTCATTAATTTGAATTTTCGCTCTCGATGGCATCTGGCCATCGAGATCTCCGCCATTTTGGTTCTTCGGCGAAGTTCTTCAGCAACCCCCCAACGCCGAAGAAGGTGGGGGGAGGGTTGCGGAAGAAAAAAAAAATAAAAAAATTTTTGTCCCCGAGTGGGGCTTGAACCCACGCCTATTGGCATGGCAGCCGAGTGCGCTACCAGTGAGCCATGACGGTTCCATACTAATGTAGATTTAAAACTCGTAGCTTTGATAATGGGAAAAAAAAGCCGATTGGCGGCAGTCGCAATAAACATGGCGGTGTAGGGTGTAGCGTGTGGGGGTTGAGAGAGAGAAAAATTGCAGGTACATGATAGGCGTAGAGAGCAATTGGGTGTGTGGGAGAAGAAAAAAACGAGCTCATGTGATTCGTTGTGTCGAAAAAATGGCCGTCGAAGCAACGCCCCCCTGCGGTACATGATAGATGTAAAGAGCGGAGGGCGGGGGGCGGGCGGGCGGGGAGATCAAAACGACCTCATGTGATTCGTTGTGTCGAAAAAATGGCCGTCGAGAGCCCCACGCCTACGATAGCAATGGCCGCCGCTGGCCGCCGTCGAAGCATCTCTCTCGACTTAGAACAGGCAGCAACATGTCCAGACTTGAGTTGGAATTCCGAGAATCGTGTGTGACGTCACCATGAATGAACATCTGGTGTTTACTGGCGAGCGGCGTGTGTGATTCTAGGAAATGATGACTCAGCGAAATCGAGACATGATTTGGTCTTGGACTTGTTTATCGCTCCACAGCTTAAGTAAACAACCACATCCGGTGGTTGTTTACCCAAGTTGAAATTCCGAGAAATGTCCACTCAGCATTTTATTACTGCGTAGTTTGGGTTCTCCCCCCAGCATATTCAGCGTGGGCAGACAGCGTGGGTCACGTGACCATCGGCGTGGGGTCACGTGACCATCGGCGTGGGTCACGTGTCCATCGGCGTGGGTCACATGACACAGAGAGTTTATACATACGTTCACAGCGCGCGCCGACGACATTTGATAGCCTGCCTCCGAAGCAACAACAAGTGTTTTGTGCTGCTCATCTGCCTCTCGCTCTTCATACAGTTTTATTGTGAGTGTCATTCATTCGTGATTTGCAAAAGGTTAGTAGATTTCACATATGTTTTCGCGAGTGTTTCAAGTGTTTATGCCATTCGATTCAGTTGTTATAAAGTTCATTTATCTCATACAGAGTGTCTCATAAATCGTCATATTTTTCTCATACAGTATACATTGAATATTTTTGTCACATTTCTCGTACAGAATGTCTCATAAATCGTCATATTTTTCTCATACAGTGTAGATTGAATATTTTTGTCACATTTCTCATACAGAGTGTCTCATAAAGCGTCATATTTTTCTCATACAATGTACAATGAATATTTTTGTCACATTTCTCGTACAGAGTGTCTCATAAATCGTCATATTTTTCTCATACAGTGTACATTGAATATTTTTGTTACATTTCTCTCATACAGAGTGTCTCATAAATCGTCATATTTTTCTCATACAGTGTACGTTGAATATTTTTGTCACATTTCTCTCATACAGAGTGTCTCATAAATCGTCATATTTTTCTCATACAGTATACAATGAATATTTTTGTCACATTTCTCGTACAGAGTGTCTCATAAATCGTCATATTTTTTCTCAAACAGTGATTTTTTGTCATATTTCTCATACAGGGTGAATCACAATAATGTTTTGAGAGAGTTATACAGCGTGTATCAAAAAAAAAAAATCTTCATTATTTTGAAACGTGCATGTTTTTCACAGATGTCTCATCTCGACGAAATTAACAAGGTCTCCTTGGCTTGCAGGAAGGACCTGCACAAACTACAAGAGCTGCCGAAGGACGAACCCAAATTGATCCTCGACGCTCAAACCAAAACTACAAAGTTTGGGGAGTCAATCCTTGTGGAGTTAGAGGACTGCGTAGTATTCCTTCCGAATCGAGTGACTGGAGCATTGAAAGCGAACCTCGACAAATTGACCGAGGCCCAGCACGTGCTAATATACAGGGGTGAAAAGAAAATTGCCAATCGAGCTCATCCGCAGCAGCTGTTTGAGATCGCCAAGGCCTGAAGACGTCGCAGCCGTTGGAAACAGAGAGAGTAAGTTTCTTGTATTTTCATTTGACATTTTCTTGAAATTTTGTGTTGAATCATGTCATCTGACGCCATTGTTGTACAAAGTGTGGAGATGGCGGCAAAGTTGCTTAAGGCGGTAAAAATCCTCAAAAAGGGCTGTTCCGATGAAGAGTGCAAACATTGGTTGGCCCAATGCCAGCGCACCGCCCGCCTTATTAATAGAGCGATCGCAGCGGTGGAAGGCATAGGCTCTCTGAGAAAATTGCAAACTTTATGTGGTCACTTAAAAATTATCCGAAATTCAATCAAAAATTCAGGCCAACAGCCAGTCGTCGTGGGGGAGGGGCTCAAATCAAAATTGACATCTCGAGTAAAGTGGGAGGACTTGACCCAAGACCATTATTTTCGAAATGTCGGCATGAGACACGATTTGGCCTTGGATCCCACGGTCTGTGTCACGTCGACTGAGAGCACACACACACACACACACATGTTGCATTTTGCAACTCAAATGAAACAAACAGATATGCGTATATTTTTATTAGACTTCAGTGCCAGCGGCGTAGTATGATACACTATCATTATCGATTAAAAAATATTTTTGACGTATAGCTTTAAAGAACTTATATACAGATTCGGATATTTGAACACTCAGAATCATTGTCACAAATAACATAAACCACTCGTAAAGTGTCGGCTCACATTTGGCAAGCTCCGCGGGAGGATGACCTCCAGGAGCTTGCATCGCGGCATACAGGATGGGCTGAGGGGACCTCGAAGTTCTGCAAGACGTCTTCAGCGGGAACCACTGCGTATCGCTATGGGTGTGATTGACATAGATCTTTCGCAATCGGTACGATGAGACGTTCAGCGGGATTTCGGCTTTCAACACAGGCAAATATTCATCATTGGCTAGCGCCTGAGTCATTCTCGTCCAGTTAGAAATGCTCGAATTCTCGTGCAAATATGATACCAATACCTCACTGCACTCATATGGTGGGCTAATATACAGTACGTTCGACAGAACGGCTGCTAGAATTATATAGTTTGTCATGACGGTATGACTGCTCAACGTACATTGAGAAACGACGTATATATCACTCAAATATATATACACTGAGAGACACATACACCATTGCTCAATGTGCATGGCCCTCATGTTGATTGACCGAGAGAGATTTCATACTTGAAACAAATATGCACATATTTATTTCAAACATGAAATCACGCGCAGCCTCTCAATCGCCAGTGTGCGGCGGCAAAACCATTTGACTTTGGAGGAAAAGTTTGGTGTATATTTGCGAAAAATACACCAAGCTCTTTCCCCAAAACCAAATAGCTTTGAACGACCATTTTTGCCATTCACTCTGTCACTCTCTCATTCGCAAAATTAATCGAGAAAATTGGTTTAATACATCTATTAATACATAATAAAAATACAATACAATATGATTAATAATAATAATAATAATATATCAAACATTGGTTCTTCTTCCTTGGCTGTTGTAGTTGGCGCCGGTGAAACGTCGTGGATCGGTGAATGCTGCTGCCCATTTCCCATCGTCAATTTGCATATTTTGAAAGCGTTTATACATATGCAGCTTTTGTTCGTACTGCGATATTTGCGCCTTGAGTTCACGCAAATTTTGCAAGTGCTGATGGAGAAGAGTGTCGCCGCCACTGCCGACGTGTTTCACCATATCAGGTGCGACGATATCCATAGCCAAATATCGAAACAATGTCTCACAGCACAATGCACTTCTATGTCTCCAGATGCTATATGATTTAAACACAACGGGCTTTGCTTCTCGAGTGGCGGTGGAGGGGTTGTGACGACTGTACTTGTAGTGGCGGCAATATCGACGATGTGTGGCCTTCTAGGCAGATCGAGCACACACTTTAGCAGAAAATCGAATTTTTGATTTCCCTTCACATATACCACATCAGCTTCGAGGATGGGGCGCAGCACTTCTTGGATGTTGGTCTCGTTTAATTCCACATAGCTATCGGAGTATGGAATGCCGTGGATATTCCTTTCCAAATATCTCGCTTGGCGTTTATCATTTTCGCTCAGCTCATGGAATGGCACGACGGCTTTGAATAAAAAATGGTTCGTGCGTTGCCCGTCGGTGATGGCAAGTTCTTTTGGCTGGAACTCACCACCCACACAGAAACCCTGGATATCACAAGCTACGAGCTTCATCTTGGCTGACTGACTGATCGACTGAATCACTGAACGTTTGGCTAACAACTAACGCTGAATTTGAACTGATGCGCTTCGAGCGCGTTCCCCCCACCACCCCCTCACTCTTCTTGTTGTTTTCCTATCCATAGGCTTATGCTTCCTTGCGACGCGCATTCAACCAGCGCTCCCCCGCCGATCTTGCAGGCATATGACAGATGACGTATGACTTGAAGTGTTTTGTGTCTTATGACAGACGACGTACGATCTCACTTAAAGGCAAGTGTTCTATGACGTAATCGTGCACTATTACACAGTACGCACGACTATTAGCTGGGAACCCAACTGTGGCTTCTATGTCAAGTTTGACATCGACGGTGGACGATTTCATGAATTCCGCTCTCCGTGAGCAATCGATTACGAAGATGGCGGCTCGATCCTTGAATGCATCGTAATCCAGCAGAGGGCGTTTCTGGGGACAATTCGCATAGCTTGGGTAGAATTCCGTATAGGCGCGATGAGCTTCCACAAAGTTGTTTCTGTCAAATTGCAAGCGCATGCGTTCATGCGGGTAATTGTCACTGTTCAACGTTAGGCGTATGTCTCTGATGTCAACGTGGTCAAAGTAGCTGGAATCTCGTGCAACGTTGTCCATTCGATTTGTTTGGAAGGCGACAATGACGAATCGGGGGCTCTCCACTGCCGTACAAGTTTTGACAGACCATATTTCTTTGGTGGAACCAGGCGTGAGTGCAGGCAGTTCGTGCATATCCCACTTGCGGAACGAGATAACCACAGGTTTGTCAGTCTTTATGGATTGCAGCAGCTGCAAGCGAATATCGTCATTGGGAATGACGTTTTTGACTTTGAGCACGATGCTATTGATCGTCAGGGTGGCTGTGGTTGCGACCTGCGGATTCGCAATCTCCTCTATAACCATGCAGTTGTTGTCGTTTCTGCTTCTCACCAAACGAATGCACTGTCGTCCGATTGTGGCATATCTGTAGTCGTGAAATATGCCAAACAGATGTTTAAGCGGAATCCACATGGCGAACGAACCGTCGTTGGCGTTGCGAATAGCTCCACCTGGATACGTCCATCCGGCGGTGGCCAAGTGTCGAGAATCGGCGTCTGCGTAACAAGTGTATCCTCGCAGGGTGCTCACTATACCCGGCAAGCGAACAGAGTCCACCTCCTTGCCGTTGATTTCATAATACATTGATTCGAAGAAAAATGCTCCAGCATTATTGACGAATCGCACATTGCCATCTCCTGCGGTTTTGACTAGAGTGCCCTCTATACAGACGATAGCGTCGTTCATCAGAATCCATGTGTCACTTTGCTGAATGACGATTTCGACAATGTCATTATTTTGGAAGGATTTGACGTACGGGTGGTACGTTCGAGTCTCCACTCTCTGGATGGATTCATCGAATTTTGGATGATTGTACACGTCGAACACTTGTTTTGACAACATGATGCCCTTGAGATATGAGGAATTCTATGCTCGAGAGAGAGAGCGTATGATTGGTGTGTGCTCTCGTTGACTGCGTCTGCGCGACTGAACTGACGTCTGCGCTCTCAGTACTTTTATGCTGTTGGTTGTCGTTCCAATCAAATACCAACCCCATTTGACAGCTTGCGCAACACCAGTCGTACGATGATGGTTTCTTCACGGAAATTCACACTACAAAAGTCCTGATCGAGAATATTCAAGGTTATGTTATGTATCTCCGTCTTGTTCACAGGCAGGTAGATGAGATTCGAGGGAGTCTCGTCGATGGCAAATCCGGGATCTTCTCGAACGGCAAACTCGTATATCGTATGGGAGGGTCGGTTGTTGAAGAAAGCGCCCGATGTGACGTTACTGTCAATGTGAACTGTTCGCACTTTGACTATGTTGACGGGCAGGTCAGACACGTGAACGATTCCAGCTGGGAGAATTCGAGGTGAGAAACCCAACAATCGTCCGATAGAGTCCTCTGAAGTGAAGTCTATGGTGTGTTACTTGCTATAAATTTCGCACTGTAGCGTATTGGTATTGGGTTTGAGAGAGAACACTGCTGCCTTAGCGTTATTGTTGCTGTCTCTGTCGATGTCCACTTCTCTTTTCTTCTTCTTCACCTCTCTCGGTTTGCCGATGTGTTTGTGAATAAACTTGGCAATGTCGCTTATTTCGTAACAGCCAGTGGGTATGCTGATGGTGCTAACAGATGGCGCTCCGTTGGCAAAGTAATAGAACTTCCCCTTGGTTATGTTCGGTATGCTGTTGTACGAATGAAAACCTATCAAAGCCAAGCCGTAAGAGCTGTGTTCGCCCAATTGAATTGGCGGAGCAAAGTCTGCGGTCAGCGTAGATGTGTGACCTGTCAGAGTGAACAGCAAAGACATGACTGACACTTTGGGGGTTATGCACTCTCATTTAAAGACTTCCACACTCGCTCCCTGTGTTCCACATCCAAAATGGGGTCAATTATGTAGGCAAGTTTGGAGATTCGCCTAGCGAAACGGATCCTGTCCATAGCCATACGCTGCCAATCGGATTTGCGCGAAGTGTTGTACGCAAATCGCCACACAACCATATAATGAACCGTATTGCGCTCTTCATTAAAGGTCACTGTCTTTTTGTTGACGACCCTATCCATCGTTGTGTTGAGTTTGATCGTAGAGGAATTTCAGACACAAATGGCCGCAATTTGCTTGATCGAATGTCTGATAGCGATCGTTGTTGTAGTAGATTTTCACATTTCCACCGTCATTTAAATATCGTACGAGTTCCACTGGCGGTTTCAAATTACCGAAACTGTCAAAGTATTTCACACAAAGTCCACTTTTCACGTAAGCTACCCAATGCGTTCCACGATTTTTTATCGAGTCCAGATTGACAATGGCGCACTCTTTGTACATGGGCGTAGATTGAGGTAGGTTGTCGCGCATGAAAACCCCAACGAAATTAGGAATTTTCAGACGTTTGGCATACTTGACCAAGTCCACATCGTACAAAGGTCGCTTGCTATTGGGCAGCTTCACTGGGAGTTTTTTGCAAACTTCTTGAGGAAAAGACCATAGCCTCCGCGACTTGTTTTGCGCATAAACAGGCCAGATCCCTGCTTTCCGATGTTCTCCATCGCAGTATTGTGGCGCTTCTCTTCATCTAATTTCTTCTGAGCGTTTTTCGAGGAGATGATGGTCCTGGCTATGGTGCTGGCACCACCAGCCAACGATCCCAGTGCTCCCAAAGCTGCGAAGATGGGAAGCAAAGGCAGCACACCTCCACTCTTTGCTTCGAAAGGTATTATTCGAGGTACTTTGATGTTTTTGCGACCGCCCAATTTTTTGACTTGAGCTCGGGCTGCACGCAGTGCTATCAACGAGGATTTTCGCAGAGCCTTCGCACTCATATCTTTGAGTTGTTCAGGTTTCAGTGCCTTCCGCAGATGATTGGTGATTTTCGACACAACATCCTTCTTGAACGACCTCTTTTTCGTTGACCGTTTTGCACCAGAAGCAGAGGCCATTGATGATGACTTCATACCCATGCCCAAATTACGCTTCGCCTTCATAGTTGTGGTGACTAGCCAAGCTGCAGCTTTCTCGGCGATGTTCGCGTCTTTGGACTTGACACGTTCCCAAGCTCGATTTTCCAACACCCAGTCAGCCTTGTGTCTATCGTCCAGAGAGTTGCTTTGCGAGTATGCGATATCGTGTGATCTGCAAGCAGTTCTAGGGGATTCACACCAGCGTCTCCGCGTGCCAACCTCTTCTTCAATTTGGTGCCAGGTCCGCAGTATTGGTATCCGGGCAGATGTAGCTCGAATGGCAGACGATTTATCACAGAGTTAACCACTCCACGACCTTCGTGCTCGAAGGTTAGCATGACAATGACGCGATTGGCGTTGCACACTTACTTACATAGCCGCCGCTCGAGCACTCGAACTGTCAGTCGAACGCCAGATGTGGGCGTGGTCACATGTAACATTTTTTCTCCAAATATACAATGAAAGTGGTGCAACAAGAGCCGACCCTGGAAATAGCCAATTTGGATTTCGTAGGTGGCGGCAACTTGAATGTTGTGCGCAAACACGGTCCTCTGCTACCGAATTCATTTCGAGCGATATTTTGTGGTCCCAGCGGATGTGGCAAGACCAACGCTGTACTGAGTTTGTTATTCAGCCCGAACGGAGCCCGCTTCGAGAATGTCTACGTATATTCAAAATCACTGTACCAGCCGAAATATCAGCTGTTGCACGATGTATTGAAACAAGTCAAAGGAGTGGGCTATTATCCATACAGGGACAACGAGGAGATTATCGAGCCGTCAATGGCAAAGGATTTATTTTTATATTTGATGATGTTTCGTGCGACAAACAGGATAAAATCAGAGAGTACTATGCCATGGGACGTCATAAATCCGTGGACGTTGCATATTTATGTCAAACCTACTCGAAAATACCCAAACAGTTGATCAGAGACAATTGCAACATTATAGTGCTATTTCGGCAAGACGATGTGAACCTGAAGCACGCCTTTGACGAGCACGTCTCTCCGGACTACACCTTCGATGAATTTCGACGCATGTGCGCCACCTGTTGGAAGGAAAAATTCGGATGTTTGGTCATAGCCAAAGACTTTGATGTATCCAAAGGGCGCTATCGACTGGGTTTTGACAGATATATTCAAATGTAGTGTCTCGAATATGTCATTCTGTGTGTAGCAATGGCACCGACTACATCACGTGTCGACTCCGAAATTGCCAAAGTCGAACGAAAACGTCAAGTCAGTCAGTTGGCGAAAGTTGTTCGAAAAAAGTATTTGTCTTTGAAACTCGGCAAATCCGAGGAGGATGAAGCGCTGAATAAATTATTCAAACCCATCACGGTGCCGCTGAAGAGACTGAATGCAGCTATGCCCCCACCACCTAAGCGACGACAGCTGAAGGTGAAAAAAGAAGAGAAACAAGAACCGCCATCATCGAGGACCCCTTCCCCCACCACCACCATGAAGAAAGAAGAAGACGAAGACAGCTATCACACAGATGACTATGAGTCTGACGACGACGACGATGAGGAGGATGATGGAGAATTGCTGGAAGTTTACCCCGAAGTAGCATCTAAATTCGTGAATGAACATCGTGCGAAATCGGGCAAAATCGATGTGACTTACGGCCCCATTTACGACAGACCCAGAGCGCAATGGATACTCGGCAACAAGTTGATGGGCTTGGATAAAGATACGGGGGACATTCGCATTGATGGCGAAACATACCAGGGTACTCCGGGATTATATAGTTTGATTTTCTACAAGAATCCGAAATAACAGAGACAAGACTTGGTGGCATACAAGCAAATTTTGATGAGTACAGGTGCCCATTTAGATGCGAAAGGTAGGCTGAATCCTTCCCAAATAGCCAAATACGAGAATATAATTCGACCAATGTTCAAAGACCCAAGTCAATCGAAAATGGGCGGCGGCAGTATCCCAGATCAATTGACATATAATACGAAGCCTGTAGAATACGTATACTGGGACGACGTCAATGAGCTAGTTGACAGATATAGGCTACTCGTCGCAGCTAAGAGTGCTGGCAGCACCTCTACCGACAACGAGATCGTGGCCATCATCAATGAGCTGAGAGAGGCTGGATACATTCGATAAATACAAGTGTCGATGTTTCATACCCCACAGTTCCATCATGAGCATCAACAAGTTCGGTCAAAGTTCCTCAGCTCGCCGCGCTCAGCAGCAGCCTTATCATTTCCCCGGTGTCATACTCAACTACACGGCAAACGGGGACATTGACGCTGAACATGTGAAAATATGTAATGTCGAAACGCCAACTACTCCGAATGATGTTGTCAACAAAAACTACGTTGATGACGTCATAGTGAAGCTCAGAGCAGAATTGGATGCGCAGAAACACGCTCACGAGGCCTTGGACATTCGAGTTATGAAATTCATGACACTTTCGTTGAAAAAACACGATACTTTGAAAAAGCAGATTGAAGAAATGTCGAGAACGCCAACGATTCTGGACTTAAGTACAGAGTATAACAATGGAGCTGCGCATTAGCATTGCGCAGTCGTTTGGGAGAAATGGAATCGTCCGCAGCCAAAAAGCAATTGGTCGATGAGCTCCATGCTCCGGCCAGAAAGAGATTTCCCCGCAGACGTACCATCATCAAAGGAATCGACGATCTGTGGCAGATGGACTTGGCTGACCTTCAAAAATACTCGAAAGTCAATAAGAACTACAATTATATTCTCGTGGTGATTGACACCTTCTCGAAATACCTATGGGTGCGGCCTTTGAAGACCAAAGGTGGTCGAGACGTCACCGAAGCGATGGGGGACATATTATCGAAAGCGAACAGAAGTCCTACGTTCCTACAATCTGATTTGGGTACTGAATTCTACAACGCCAGCTTCCAGGCCCTCATGAAAAAGTACAACATCAAACACTACAGCACGTAGACGAAGATCAAAGCAGCTATTGCGGAAAGAAAAGAAAAACTCTTCAAATATTTCAGTTTGAACGGCACCTACAAGTGGCTGGACATTTTACCGGACATTGCTAAAAATTACAATCAGCGCAAACATCGGACGATCGGCATGAAACCCTGTGACGTCACCAAAGACAATGAAGACAAAGTGTACAAGTATGCGTATGATTATGTGGGACGAGCTGGCCGAAAAAAGTTCAAAATTGGAGACTTTGTGCGAATTAGCAAGGCCAAACATGTGTTCGAGAAGGGGTATACGCCCAATTGGACGACTGAAGTTTTTAAAGTCGTCAAAGTGAAAATCACCCAACCAATCACGTACTTGCTGGAGGACTTGGAGGGGCGACCAATCAGCGGCGCTTTCTACGAACAGGAATTGCAAAAGACGAAGAATCCCGACGTCTATCTCGTGGAAAAAATCATTAGACGAAAAGGCCGAAAAGTCCTGGTGAAATGGTTGGGTTTCGACAGTACTCACAATTCCTGGATAGATTCGACAAATCGCTTGTAATTCAATGGAAAATAGGCACATTGGAGCATAAAATTGGGGGCCTTTCGTCTCTCTCTCCCTCTCTCTCCGACCGACTGCGAAATATTTCAAACCGTTCAGCGGCACGATGAGTCAGTCTATCATCATGCTTGGTGGAGTGCAGTTCGAGTCTAACGATCCTACGTCCGATTACGAGTCGATGTCTTCGTCCCTAGTGTCTATCGAGGAGGATTCTTCGGAGTCATCGTCATCATCAAGAGAGTGGGCAGAACGTGTTGCCGATTTGGACCGTGTTTGTGACATGTACAAAGACGCCATCAAGAAGGAACGATTTTACGTGTGCAGCGCCACCTACGAGTTCCGAAACACATCAATTTTGTCTGTGCAATGTGGAATAAGTGTTGCTCGAAGTTTCGTGCCTGCAGTGAGACTTGTGTGCACAATCCCGCACACCATCTCCTTCAGCCTGTCATTCAGCATGTTCGAGTGGGCCATTTTCGTGGGAGCCATTAATCGGCTTTACAATAACCGAGCTGATCCGAATGCGACCGACAACAAGACCGCTCAAATCAAACTCGATTGGGATGATGTCATGGACTTGGAATTACACACTTATGGAAATAGTGCAACAGTGCGAGTTTCCAAAGATGACACCTACTTCTACTTGACGGAGCTCGAAATCCAGGAAATCTTGCATTTGGATGCCACAGTGTTGGCGGGAAGATTTGAATATTTATTGAATATGAACTTTTGTCAATATTACCATGATATATTAGCTAGTGCCAGAGTTCTTGTTAGAAACAATGATTTGACATTTGACGAGGCTATAAATTTGTGTACTATATCGTCCAAAGATGATAAACATCTATGTTTTCGTGAATGCCTATATTATTTGCCTGACAAAGTACTGTTTGATTATGAATCGAAATAAATGTATTTATGGAACAGAAGTAGCATTTTTATTTCAGTATGCATAGAGATATGCAGCAGTACGAAGCAAGACTCGAGACGTTCCGAGGCTGGACTTCGTCATTTTCGCCGAGTGCGTTGGCCAGAGCTGGTTTCACGTACACCGGCTTGAATGACGTTGTCTTGTGTCGTGTGTGTGGTGTCGAAGGCTTCCAATGGCAGCCTGATGACGATCCAATGGCTGACCATCACGAATGGAGTCCAAATTGTGACTTTGTTCGAAATTACCGCCACAACAATCAGACATCAGTGGTGGTAGAACCGCCAGATGGCGCTGATATACCTCCAGAACCAAGGCCGGCGACGGATGACACTTCACCGACAGTTGGCGCTGACATCGCAGTGCGACAAGTGACAGATGACACTTCATCGACAGTTGGCGCTGACATCGCAGTGAGACAAGTGACAGATGACAATTCATCGACAGTTGGCGCTGAAATCACAGAGCGACGAGTGACAGATGACAGCAAGCCCATAGATGATGGCAGTGTAGACTCACCACAGAACACTATAATGACGTGTTGTGTTTGTCTTGTGAATGAGCGTTCTGTGTTGTTTCTACCTTGTAGACACTTGGTGTGTTGTTCACGATGTGCCGGTCTGTGCGACACATGCATAGTATGTAGAGCGCCAATTTGGAATTTATTGAAAATATATGTATCTTAGTTAATTTTTGTTTTATTTTCTCTTTTTGAGCGAAAAAAGTGCTCATTTTTAGGCTCAGTGACTGAAATTTCACTGAAATTCACTGAATTTTCAGCCCCCATAAGAAAAGCATGGGAAATTTCAGTTGAGTGAAATTTTTCAGTCGCTGAGTCTCACTGAGTTCAGTGACTGAACTTTGACTGAATTTCACTGAACTTTTTACTCAGTTCAACCACCATGTCAAATTTGGAGTCTCTTTTTGATCAAAAAAAGTGCTGTTTTTTGACTCAAAAATGAGTACTAAGTATTTTTTTTTTCAATGTGGAGGTGAAACGAAATAATATTCAAACATGGATTACATGCTGATTTATTCAAACATTAATATATACATTTGATTATATGATATATGATGTGTGGGAACAAACAAGAGCACAATTTCCGCATTTTCATTTGACATTTTATCGAGATTTTGTGCGTTGAATCAGTCATCGAGTTCCGAATCATCATCTCCTAAGCCAATGAAGCGTTTGTATGCGAGATGCGCATAGTTAAATATCCAATTGACTGTAATGGCCCCACGGCAGAGTGTCATGGGAGCCCTGGAGGAGACAGCGCTTGTCGTCGTGGGGGTTGAGAGCGATCTTTGTTTGCTCCACACTAAAAACGTTGTGCGCAAAGGAGCGAATACAGCGTTGAGATGTGACTTTCTCACGCTGATTTTCCAAACATTCTACATAGTCGTCGAATGTGATTTTATTTTGGACAACACTGTATTTCACTCCTTTGGATTTTTTGACGCATGTTCCACCCTGTATCTTATAGGTGTACAGCTTTGAACGGAGTCCCACGAAATCTGTCATAATTCGGCCATTCGCTTCGTCTTTCATCAAGCCGGGGACTTTTTTGTTGGCAAGGGGAATCCCATACGGGTTGTCGATGGGGTAATCGCTTGTATCGAATTTTTCCAGGTTCGACTTTAATAAATTTCGATAAATGTCATCGGATTTGATCTCGTAAATCAGCGAATCAGTATCCGTATACATCAACTTGCACTGATCGCTCGTGTATTTTTCCATCATGAAACCGTGGTGGAAATCATACACGCACACCTTGGAAATGTCAAGTATCGCCATTCCGATGTACACGGGCTTATTGAACAACAGATCCGTCTTTGCCATCTCGATAGCGACGAGGTCCTCATCGAAAATGGTGCAATTCTTGAAATTCGGGCTGGAAATTAAATTTTTCGCGCCATATCGCCCCTCCCATTTTGAGACCATTTTCACTACACGATGTTTTCGTATGTTCTGCATCGTTTTCCCGAATACTGCGTTATTGGCTAATTTGTAGTTATTTTTGCCGAAAGTGGTTTTTGCTTCTGCGCGCAATTTCGTATTTAATTCAATGTACGGTTTGAGCCAGGCTGATTGGTCGAATTGCAGAACTCTGTGAATTTTTCTAAGTACAAGTCCGTGCGTCAGTGCTTGTTTCAACACCCTGTAGTGTACAACATAGTTTTCCTTATTGTACAGGGTGGTCATTAATTTGGGTAATTTTGAGCCTGGCGGAGTACGGTGTTCGGCGCATAATGGAAAATCTTTGTGTTTGTCATGCAAGTGTTCGGGGTACTCCAAATCGACTTCGAGAATATAGCCAATCGGCGAAGTGTCTGACACCTCGAGCACATTCAAATCGGCAACATTCTCGAGCCATTTGAATCCCCCATACGGAAGATATTCCATCATGGCCCACCCATATAAATTATTTACATCGAGATATAGCAAATAAGTGGAGGGCTGAGTGACGTCATACCTGTCACCCATGTATTTATTATTTGCCGTGGAGCGCCTGTTGCAGCACTGACTGATGCCTCCGCGAATTCCTCGCTCGATGAACATGAGCATGTCGACGTCCTTCAAAATCTGCAACTTGCACTGGGTGTACTTCAACATGCACGACCACGTATAGCCGGGTAGGGTGTAATGCCACGCGGGGTCCAGGCCATATGTCACGTGACCGATATTTCGAAAATTCTCGAAAATATCGGCCAAGAGCAATATGTCTGTTTTCATGTACAAGTCGGAGTACTCGCCCAGTGTTTTTAAGTTGAACGTTTGCCACACGTTCTGCGCATGTTCGTATTCTGCCTTGCTAATGTGACAATCGTTCAACTTGTTGTAGAAATGATGGAGCGCCGGCAAACATTCAACTTCCAACTTTTCCATCGAATCGATGAAATCGTATGGGAATACGCCCTTTCGAGTGAGTAATTCGTACTGCGAGGCTGTCAGATGTGCAAATTCGCGTTTGGATATTTTCAAATCGTGCACTGTCAAAGTCTGAACCAAATGGTCCAAACTCATGCCCATAAAACGGAACGAATCGATGAATCTGAACTTGATGTCTGTATTGTCGTCATACTGGGTGAAAGATATGTATTTCTCTTTGTTGACAGGCAACAAGCTGACTCGCCCCCTCTTTGCTATATCTCGAATAATAAAATGGCTGTCGTATCCGGATAAATTATGGAAAACGATCGGCACCACAAAAGACTTTTTGTATAACAGGTTGCATTGCGCATGCGTATATCCGCGAAAGGCACCCGTGTAGTGATTATGGTCACGGACAACTTTGTCGTCAGTTTTCCAAGGTTTTTCGCAGATGTGGCAACATGGCGCGTTCACCTCATCAGGTGATGCGGTCATGGGAACAATGTCCAAAGTTTTGGCTTGCACAATTTTGGCTATGGTCCCCATTCTTTCCGCAAACCAATCCATCGAATCGAGACCTCGATGGCTATCGTAAAATGACAAAGTGTCGTCATATGCACACTTGAAATAAAATCCGGCACTGAACGGAATATGTTTTTGGTACTTTTCCGTTTGAGAATTGCATCCGGCGCCGGCGGCATCTTTGAACGGTTCCAAAATCGACTCGAAATCCGCATATATTACGAAGGGCACTCTTTCTTTATGTACAAAGTCGCGAAATTCTACATGATCGTAGTGGGGGAAAGAAATTTTACATGTGTTTTGTTTTTGACAATCAACAGTATGTTCAATTTTTCCTCACTTGTGAAATAATTCAAACATCTGTCGCAAATGAATTTTTTGTGAACATGATTATTGAGTTGTGCACTAAGTAGGCGAGATAAATCCTTTATCCAAACATAATGGAATTTTATGTCTGAATCGTCAGTGTCATCGTCGATCAGTGGCGGTGCCTCGTAATCATTTAATTTCGGGTGATATTCATTTTGAATGAGGAGAAGATTGACATGTTTGTCTAATTTTTGTTTCGTGAGTCGACTTGGAACAGTCACGAAAAATGCCTCCTTGTCCGGCTTCGGCTGAATTAACTCCAAAGTGTACACATTGACGGAAATGTTATTTAATTGTTCAAATTTGGTGATTTGTTTAAATTTCATGGGAAAGTCGATTCCGTCCAAATTCAATGCCTTTGAGTAATGCGGATATGACGATGTTCTATCAGTATTTTTACCAGATTGAACAGGATACAGGGCGGAGACGATTGCCCAAGCGAAACATGCATCATCATCATTTTTGATGTTGATGCAAGCTCGTTTTTTGGCAATAGATTTCGGCAACTCGATGAAAGACGAACCGTTGCCGATGCCGGATTTGTTGATATTTATTTCCAAACTAACGATTTTCTCGAGACTCCATCCGCTCTCTTTGTCCGCGAATTCAGAAAGTTTGTTTTGAATTTGATCGATGATATTTTCCAAGAACCACTCTTTCAAAGTTGTACCCCTATCGATCACAGCGTTTTTAGTGTTGAAATACTTGAAGTCGATTTTTTGTTCTTGATTCTTGGTTTTTCACGAATTTCCCACAAAATGTCGAATTGACTTTAATGAGTGAATGTTTTTTCAATAAATTTTGAATTCTGTTTTTGAATAGAGAGAATGCGTCCCCGAAAAATTGTCCAATTTCTTTATGTTTTAAATTTATAATTATACCTGTGCGCAGACGCGAAGAAAATGCCGATTTCAAGTCCTCCCACTTTACTCGAGATGTCAATTTTGATTTGAGCCCCTCCCCCACGACGACTGGCTGTTGGCCTGAATTTTTGATTGAATTTCGGATAATTTTTAAGTGACCACATAAAGTTTGCAATTTTCTCAGAGAGCCTATGCCTTCCACCGCTGCGATCGCTCTATTAATAAGGCGGGCGGTGCGCTGGCATTGGGCCAACCAATGTTTGCACTCTTCATCGGAACAGCCCTTTTTGAGGATTTTTACCGCCTTAAGCAACTTTGCCGCCATCTCCACACTTTGTACAACAATGGCGTCAGATGACATGATTCAACACAAAATTTCAAGAAAATGTCAAATGAAAATACAAGAAACTTACTCTCTCTGTTTCCAACGGCTGCGACGTCTTCAGGCCTTGGCGATCTCAAACAGCTGCTGCGGATGAGCTCGATTGGCAATTTTCTTTTCACCCCTGTATATTAGCACGTGCTGGGCCTCGGTCAATTTGTCGAGGTTCGCTTTCAATGCTCCAGTCACTCGATTCGGAAGGAATACTACGCAGTCCTCTAACTCCACAAGGATTGACTCCCCAAACTTTGTAGTTTTGGTTTGAGCGTCGAGGATCAATTTGGGTTCGTCCTTCGGCAGCTCTTGTAGTTTGTGCAGGTCCTTCCTGCAAGCCAAGGAGACCTTGTTAATTTCGTCGAGATGAGACATCTGTGAAAAACATGCACGTTTCAAAATAATGAAGATTTTTTTTTTTTGATACACGCTGTATAACTCTCTCAAAACATTATTGTGATTCACCCTGTATGAGAAATATGACAAAAAATCACTGTTTGAGAAAAAATATGACGATTTATGAGACACTCTGTACGAGAAATGTGACAAAAATATTCATTGTATACTGTATGAGAAAAATATGACGATTTATGAGACACTCTGTATGAGAGAAATGTGACAAAAATATTCAACGTACACTGTATGAGAAAAATATGACGATTTATGAGACACTCTGTATGAGAGAAATGTAACAAAAATATTCAATGTACACTGTATGAGAAAAATATGACGATTTATGAGACACTCTGTACGAGAAATGTGACAAAAATATTCATTGTACATTGTATGAGAAAAATATGACGCTTTATGAGACACTCTGTATGAGAAATGTGACAAAAATATTCAATCTACACTGTATGAGAAAAATATGACGATTTATGAGACATTCTGTACGAGAAATGTGACAAAAATATTCAATGTATACTGTATGAGAAAAATATGACGATTTATGAGACACTCTGTATGAGATAAATGAACTTTATAACAACTGAATCGAATGGCATAAACACTTGAAACACTCGCGAAAACATATGTGAAATCTACTAACCTTTTGCAAATCACGAATGAATGACACTCACAATAAAACTGTATGAAGAGCGAGAGGCAGATGAGCAGCACAAAACACTTGTTGTTGCTTCGGAGGCAGGCTATCAAATGTCGTCGGCGCGCGCTGTGAACGTATGTATAAACTCTCTGTGTCATGTGACCCACGCCGATGGACACGTGACCCACGCCGATGGTCACGTGACCCCACGCCGATGGTCACGTGACCCACGCTGTCTGCCCACGCTGAATATGCTGGGGGGAGAACCCAAACTACGCAGTAATAAAATGCTGAGTGGACATTTCTCGGAATTTCAACTTGGGTAAACAACCACCGGATGTGGTTGTTTACTTAAGCTGTGGAGCGATAAACAAGTCCAAGACCAAATCATGTCTCGATTTCGCTGAGTCATCATTTCCTAGAATCACACACGCCGCTCGCCAGTAAACACCAGATGTTCATTCATGGTGACGTCACACACGATTCTCGGAATTCCAACTCAAGTCTGGACATGTTGCTGCCTGTTCTAAGTCGAGAGAGATGCTTCGACGGCGGCCAGCAGCGGCCATTGCTATCGTAGGCGTGGGGCTCTCGACGACCATTTTTTCGACACAACGAATCACATGAGGTCGTTTTTTTCTTCTCCCACACACCCAATTGCTCTCTACGCCTATCATGTACCTGCAATTTTTCTCTCTCTCAACCCCCACACGCTACACCCTACACCGCCATGTTTATTGCGACTGCCGCCAATCGGCTTTTTTTTCCCATTATCAAAGCTACGAGTTTTAAATCTACATTAGTATGGAACCGTCATGGCTCACTGGTAGCGCACTCGGCTGCCATGCCAATAGGCGTGGGTTCAAGCCCCACTCGGGGACAAAAATTTTTTTATTTTTTTTTTCTTCCGCAACCCTCCCCCCACCTTCTTCGGCGTTGGGGGGTTGCTGAAGAACTTCGCCGAAGAACCAAAATGGCGGAGATCTCGATGGCCAGATGCCATCGAGAGCGAAAATTCAAATTAATGAGGCGAAACCGGCTTTGTCATACTACTAATATCCAGAGGATTGTCTAAAGAGTGTCCTTCATAAGACATCCTGTCAGAAATGCTAGTGGATCCTTTTTTGCTGTTTATGTAAGCACAGAATTTACTTGGATTTTCTTTTATGTCATTCTCAGCAGATTTAACATATTCCTTGTACGCATAGTCAACGTCAGACTTAATCTTAGCCCTCAGTCGGTTAAATTCCTCCCGAGCCACAACATTCCCGCTGCTTTTAAATGAACGCCAATACTTAGCCTTAGTGCGAATTTGTTGAATAATTTCATAGCTAAACCACGGTGGATACTTACGCTTGAAATTACTAGTTTGTTGGGGGACACATTGATCCAAAACGTTATAAATTTTTCCGTAAAAATAAGTACATGCATCCTCTGATCTATCAAATGCTTCAAGGAAGGTCCAGTCAATGTTACCGATACTGTCGTACATACGAGAAAAATCAGCTTTTCTAAAATTGTACTCATTTTTATAAGAAGAGGCAAAGTTTCTCTTCAAGTTATGCGTGACATTCAATTCACAATGTATAATCAGGGAGGGGTGATGATTGTCTTCAGGAACTAGAGGATCCGATGATTTTTCGACTTGACACTCATTGCTTCTCGAGTATAGTATGAGGTCAAGTATTCTGCTATACTCGTTATGAATAGCATTATACTGTGATAAGTTAGAGAGTTCCAAAAAGTTATTTAGGATGGTATTTATCGTATTTAGTTGTTCGCCCTGTACAAACGCTGCATAAGATATTGAAGTCACCCGTAATGAGAATGGCATCGTTATGATATTAAGAGGCAACATCAGCGCGTCATCACGAAAGTCAAATTTTATCATTGCGCCGCACATGTTGAGTGTATGGGGATATATTTTTCAAGAGCGATAGTGGAGGTAACGAAGCACTTGTCCGTAAAAAAACTACGTAGCTGGGAGCGCCAATAAGGTAGATAGCTTCTAATCGTATAATCGGTTTTGCGTCAAAACTAATGATTTTATACAATTTTTTTTCTTCTTCTGAGTCTATAATCTCCTTAAGAATTCGGGAATTTGCCTATTTTTTTCATTTGTCAAACCATAACAAATTTTTTTTCTTCAAAATCATCAAAACGAAAAATCAGTTAGATTCCCGAATCCTCACAAACGAATTGAATCATTTGTTCCAACAAAATTTTCGCAAAAAAATAAAACTGAACGCTCAAAACCGATTCCCGTTTCATCAAGGGTATTGTTAGCTCTTAAATGTACAAGTGAGCCATTGAAGCAAGCGCAATGAGTTTAAGGGTGCGACGCATGTAGATAGAAGTATTCAAAAGTCGGAAGTAATCCTATGGCAACTGAGGAGAACTGTAGGAAGTAATTGGGAAACGAATCTAGAGATTATGCGCTGGCTGTCCATGACAGTCTTAGGACCAAAGATCCAATATGGGTCGGCTGAATGGTGGTCAGGGGCATAGAGCAGCACAATATTCCGAAAGCTTGGTAAAGTCCAAAAGTTGGCCTGTTTGGTAATAACGAATGCAATGAGAATGACCCCAACCACGGTGTTGGAGGTACTGCTGAGGCTACCGCTGCTTACTATTTGGTTCGAGAAAGAGGCGATGGCAGCCCATTTGAGGATGCAGGTTTGGTAAACGAAGCAGTGATGACACTTCGTGCGGAAAACGCCTCAGTGTGAAAAGTGCACAAGATATACTACGGTGGAATAGAAAGTTGGCACTCACTATCCCGAACAGAGAACAATGGTGAAAAAAATACGGTAGTTTCACCCACGAAGCTTACTATGTTACATGGGCGGTTTACGTCTGACAGACAAACATGCTTTGATGCAGGCATCTACCTGTATAAGAAAGCTACGCTTTGGGAAGATATAAAAAATCAAGCACAGCACTTGTACAGGAATGCGGAGATACGATACTATTGAAAAACTAGCTGAAACGAAGGAAGTTCAGGTGGTATGGTCCTGACTCACAGAGGGGTGCACGGCAACGAGGTGGCAGACGAACTTGCTAGAACTGTTTCCGCAATGCCATTCTGTGGGCCGGAGCGTGAATAGGCATCACATGAAGCCAAACCTATTCACACCTTAATGACTGAAGAACTGAACAAACTTTGGAGGGATACTACAGGCTGCAGGCAGTCGAAAGACTTTGTGGCCGGTTCCAACAAATCAAGGACAGCTCTCAGGCAGAAATTGCCAAGCACTACGTCTCCTTATAGGAATATAAAAGCTATAAAAACAAGCTAGGTAGACACATATCACTAATAAAAAACTTCATCTCACTTACTCGGCGATTGTGAGGCCTTTGGGACGTTAAGATTAAATATCTCTGAAGTTGAAAAACTCTAACAAAAGGAGCAAATTGACTTGGAGTGGCAGACGTTCTGACTTTCATTAGAAGGTTACGAAGGTTCCAAAAGGAAGATTGAGGAAAGTAATGTCAGACTACGGCGGCCTCTCCACCACTACTTCTTCTGCTACTGCTATACTATTATTGCAACCGAATAACGGAAATAACAAAAACAACACGAACTGGGAGTAACCCCATGGTTAATCGACTATATGTGCTCTGAAGTGGATTATTACATGTTTCAGTATTTTTTTGATATCTTCCTTTTAACTTCTTCCTCAGTTTACTTCAACTTTCGAGTTTAATTTCAAGCGAAGTAATATGAAGTCTTCTCGAATAAAAGCAGAATATCGCTACATTCGTATCTATGCCGTGCACCATCACCGACAGGAAAACCCGATATTCTAAACGCATCACAAACCCATTCACCAAAAAGATTCAGCAAGCTAGGTCCTGATTATGGGCTCTGTTCTGGGTTCAAATTTGAGAATAATCTTCAATGCCAACGAGAGGAGACTTCCTAGCTGAAATAATACGATGTGGTGTAGTTCAATCTAACTTATCATAAGCAAAGTTCTCTGATTACTTCACCTATCCAGATAACCACACTTCTCAATCTCTGTTCGACTGCTTACCAATAGAACTGGATTAGCAGTACCATCAAACTACTGTAATCTTCGTCATGGGAAATTTCAATATACATAACGCTACATGGCTCAAATTATTCAACAAAACAAATGAGGCAAATAGTCTAATGCTTGCTGGGAATGCACACCCATCACCCGGGGTGGTACTTTGGGTTTTTCGGGTTTCTCTATCACTGAAAAGTGAAAAATCAGTAAATAGTCCTGAAACGCCACGGCAAATAAATGATTCAAACGCTATCTACCCGCACAGGCTATGCCTTCGGGTACCCTATTTGAGTGTTTGCGAGGGACTATTATTATATTATTATATTATAGTCAAGCTACAAGCCTTCGCTCTTCTTGATGTATGATGTATGAAACTAATCTTCCATACATCCTGTTCCTGAAGTTTTTATCCCACTTAAACTCTGATATATACCAATTTCTACACACAAGTTTTAGGTCAGGAATCGGCATTCCGAGTAGTATCTTAGTTTCCACTCAGCTTTCGCAGAAATGTCAGAAGTCTAGGAACTGGAATTATGCCATATTCAGTTGAGCAAACTAATTGTATCAACAAATTATTAGGCTGGTTCGTAAACCCTCACACTGCCTAGGAAGTGTAGGTTCATTAACATGTCCAATATGAACGAGAACATAATATCCTTTTGCAAAATTGCAATTTTTTATTTGAAAACAGTAAAAGTGGTCCATATTATTGAAAGAATAAAGATCGAATTCTAGATCAACTTTTACCTAACGGATTATAATCTGAAGTAGTTTCGGTTGTATTACTGTCTCTCCTGTTAGTTTTGTTCAGCGTCCAAGGAGCTGTTGGTGTTGGTAGGGGACTGGGACCGTCTTTCACCCATGGTGGTCTGAATGTCGTTCGCTGGACCCCATTGGCAGAGTTCGTATCACCTTCCTTGCCAGCAGGCATACTTTTTGTGAAAACCCTGCAAAAAATATAATTATTTCAATAAAATCGAGACACACACGGCTGTGCTGGAGAATTCAACTCATATTTTCATTAAATTGTGGCAGTGAAGTATAAAAAAAATCTACGACAGTGCATAAGCTAAGCTTTTACGCACTATTGACAGTGCGAAAAGTGATACTTTTTCGAATAAGTGCTACAAAAAATCACCTGTGCGTAAAATCATCAAGTGTGCGTTATAGTATATAACGTAACAAGTGTTGTAAAAAGTAATTTTATAATTCCATGAGTGCGTAATTGTTTTACAATATGCATTACGTACTAAACTTTACCTACTGCCATATACAGTATGCCAATAAAGTCTCATTATTATCATCATTATTATTAGTAATACGCCTGTATGGATGAACTTAAAAAGTAAAACATCTGAATACAAAATTTAATCTAAATCATTAGAGCCGTTTCCGAGATCCAAAAATTCATATTATTATTATTATTATGAGTACTACGCCTATATAGATGAACTAAAGTAGCAATACCTTATCTAAATACAAAATTTGATCCAAATCGTTGAAACCGTTTTCGAGATACAAAAATTATCATTATTATCAGTAAAATCGTGTTTTTCCAAGGAAGACGTCTATACAGTATCGGAAAGTTTTCATCTGGGGTATGGTGGTTTTATGAGAGCGTAAAGAAAACCTTGCTATACAGTATCGGAAACTTTTCATCAGTGGTATAGACAAAAATCTACGCGAGCAACAAGGAACGCAATGATAATACCACATAAATAAAAGAGACAACTCACGTCGATATCCCTTCCTCGAGCGAGTAGAGGAGAAATTGTAATGCTCTCTCAACTTATAGCAAGGTTTTCTTTACGCTCTCATAAAACCACCATACCAAGATGAAAACTTTCCGATACTGTATGTTGAGAGAGCATTAAAATTTCTCCTCTACTCGCTCGAGGAAGGGATATCGACTGAGCTGTTAATTCATTTATGTCTCACTTATTTACGTGGTATCATCATTACGTTCCTTGTTGCTCGCGTAGACTTCTGTTTATACCCTAGATGAAAAGTTTCCGTTACTGTATACATAAACTTAAAAATCTGTTAGGATACAAATCAAACAGAGACTAAACTTTGAAATCGAATCGAATCGAATCCTAGGAATAGGCTTACAATGCCAAAATACGATTCAAAGGTGGTGTTTGTCTTTACTCAAAGAGTAACTTATCATGCCAGCGCGAAGAGAGTTTGGAGCCGAAAGACTTTGACTGGCTAATACCAAACAGACCAAATTCCTCTCCTGCCTTTACGTATCTCTTAATGAACTCAATAGACTTTGTCCAAAACCATCCAACAGCTGAAGTCATTATAATGGGAGATTTCAATGTACACAACTCTGCATGGCTCACATTTTCCAACAAAACAGATAAGTGAGGTCGTCAAGCTGAGGCTTTCGCTATCACGTATGGTATGGAGCAACTGGTCGAGCTACCCACGCGCATTCATGATGTCAACAACCAGTATGCCGATACACTTGATCTTTTTCCTACCACCAGTCCTGATCCATACAGTATAGAAGATTATGGTCCACTTATGAATTCCAACCACAATCTCATCTACACATTTTTTGCTTTTTTTCTACACCATCGAGCAGCTCAAGGCTGTCCCTTCTCATATGGCACTACAATTCAGCCGACTGGGATGGTCTTCTATTTATTTCGTCTAAAAGTACATTGTCAATAATATATTTTTTGTACAACTGACATTAAAAATGACGTTTTTAATTCATTGACACATGAACTAAAAACTGACGTTTTCACAAAATCACTTTTAACACTAGTGTTAAAAGTACTTGTAACACTAGTGTTAAAAGTAAAATGACAGATGAGATGATGGATACTCAGTAATATAGATCTCTCTAATAGAAACACTTTAATCAGATATTAATAATATTATAACAATCAGAATCAAAATTACTTATAAATATGTATTTGGCAATTTGTACAATTTGTGATATTAACTGACGAAGTAACTGCAGAAGCTTCATCGCCAATCAATGATGGCGCTATTATTGAAGTGGGATGATCAAATAATGCTGGGAGAGAACTAGAACTTATACCAGGAAACATTTTATCAGCTATTTTATTTTTATTTTCAATGGAATCCTCGATATAACCCTCAGCTACAGTTGAGGACTTCCACCCGCCATGTCGTTTTATTGTAGTCAAATTTGCTCCTGAATTCGCTGAGATGCTGAAGATCTTCGAAAGCAATGGCCGGTAAACTGCTGCGGATCTGGTAATTTCAGAAATTCAGCAATAGCGGAAGGCATCTTCCCAAAAGTATTTATTCCAACTGGTTGAATAGTGCATTTGTAGTTAGAGTAATTCAGGAAAAATCGACGGTGAGTAACAGAAGTTGGGCGTAATACAGCATATTCACGGTAATAATTCACGTAGTGTCCAACGATGCAAAAACTTCTTTGAATGTTGGTTTTGGTATCCGAAATATGAATTAGTAATGACTGTATAGTTTCTTCAATGTCATCTACGCTCAATTTGCAGAGTTCTTCACGACGGCACGCTCCAAATAATCCAAAAATGGTTGCCACTTTAATCATAAGATATTTGGTATCGGGAGCTTCATTTAAAAATCTGTCAATCTGTTCCCTTGTCAGAATTTTCGATTTTTTCGGACGGTATCCGACACTTTTTCGTTTCAAAAATGCGACTAATTTATGGTATTTACTTATATCCACGTTTTCCTTGATTTTCAGTTCAGCTTTTATCATAGAGAATTTAGACCACAGTGTTGATGATTTCCATAACTTCGATTTTTCTTCGAAATAAACTAAAAGTACGCTTTCGCTGAACTTGCCTTCAACTTTCTTCAGTTGACTCCATTCGATGAATCCATTATAAGCAATATCATATTGTTGCCGTGATTTTTCAGGCAACAGATCTAAAGTTGCTCTGTTTGCAGCTTCTTGAATTTCTGGTGGAAGAAAATCATCTGAATCATCCATTCCAACTTCCATTATATTTATATTTGCAACAGTAATAGCTACGAACACAAAGAAGCTAGGATCGTTTATTAATTTGTGGTAACTAATAAACAACAATTATTAGGCAGTTGTTTTTTACCTGCCTGTCATGCTTGCAATTTAGATTTGAAATACAAAATATGGTTGTCAATTATAAAGTCCATGTAGCTAGATCCGTAGAGCATCTGACTTGTAATCCAAAGATCGTGTGTTCGAATCCTTATGGATCTTATTTTTTTTTTGTTTTTTTCTTACTAGCAGTAACTGTTGAACAAAAAATTTTGTATGATACATTTGTTAAAAGTGATTTTATTTTGCTCGTGGGGTTGCTCCACTCGCTAACGCTCGTTTCGCAATATTCCCCACTCACAAAATAAAATGCCACTTTTAACACTTGTATCATAAATAACTATTTTTTATTTATAGCAACATCAAAACAAAATTCATACTGGATATTAAATCCATAACTGATATAACTAGTGATTTTGATTAGTATTACAACATGCCCCCTTAATCGAAATCATATAAAATGTTTAAAATAAAAAAAAAACACAATACGGTAATCAACATATCTGAACATTCATAGCATGTCTTATCCTACACCTTTAACATATTTAAGATGAGCTATGCGTTGTAGCGGTTTTGTAAGGGTAAGGAAATCATTTTGTCAGAAGAAATATATTCAACATCTATAATTTTGTCTGTGATTTTCTCTCTTGACTTTGGCGGAGTGCCCTGTGATCTCTAAAATGAATCGTCTTAAAAAGATACCATCTTTTACCACGCTTGCTAAAGACATATATTCAGCCTTAATTGAAGATAGTGCAACTGTTGCCTGTTTTTTACATTCCCATGAGATAGCTCCCCCAGACAATTTAAGTATGAACCCTGTATATGACAAACGGTCGATAGAACTATTAGCCCAATCGGCATCCGTAAAACCTTCCAAATATTTTCCAGTTTTTTGGTGAGTAATACAGTAATTCATATTACCTGTCACATACCTGAGAACATTTTTAGCTGATAACCAATGAGTTTTATCATATTTTGTGTTGAATTGGCTCACAGCAAAGGCAATATCTGCCGCTTAAAACCGCTTAAAACATAATTGAATTTTGGTAAGGATATGTTATCACTACCATTTTCACTGGGTTTTAATTTATTATTTTGAAGAGATGTTGCTGAAATTTTACAATCTTCCACATTAAATCGTTTTAAAATATCCCTGGTATAAGTATGCTGACTCAACTTGATTGTACCGTCTTCATGCTTGATGTTCAAACCTTAACAATATTCAAGTTGTCCAAGATCTTTCATTGAAAAATATTTTTGTAAATATTGTTTTAGAGCTCGAAACATATCAAAGTTATTATGAAGAACTATCAGATCATTTACATAAACAGTCAAAATAATCATATTATTGTTTTCATCATTTTTAGCTTCAGAAGGAGTTTAACTGAAATCTAATAAAGATAATGCCTTATCTAATTTGATATTCCACGTCCTTGCCGCCTGTTTAGGGCCATAGATAGATTTTTTCAAAAGACACACTTTATTTTCTTGACTTCTCACTACGAAACCCTCAGGTTGTGACATATACACTTCCTCATCTAAATCACCATTCGAAAATGCTGTATCAATATCTAAGTGTTGCATTTCAGCAGCTAAAGCAAAAAGCGTTTTTAGAGAAGAATTTCTAACAACTGGGGAAAAAGTTTCGTGATAGTCGATACCTGCAACTTGATTGAAACCTTTAGCAACTAATCTCGCTTTATATCTGTTAATGCACCTTTGAGAATCTTTTTTCAGTTTATAAACCCATTTACAAGGTATAACCTTCTTATCAGGTTTATCAACTAATACCCAGGTGTCTTTACTCATCAAAGATTTCAATTCATCTTCGATTGCAGTACGCCAGTTGTCCCTGAAGTCCGATGTTATAGCTTCACGATAAGTTAGCGGTTCTTCGTTAACGTCATTCAGTATAGACATGTACAACTGACAATCAGAAACAAAGTTTCTTGGAGTTTTTGTCCTTAATGGATATCTCCTTTCAAGTTCAACCTGATCAACAGAATTTTGGTCAGTTTATTCTTCAACTTCTTCAAGAAGTATCGGACGTGAAACCTCATGCTCAATCTGATTTACCGAAATAGGTTCTTCATCACTATCACCATCATGAAGTAACTCATCTACATTTTCAACTTGGGAAGTAGATGTTGAAGTGAGAGGTAAAACAGTTGGCAAATTTGATTGATTTTTGGAAATATTGGATTCCTACTTCAAATCAGAGAAAACAACATCCTTATAGCTTTAATTAATTTTCTTGGATATTCAACATCACGAAAAATAAACGATTTTGGATCATTACAATATCCAACGAATATGTACTCTTCAACTTTCATATCTAACTTCTTTCTTTGACAAAAAGGTACCTGAACTAAAGATCTACAACCAAAAATACGCAAATTGGATAAATTTGGCTTACTTCCAAACCATTTTTCGAAAGGAGTTTGATCATTAGTCAGAGCACGATGCGGTGACCTGTTTTTCAAGTAAACAGCAGTTTCAACAGCATCTTGCCAATACGCTCTAGTAAGAGAGCTATCTGACAGCATTGATCTAGCCTTTTCAACCACTGACCTATTTGTTCTTTCAGAGACAACAATTTGTTCAGGACTATATGGAACCGCCGTTTGATGTTGAATTCCTAAAGAATTCAAATAATCAGCAAAATCTTTATTTACAAATTCTGTTCCATTATTTGTCCTAAGTATTTCAATATTCTCTCCCGTCTCCCTTTCAACAGTTGATTAGAAAATGCGAAATTTATTCTTTACCTCAGCTTTTGAAGAAATAAAATAGGCAAATATCATTTTAGAAAAATCATCAATGAACATTAAAACATATTTGTTACCTTGAAAAGAAGTTTCAGACATGGATCCACACAAATCGGCATGAATTAGATCGACTAATGAAGTTCCCTTCTTATACAGAATTTTCTTGAAAGGTCTTCTAGTTTGCTTACCTTCGATACATGCTATACAAGGTTCCCTGTCTACTTTGCCAGAATCTATGCCAATTGCAAGCTCCTTCTTGAGTCGATCCATTCCGATACGACAGAGATGACCAAGGCAGTTATGCCAAAGTTTATGTGAGATATATCTGAAGATGCATTAAAAGCTGATAAATTTTCGTGTGATTCAACTGTACAATCTAAAATATATAATCCACCATATAGAGAACCATGTAAAACCGTATCACCTGAATATGAAACATTATCAGATTTATAAAAAGAACAACCTTTCTACACTGTCAAAAATGACAGTGAAATATTTGTGAACAACTTTCTTGACAGAAATAAGATTGGAATTCAAATCTAGTACATAAACAACATCAGTAATTTTATTTACAGTATCAGAATAATTGGATATTGAAATATCACCTATACCTTCACTAAGTAATTCATTACCATTTGCAATTGTTAGTTTGCCACTGTTAATGGACCTGAAATTGTGCATCCAATCTGACCTTGAAGTCATGTGTGAAGTAGCTCCTGAATCGATATACCATTTCTCGCTTTTGGGAACATCGCTCATGTTCAGGTACACAACAAATTTGATTCACTCGAAGGTTTCTTAGCATTTCTTTCCTTTTTACGTGGGCATTCAGGTCGCTTGTTGTTATATCCTGAACAGGATAAAATGTAGAACACTTGGTTGGAACAATTACAACCAGTACTTGACAGTTGTCAAATAGTAAATTCTATTTTTATTCAAAGTAATTTGATACTTGTGCTGTACGTATATATAAATAAAGTATTTCTTCAGAGAAGCTACTGGTTACTTGTGTACTGTGAACACAAAAAATTGGCGCAGTCTAAAAGTAAGAAGGAAATACTAAGAAATGGTAACCATCGGAAACATTGAACCATTCAATCCGAATGAACCCCAAAAAATGGAAAATGTACATAAAACGTCTCAATTTCTACTTACAAGCCAACGGTGTTGAAAAAGACACAAAGAAAAAAGCAGTTTTCTTAAGTATTTGTGGGTCTGCAACATTCGAAATAGCACATGCAGTGTCATCACCACAGAAATTGAAAAGGTAACCTTCAAGGATCTCATTAAAAAACTCAATGCGCACTTCTCTTCAGAGAAGTCTGAAATGGTTGTCGTTTTCGTTAGCACAGAAGAGAACAAGGACCTGACGAGACCATTTCATCCTACATTGGCGAGCTACGTAAATTGGCAGAAGATTGTAATTTCAATGATACACTACTCTTAGAAATGCTCAGAGATAGACTTGTTTGCGGCGTGAGAGATGAGTCCTTACAACGAAGAGAGAACCGGATACAAGTTATGCAAACCAGGTGAAACGGAATATCATAAATAACATTCCTCAGAGACCTACAACAGGCAACACAAAATTTGTGTGTTTTCGATGTGATAAAGCACATTCTTCGTCAGATTGCCAGTTCAAAGAGTCAGTATGCAATTTTTGTCACAAGTTGGGACATATATAACGCGCGTGTATGTCAAAGGAGAAGTATTTCAAAAATAAAAAGGCGAATGTTAGATCTGTGCAAAGTTCAGATAATGACAATCAACAACTGTCATCTCAGGGAAATGATGATTCCGTATACGAGATTGTCTATAGTGTATCGAGAAAATCATCCGAATTCAGAGTCGCAGTTACCATCAACAATCATGTGGTCAATATGAATATAAATAGTGGGGCTGCATATTCAATGATTGGTATCGAGCAATTCCATGAAATTTTTACACAAGATGAGCCAATGTTGAAGAAAACCCATTTATATTGCGTGATTATCAGCACAATGAAATAAAAACGCTAGGAATCTACGAGATTCCAGTGGTATTTGGCAAATTTCAGAAGAACTTGCCATTAGTGATTGCAGAAAACGATACCGCAAATTTAATAGGTAGAAATTGGTTTGTTCCTTTGAATATTTGTTTGACAGGAATATCAATAAATTCTATTGAAACAGACCTTCTAGTGGAATCGGATTATATTCTAAAAGTATTCGCAGATGTTTTTGCTGATGGTTTAGGATATTTCAAGGGCCCACCAATCTCCTTGAATATTAATCCGGCAATAAAACCAATAGTACTCAAAGCTAGGAAGTTTCCGTTTTCTTTGAAACCATGCGTCGAAAAAGAGTTGAATAAGCTTATTATACAAGGTATTCTTGAACCTGTGATTCATCCAGTATGGGCAACTCCAATCGTTCCAGTGGTGAAACCTGATAAGAGTTTACGTATATGCGGTGACTACCGGATGACTATCAATAAAGCACTGCTCAAAGATGTATATCCGATTCCAGCTATTCAAGACATATTAGCCACACTTGCTGGTGGAAGATTTTTTGCACGTTTAGATCAAAAACAGGCATATCAACAACTGATAGAGCAAGTGCTGATGCTCAGACCGTAATGACGCACAAGGGGGCATACAGGGTGAATCGGAAATGGAGTATCTGTGGCACCCCAAATTTTCCAGCGTTTCATGTATACCCGCCTACAAGTAATCCCTGGAGTTTTACCATATTTCGATGATGTACTGGTGGTCGAAAAATCGTCGAAGGAATTGAAGCAGCGACTGCATCAAGATGGTCTCCGCTTGAGAAGATACAAAAGCACATTCTTTGTCAAAGAAATAAAATTTCTTGGATTTTGGATTACGTCTGAAGGAATTCAGCCAACAAAGGACAAGGTACGAGCCATAAATGAAATTCCTGCGTCGACCGGCAATTTTTCGTTTCAAAAATGCTATTAATTTATGGTATTTATTTATATCCACGTTTTTCTTGATTTTTAATTCAGCTTTCATCATAGAGAATTTAGACCACAGCGTTGATGATTTCCATAACTTCGATTTTTCTTTGAAATAAACTAACTAAGTACGCTTTCGGTGAACTTGCCTTTACTTTTCTTCATTTGACCCCAATCGATAAATCCATCATAAGCGATATCATATTGTTGCCGAGATTTTTCAGGCAACAGATCTAAAGTTGCTCTGTTTGCAGCTTCTTGAATTTCTTCCATTTTAACTTGCATTATATTCATAATAGCAATAGAAAGAAGCTATGAAATTTTATTAATTTGTGGTAACTAATAAACAATAATTATTAGGTAATTGTTTTATTCCTGCCTGTCATGCTAACAATCAAATTTGAAATACAAAATATCGCTGTCAGTTATAAAGTCCATGTAGCCTTGATGCTTAGGTCTTGTAATCCAAAGATCGTGTGTTCGAATCCTTATGGATCTTATATTTTTTTAATTTTTTTCTTACTAGCAGTAATTGTTGTACAAAAAAAATTGTATGATACATTTGTTAAAAATGATTTTATTTTGTTAGTGGGGTTGCTCCACTCGCTGACGCTCGTTTCGCAATATTCCCCACTCACAAAATAAAATGACACTTTTAACACTTGTATAACTATATTTTTTTTATTTACAGCAACATCAAAACAAAATTCATTCTGATACTAGATATTAAATCTATAACTGATATACCTAGTGATTTTGATTAGTATTAAAACAAAATCAAAACCCTATCTACATAAAAATTTACCCCAAATCGATAGAGCCGTTTCCGAGATATATTCAAACTGTGCGGAGATTTATCCACATATTGTGTATAAAAGCCACAAAACTGGGAAAATTTCATCACAAACCGAAATAAACAATCATTGGTAAAAATATATTACAACCAGGTGTACTAATTTTCGACAATTGTTTACATTATTTAGACCTTTTTTTACACTGTTTAAGAAAAAAATTTACACAAGTATTTCTTTCAGTGTAGAGAATCAAGTTGACGAAACAGGAAACAGGGACACTAGATGAAAACGATTTACATTTTATAAAAGATGGAGCTTCCCCTAACTTTACTACAACTGTGAAGGAATTGTTGAATCAACGATTTTCTAGAAGGATCGGTAAAAGGAGGCTCAAGAATGACCGGCAAGATCTCGGATTGTGACGACTCCTATGGATTTTTTCAGAAGAGATTTTCGAAATCACAAGATCACAAAAATGACACACAAAACGAACTGACTGCTATTTTCTTTATTTCAATCAGTTTTAAAAACCAAAATCCACGGGTCATAGTTACTTTTCATTTTACTTCTTGATTCGAAAATAATCAGTAGATATTTGTTTTAGAACGAAATACTAGTATTTTACACCGATCAATAAAGCATAAGATGATCGATTTTTCAACAAAAATACAATTAGGAAACCGACACATAGAAGAAATTGTTTGAAATTGTTTGTTTGAAATTGTTTCTTCCGTTAACCAGCTCTCGTCTCCTTAGGAATGGCAGCCCTCAAAAGTCGAAACTTGTGCGATCCAAGGATTAACGAGGTCTTACCTTTTAAAGTGCGATTCCTAGTACTTTCTCGGGCCATCAGATACAAATCTGTAGTCGCTAAGGATTCGAACCTAGCCGACCAGCAGTCACTGGTTTCGAACGAGAAAGTCTCAACCACTGAGCTACATGACAGTCCGTAGTTATATTTTGTTATGTTTTGGACTCGCAACTGTTATTTATTAATTTGTTATAAACATTCAAAAACAAAAAAAAAAAAAATTTTATGTTTTGCTTATAAAATTAAAACGAATACAGCAATCTGGTTACTCATTAGTAACCGAAAAAAACTGGAAAAATCGGAAATTTTTCGAATTTTTAAAAAATTCACAACTCCGCCATTTTTCAGTTTATAGAGTCGGCCTTTTCACGAAAGTAGTGAATCATGTGCACTTCATTTGTGCACAAAACAGGAGCTGTCGGATTATTAATTTTGGCACAATTTTGCTATTCGATTTTTTTTGACTATCTTGTAGCGTGCCTGAATGCTTTAGTGATAGTCCAATTTCAATTTCACTAACAGATTTTGAAAGTTAAAGTATAGTACTACAAAACGTATATTCTCATTTCTCGCTACAATGCCGCGAAATGGGTGAAAAAAGCTAATAAATGTGACTGAAAACGGCCGAGCCGAGCCGTATGAGATAAAGTAGTATTAGAGGCCGGGAAATGAGGGGACGTGATTATCCTGGATAATCCCTTTACAATACGCTTCCCCTCACCTCGCGGTCTCTCCTTCTACGCGACCGCTTGAGCAGGCTCGGCCGTTTTCAGCAAAACATTAAATAAAATACGTATTTTTGTTTTTAAATATTTATAACAAATTAATAAATGACAGTTGCGAGTCTAAAACATATCAAAATATAACTACGGACTGTCTTCCATGTGATGGCATAGTCGGTTTCCTAATCATATTTTTGTTACGAAAAAATACCCTATTGATTGGCCTATTTATAATTTGATGGAATGCTAAACTTCAATGTGTACACAAAATTTACGACTGAAAATAAAATAATATGTAGGCGTTGTAGGCGTTAGAAGGACATTTTTAGAAAATTATTATGTAGCAACAATATAATAATATATCCGTTGAGTGTTGAAGCAGTGCTGTAGACCTAGAAGTCCTAGAACCCTTTGCTTCAAAGATGAACGTAGAAATATGTTGGGTCAGTCTATTCAATGACATTCAACTTACAATCTTAACGGTTCGAAAGTTTCAACGCCGTTATAAACGAATCAATGGGTGGCATCACAGCAAAAGTTTAAAAATAACCGACATCGTTTTGTAAACATTTGGCAGAATCTTTATTTCAAACTGTCCAACATACAAGATATATAATATTCGTAAATGAATAATGTATTATTGATTTCCACTGAGGATTGAATAGCAGGTATTGAAAATTGTACACAGAACTTCATAGTGTTTCTTCCAATACTTTCGAATAAACTGTCAGTCATGCAGTGCTATACAAAAATCAGACTTACATGATGATGCACCAGTGAGCTGCTAGGTTTCTTTGGGTTGTGCTCAAAAACTTATGCGTTTTTTCTAAATGCTGAAAAATGAATGAAGCTGTTGTGAAACGAATGAATGCATGAATATGAGTTGGTGTCGGTGAGTGTTTATAGATGCTGTCAGAATGTGGCACGATTACACATAACAACACGATACGTAAATATGGTGACTCACGTACCATTTGACAGATAATACTCCCTACCCCCCTATCTTGTATTTTTTTTTCAACGAATCGTCTATAGCAGTATTAGGTATATTTGTCTATACAAATGTATATTACTGAAAGATCTATGCTCTATTCTGTTCGAAACACTGGAGGAGTTTTATCCGAACACCAAACCACTATTTTTAACAAATTGATACGTTTTTTAGTCATCAAGTGACCTTCTGGAGAAGAATTAAACTTAATGTTAACAGCCTATTACACTTTTACGGGTTGACCGTTCTATCAGTCTTTTCTGATGGCGGTGTTGTAACCTTCTCCTCATTTGGAAATTGGGAGATCTGTGAGTGGTCACAGAACGTTACTCAGATAATAAATATTTATAGTGGTTACCAAATGATAGATGGACAATGCGTTTCCCCGCAGGCGCTTATTAGACACTTCCAAAAGTGTTCAACAGGTTATTACAGAAAATACGATGTTATAATGTCGAAGTTTTCTTACTAACTACCTAAAGTGAGATTTTGCTAAAACAGCACAAGTTATGGAAAAAAGGTTTGATATAAAACTAGCCTGAGAATAAAATGATAATAGTATATTACGTAACAAGTGTTGTAAAAGGCATATCACACGAATGGAAAAATTCTATGAGTGCGTAATTGCTTTACAACACGCATTACGTACAATACTTTACCTACGGCCATATACAGTGTGTCGTTTCCGGAGATCCAAATATTCATACTATTATTATTAGTAAACTTTTTTTCAGAAAAGACGCCTATATAGATAACTTAAGTAGCAATACCTCATCTGAATAATAAATTTGATCCAAAAAGTTGAAGCCATTTTCGAGATCCAAAAATTCACATTATTATTATGATAATTTGTGAAATCACCTTTTTCTAAAACAGACGCCTATATAGATGAACTTGAAACGAAAAACTTTATCTAAATACAAAATTTGATCCAAATCATTAGAGCCGTTTCAGATATTATTATTATTAATTTCATGAAAAGCGCCTATACATATGAACTTAAGTAGCAATACCTTATCTAAATCCAAAATTTGATCGAAATCGTTGAAGCCGTTTTCGAGATCCAAAAATTATCATTATTATTATTATCAGTAAAATAGTGTTTTTCCAGTAAATACGCCTATATATATATATAGTGGCTCTACACCCCTTATGGGGTTAAGCCGCAAAAGCTATCTAGATCCAGTTTTTTTGGGTGGATCACTCCCATTCTATTAATTTATACTTTTGGCTATGTTTCTCCATATAACTCTGTCTTTGGTTTTTTGTTGCCAGTGTGTCACTCCTGCTCTGCGTAAGTCCTCTTCGACTTCCTGCATCCATTTTGATCTTGGTCTTCCTATTCTCTTTCCTCCGCCGGGGTCCCATTGAGTAACATTGAGTAAGTTACTGCATCTTTTCCCGCCCTCCATACATGCCCCAACCATCTTATTCTGTGTTGTTTTATTTTACAGATTATATCCTCTTTTAATTCCTGTCTTATTTCTAGATTAGTTCTTATTCTGTATTCTTCCTCTGAAATCTTTTTTGGTCCTAATATCGCTCTCATAATTTTCCTTTCACATTTTCTCATGTCTTCCTCGTCCTTCTTTGTCATTGTCATCGTCTCTGCCCCGTATAACATTATTGGTCTAATTATAGTATTATAAATGTTCATTTTACTTCTCTTTGTTAATATTTTACTTTTCAATAATGTTTTATTGGCGAAATATGCTCTATTTGCGTTTAATATTTTTTCTTGTATTTCTGGCCTTCTCTCTCCCGTTTTACTTATCGTTACTCCTAGATATTTAAATTCTTTGACTTCTTCAAACTCTCTCGTTCCTATTTTAATCTTCTCCTGTATTGGTTTCCTTCCTAATCTCAATATTTTTGTTTTTTCTTGGTTGATCTTAAGTCCCATTTTTTCTCCTTGTTCTATAATTTCTTTCAGCATCTCTTTCATTATCTGTCTGGTCTTGGTAATTATGGCTATATCATCAGCGTATGCGATAATTTGTCCTCCTCCTGACCTAAGATTCCTTTTGTTGATTTTCCTTACCACATATTCTAAAGCTAAGTTGAATAACGTCGTTGAAAGTGAGTCCCCCTGTTTTACTCCTTTATTAATTGTGAATTCCTCTGTTTCTCCTTTTTGTGTTCTGATTGTGATTTTAGTCGTTTTCATCGTCATTAATATCAGCTTTCTCTTTTTGTGGGATTTTTAACTCTCTCAATGCTATCATGAGTTGGTTTCTTTTTATTGAGTCAAAAGCTTGTTGAAAGTCTACAAAAAGCATTTCTAGGTCTATCTTATGTTCGTGAGCTTTTTCTATCACTTGTTTTAGTGTATGAATCGCGTCTATGGTTGATTTTCCTTGTGTAAATCCGCTTTGATATGATCCTATTATATTTTTTGTAATACCTGCCAGCCTGGTTTGTATTATTGATGTCATTATTTTATACGCTGTGTTGAGTAGTGTTATTCCTCGGTAATTCTTACAGGTTTGTTGGTCTCCTTTTTTATGTATAGTTATTATTTGTCCTGTCTCCCATTCTTCTGGCATTTTTTCCTCCATCCATATTCTCTTTATCAATGTGAGCATTCTCTCCTTCAACTCATTGCCTCCGTACTTTATAAATTCGATGTTAATTTCGTCTTTTCCAGGTGATTTACCATTTTTACATTTCGCTAGAACTCTTTCTAACTCCTCTCTGGTGGGCTCATTTAATATATTACTTTCTTCTTCATTCCTTTTCTCTTCGTCTTCTGCTTCCATCGTTATCTGTTCATCCTCTGCCGCTTCATCAGTTAATAATTCTTTGTAGTATTCTATCCAAACTTCTTGGTATTGTTTATCTTTTAGTACCACTGTTCCTTCTTTATTCTTTATTCCGTTTGTTTTACTTCTCCATTTTTTATTTTCTTCTCTAATTCTTTTGTAGAAGCTTTTTGTATTTCTATTTTTACTTTCCTGTTCAATTTCATGCACTTTCTCGTCTGTCCATTCTCGTTTGCATTGCCTGATCATCTTCTTTGCTTGTTTTCTTAATGTTTCATATTCTTCTTTGTCTTCTATTTTGTTAGTTCTCATCCATTTAGCCCTAGCCCGTATTTTATTTTCTGTCATTTTTCTACATGTATCATTATACCATTCATGTCTGGGTTTCTTTTGCACCGGCCCTATGTGTTTCTTCGCCGTTTCTTTTATACTTTCTTTGATATTGGTCCATTCTGTCTCGATATTATCTTCTCTCCTCCTACTCATCAGCTGTGTTGTTAGTTCCTCCGAGTATTCATTTCTTAAAGTAATATTATCTAGTTTACCTATATCCCATTTTTGTCTTTGATAATTCAGCTTTATGTTTTTTTTTACTTTTTGTTTGATATTAGCTGTAACCATATAGTGGTCCGAGTCAGCACATGCTCCTCTGTAGGTCCTCACGTCTTTTACTGATGATTGTTTTCTTTTATTGATGAGTATATGATCTATTTGGTTGTATGTTTGTTGGTCTGGTGATTTCCATGTTACTTTGTGCATTTTGGGGTGCTTGAACTTTGTTGAGCTTATTATCATATTTGTTCTTGTTGCTAGGTTACATAGTTTTCGTCCATTATCATTCGTGTTTTCGTGAATTGTGTGTTTTCCCGCAATTTGTTCTATGAAATCCTCTTTCCCTATCTTAGCATTAAAGTCTCCAAGAACTATTAGTACATCTTCCTTTGGTACCTTTTCTATCTCCTCTTCCATCTTTTCGTAGAGTTCTTCTTTTTCTTCTGTTCTAGCTTTTTCTGTAGGCGCATATATATTCAATAGCGAAATATTGAACGGCTTAGCTTCTATTTGTATATAAGAAATACGCCTATATATAAACTTAAAAAGCAAAACCCTATCTACATACATAATTTCTCCCAAATCGATTGAGCCGTTTCCGAGATATAAAAAACTGTGCGTTTTGTTTACGAAAACTATGCGATTTGTTTACCGTGCGTAAGGAGCTATGTACTGAGGCTGTGAGTCGTGTGTTTTAGCCTATTTTCTGCAGTGGCCGTAGGTAATAGTATATTACGTAACAAGTGTTGTAAACAGCATATTACGCACGAAGGGAAAAATTACGAAGCCGCGTAGCGGCAAGTGCGTAATTCCATGAGTGCGTAATTGCTTTACAACACGCATTACGTACTATACTTTACCTACGGCCATATACAGTGTGCCAAAAAAGTCTGGACATATGACAGAGTGTTTCATCTTTAGAATTTTTTAAAAATTTTATTCCGAAAAATTTTACAAAATTAAATACTTATTATGTTTCACAACTTTACAACAATTTTTTTTTAATCTACATTGGGAACATTATAATGATTTATGGTTACTGTACAATTATTGAAGATATTGGATGTATTTCGATGTGTCCAATCATATGACATAATTTTTCATTTGTTGAGGTTATGTTACTGCAACTTGCCTTACTATTAGGTAAAATAGCGGAGGATATTCTCGATGAGGTTAGTTCTTTGTTTTTCAAGGAATTGTCAACATAACCTTCTGCAACTGAAGACGATTGCCAGCCACCATGCCTCTTCAAACGCAATAGATCCCCGCCAGCATCGACTAAAATAGTTGCCGAAGATCTGCGAAAACAGTGTCCTGTGTAGCCATTAGGATTTTCTAGTTTAAGAAATTCTGCAATATCTTTTGGTATACTACCTAATTTGTTTATCCCAACGGGTTGTTTGGTGCATTTTCCATTCATATATTTAAAAAAAAGGTAAATTTTCTTCCAGTATTGTCTTGCGTATAGTGTAATATTCTTTTATTATAGAATAAAAATATTCAGAGATCACAAAAGAACGTTGAATTTTGGTTTTTGTATTTGGAATTTTAATAATGAAGGATTTTTCTGTGTCCTCAACATCTTCAATTTTCATATTTCTCAGTTCCTGTTTTCGGCATGTACCACTTACGCCAATTATAAGAACAGTCTAAAAATAAAAATTACTGTAAGTGTGGGAAATGGTATTAGTGGACATATTTTACCTTCATAAACAAGTACTGATTGTCAGGAGCCGTTTCGAGAAAATCTTGAATATTTTTGGCCGTCAAAATTTTAGATTTTTTGCTTCTAAAGCCATCCGATTTCCTTTTTAATAGCGCTATCAACTTGGAATACGCTTCTATATTTATATTGTTTTTTATGTTTAGAGTCGATCTAAGCATTGAGTAAAAGGCCCATAGAGAGCTAGGTTTCATTTTTTCTGATAGGTGTTGAAAATATGCTATCAAAACATTTTCGGAAAAAGAATTCACCTTATGTTTCAGTCTCCAGTCCATGAATCTACTATAACAATTTTCATAGCGTTCGCGCGATTTACTTGGCAGTAAATCATTAGTTGCCATTTCTGCCATTGCCATGACGTTGGGAGGAGTTAAATTTTCGTTTTCACTATCACTTGACATATTCTTTTTTGAAAAGTAAGTATCCTATAATTATTAAAACCAAAAAACTTATTTGTCTTTCAAAATGTTTGTTTATATCATTTTCATTTTGACAGTTGCTATGAGTACGGTGTTGATGAGCGATTGTGCGATCATGACCTACTTCCAGAATTATTTCAAACTGTGCGTTTTGATTACGAAAACTGTGCGATTTGTTTACCGTGCGTAAGGAGCTATTTACTGCGGCGGCGCGTCGTGTGTTTTCGCTTATTTTCGATAGTGGCCGTAGGTAAAATGCATTACATATGGACAATATAATCGAGAACTCTATACTTGTTTTCTATTCTGAACAAAGAATAAGAAATTTGCTGAGATGAATTGTATGTGCATAAAACAAGTTACTGGATTAATATTTCCTACGTAACAAATGAAGATTCGTGATCTTCGCGGTTGATAAGAAAAAGGAGTTTCTTATGTCTACTGAGAAAAACAAGTATTAATAATATAACCTTGCATTGACTAATTAAAATGAAACGCAATAATTATTCTAAAAGCAATATACACTTTGGAATTACAACAAAGCAAAAATATAGGTTTGTTTAATAGGCAAAAATATAGGGTCTGAAATTGAATTGGTGGGTTAATGAAACGGCATATTTTTCAAATTTCATTCCCTTATAACTTTTTTATTCATTGACGCATTTCAACGTAATTCACATATGAACCATTTGAAAATGTCGCGAATCCAGTGGTGGAGCCAGATTTTTTCTGAAAAAATCGCTAATGATTTTTCTAGATTTTGGACCTTGAAAAATAAAATTAGTTGGCCCTGGAAATGGAGATTTATTCATGAAATTTGGTGTCCCAGTAGACTTCTTGGATGTCTACCTAACGAAACAAAAATCATTTCAATCGGTAGAAAAATGTAAGTTTTATAAGGGTGCTTCCATCTTAAATGGGTCACACTGTATATGTGGCCTCATGACTACAATCTGCAATCATAATACCAAACGCGCCTAAGTAAGGTAAAAAAGTTTTTTTTTTAAAGCTAGGTCCCTACAAGGTTACTGGACATGTATGTCAACTCTTTATTCCAATTTGAGTCCTTAAAGTGAACTATTAAGACCGATTCAGATACATGCGTGCTCACCCAGAGTTTATCAAGCTCGTGCAATTTACAACCATATGATTTTTTGAACCGTGCCTGAAAACTGCAAGACCATTCACATATATGCCTTTCACTTGCATTTTTATCAGAATGTCATATTTTTTCTTGTTCTGTACTGGTTTTCTCAATAGTGGAGGAACGACCTTAAAATTTATTTCAATTTATCCCGTCGTATATTTCACTTGAATCTTCCATTATGTGAACTAGAACTTGTTCTATTTCTGTGCGTGCTCACCCCGTGTTGTTCATGCGAGCCGGCAGGCACAAACGTGAACGTCTATGGGTATGCATTTCTCATGCAGGGTCAAAAATGCAGGATAGGCACCCATATTTATCTGAATCGGCCTTTACAAATTTACAGATCTCGATGAACTTTGTTAATGAGGCGCGCCTCAAGTGAAATTAAGAGAGTTCTGGTGTTTGGGTAGTTATGTTTGTTTTTGAACTGAATTGACACCAAGGATTCCAAATATTCATGAATGTCCAAATCTGATATCATTCATAAAGAATAACAAAAATGAAAATAGAAGATTCGGTAATAAAAACCACACGATTCTCGAAAGCGATATGGCCCACATTCGAGTGAGTTGATAAAATTGATGATGACGGGATATATCTGGATTCTACATTTAGACATAGTGGGGAATTCTCCATCCAGAAATAAATACAGACCAAATGAAATAGATTTCGTTCGTACGCTCGAACTGTGTGTTTTATTAAGTTTATATTCAACTTAATAGAGTCAATATATCATTTTGAGATATTAAAATTTGCATATGATTGTATGATTTTTTATTTTTTCCAAAATAACAGAATAGTCAATATTCTAACAAGTTACCCGAACGATGCAAAGCGGAATTCGGATGAGAAGTCGAGTGCAGAAAAAAAAGTACCTTTCCCTTCGACCACATAGGAAAATAACGTACCTATATCACACTGTACTGTCCTATGGAAAGTAGATTACGCTTCTTGAAGGTTGTAGACGACGATGTAACATTCATTTCGGAATTCATATTAGTCTTATAATTTGTCTTTTTTTAAATTTTTCAACTGCCACAATCCTCAGTCGTCTCCAGGTGAGTACTGACAAGTTTAGAACAACTTACAATCGTTTAAATACCATAGTAATCTCAATTTCTAGTCAATGAGTTTTTTACTTCCTTGATTCCCGGCAAAACCATCAATGGGCAGTTTCTAAACGTTTTGATCTATATCATGCTGGGTTGACTGAAGGCTTCGTTTGCTTGGATATAAAAGGTCTCTTTAATTTTCTTCTGAACCACTGTTCCTCCTTTTCTCTCCACACCTGGTCTGCGACACCAGATTTTAACGTGTCGCCTTGCTGCGTGAAGCGTTTGTGTTCCTCCAGCCTCACTTCTTCGGGTCTTGGTCTCACCGATCGATGTACGAAAGGGCGCATTCGCATCGGACCTCACAGATGCAATTCTTAGAGGAGGTGGTGGAATTATCTGGTTTGGTTTTTTTAGAAAACTCCTCAATATATTTCCAAATTTGGAAAAAGCTCTTAATGTTGTATTTGTTCCAAATTCTTCTAACATTTTCGGATATTCCTTTAATGAATGCTAATTGGACTACTAAATCCGGCTGTTCTTCCTTGGTCGTTCCCAAGATTTTGTCCGGATACTTTATTTGGCACAAATTACTCCCACTATTAGTCAGTTCGGTTTGGAGTGCTTCTCGTCTTCTCGATCACTTCATATCGTCACCACTCTCTGGACGAATGACTTTACAATGCCTTTCTTCGTTGAATTTGGATGGTTGGAGTCGAGAGCCAAATACTGTCCAGTCCTTCTGTAAACCGATGTATTGATGGGATCGCTCCTTCTCTCGACTTTTATGTTCAAGAAAAGTAATGCATTTTTGACTTAAGTGGAGACAGTGTTTTCGATTTAATTGCGAGAGTTCCCCATCTGCCGACGACGTCGTTTTGTTGTTTACTACTCGTCAGGACAGCTTTATGGTGCTCCTGACATCAAAACGAAATCACTCTGAATTAATACCTTACGGCAAAGACAATGACAATGAAAAATAACTTGTGACATCTACAGTCACTAGTTGAAACTCAATTTGAAACGAACCACTGAATCCAAAGTTAGAAATTTTTCTACTCATTGTTCGTTTCAAATTAAGTTCCACGAAATCCAAAGTCAGAAATTTTTCTACTCATTGGCAGGCAGTCAACAATGTTGTTGTTCTGACAAATCCAAAGTTCAAAATCAAGTTTCTAATGCGTCAAGAGGAACGCAAACAGAATCTAAAGTGTCAGTATGACATTGAGGGTGAGTAGGTTATGATCCAGCCAAATTTGTAATTTCATTATATCTGCTTCAACGGTTGGCTTTATTTTGTCCCAGCTTATGGCTTATGCCTTTATCAAGATTGAGTCATCAGCATAGAAAATTACGTTGGAGATTAAATATGGTATTTGAACCATATTATTCATATAAAACAAGAAAGAAGTGGACCCAAAATTATCCCTTTGGGGCATACTTATTTCCACAGTCAACTATTTTCCAAATAGTTAAGCATCAAGTCCAGTGCGGTACCTCGGAATACTACGTGAGAAAGTATTAAAGGCCTTCTCGAGGTCAAGGAAAACCCCCAGACATTTTGATGATTCATCTAAAACTCGAACTGTTTTATCAAGGAAATCAGCTGTGGCATTTTCAGTACTGGATTATTACCGTATGTATGTTATAATGCTGTTTGTGTTTTTTGATGCATGTTTGAATATTTTGGAAGAATTGTTGATGACAAAAATGGGTCTAATTATGGGTAATTATTTATGAGAGTGGACGGAGTCCTGTTTCAGAAATAGTGTTTATGACTGATTCTTTCTAATATAAATTTCGACGAATTTTCCAACACAATTTGAACTTTCCACAAATTGTTTTAGAATTTTTCACACCTGCCATTCGTTATAAAATTGCATTATACACCCGTCCTTCACGGGAGTGCAAGAGGTTAGATATTGTAAAGGTGTTGTAATGTTATTGTGTATAAATACCTATGTTTAATGGTTTTGGATGTGATTTTGTTTTTAGGAGTAATTTTTTAATTCTGGTACTATAATAATTAAGTTGTTTCCAGTATCTGGTGTAGGTATCATTCTGGTCGGATTAAAAAAAATGGAGGTAAAATCGTATGGGATATTTTGTTTGAAATTTTGTGGAAAATGTAATAAATTGTCTTGTCATCATTTATGGGCATATTTGGATCATCTACAGCTATTAACATAACGGTAAACTCTTGTAACTGTAAAATAAATGGAACGTTATAATTTTCAACGACACATTAATTTATTAAAACAAATTTGCCTTTCTGACTTTCAGGCGGCACAATCATGTTTTATTTTGTCAAAATTCAGCTGTTTGGCAAATTTTGATTAGTATGAGAGTATTGCCAAACCATTGAGTCGTGTCTGTCTCATAGTTAGGTTTTGGCCTTGAATAGAGGACTCCGCGCCCCCTGTCTTCTCGGGCCTCGGGACATTTGCCCCCCCTGCACCCCCCTCTCCGGGCCAGCTTGATGTCAAGTTGTTTCGGTACAACCTTCAAACTTCATTGATTCAAATAATTGGAATCATTATGGTCCTTTTTTCATTCGTTTTATGGAACTCTTGGAAGCACCCGAGAATATAGTGTAACATTTCACAGATATATCTTAGTAAAAGTGGTTATGAATAGCCACTAAAAATTTTTGGCTCACTTTGTGGGCAGAGTAAATAAAAAATAGTCTATTTTCAACTCGTGATTCACAAAGTTCGGTCCCGTCCATTGGTATTCAAAAACATGCACGTTCAAGTATCTACTCAACTATTCGGATGAAAGTTATGTGGTGTTGTCCTCTTCAAGTGTGTATCTATTCGTCATCAAACAACAATTCCACATGAGTATCTGATGATTTTTGATGTGTCTGTAACCGTACAAAAGATACTGATAGTTCACTAGACAAAGGGGTTTTTAATTATGAATAACTAAGTTGGAAAATGGTCGATTTTGTATAAAAAAAAAAGATGTTGGAAAGTGAGTTGTGCTTTATCAGTATTTTCTCAAGGTTTTATCAAAACTACGTGTCTAGAGGAACAAAAAATGTCAAACAATTATGTTTAACAGAAAATTGGACGGTTTAAGGCATCTGTGTATGGGAAAATATTTGTATAGGTTGAAGCAAATGATAGAGTGCAAGCTATCTTCGAACAGTTTCCCTTCAAAAAATAGTACAGTAACTAATTATAACCTGGAACCTATACAATCCCATTCTACGGTTTACGTCGACTAGTTCACAGACGGTTCATTCTAAGGGATTTTTTTTACTATATCGTTTACTTAAAATAGAATAATTCGTTTTGCTCTTACCAATATAAAACAAATCATTATTTTGAATGTTATAGTCAGGTATGGAGGGACTGCTCTTGATGGAGACTTTAATAATGTAATAAAAAAAAATTGGTTGTCTGTAAAGTCGGTTTATGGACGATAATTTTACGACATATGATAACGTAATAGGAAAATATTGATGAAAAATTGCATACTTTTATGAATTGAATTGAATTATTATCACTGAATTATCATTATTTTGTATGATACAAAGAAGGAGTTCATGGAAAATTACAATTTTTTCAATAAATAACGATGAAATTGAAATCATAAATCAAATTCCCATGCTCTTCCTGTTATGTTATGTTATTGACCTCACTAAAACAAAGGTATCTTGAATATTCACTCTGCAGATGATACCACTATATTGTGGAAAAACAAAAAGACCTGGGAGTTGCATGACATAACAGAATTTTTTTTTTTTGGAAAAAGAACACAAAGTCGTCTCCACGAAATTTAATAGAGCAAAGGATATAAATCCAATCTCAAACAACAAGACATGTTTCGAACAAATATATGTTCATCTTCAGTTGGGTACAATTAGTAATATAGAAAGCTGAAAATGTTATAAGGTTAACAACATGTGGATAATTCATCATATTTTATACTTACAAAGTGTGGAGAGAAAAATACAAAAATAGTAGGACTAACAATTGAGCTATAGGTACATGATGTACTTTTTCATGTTATTTATATGAAAATAGGGGTAGAACCCCAGCATATCAATTCAAAAGACATAATCTTGAACGTGAAAACTATACCATACACGAAGCAACGCTTATTCTTTACAAAATGGAAGAGAAACAAAATTCCCAATGGCAGAATGACACTCCTTGGAGACAGAGGGGACACCTAGTGGAAACCTTAAGCAACCTATTAAATAGGTGAAAAAGAAAACTATATTTATAATATGCCCGTTGGACAAGCGACAAAGTTTAGTAATTTAGACGGCAGATGGCCTATGTGATTTGAATTTGGAATGAAAATAGGCAAAGTTAGCAAAATACTTATAAGTTATATAATGCGAATTAATGGTTAATAAAGTTCAGAGAGTTAAAAAAAGGTATGCAATCAAAATGGATCTGATCATTAAGAGAATGAACAGCAGGTTGTTTCAAAGTTAGATTTATATGAAAAATTTCACTAATATTCAGTAAAATTCCCTTATTACAAATATGTAGTATGTCAAAATTAGTTTCTGGATTGAAAAAATGATTAGAGTTAATAATATGGTTAGCAAAAGAGTTATTAGTTATAATCTCAACGTTATTATCATGATTTTTATGTTTTTCTATAGTTCTGGTATGTTCTTTAAGTCTTATTTTGAAATTACGCCCAGTTTGACCTATGTAAACACTATTGCAATCAGGAGTGGAACAAACCAGTTTATACACACCCGACTTTTCCATCAAAGGGATTTTGTCTTTATTGTTAATTAGATTCTTACCAATTGAATTGTTCGTTCTAAAAGAAATGCATAAAGTGTTATCTACTCTGTTAAAAATATTTTTAATGTCATATGATACTTTTCCTAAGAAAGGAATGGAACTAAATTTAGTGTATTTAATGGAGGAAAGAAGGTTTTGATTAACATTTTTGGAGACATATCGTTTATAGGTTTTTTCAATCAAATGGGAAGGGAAACCATTATTGGCGCCTATTTGTCTAATGATATTAAGTTCGTTAGTGAAATTATCTTCATTTAAAGGGATGGCAAAGAGTCTAGAGAATAAGGAATTGAAAGAAGCAAATTTATGTGTGTCAGGGTGAAAAGAATCAAAAGGGATAATGTTATCTGTATGGGTTGGTTTCCTATAAATAGAAAATTCAAAGTTTTGGTTTTTCTTGGTGATCAGTAAATCTAAGTAAGCTAAAGATTGTTCAGTTTCAATTTCCATAGTAAACTTGATAGCAGGATGAAGAGAATTCATATAACCTAGTAGGTCATTAAGCTCAGTAAGATTGCCATTAAATAGAATCAAAATATCATCTACATATCTATGATAAAATAAAAGTTTCTTAAAGTTATGGTATAGATTAAGTTTCTTTTCTAAATCAAAGAGAAAAATTTCAGCTAAAAGAGGAGATAAATTAGAGCCCATGGCTAGTCCTGAATTTTGACGAAAAAATGTATTGTTAAATTGAAAAAAGTTTTGTTTGAGAACTGTGTCTAGTAAGAGACAAATATTTAAGCAATTGTGAAAATTAATATTAGCGTCAAACAAAAGGTTTCTGACAATTCTAATACAATCATCAGGGGGAACGCTAGGAAACAAATTTACTATGTCAAAAGAAACCAAAATAGAGTTTTCTGGTATTATAATGTTTGAGATTTAGGACGTTAAGTCTTTAGAATTTTTAATAGAGTTGGGGTTGTGAAAATCTAAGAGGTCTCTCAGCAAGGAGTTTAACCATGAAGCTATTTTTGAAGTAGGGGAATTAATGTAAGAAACGACAGATCTTATAGGGATGTTTGTTTTATGTATCTTAGGTAATCCGTATAAGAGAGGGGTTTGACAATTCATAGGAATACGTTTTTTAGGGTTAGATTCATAATGACAAACTGTATCAGAAGTTATTTCTAAAATCTTTTTTGTGTAAAGTATAAATTTGGAAGTAGGGTTAGTTGTGATATTAGAGAAATCATTATCATTCAAAAATTCTAAGACCTTGTTAACATAATCTACCTGGTTGAGAATAACCAAGCAATTTCCTTTGTCTGCTTTGGAAATTACCAAGTTATTATCAGCAATTTTGTTTTTAATATTTTTAAGGTTATTTCTATCACGTTTGTTAAATAAATTTCTAGAATTAGGAGTATAGTTAGAATTATTTTTAATAGCAGAAGAGATAAGACCTCGTAACATGGTTTTATCTTGAAAATTATTAACTTCAATCACCTTCTCACATTCTATTGCTAACAAATGTAAATTTATTTTATTTTGAGAATTATCTACATTATATTTCAAACCGGAGTTCAGAAGTGAAATTGCCCCATCATCAAACAAAGTATCTGATAGATTCAGTATTCTAGGGTGGAACTTAAAATCTGTATATTTATTTTTGTGGCAAGCTATTGGTTTCATTTGTTCATCAAAAAGTCGATCTAATTTGGATCTTAATTTGTGGTATTTACGATTACCTAAATCCTCAACTACGTACCTCAAACTGACAGAATACTTGAAAACTGTGAAAGAGTGGTGCGCTGCAAATAAATTAACTTTCAATGCAGAAAAACTTAGATGCTCAATTGATGAAACGACGTTTGTTCAAAGCGTATAATAGGAAATAAAAATTGCACTAAATTTTTGGGTGTGCTGATAGATTCATCTAAAATTTGATGACCATGTTAAACAACTCAAAAGCAAGATCTCTTCTGGATGTTATGCAGTGAGAGTAATTTCTAATGAATTAGGGCCGGAAAGTGCCAAAATGGCATATATTACGCTCTTCTAGATTCTCATCTACGCTATGGAATACCTTTTTGGGAAATGTGTAGATCAACACTACTCAATGAATTGCTCATTTTACAGATAATGGCCATTAGATACGTATATAAGCTTAGACCCCGCGAGTCCTGTAGAGATATTTTTGCAAGCAACAAAATACTTACGGTTATAGCCTTATTAATATTGGAATCGGCCTGACTGGTAAATAAACACAAAGCGAAATTTAATTCTACTACTAATCAGTGTGCTACCGCAACAGTAGTTATAGTCTGAAACTTGGATGAATATCAATTTAGGAAAACTGTCAAAAATTTTCTTTCTGAGAGACCCTACTACTCCTTGCAGGAATTTTTCCAGAATTTGTATTGACTGTATATATACCATATCCTATATTTTCTGTATTTTTAAATTCGCTGTATTTTGTGTTTATTTTATACTGACAATGAAGCATATTTATTATTATTATTGATGAATTCACTTGCACTTGCACTTGCACTGATGCGTTAACTTTTCGTTAAAACATTAATATTCTCAAAACTCTGGTTAAAAACATTAATATACCGAATACTAGTTGCGATGATGGATTTGGTTCTTCTCCAATTGTGTTCTGTGTGTGTGGTTCTTCTGTCGTCGGTCCATGTCAATTTTGACTTGAGCATTTTTGGCACTCTCTTTGATCCATTTTTCATTCATTAATAAAAGAGGATGAAGGCTCTAAGTCTCCCTTAATGGTATTTAATTTTAAATTAAAACACAGTATGTATAACCCTTATAGTGGTATCATGTGGTGACACATTTTTATATTAATTATTTCATATAACAATTTTTTCCTCTTCTTGTAAGTAATATATTATACTGTATTAGATTATCGATAGTTACAATGTTCTTCTTTTATTGTAGAATTCAAATTTAGCTAATAATGAACCTTCATAGGTTCGAAACATATACTACTAATGATACTGCTTAACTGATCGATGGTTTTTGATCGTTCTACCATTATATAACATGGGATAGTTATATTAAATTGTGGAAATGACTTTGAGTTTTTCTGCATCGTAAATTGTAATAAAAAACCCAGACTCTGTCAATTCAACTTAGTTCCACGGTTAATGTCTGATTTATTGTCGATAACTGCATGAATTCCAATATCTACACAGTGAAGTTTAATAAAAGTAACACTCTACAGTCTTCCTGTTTGCTCGTGAACATACTCCTTATAACCATACAGTCCTACCCACCAAACCCACAGGAAAATTTTGGGATTATCAAGTCCACAAGATGTTGGTCTAGCATCGTTTCTCTCAATCTGGTGAGGATCATTCCGACACCCCCATTAGACGGTTTGTCTTGAGAATTCTTCTTGGTTACCAGGTAGAAGATGTATATCTTCTTCAACTGTAGCACCCTTCCAACTAAAGTTCTCGTGGCTCTTTTCGAGTCTTCCAATGTAGAACTTTCTGTCTGTTTGAGTACAAGCACATGGTCGTGATTTTCAGCATTTGGAGACAACCTATTGGAATGGATGACTGAGTTTTCCTCTTCATGATCTGGTACGGACCTTCGCACGAGTTCCTTAACTACTTTGGTGATAGGCCTTGGTGACGTTTGGGATTGTACAAACAAACTAGATCACCGGTTTGAAAATTACTCCTCTACAACAGCCAACACCTCAACACGAACTCAGTAATTACAATACATTTTACTACGGGTCTTGCTGAAGTACTGAAGTAACCGATGGCTTTCTCCTGTCTGTTCGGTAATTCGGTAATGTTTTTTTTTTAGCTTCCTTAGCAAAACTCCACATTCCCCAGTCCACTGGAACTGCGTTTACCCTTCCGTAAGTCTGGTAAGCGATGTTAGCAAATTCTAGCACATATCGCCGATAGTAGGTGCACAAACCAAGAAACAATTTTGAATGAATCAATCCTCCACAGCTTTGAAGTTCTGCTCGTTGCTTCTGTGCACGATGCCCCTTTTCCGTGCAGTCCGTCCATTTGTTTCGGTTGCAGCTTCACGCATAAAGTTTTTTGGTTGAATTGTGGTGGATTCAAGAAAAATCCTTCCTGTGTTGTGCGTAGTAATAATCGTTTTTCCAACTAATATTTCTGCCTCGATTCCATTTATTATTTCATCTACAGTTCGAAAAAGGCTGAAAATGTGAAATTATCATTTTTTGCGCGAAGGTTTGGATGTTAAGTGCCTTATCACCGGATATATGATATGATATATGATCCATTGTACGTGTCGCGTCCACACGTTCATGTGTCCGTTTTTTATATGTTCAATAAACCAGTTTAATTTTTAGTTATTCATATTTCATTTATTTTTGTACTCTTACACAAAATCATAGTGAGTGTTCACCGGTGACCAACACATTTTATTTGCTCTCCGTGTACATTTTTATTTTATTCAAAAAAAAACCACAAGATCGTAGCCTTGCTGCCCGAACCAGAGAGAGAGAGAGAGAGACGACATCGAGAGTTCTACATACTTGGGGTTTCGTGGTTAGTTCATAATCGGTTTCTCCTCATCATATCTTTTCAACACCCGCAAAATACGGTCCACTAGAGTCACGAGCTTTTAGTGCAGCTTCCAGATAAAATTGTTGATTTTTATTGGAAGTCGCCATCACAGTCAAAACAGTACGACTAAAGCGCATCATGGACTTGCATATTTTCACAGTCTCAGCTACGTTTGTCGAACTGAACTCGCGTGTTCATTTTCCTAAAATTTTGACTACCTTTTTTTCTGCGTTTTCTATTCTTCCTTCGCATAGGTTCTCGACACTACAAAATTATTTTTTAAGATTTCTTTATTTTCCTGGAATTTCTCTTCAAGTCCTTCTTTCAAGCTCTTCGAATGTTCGAAGCTCTTCTCTCAAACTCTTCAAACTTTCTAGAAGCTTCTTCTCCAGGCTTGTCGAATTTTCTTGAACTTAATTTTTCAACCTCTTCGGATTTTCTAGAAGCTTATGCCCAATTTCACAAATTTCTGTCAATTAGTTTCTGTCAACTAGTTTCTGACGGCCAAACAGCCACAGCTAACTTGGACTACCTAGTGAGGATTAGGTCCAATAGTTCCTTAAAGGTATATACTATTATTGTGAATATATTTACCGCGATTGTTTGGATTTTTGATAATACTTATTATACAGGGTGACCAAGGGTTAAACCGCCAAACGTTCAGTATAAGTATTTTGAGTGAAACTAAGATGTTTTCTTCATATAAGCATGTGTCCCAATTTTCTTCATTTTCAATATACAGGGGGGACAAAAATTTTAAGTACAATAAAATAAGCCTTTTATCAACGCAAATAAGCATGCCAAGTTTTATCAAAATCAGCCGAAAGATTTTTAAGTTATGAATAAAAAAATTATTTTTTTCTGTAAACTTTGACACCCTGTATTTCGAAAACGAAGCAAGCAAGGACACATACTTGTATGAAGAAAACATCTTATTTTCACCTAAAAAATCGATACTGAACGTTTGGCGGTTTAACCCTGGGTCACCCTGTATAGTAAAAACGATGAAAATATTATTGGTGAAACATTTGAACACTGTTGGAAAAAATTTGTTAAAATAACAAAAAATAAGAAACCCAGGAGGTCTTGATATTGACAATGTTCACATGTACAAGTTTGTAGTTTTCACACGAATTTTAGCTGTTTAACAAATTCGGCAATGTTAATGCCACAACTACACTATTGTCGATTTTACAAGAGCACTAGTGCATCAAAAACGTTCAGTTGTTAGTTTCACATATTTTTTTTCTCAAAATGGCTCTCTTAACGTAATTCATTTACTTTTTTCGATGGATTAACTTTATATTGTAGTGAAATTAACATTGTAATATAGTCGATTTCTCCACTAGTTTTGGTAATTTATAAACTGACAAGAAGTAATTTTTATACCTCATACTGTTGGAATCTCATTATCTCAATCACATCGTGTCCATGCATAAATGTTGTGGTCCTGTCTCAGTGTTATGTGCGTGCAGGTGTTTTTTTATTCTAAGCAGGTTGTTTCAGGCTTTGTTTGTGCGAACATAGATAGATGGAAGATAGAATAATGGAAGTAAGTATTTTGTTTTCACTTTGTACTGCATAATAATATAAAAATTACCGTGGACGCGATATACGAATTATGACTTCACATGTGAGATTGTGGGGATACAACAGCCGCCATTGGCGCCGTCCGCCATCACCACAATTCTATGTTAGACTGCGGTATTGCGGTAAATTAGAGTGGGTCAATATTAACCCCAACAATATTTCAGAAGCAGGTTAGATATTTATTTTATCTTCAAATATTTTTATAGTGAAAAAAATAAATGTTATTATTCTCACTCGTTCTAAAGCTTTGGAAATATTTTAATCTAGTTCACTCTGTGTTTGTTTGACAAAGTTTGAAGTTTGATTTTAGTTTATATGAGGAAACCACGATACTATGAATCTCGAGAGTTGGAGAGAGATTGTTTGTTTTGAACACATGTTGACTTGTTCAATGTCCTTGCAACCAGACGCCGTGTTTTATGAGTTTTTCTGTTGGTATTGGAAATCTAAGTCAAAACTCAGTGGTGGCTAAATTACGAGGGTGTGGTATAACAACTTCTTTCAGTAGGTGTATACCTATATCTCAGAATGTTCAGTATTTTAGTACACCCATTATCAGTACTGTTTGTTCTCGATAGTTCAATTTTGGAGAGAAAAATGCACGTAATAATTATAAATGAAAAAGATTCAGAATCAGTAAGCCCGACCTTCGAGAAAACATCAAAACGACTTACCAATTTGATTAATACACACAATTGAGTTCAGAGACGTCCGGATGATGTTCCTCTTCATAAAAGGGCCCTTTTTGGTGGAAATTTGGAAAGTGTGGTTGGAAATCCGGAATGCAGGTGAAGCTCCGCGGGAACTAATCCAATGATCAATGTCACACACACACACACAACCGATATAATTGTCAAATAACACAAACGAGTAATTCTTGGTAATGAGATAAGCGGGAATGAAGAGTTGTCCGTAGGAAAAGCCGGTAGAAAATGCGACACAAAAAGGGTTTCAAGGTCGCACTTTGAGGTCAGACGTTTTGATGTTCTATTTGACGATAATAATAATAATATATGATTTTAATAATTGAAGCGAGACGCAACAACCACAAGTGATTGAATTTTTCTCATAAGTCTGTCTTTCATTTGTGATCTCAACAAAATGGATGAGCTGGAAGTAATAATCAATGAACTGGGAGTGAAAATCTTAGTGGTGACTGAAACCTGGATGAAAGAAGATGAGGAACAGTACTATAAATTCAAGAATTTCAACTCTGTATATTCAAGCAGGCATAAGCGTGGTGGTGGTGTAGGGATATTCATTCAAAAAGATATTGAATTTGAAATAGTTGAAAAAAAGAAAAATACTCTAACCTATTTAGCTATTCAAACAAAATCTCCTTCATTTTTAATATGTGGCTTATATCGCCCTCCAAACTTTAAGAGTCAACACTTTTTCAAGTTTTTGGATAAAATTCTTGAATCGTTTAACAATATTGAATGTGAATGTTTCTTTTTTGGTGATATGAACGTAAATTTATTATCAAATGATAATGAGTCAAAAGAGTTATTAGATATATATCTTTAGAATAATTTTTCAATATGTAACAATGAGATTTCTACTAGAGAAACAACCAACAGCTCTACATTAATTGACCATTTCATAACAAATTCAAAAAAATATATAGATTTGTGTTTAATCAATACTGCATTGAGCGATCACAAAATGTATATAGCATGTATCAATAACAGACTTATGAAAAACAAAATCCAACAAATTGAGAATAAAATAAAATTTTATGAAATGGATGAATTAAAAAATGAACTTCAAGAATTTGGCAATACCCTTTTTTGTTATGAGAATCCAAATAAAGAATATGAAAATTTACTAAAAATTTTTGAAAACAACTCGTTCATCAAAACTTTTACAAAAAACCATGATTCTAAACCTTGATTTGATGAACGTGTTGCAAACCTTATCAAAATTCGCGATAAGTTCTTTTATACGAAAAAAAAGAATCCTTATTCAGATTTCTACAAAAAAGAGTATAATCGTCATAACAGATTAGTAAAAAAAAAACAATTAGAGAAACAAAGAAAAAATTCTTTGAAGATAAATTCGTTGATGCTACCCCAAAAAATATTTGGAAGGGCATAAATGCCTTGTTATATAATTCTAATAAAACTAAAAAAGAAATCAAAAATAGTACTATCAATAAAGAAAAAGTTAGTGATCCTCAGGACATATGCGAGGGAATCAATAAGCATTTTGTAACAATTGGACCTAAACTATCCTCGGCGATCAAAACTCAAAATGATGATGATGTTATTGAAGATAGATCAAGTGTTCTGTCTATGTTTGTATCACCAGTATATATTAATGAAATTGAGGAAATTATTGCTAATTTGGATATCCATAAATCTTCTGGATTTGGTGAAATTACTGTTACAATTGTGAAAATTATAAAAAATGAGCTATCTCCCATTTTGATTGATATTATATCTAAGTCATTAAAAACAGGATGTGTGCCAGAAAAAATGAAAATTGCCAAAGTTTCACCAATATTTAAAAAGGGTGGGAAGGATAACGTAAATAATTACCGACCTATATCCGTTTTACCGGTATTTTCAGAAATTTTGGAAAAAATATTGAATGTCAGAGTTTTTAATTTTCTAGAGAAAAACAATTCATTGAGTCATAATCAATACACAGAGGCGGCAGTTCTGGATGTTGTTTCGCATATCCAGATTCAAATCGACAGCAACAAGATATGTGGCCTTCTCTCTCTTGACTTGTGTAAGGCATTTGATACGGTTGATCACGAAATTTTATTTGCAAAATTATACTCAATTGGTATAAGGGGAAAAATTCATGAATGGTTTCAAAATTATCTGATGAATAGAAAACAGTACGTATTAGCTAATGGTGTTAGCAGTTCTTTGATGGATATCAAATGTGGGGTACCACAGGGATCAATTTTAGGACCTATTTTATTTTTAATTTATATTAACTCCATTACAAATTTGAAATTGAAAGGAAAAATAAAACTATTTGCTGATTAATGTGGTATCATTAATATATTTTGCCTCTGACTTCAAAGAGATACGTGAAAATATGGAAAGTGACCTAAATGTAATTTCAAAATTTTTTATTATTGATGAAAAACTATCATGGAACAATCATGTTGATGAATTCAGAAAAAAAATCAATCCAGTCATTGGTGTACTGTTTAAAATAAGGAAATTTGTTCCCCTCAAATACCTTAAAAATACTTACTTTTGTCTTATCCATTGTAACCTACAGTATTTGATATCAATCTGGGGAACCGCTAATAATTCAGTTTTGAAACCTCTAAAAAAACTACAAAATAAATGTTTGAAATGTATTTACAACTTGCCATTTTTAGAACCAACAGTAAACTTATATAAACCTAATAATTTACTAAATTTGAATTCCCTTTATAAAGTAGAAATTTGTTCATTTATTCACTTAATTCGATTAAAGTAGAAAGTTTCTAATTTAAATTTCATTGAAATCAATAAAATCCATAATAAGACAAGCAAACTGTTTAAGCCTCAGCAATTTCAGAACTAATTTTGGAAAAAAATCGATATATCATGATGGTATAGATATCTACAATTCACTACCAAATTTAATAAAAAAAATTAAAAAAGTGACGATTTTTAAAAATAGAATAAAGAGCTATTTTCTTTGTTAATTATTCCAAAATGGCTTAATTTTTCCATAATTTATTTTATTTTCCTGCCTAACTATTTTGAATTCAATCAACATGAATACTTTTTTTCTTCTCTTTTTAAGTTGCTTTTGAATTGTATCTATATCAATTGTATATTATTTTTTATGTAGATTTGTAAGGTATTGTTATTATCATTTTTTTTTGTATCCCTATCATAAACAATCCTGTTTTTTGGGATATTATGAATGAATAAATAAAATAAAATTGACAACGGATTTCAAAAACAGCCGGAGTAATTTGAATGGTGGATTCCCGATTAATTGTTGTTGATTCTAGCAAATTTTTTTTAACAAAACTAGATATTGTGCTAGCTTGGAGTGCACGCCGGCCACCCGAGGTGGTGCTGTAGGTTTTCCGGGTTTTCCTGCAGCTAAAATACGCCACCAAAAACCAGTAAGTCGCCCCGGAGCGCCACGGCAAATAATAATAATAGCCGTCCTCTACCCGCACAGGCCATGCCTTTGGGTACACTCTACTAGTGTTTATGAGGGAGTATTATTATTATTATTATTATTATTGTTGAAATTAACAACTTTTTTCTAACTGTGTATATTTATAGGTTATTGCCAAAAAAAATGAAAACTGGCTTCATGAAGGGATTTTGTATTTATTCGGATCTGTCATTGCTGCCGCATGAAACTGTTTGTCGCCTAGCAACAGCCGTTTAAAAAAGTGCACTTTATTTTATGCTTTTCCGTTTAATAATGAAATCGTATATTGATAGTGAAATATTGTACCTAATACTTTACGCACACAAACCACAAAAGAAAAGTGGACTTTTTTTGACAGTTGTAGAAAAACATAATATATTGTACTGAAATATAATTGATGGACATTATCCTTGGACCACGGACTAGGTTTTTTCTCTTCTTGTACTCTGCAAATATGTCTCTATACAGATCTCGTATTTTAGACATTGTTCCATTATTTTAGGACGAAATATACGCGGCAAAGATTTACGTATGTATTCGGCGTCGAAATCACAGACTTACTGGTGAATGACAAGCCGTGTCGAGCCGGACGGTCGTCGCGGTGCACACGGAAATCGTTGCCTGGCACGGCGAGTCAAAGTCACGCGCCACTTTTCAGTTTAGTGATCGAGCGTTCAACGAAAAGGTTCAACCATATCGGAGAAACTAGTGAATAGAAATTCGCTCATTAAGTTTCATATTGGTCAAACAGGTAGAATCTTCAAAAAGAGAACAAGTAAACATAGAAATAGTTTTGTAAAAGAAAAAAAATGTAGTTGTTGCTACTCTTCATGAACAGAAAACCATATTTTCAAACAGGATTTAAAAATCGTTCTAGTCGGAAATAAAGTAAACATGAAACTCAATATTTTGGAAATTTTAGAATGGAATGGAATGGAATGATTCTTAGAACTTGATAATGGATACACAGAATCAAATAACGAATCATTGTTGAATTTGTTTTCAGGAAATGAAACACATTGATTATAGAGAAAAAAGTAACTAATATGAAGAAGAAGTAACTCAATTAGGGGATGTATAAACTGAACCGTAGAATCAATAATCAAAGATTGATATTTAAGAGTTACTTAATACGAGTAGTTTCTATTTCTTGAATTATATTCACACCAAAGGTTCCAAATAAACATTTATTCGATGATTATCATGACTTGATCAGCAACGACGAAATAATAATTGTCACAAAACTATGAATATCTCAAAACAACGAATTTTGGCAGCTGTTGTACTATGGGGGCGTTGCAGATTTGCCAATAACAATTCTGTTTTATTATGTATTCGATTCAAAACGGCAAATGAAAAACAAGTCCTACATTTTAATTTCCATTTCGTAAATAAATGGTCCAGAAAATACATCATTTCATGAAATTTTCATTTTCAATCACTTTATTTTCGGAATTACTCTCAAAAATTGCTCTCTTGTTCGGCTCGAGGCCAAGAAAATGATTGGTCACGACACGTGCACCAATAACCAAAATATCACTAGTAGAGTAAAATATGGAAAATCCTAGATATGAATTTTACATGACAGAGAATATTTAAGTCTTGGCGAACTAAAGGTACACGCTTTCATAGTAATATACAGTAACGGAAACTTTTCGTCTGGGGTATAGACAGAAATCTACGCGAGCAACAAGGAACGCAATGATATGATAATACCACATAAATAAGAGAGACGCACTACTGCGCGCCTCTCCTGTCACTTCGCCCGACGAATTAACAGCTCAGTCGATATACATTCCTCGAACGAGTAGAAGAGAAATTGTAATGCTCTCTCAACATATAGCAAACTATTCTTCACGATCTCATAAAACCACCACTTTCCGATACTGTATATTTCGTTATTGTTATAGTAGTGTAAATGAATATCATGAAAATGTAAGTGAAAAGCACCCCAAATTTTTGATCAATTGTTATCGATTCTTGATATGCGAGATAATTTCTAGATTATTCGGACAACTGAAAGTGGGGGAAAATTATAATGTTTGCCAAATTCTAGAAGTGCGTGCAAATCCGAACTCAAAAATTCTCATTCTTATTATCATTATTTTCATTACTATTTTACATCAATACCATGAAATTCCTGTATTCTCGTCGGTAATTGATAGGTTTGCCAAATTTCAGTTGAATAGGACGATTGAAAGTGAGTGAAAATTTAATATTAAAGTTCACACATTTATACAACGAGGACCAAAAGTCTGTCGCCCCTCGTGTAACTTATCCTAATCTCGGGCATATTACTACCAATGGTTAGGGGAGGAAATGAGCTGGAAGTAAAATTTCTTTCCACATCATTAGTAAATGATGAAAACGAAAGATACACTCAAAGCGCGATCTTTTTCCTTAAGTTCTGGTTCCTACGAAGAGGAAAATCCTGTACTATTCAGACTTCAGAGAACATCGTGAGAGCCTAGGGAAAGTAGGTAGGAATTGGTGCTCTTCTTGAATTTCTAAAGGCTGTGTGCCTCAGGGAACACCTCCCGAGGCAGCGAGTTCCAAAGCTTTTCCGTTTGGTGAAAGGACGAGTCCTGGGAAAAGGATGTTCGGCATGTCTCCAAAGCAACGGCATTTGGATGTGAGGACTGAGTTGGACGGGTCAGGCTCGATAGGAAGGCTAACGGTGAAACGACTGATGATATTTCGGAAGAGCATCGTCAATGAAAATATTTATAAAACAGTTACAGATCGCCAACCTTTTTGCGATGTTTCAGAGAAGTAAGCGAGATTGTGAGCGAAGTATTACCGATAAGACGAATGGCAATTGAGGTCCGATCTTTGTGAAAATTTGGTATAAAGTTATTTATGACCACTTCAACTGCTTTCCAAAGCCGACTTAATTGCATGTTATCTTTGTTACAAGATTAAGCATTACCTCTAACCTGGAGAAGGGCCCGTAAATATTGCCCCTGCAATACCCAAACATGCTAGCCGCTGCACTTTCTGCACTTGACTTGTACCGAAATGTGTTCTTCCTTTGGCCACTATATCAGTGAAGCTTAGAGAACCATGGTTTGATGATAAGACCAGTAGATCCAGGTTTGGTTACCCTTGGATTTATTGAATAGGCTCCTCACCCCAACTCTCAATGTTTCGAGGTGCTGGTCCTACCGTAAAAATTTACCATTATTTTTTCTTTTCGGGCAGTTATCATGGCAGGCACGTTTACGTGAGTCATCAATTCCTCCATAATACCTATAGGAATTATTTCTGGACCGTGTCCGTATTAAATCAATTTTGTTATTTCCAATGTTGGCATTTGTTGTTAAAAGTTGTTAAACTTGTTTTCCGTTAACCTGCTGTCGTTCCCTTACGACTTACAGCACTGAAAAGTCGAAACTTGTGCGAGCTAAGGATTAACGAGGTCGTACCTTTTAACGTATGGTTCCTAGCACGACCCCAGGAGAATAGATCTAGAAAGGAGGTTGTCCGTAAGTCACCATCCGAACCACAACCTTGTCTCGTGGTACATGTCTTCAGATATCGATGGCTCACGCGCTCCACCGTTCGAGCTATCCTCTCAGCGGGTTGTATACTCTGAAATGCGAGTCTCTTTTCAGATATACCGCCTTTCGACTTTGTACATATGTTATATATATGCCTGTTCTCCAGAATAGCACATTTCATACCTATGACACACTGCACTGTATGAAGCAATTTAATGCTGGTCAAAACACATAGAGTCATAACAAAATATCTTTATCCATCTTTAATTCGCATAACCTTCATTCGGTGTTTGACACCTCTGCCCTTTGGCTTTATTCAGTGTTAGACACCTCTGCCTTTTGGCTTTATTCAGTGTTTGACACCTCAGCCTTTACGGCTTTATTCAGTGTTTGTTAGACACATCTGCCCTTCGCCTTTATTCAGTATTTGTTAGACACCTCTGCCCTTTGGCTTTATTCAGTGTTTGTTGGACACCTTTGCCTTTTTTTAAGTAGATACAGTTCGTGATGATCTTTTAGTCTTCCAAATTTATGACCTCCAGACCTTTCTTTCACTCGAGTTCACACTTCCCTGACTATTTGGTCTTCGAATCCTTTAATCCAGGTCTATGACCTCCAGACAATACGTCTACTTGAGTTTACAATCTCCGGCCTGTGGCCGTCCTGACTATTTGGTCTTCGGATCCTTTGATCCAGGTCTGTGACCTTCAGACAATTCGTCTATTTGAGTTTACACTCCCCGGCCTGTGGCCGTCCTGACCATTTGGTCATCGAATCCTTTGATCCAGGTCTGTGACCTTCAGACAATTAGAATATAGCTTCTATGATTGGATTCGCTACAAATTTTCATTTCATCAAATGTCAAATGCTTTGTTTGTTGCCCTATGACCGCCATGTTGTGACGTCAGCTGACAGTGCTCTATTACTGATAGGTATAGGGAATAGGCGGAAGTTTCATAGGTTTCTTGAGAGGAAATCGGAAAATGTATTGCGAATATAAGTTTTTTTTTAATATTACTTGTGTGCCTACTAATTGATAGTAAGGGATAGGACTTTTGATTCGCAGTATTTTTATCTCGTGATATAGTGATATTAATAGAGCACTGTCAGTGACGTAATTTGACAGTTGTCAAACATTCGATGGGGGGACAAACAAAGCCATTTTCTATAAGACTACGCGTGTCCTTTTTGTGGATTTTGTGGAAAAATTTCTTAAAACACGTTCTTGGCATTTTCGTGAGTATTAATTCATTGTGTATAGTCTGAATTGAGTGCACAAGTCTATAGAGGTGTTATAAACATGATGATAGGTAGGTATCATACAGTTTTCTCTTTTAGATTTGAGGACAAAAATCATGAAGACTTGTGCTGTTATGGGTTGTTATAACCGATCCCATCCAGACCAGCACGTGAAATTTCCAAATTTCCTTCTATACAAACAAGGCTGCTGGAGTACAGAGACATACTAGTGAAGTCGTTCCGAACATCCGGACCATGTACCTACCCAAAATACGTAGAACGCTGGGAATTTACAGTTAACATTGAAGTCAACATTGGGGGATGTTATGGAAGACGGAAAGTTTTTTATTACTAGTAGATATTTATTGTCAAAGATCGCAAAACTAACAGTGAAATTATTAGTAAAATTATAGGATTTCTCATCTGAAACAAGAGTATTTCAAAATATTATCGAATAATAAATTTAGTAAAGTTGAAAAATATCACAATTAACCAATAACCACCGCAGAAAAATAATTATCTTCTCAAACTCAAATTCCTTGTTTTTCTCCCATCAGCTGATTACCGCCCTGTTGTGACGTCAGCTGACAGTGCTCTATCGATTTATGATTTTTCCAATTTTCCTTCTGAAATCACAGTGCTGTGTAGAGTAAATTGTCAAGAAAATTTATCAAATATTGAAAGAACAGGATTATTTGGTCCAACATGTTCAACCATACTGTGGCTCATATTGAACTGAGTGCGGCAAAGGTCGTTAAGTTGTTAAAAACAACTGATAGGTTCAAGTGCATATGCGCGGCTGTAATTTGAAGAAAAAATTGATTATCGTCAAAAATTTTGAATTTGTTATTTGGAATGTATATATGTGGATAGCTTCTAGTGGTTGTGCGGGTTTTGGGGTCAGCGCAAATTTGGTTTTCGGAGGATTCCTATAGTTTTTAGCTACTTGACATATATCACAATTATTAATAATATATTGTGTTATATGGTTTTTGATTTCAGGTCAGAAATACACTTTCTTCAGAGCTGTGAGGGCTTCATTAATACCATGATGGCATGTTTTTTCATGATGGTATCGTATAAGTTTCATCTGTTTGTTTTCGTCAGATATTGGGTTTTCTATAGCAGAGAGGACGGTTTGGTCGTCATCATTGGGGGTAGTGTATTGTCTTTGTAATGATGGATGGTATTAACTGAATATCTGAAATGATATTGATATCTCTTGTGTTGGATTCGTTAGGATTGAGCACACGCTCGAGCCTATCCAAATCCTCCGTAGTTACGTCTAGCGGTTCATCACAATTCAAATATTGGTCTATCTCTTCACCTATGTCTCCGGGATTGACCAGTATTGATTCGTTATCGATTTGGTTGATTTCCACCCTCGATAATGCATTAGCATTCGTGTTCTATTTAACTTTATTGTATACTATTGGGTACTCGAAATCCTCGAGTTTCAATCTCCACCTCACTATCTTGGAGTTTGGTTCTTTGAGATTGAACAATCAATGAAGAGGTTTGTGGTCTGTTGATATAAAAAAATTCTAACAAATAGGTAGGGACGAAAGTTTTTAGTGGCCCACACGATAACTAGCAATTCCTTCTCAATCGTGATGTAATTAGTTTCAGCAGGATTCAAGGTTCGAGAAGCGTAACCAATTGGGAGGTCGCTTCTTATTTTACCTTGGCTCAGGAATGCTTCGATAGCAAAGTTGGAGGCATCTGTGGTTAATCTGAATGGTTTTTCGAAATTTGGATACTGTAGAATTGGATCGTTACAGATAATTTTTTTGCAAAGTTCAAAGGTGTTGACGACCTCTTGTGAGTGTATTATTTTTTCGCCTTTTTGAAGACACTTAGTAAAATATTTTATTAATTTTGCAAAGTTGTTTATAAAGCGTCTATAATATCCAAGTAGTCCCAAAAATGATTTCATCTGTTGGTCGATCGAGGGATTGGGAATTTTTGGATCGACTCGAGTTTTCGAGGATTGGGTCTCATTGCTTCAGGGGATAATGACGTGACCTAAAACTCAACTTCTTTCCTGAGAAATTAGCATTTGTCTCGTTGGACTTTCAATTTTGAGCTGCTAACTTGTCCAGAATATCATTTATATTCGGGAGTGTGTATCGGTCGTCGATAGTTTTCTCGTTAACCTTTCTGTAATTGACAACTTTTTTGGAACAATTCAAACTGGGCTCTGACTTTTTCTTATGATACCATCGTCTTAACATCTAATTGATTCGTTTTCGTACCTCCTCTTTGTGTAAAGGGATTTCATCGCGGGTTTTAATGACATGCTTTACTTTGTTGGTGAGGGTTAGTTTGCCGTTCTCTCTGTGGAATATGTCAGAAAATTCTCGACAGAGGCTAAGTAAAGCCTCGTGTTCTTCTTTGTTTAAGTGATCACAATGAATGAGTTGAGTTATGTCGTTAATTTTTTCTACATTAGAATTGTTGAAAAAGAATAGATCGTCTTGAGTGTCAGAGAATGAAGAAACTTTTATCGGTCCTGTAAAGATTACTGAAGTTGGTTCGTCCGAGTAATTATGAATCGAGTCATTCCATTTTTTGCGGTTGTAAGAGTTTCAAGAATGTACAAATTTTGAAAATTGCATTCGGGTATCAAAAAATCGTCAGGATACTGACGAATAGGTACTTCTACTGAAGCGGTTTCGTTTGCATTGATTGAGACATTGTAAGTTTCCTAATTTGGATTTCTATACAGCATCGGGATTTTGACACTTTCATTAACTAAACAGTTTTCTACTAAGTTTACAGAAAATTTCATTTTTTGTAGTGCTCCTAGGCCCAAGATACCGTCGAAAAAGTCGTGAAAATCAAATAAAATTAATTTGATTATATGATTTGAAATTTATTGGTTTTGAATCTCCTACACCCGTTTTTATCTTCGTCGCGCTATGATAAATGTTTTGTGGAAAAAAAAATTCTGCTGTTGAGGGTCGCTTCATCGAATGATAACAACCTCAATCAATTAGCAATTTCATTGAAGGGTTAAGAATTTTTATGTATGGTAGGCTGTTGTTTGTTTCGGTATACATTTCGGTTTCTATGGCTCGATTCTTGAAAATTTTCTGGAGTTTCCAGGAAATCTCCATGATTTTTGTACATTTCAATTTCAGTATTAGGGTCTGTGTAGTTATTTTATGTGAAAGAGTCTTGTTCGAGGCCCAAGTCATTACTATAATGAATATGAGTATCATTTGTGGGTTGTGTGGTTAGGGTCTGAAGGTTGGAACGGTTCCTCGTCGATTTGGTAAATTTCTTTTGAGGTGAAATATCGTGGGCTGGAAGGCCTACATCGATTCTGGAAATTGTCTGTGAAATGTATTGTGGGATGTAGTTGACATTGGCTCGGGTTGGTTCGTTGGTGTTCTCCCAGTGGGTTTAAATACATTGGGAGGTGTGCCAAAGACTTGCCTATTTGTTGGAAAATGTCTATTAACAGGTTGTGGTTGAACGTTTAGTAGCTGTCTGGGGAATTAATTTCCCGGGAATGATTGAGGAGCAATTTGTTGGTTTTGGAATGAAGGCTTTTGAGGGGTTGCCTGATTGGAATTCGCGGTGTTAGAGGAAAATCTTCGATTGTTTCCAAAGGTTTGTTGATTGGTATACATTGGAAGTTTCTAAACAATCTGGGTTCTTAATCTAATTAAGCTTCGTAGTGGCCCCGATATTCCTTCAATAAAAGTTCTCAAACAAACTTGATCATATTGCCTCACGTAAATTAATTTGGTGGCATCATCTAATTCCATAATAGGGAAAGCTTCGCAAAATTTGTGAGCTGATACTGAAATCTAAATCATTTCTGAACGGTCTGGACATGAGTAATTCTTGTTCCATACATTCTAGATTTCGTTTGTCCCCAAAACATTGAAGGAGTGTGTATTTGATTAACGTCCATGTGTTTGATTCACTTCTGCATCCCACTAGTAATTGGGCTCTAGATCAATTTTGTTTAGACTACTCTTATCAAATATTTCACCAAAATTGGATCAATGTTATTTCCAAAGGTATCAAAAAGAAAATCACAAGATAATGTAAAATTAGTCAGAGTATTCAAATCGCCATCATACTTCGGTATGGTATCAATAAACATTTTGAGCATGCTCAAAGTGGCATTTGTATTTGCAGGTTGACAAAAACTTGGATTTTGCATGATTTTGGATTGAGAATCAGTAACACTTTTATTGACACAATTATTGAAATTTCCTATCAGGTCGTCTATATTTATTTGTTTTTCACTCATGGAAGACGGAAGAAAAAGGAAAAAAATCAGATTTTATAAAATTATGTTCAGTCTTCAATACCCCCGTATAGTACTGGAATAGTATCTAAGTAGTATGTCAAAGCTTTTATGACGCCTTTTTCGTGACAACCTCACTTTTCGACTTTCGGCGTGTTGCGGGGCCCCATCGAGATTATGGTGAAGGGGCTGATGCTCCATGCTGGGGGCCCCACCGAGGAACGTCCACAGAAGAGGAGGCGCACTAGAGCCAAGGGGGCCGAGATTTCGTCAATTAAATGGAGTGGCGTCATAAAAGGGTAGAATTGGGTAACTGGGATCGGCTGGGGGAAAGTTAGGGGGGGTGGAGGTGATATATCGATTTTCGTTTTTGGTCAATTTTAGTAATGTGACGCTGGCACTGGTGACAAGACCCTGTGGACTGCCTCCGCCACTGGTTGTTGTTTACGCTAAGAGGCAGCGTTTGTTGAGATAAGCATGACTTCACCGGAGTGCACGTGTTGTCTAGACGAATTTCTGGAAAATAGCGTGAGAACCATAACAGAAACGACGTAGTGTGCAATGGCAACGGATATTCGTCATTGATAAACAAGATGAAATTCCAGGAATTTCGTAGTTTGTTTCAATGCTCAGTGTGTGTTGGGCCGGAAATAAGATATGTTTGGCATCTTACTCTAACTTATCGCTTGTGTGTCTGTCTTTGTCATATCGAATGACGCGTCAAAATAAGTCGGATTAGGGTCACTGGATCCAGAAGGCTTCGCTTCTACGGGTACGTCCAATGGACGAACCCGGAGGAGTCTAATAGTTCAAATCTCTTAGAGTAGTTCGAATGTCAAAAATAACCCACAAAAGCACCAATAAAAAGGCAACGAAAAAGTTGTGTTATAATATAAAAAAAGAATATTTGGTTTTGGTTTTGGTTCAGTAAAATAATATTTCATATTTTACTCTTGAATGGATATACACCAGCTACTGATTCTGATTCTGTAATTGATTGAAATTGAGAGGTAAACAATAATCTCGAATTTGAGTTTTGGTGAGTTTTTGATCTACAAAAATTCCCAGATGTATTTGGACCAGTTGATTTTATTATCTAATGTGATACCTAAAAGTTTCACCCTATCACCACTTCTGAGGTATTCAAGTAAAATTATCAAAACATGTGTTTTTTTTATTTTGAACAATGTGCGATTGTTACTTCTGAACCAAAATTCTATACTTCACTATACAAATTACATTCAGTGTCACAACACAAGATTGAAGAGCCCATCAATCTGTTGAGCCGCATATGACAATCGAATAGGTAACTTTTTTTACTATATCGGTTAATAAAGAATAAAATTGGTTTGATCTTGTCGAATGTGAGAATGTTAATGACTGTCTCGATCTGCTCTATAAAACAATTCACAATGTTGGAGCAAGTCATACCGAAGTATCCAGAAAAAGCAACTGCACATAAACCCAAATATCTATGCTCGAAAGAAAAATTATTTACACAAATTAATTTAAAAAAAATAGTACGGACTCTAAACCTAGTACACTAAAGCAAATTACAAAGCATCAAATCAATAATAAAAGAAATATTGCACAAGATCACAACCCTTTTTGGCTATTTGTGAGATCGATATCCAGAAGTGGATTGCCTATAAAAATGGAGCTTGATGACTCAGTCAACAGAAGTGATATTGCAAATGCTTTCGTACAGTTCTTCTACTCTGTTTATCAGGTCTCAGAAAATCATAGCAATTTCAAGGCTGCCTCGGATGCGTCATCTTTAACCTACCTTTGGTAACGAATCTGATGTTCTCAGAATTATAATAAATCTAAAACCAAAAAGGTCAACAGGCAGAGACAATATATATTTATTTATATGGTTATACCGTTTTTACATAAACTACAATTATAATACAAAGCTAAGTGAAAGTTTCACTAAATGAATTTACCTCAGATAGTTTGCAATATAAAGTTGAAATTCCGAGGTATTCTTGCCAAGGGACTGAATTGATATGGCAACTATGGGTATCTTATTGTCGGTATTTTTGTAGGTTGTCACTGACCAATACTTCATTTTCATGAGAAAAGGATACTTATATAAATTTTGTCAGTAGAAAGTAAACAATACTACACAACACTATGTTCATATGAGATCTGGGGGGCAATATGCTGTAACAACTGGACCAATAAACCAATAATTGCCCGTTACCGTCTTACCGATTAGATAAATCTTGAAAATATTTCATTAACATAATATAAACTTTTATCTATGAACATGTCATTCCGGAATTCCAGATTCCACTATTTTTGAACATTTCGTACATAAAATTGACATATTTCGGTAGTTCAAACGTTGGTTCTAACCTAACCTAACTTTTTCTGTGGGTTATATTTTATCATTCGAAGTATTAGACTCCTCCCATTGGCCGTACCCGTAGAAGCTAAGCCTTCTGGATCCAAACTGAGCCCTAAGAAATGCCATCCGTTCCAAAAAGAAGTCCATTACCTTGGCTGGGAAAGGCGTAGCAGTGGATGACCCGAAAATCAAAGCTGTCAGAGAGTGACCCATTCCAAAAGACATCCACCAGCTTCAGAGTTTTCTTGGCTTGTACACCTACTACCGTCGATACGTGCTAGAGTTTGCCAACATCGCCAAACTATTAAACAGACTGACTGAAGGACGGACTCAGTTCCAGTGGTATTTGGAATGCCAAGAAGCTCAAAGAAGCCTTCAATGCACCGATCCTGAGCTATCCCTTACCCAATGGAAAATTCATTTTGGATACTGACAACAGTAACGTATGGCTTGGAGCCATCCTGTCTCAGATCCAGGAAGGACACGAGAAGGTCATTGGGTATTTCAGCAAATCCTCAGCAAACCGGAGCGCAATTATTGTGTCACCAGATGGGAACTGCAGTAAAAGGGGTAGAACATTTTTACAAATACGTCTACGGATGGAGATTTCTGGTGAGGACTGACCATGCAGCCCTTAAATGGCTTTTACAGTTAAAAAAACCCCGAAGGACAGGTAGCACGCTGGATCGAGCGACAAGAATTTGATTTTGACATTGAACATCGAGCAGGAAGCAGTCACAAGAACGCCGATGCACTATCACGGAGTATTTTCGACGGCACTTCCGAAGAATGGCCAACATTCATTTCACAATTCATGCGGATTTCTAAGCTATGCGAATGTTCTTCAGAGGAAATGATGATAAAACTGCAGAAGTGTTTAAGAGGTGAAGCCAAGTTTGCAGTATCAGGAATGATGACCTCCCCAGATAATATTGATTTAGTTTTGAGAACACTTGAAATGAGATTTGGTAGACCTGACCAAATCATCAAGGGACTCATCATGAAAGTGAGAAAACTTCCACTTATAAAAGAAAACAACTTGGACACTTTAATTCACCTCTCCAAACACGTTTGCTGTCTTGTGGCTACTATCAAATCATTGGAAGACTTTCAGAATCCGCAAGTACTACGAGAATTGCTTCAGAAACTTCCTGATTCTCTGAAACTTCAATGGGGAGAAGAAATTATGCGGGAAAGGGGACCGATAAATCTAAACGATTTTTCAATTTGGGTTAATGAAAAAGCAACTGCAGCGTGTTTTGTCAGTAGCTCCAACGGTCCCAAGGTTGAAATGAAACCAAAATAGTTTCAGTTTTCTTCAAAACGACAAGAAACCACTTTGATTTCGACAGATACAAAAAGTTATGACGAGAAATGTAGATATTGTGCTGTAAAAGAGCATAAAATACAGGATTGTTCGAAAATGACCTCCGACGATGTTGACACAAGATGGGCGGTCATAACAAAACAAAGATTGTGTTTTTCATGTCTCCGACACAATCACCAGACCATGAAATGCAGAACAAGAAGACAGTGTAACATCAACGGATGTAAACGGTTCCATCACCAGCTGCTCCATAAAGATACTCAACCTATCGAAAGTACTGATAACCATTCAACTCAGGCAGACTATAAAAGTAATGCGAATGTGCTTGCAGTTGGACATGGGGAAGGTAATGTTTTGTTAAGGATGGTGAAAGTAAAGTTGTATGGTAACGATACTGTTTTAGAGACTGTATGCTTTATGTGACGAAGCTTCTTCCGTGACCCTCGTGGACAAGTCGATAGCTAACAAATTGGGACTAGATGAAACACCACAGCCACCACAGCCACTTTTGCATACAATGGACAACTCACAATACAACTTAGCCTCTCGTCATGACGATTCAAGCTGCTTGAATTTGGAAATATCAGGAGTATTCGATGGAGCTAGGATTTTCAGTATGAAAAATGTTTGAACAGTGCAAAATTTAGCACTGCCTGTTCAAGAAATTAGAGAAGCCGATTGGGAAAGATTCATATCTATCAGGAATTCCCTTCCACGAAATAAGAAAACGCCCTATGATTTTACTGGGTCAAGACAAAGTACGCCTTACTGTGGCCAGAAATGTCATTCAGAGCACTGAAAATCTTCCCATTGCGACAAAACCAATCTTTAGTGGATTCTTCACGGAGGAAACTGTTTCCGACAAGAAAGGCAGGCATATTATTTCCACATCTGCAGTTCTGAAATATCCGATATGAAATGGTAAAACAATCTTTCACGACAGATGCCTTCGGAGTAGTTCCGATGAAAACAAACGTCAATAAAGGAGAAAGGAGGGCTATGGAGATTATGGAAAATACAATCAGACGTATAGGAGAAAGATTCGAGATAGAGATAGAGGAAGATAACATCCATCATCCAGAAAGTAAATAGCCAGTCATGTAAAAAAAGGATCTGCAAGAAAGTTGATTCCTGCAGAATCAAATGGAGAAGGCCCTCGAAGCCAGGTAATTTCTGTTTAGTCTTTGATGCCGCTTCAAAATCGAAAGGAACGAGCCTAAATGATAACTTACTGTCTGGCCCTGACTTGCTACAATCATTGGTGGAGGTCAAATTCAGACAAAGAAAAATTGGTTACTGCAGTGATATGAAAGAAATGTTTCATCAGGTCATGATAAAACAGGAAGATCGAAGCTCCCAAAGGTTCTTATGGCGAGATGGGGAAATGAATCGACAATGGGATATTTATGAAATGCAAGTTATGACTTTTGGTACCATTTGCTCAGTGCCAAGTTCGTCAAGATTATAAGTACTAAGGAGTCATCCAATCAGAAAAATATTGTTGAGGCCATAACCAAAAAACACTACGTAGACGATTATCTTGACTCTACCGATTCGGTAGATAAAGCCTTGGAAACTATTTCAGAAGTGTCACGAATTCAAAAGTCAGGTGATTTCGAGCTTGTTAACTGGGTATGTAATTCGGAAGAAGTTTTAGAAAAACTGTCATCAGATGATTCAGTATTCAAGGACTTCTGTGTGGATTCAAATGCAAAGAGTACTTGGCCTTTCTTGGGATTCAAAATTAGACATATTGTTACAGACCTGAAATTGGATAAAGACTTCTCGAATTGTTCGAGATCGTTCGATGAATTAGATGGAAAAATCTAGAAGCACTAACTTTTGTTCTGGATCAATCGTCGAACATTCTATTTGTGTTCTATTGATTTCTTAAGTTTTCTAGAACTTTATTTGTATATAAAAGCGATGCATTTGTTAGATAAAGGAAGTTAGTTAGAAAGTTACCTTGAGTTACCTTGGATACAAGTATTTTGACAGTGACTTGTATTACAGTGTTGTCAAGTAAAGTTTAATTAATAAAGGCGAGTTCATACCAGAGTACACTTATTTTTTAACCCGAATACGCAACAATTGGTGACAGCGGCGGAATAAGTGTTACTGAAGAAAGAAAAGTAAGGCAGTTTTCCAGTATTTGATGGTGAATACTCGTGCAAATAATTACGACGAGATGGCGACATCAGCAGATATCCTTGAGTTTTTAAAGGAACAAGAAGCCAAACGAAAACAAGAACAAGAAGAGCTTCTACAACAATTCGAACTGAAAAGGAAACAAGAACAAGAGGAACAAGAAGTCAAACGAAAACAAGAACGAGAGGAACAGGAGGCACGGTTAGTCCAGCAGTTACAACAACATGTTGATCTTCTGCAACGTATTAGTCACAGTCAACAGTGCTTCCAGAATGAAATCACTGAAGAAGTACAAGAGGTCAGAGGAAAAGTCCAGGAGGTCAAAGGTGAAGTCCAGGAGGTCAAAGGTGAAGTTCAAGAGGTCAAAGGTGAAGTTCAAGAAGTCAGAGGCGGAGTCCAGGGAGTCAACAGAAGGGTCCAAGACGTCGAAAATGAACTGTCCAAAATAGATGAACGGGTGGCACGAGAGGTGGACAAGAAATTCAACGAAGAAGTGGATAAGATCAAGGTGAGGCTGGAAACGTTACAACTTCCACACAAGTGTGCACCATCTGAGGAAATCTCCTCCACCAGCGAAAGGCCATCCTCACTGACAACTCCGATAAGGCCTACACAAGTGAAAATTTTGAAGCCTCCAACATTTGATGGACAATCCTCGTGGTCCATGTATAGACGTCAGTTTGAAGCGGCAGCAAACGCAAATGGCTGGTCCGAGGAAGAAATGGCCACCTCTCTAGTCCTGTGTCTACGAGGACAAGCATTGGACATCCTTCAGAACATCCCCGAGAGTAATCAGAAGGAATATTCTAGAATCGTTGAAGCTTTGGAAATCAGATATGGACAGCAATATCTCAAACAAGTATTTCAGAGCCAAATAAAGAGTCGATACCAAAAATCCAACGAAACCCTACAGGAGTATGGAGCCGACGTAGAGCGACTCATTAATTTGGCATACCCACAAGCACCGAAGGAGTTCATAGAACAAATTGGGGTGCAGACTTTCATCGATGGTTTGAGAGATACTGACATGCAGCAAACCCTTCGACTAGGACGACTTCAAACCATAAGCGCAGCACTGATAGCATCTTTGGAGTTCGAGGCCGCGAAAAACGCATCAAGAAATACGAGGCCCAAGTTACGTGAAGTTAAATTCAACGAGGATTCTTCTACAAGCGAGGCGCTATTGAAGAAAATATTGGACTCCATAACAGCATTAAGCAACCAAGTGCATTCCCCAGAAGACAGGAAGAGGCGCTGCTATAACTGTGGGAAAAGTGGCCATCTACAGAGGAGTTGCTGGGAGAGATCGAGATCCAGAAGTCCAAGAAGAAAGAGGTCATCAGATAGCCACGAGGATAGATCGAGATCTCCGAGCCCAGGAACAGAGCAACGTGGGCGTTATAACAGAGGAGCCTTCAGGAGATCGACCACGCCAGAAAGGAGACCTCAAACGTCCGAAAGAGGACTTGCTCCCACCCAGGAAAACGAGAATTAGTCGGCACTAGGGGGCGCGTGGCGACTTTCAGTGTTCAAAGCCCCAAGATCCATATATCGTCATTGAAGAAAAATGGCCAAAGTCTACTAATACAAGGCTACTTAGAAGATCGGAAATGCACCTTCACTATTGATACAGGAGCTTCGAGATCAGTCGTTCGCCCAGACCTCATACAAGAATCTGTGAAGCCGATGAAAAGGAATATGGTTTTGGAAACGGCAACGGGACAAACCGCACCAGTCATTGGGGAAACACTTGTACACATCCAGATAGGACCTATTACCATGGAACATTCTATGTTGGTTGCGGAAATAAGGGATGAATGTGTTTTGGGTCTGGACATCATGGAGAAAAACGACTTCATCCTTAACATCAGACAAAAAAATTTTGCGGATTGGCAATGAAGAAATCTTCCTGAGCAGATACAATGAGAAAATCCAACCAATTAAGATTTATGTTGACGAAGATATCCACATTCCCAAAAACTCCGAAACCATCATCATGGCCAGAATGGATAAAGAACCTGGAGATTTGAGCACTGGAATAATTGAAAATGATGAATACCGCCAAGATGGAATTTTAATTGCCCGATGTCTTGTGAACACAGAACAACTAATTCCTGTCAGGGTTGCCAATACTTCGGAAAATAAAGTCCTTCTGAAGAAAAACGACCAATTGGAATTCTGCAAACCTGTCACTCGAGTTATCAATTGTGAAAACCACACTCAGGTACTGCGAAGAAATACCACTAACACCGATCAGAGAACAATAGACAAAATGATGGAATCCACGGAACATTTAACTATGGAAGAAAAGCAGAAGGCCAAAGAGTTTCTTGATAGCCATCGTAACATTTTCTCGACAGAGACTTCGACGGGACGTACCAGTCTAGTTCAACATCGCATCAACACCGGCGATGCCCGACCAATCCGACAGGCTCCGAGGAGATTACCGTTTGCCAAACAGAGAGAGGTAGCAGACATGATAAACAACATGATGGAGGATGACATAATTGAAGAAACCACAAGCCCATGGTCCTCACCGGTAGTATTGGTAACTAAAAAGGATGGATCAACCCGATTCTGCGTGGACTATCGTCGATTGAATGACGTAACGATGAAGGATAGCTACCCATTACCAAGAATTGATGATACACTAAACACATTATCCGGTTCCAAATGGTTTTCAACGTTGGACCTGAAAAGCGGGTATTGGCAAGTGGAAGTTCATCCTGATGATAGAGGAAAAACAGCGTTCTCTACCGGACAAGGGCTGTACCAATTCAAAGTTCTTCCGTTCGGATTATGTAATGCTCCCGCCACCTTTGAGAGACTTATGGAACTAGTATTGAGAGGTTTGACATGGAAAATTTGTCTAGTCTACTTGGATGACGTCATAGTAATGGGAAGGACATTTGACGAACACCTGGATAATTTGGAAGAAGTATTTTTGAGGTTAGAAAATGCTAACCTGCAACTGAACCCAAAGAAGTGTTATTTATTTCAAAAAGAAGTTAATTTTTTAGACCATGTCATCTCGGCCGAAGGAATTAAGACCGATCCTGCTAAAATCGAGGCTGTTAGGAGTTGGCCACGTCCTAGGGATAAACATGAAGTAAGAAGTTTTCTGGGGCTATGTACCTACTACAGGAAGTTTGTTCAAGACTTTGGTAAAATTGCCAAGCCACTCCACCGCTTAACTGAGAACAACGTTCAGTTTGATTGGAGCACTGATTGCCAACAGTCGTTCACTGAACTGAAGAAGAAATTGACAACTGCGCCTATTTTGGCTTACCCACGAGAACAAGGCACTTTCATTTTGGACTGTGATGGGTCTGAGCAAGGCATTGGATCAGTTTTATCCCAAGAACAGGATGGCGAAGAGAAAGTAATAGCCTACTTTAGTAAAACTCTAGGCAAAGCCGAAAAGAATTACTGCGTTACAAGAAAGGAGCTTCTATCGATAATCAAAGCCATTGAACATTTCCATACCTTTCTCTATGGCAGACGTTTTCTCGTAAGAACTGATCACAGCGCTTTGCAGTGGATAATGAACTTCAAGAAACCTGAGGGTCAGATTGCGAGATGGCTAGAGAGACTCCAACAATACGACTTCAAAGTTATTCATCGCAGTGGCAGGAAACACAGAAATGCAGACACATTATCAAGACGTCCATGCTTGGAACAGCAATGCCGATATTGCCAGAAACTTGAAAACAAAGAAGTCAACTTTTACAATGATGAACATTGCAAGGAAATTCTGCAAGTTACCACCGTAAGTGTCGAGTCTGAAGAATCTGATTTATGGACCACAGAAGATATGAGGAAGAATCAGAAGAAAGACAACAATTTAAAGTTAGTTCTAAGCTGGCTAAAAAATGGAGTTAGACCTGAGTGGCAGGAAGTATCCAAGTTTGGTGCAGTTGCCAAGGGATACTGGGCTCAATGGGATTCCCTATGTCTTCGTGATGGCCTATTGCATCGCAAATGGGAGAGCCCAGATGGAGCAACTGTGGTGTACCAACTGGTCCTGCCGAAAGCACTTACTAAAGATGTGCTCGAGCAACTTCATAGTAGTCGTGCAGGTGGACACTTCGGAATCAAGAGGACCCTTGCTAGAATTCGAGAACGATTCTATTGGGTGAATTGTCGTCGTGATGTAGAAGAATGGTGCAGAAGATGTGACCTATGCTCTTCAAAGAAGGGACCCAAAACTAGAAGTCGAGGGAAAATGGCTCAGTATCTTTCTGGTGAACCATTCGAAAGAGTAGCAGTTGACATTCTTGGGCCGTTTCCTGTTACCGAGCAAGGAAATAAATACTTGATGGTAGCCATGGACTATTTCTCCAAGTGGCCTGAAGTTGTGCCCATTCCAAACCAGGAGGCAAAGACCGTTGCAAAGGCCTTCATAGAAAATGTAATAGCCAGACATGGAGTCCCACTAGAATTACATTCTGATCAAGGACGAAACTTCGAATCTGAATTATGGCAGGAAATGATGAACATTCTAGGTGTGAAGAAGACTCGTACCACAGCCCTACATCCACAATCAGATGGTATGGTTGAACGACATAATAAAACCATCAGTCAGTACCTGTCGATGTTCATCTCCAAAAATCAAAAGGATTGGGATGAGTTGGTACCACTATTTCTCCTATCCTATCGAAGTTCCCAGCATGAGTCCACCGGATATACTCCTTCAATGTTGATCACTGGGCGAGAAATGAAACTACCATGCGATCTGTTGTTTGGAATGCCACCCAGAAGTACAGAGGACAAAGTCCTACCAGAATATGTCCAAGAGTTGCGAGAAAGACTGGACCAAGTTCATGAATTCTGCAGACGTCGTCTTCAAATCTCCAGTGATAAAATGAAAAAGAGGTTCGACAGGAAGAGTCCAGGGACTATGTTCGAGCCAGGTGATGCCGTTTGGCTATACCAACCTCAGAGAAAGAAAGGAAAATGCCCCAAGCTACAGAGAAATTGGACAGGACCCTATGTCATCATAAAGAAGATCAACGACTTGGTATACCGCATCCAGCTCAACCCAAGGAGTAAACCCAAAGTTGTTCACATCGAGAGGTTAGCTGAATACCGAGGCCACGATCCCCCAAATTGGTTCCAGAGGGACAGCCAAAATGGTGATGGTGTTATCCGGGACGGAATAACCTAAAGGAGGAGGCAGTGTTACAGACCTGAAATTTGATAAAGACTTCTCGAATTGTTCGAGATCGTTCGATGAATTAGATGGAAAAATCTAGAAGCACTAACTTTTGTTCTGGATCAATCGTCGAACATTCTATTTGTATTCTATTGATTTCTTAAGTTTTCTAGAACTTTATTTGTATATAAAAGCGATGCATTTGTTAGATAAAGGAAGTTAGTTAGAAAGTTACCTTGAGTTACCTTGGATACAAGTATTTTGACAGTGACTTGTATTACAGTGTTGTCAAGTAAAGTTTGATTAATAAAGGCGAGTTCATACCAGAGTACACTTATTTTTGAACCCGAATACGCAACAATATTCTGTTTCAAAATTACGAAATTCGATGACGAATTTGAAGATAGCAGACCAACCAAACGACAAATTTTGAAAACGGTGATGTCAATTTTCGACCCTTAAAAGGTTAACGCGCACTTAGCCGAAGCGTCGCTAAGAAAATTCTGGACTGTTTGCCCGAGAAATTTACATTAAGTAATATGACAGCCCGCGCACTATGGCGGCTAGAGGCGAAGAGGCGCGTCTGTCGACGCGCGAATTCTCTTCGGACCAACTAGGAGTCGTTTCTCTTGACGCTTTGCCTCAGTGCACGGTGACAGGCGGTGAGAATATTCAATAATTTGTTGTGTCTTGTCTCATATTTCAGTTATTAGCAGCATTTGGTAGGAAGTGGTGCTAAAGTTGGTGGCAAATTTTGTTCCTCTGCAGTATATAGCCGTGATACTGAGACATTTATTACAAACTATTTTTGTGTACTTATCTTAGTTTTAGTTTATAGTAGTTTAGTTTTATGTTTGAACAGAAAAAATAGGTACATAAATAAAATAATTTTCACTAGACAAATTAGTGCGTTCATTCAAATGATGAAATAAATAAAATTCACGCCACGCTGTTCGAGACGTGACGCGACTTCGTCCCAGTGTGCGGACATCAGGTGAATGGTGCTTCGTCTAGCATCGCTTCCGTTCGCGACGCTTCGGCTAAGTGCGTGTACCTTTAGGATTCATCGTAAATTTCACAATATTTATTTCACCTATTGATTGGGACGACAGTATCGACGAGGACCTATTATATCACACGTGGAACCTTTGGCAAAGCGATCTGCGACAAATAAAAACATTTCAATCCCAAGATGTTATTCTCTGAAAAGTCCTAAAGCAAATATAATAGAATTGCACATTTTTTGCGACGCAAGTAAAAAAGCGTACTCAGTGTAAAAAAGCGTACGCAGTAGCATCCTATCTAAGAGTTTTGTCCGAAGATGGAATAGATTTGACTCTTGTTATGGCACGAGCGAGAGTGGCTCCAACAAAACCAATTTCCATTTCACGTTTGGAGTTGCAGGCTGCGGTAATGGAAAGCAGGCTATCTAAAACAATCAGAGAAACTTGATGTTCTTCTGGACAAACTGAGGAAAAGCAACAGAGTTTTTCTTGAACAGTTAGAATTGTCTGAAACAATTTGGATCAAACGGTGCAAGCAAGAGAGTTTTGGGGAGGAAATAAGATGTATTGCCAAAGAAATATCAGTAATGAATAAAAGTCGACTGAAAAGCCTGTCACCAATCATTGACGAACGAGAATTGTTACTTATGAGTGGACGGACAAATCTAGCTCCTGAAATGTCAATTTCTGCAAATCAACCCATTATACTTCCCACTAAACACCAATTCACGCAACTGCTCCTTCAGTATTATCACGAAAAATTCGCTCACCAAGGAGTGGAAGCTGTTTTGAAGGATGTAAGGCAACGATTTTGGATAATTGATGGAAGAAGTGAAGTGAAGTCGGCATTCAAGAGATATCAGAAATGCAGAATTAGTAAAGCAAAACCAATAATTCCAAAAATGGGACAGCTTCCTGTGGTAAGCTTAACACCTAATATCAGACCATTCACGTACACTGGAATGGACTACTTTGGACCGTTATTGGTTTTCATAGGGCGACGAAGAGAGAAGAGATGGGGGGTAATCTTCACCTGTTTAACGATAAGCGCATTCACTCACCACAGAATCAGCTATTCTGGCCATTCGGAGAATGGTAGCTAGAAGAGGACAACCGAAAGAAATTTTCGGGGAGCAGCAGAAGAGCTGAAGAGAGCGCTAAGCGAACTCGATCAGGCAAGAATAACTGATACCTTCACACAGGAAGGTATAAATTGGAAGTTTTTGGCACCAGCATCACCACATATGGGTGGTGCCTGGGAACGTATGGTGCAGTCCGTAAAAAAAGCATTCTACACCATTTTGAATGGGCAAGTTCTTAAGGATGAACTTTTGCAAACAATCTTGACCGAGTGCGAGAATGTCATAAATACGAGGCCACTAACGAAAGTTTCGACAGACCCAAATGATTTTGAATCCCTGACCCCAAACCATTTTCTACTGGGATCATCTAATTATACCATTGATTTTGGAAATAAAATGGACTTCAGGAAAGAGTGGGCCAAATCTCAGAGAGTAATCGACTGTTTTTGGAAGCGGTGGACGAAAGAATACCTGCCTAGCTTGACTGAAAGAACAAAATAGAATAATGACTGAAAGCAGTTGAATATCAATGACATGGTCATTATCGTTGAGGAAAATTCTCCAAGAAGACAGTGGAAATTGGGGTGAGTAGAAACAGTATATCCAGGCCCTGATGGGAGAGTTCAGGTAGTGAGTGTCAGGACTACTAATGGAGTATTCAAGCACCCCGTTGCAAAGTTGTGCAGAATCGAGATAGAAGGTGGTTAGAGTGAGAGAAGCTAGAACACTGGGGGGGGAGGAATGTTGCTCCTTCATTCTGTACATAAGCATGTATTTTATATTTTAAGTTATTTTTATCAAGAGAGTTCAGTTCAATCTCTCATTAGACAGTTTTTGTCAATCAAAAAGTTTGTAAAAGTTGAGAAGTCGATTAAACGTTGACCACAACGGTAGATATTATTTGTTGAAAAGACGAATTTACACAGAGCTTACCTATCATGGACATGGCTTCTGCGGGTAGAGGACGGCTATTATTATTATTTGCCGTTGCGCTCCGGGCGGTTTATTGATTTTTAGTGGCATATTCACTTTTCAGCTGTAAGAAAACCTACAGCACCACCCGGGTCGTCGGTTAGCACTCCAAACTAGCACTAGACATCGGCATCTAGTCAACTCACAAAACACTGCTTTTCGACCAGGCATCGCTTATCGATTCCAATACAATTGAGAAAAATTCGCTCGCACTCTGGAATCGAATCGCGGCCAGCACTAGCAGAAGTTTCAAACGGCCGACGCCCTAGACTGCTGATTCACATTTTGATTCCTCCACCAAGGGTTAGTAGGGATAAAAAAAAATCACAGGTTCTGGAGTCAAAATTACATATCAATTATTCAGAACATTTATCTACCTTCAATGCTCTAAAATCATTTGGAAAACTTTGAATTGACCGCAGCATATTGTGAGAATAGGTAACACAACTGCCATCAGCTATATTAATAGAACGGAAGGTGTGAAATTGATCATTATGTCTAGCAATAGTGTGAATTTAGAAATTTGTGGATGTTTGCCTCTCAAATTTCGTCGAAAGATGATGCTGATAGTTGACTCTATTGACACAAAATATTCACTCAACTTCTTTGGAGGAGTAACGAGGTCTTCAAGTCAAACTTCTATTGACACGTTGAGATTTTGTACCTTGGAACTTTAGACGTATTTACGTTATCTTCGTGCCAACAATTCATTTCTTTTATGTTTTTCACCATTTCCAATAATTTTGAAAATGCTCTATAAAATAGTTGCGGAAGGGACTGTGCTAGTTTCTGATTGGCGAGTTTACCGGTGTATCCTAATAACTAGGTACTAGGAAATAGTACAAAGGTTCGTTTAAAAAATGGTTTTTATTTTCAAGGCCAAAAAACAATGCTTCAACTCCTTCGTCTTCTGATGTAATCACATTTTCACAATTAAAATTTGATACCTGTTCGACTTATAATAATGTGACATCGATCATATGCTATGATTCAGATTCCTAAATACCGGAACGTTTTGGAAAAATTATACTCCTTCCAAGCATCATCATTGGAAAACTTCACAAATAAGTTGGTAACCCTTTTAGCTCTGGTGTCTGCATATTTGAGTAGTCCACACTTTATCCGAAAGAAGAGTCGCAAACATTAAAAAATTGTCTACCGAAATAGAAATCATCATCACTGACGTTATAAAAATTTCGGATCAGGGTAGGAAACATCCTATAATAATCATTATTTTAAAATAAACTAGAAATTTGTGTGGCAAAAGGTGTGATTGAATATATTTATGTTACGAACTGAAAATATACGAGGTGCAATCAATAATTATCACCTCAGCCAAAATTGGCCATATCGCACGGCATCTTCACAGATTCTTTTGAGATGGATCAAAATAACTATAACAAGACGAGGTATTGATACTGACATAGTTTTTTCTCACTCAACGCCTTCACTCTTCGCGCCATGTTTCAAATATGAAGATTATTTGAAATGCAGCTTGAAGGTCTGAAAAATCATAGGTATTTGCGAAATTTTATAACAAGCTCAATTTAGATGGCAAAATTTCAGCAGAAACAGTGATAAACAACTTCAGTAGATACTTAATATTTTTTATTGTTTGTCAAAGAATCAAATTGACATATACGTTTACAATCTTATCTAGTTGTAAATATTTGGGACCACTGGATATTATATGTCCCAGTACTGTTAATGTTAAATAATTTGTATGTGAAAATTGTTTAATTGAACTGTTTACCTTATTGGTATACAGTTGATTATTTATATTTAGATCGCTTCAACTTAGCTTTCAACATCTACAAGGTGGTATGATGAAGTGGTTCTGAAATATAATCTAAGATTAAACGACTTACCTATAAGGAAGTTCAATCTTGATTGTATGAATAACCACTTCATCATAGACCCCTCTTTCCCCTCATTCTGTTGTATCCCTATAGCGCGATCTAAAGTTGGGACACTAGCAATCATAATGAATCAGCGAAGGCATAGGAGTTCTGGGTATGGAATGTTATATTTTTTTGTTCTCTGTAAAGGAGCGTAACTACAAGGTGGTCTATGATTAAGTGGTTATTCATATAATCAAGATTGAACTTCCTTACAAATCGTTTAACCTTAGATTATTATTTACTATTTCACTTACCCTATTCTATATAGTTTCTGATATCAACAACACCTGAATATGGAGGAATACAACAAAAATTAACACTTTTGCTGTGTCCTAACTGAATCTTGACCCATAAGTCTTAAATAATTTCCTGCTTCTGCCCATTCATAACAAGTTTCAAAATTATATTACGTGGCTTTTGTTATCTCTTTTGACCCTGTGACATCCCAATACACTTATGATATTTTCCATTATTGAAATTAGTTTCTCCTGATTTTTTTTAAGTTGTTTATACTTAATTATTGCTGAATTTCATCGATTTCATGAGATAAATTTTAATGTTTGATGTGTTATTGTCGACTTGCTGTTTAATTTGCTTAACGTATATAATAGTCTCAAATGCTTCCATTTTCTTAGCAAAATTATTCTTTTTTGTCACCATTTCAATTGTTCAGATTGAATAATTTCGGGATGCGATTTCTGCAGAGTTGGGATGTATTTCTCAATATTGCTCAATTTTATCAGAATATCCTGTAAGGTGGTAGAATCCTGTTCATCTGAATCCAACCTTTTGGGGCACTCTGTACAATCCCAAACAATTCCTGGTAAGGTCTCGTCTTCTCCAAACTAGCTGGTAATTGATGACGATGATGAGTTTTTTTGCATCGTAGGCAAGAAATCTTGTGTGGAATTCTATCTGACTTTGGGAGAGTGATATCACAAACCGTTTTTTGTTTTTGGACTTTTTCAGCTGTTTATTTCACACTGGATTTCCAATTCATTTTGGAAGTTTCGGTATAACGTGCTTTTCTGACTGAGAACACTAGTTCAGTCAAAAACTGAATTGAAATCGCCCGTTTTAACCACTTTAATTCGAGGGTAAACAAGAGCACGATGTGAGTACTACTAGCTGACCACACGAATGTGTTTTTATCCCTAGCATTATGATCTCAGAAATTGTCTCGGCGCATTGTGTTGAATCTCTGAGAGAAACACACTCTTTCCCATGGAAATTCTGAGAAAAACATGCGAAGACCATCCCAGTCGGCTGAATTGTAGTGCCATATGAGACGGGACAGCCTTGAGCTGCTCGATGGTGTAGAAAAAGAGCAAAAAATGTGTAGATGAGGTTGTGATCGGAATTCATAAGTGGACCACAAACTTCTATACTGTATGGATCAGGACTGGTGGTAGGAAAAAGATCAAGTGTATCGGTATACTGGTTGTTGACATCAGGAATGCGCGTGGGTAGCTCGACCAGTTGCTCCATACCATACGTGATAGCGAAAGCCTCAGCTTGACGACCTCACTTATCTGTTTTGTTGGAAAATGTGAGCCATGCAGAGTTGTGTACATTGAAATCTCCCATTATAATGACTTCAGCTGTTGGATGGTTTTGGACAAAGTCTATTGAGTTCATTAAGAGATACGCAAAGGCAGGAGAGGAATTTGGTCTGTTTGGTATTAGCCAGTCAAAGTCTTTCGGCTCCAAACTCTCTTCGCGCTGGCATGATAAGTTACTCTTTGAGTAAAGAAAAACACCACCTTTGAATCGTATTTTGGCATTGTAAGCCTATTCCTAGGATTCGATGTTCTCCTTGCACATGTATTAGTTATTTATTAACAATTCCAAAACATGTAAATCATGTCAAAAAAGGAAATGAAGACTACTTAATTGATTTTTTCGGGCAGCTGGTTTCAACGGGTCCTTAATTTTTTTACCATCGATGGTATGTTGCCTCTTTCAAGTCGAGAGCACCCATATTTTTGGGACCTGATATCGAAAATGGTTCATACTTGCCTAGCAAGTTCGTCAAATCCACTAATATTTCACTATTCATGGATTATCTGAGGTTTGTGTTAAAGTTAAACTTCTATGATGCCAAGAATGATAAGGTGATTTGACATATTTATTCACGGGTTATCTCAACTCAATGAAGTTTTTTTTGATGATGAAGAATACACAAGGTGTTGCTTAATTCATGTGAGAAAATTCAAGAGAATATTTATCGTTTAAGTTACGAGAAATATATCCTATAAAAAAGTTTTCAGTTCAACCCGTCATGAGATATCACCCCTGACCAAAGTGAATTTGAGTTTTTATCTTTTTCCTCGAATCCAAGTTATTGTAGAAACTTTGAATTTCCAATATTACATACCTTAGTGAAGGGGTAAATATGAATATTTTTTCAGTAACTATTGACATTATGTATTGAAGGCATGAAATTAACAACCCTGATCAGATTTTATATAGGCTTTTTTGGGGGTTGAATTATGTGAATTGAAAATATTTTTCAGAACTTGTGTTCTATTCCTTAACTTTTTGTTTCATATTTTTTCTTTCACTCAACCAATAATTTTTCAACAAAAAATTAAAATACACTATAATGTATGGAATTGTTTTGAATTTCAATCTAAATTCGAAAAGTAAGCGCCATTATAAAAATACCATTATCGACATTTTCACGGGTTTATGTAATATCCAAAATTAAAAGTTTCCAAATTAATCAGAATTAGAGGAACATAAGTAAAAACTGAATATTACTTCCGTTCTTTCAGATATGATATACGTCTCAAGGGGTTGAACTGAGTAATTTCCTTTTGAATTTCATCGGAAAGAATTCAGAAACAACTTGTAGAAAACTTTGTCTGTTTCAAGTTCCAATAAAATGATTGTAATTAACTTTTTTTTTAAATATTAAATTCGCCATTTTGTCAGAAACAGAGGTTGACTGGAATGTTTAAATTTTACGATCCATACAGTATTACCAGGTTTACTCTTTCATGTGTTTTTTTGCAAATATTATTTTTCATTTGTCATTTTCGATAAATTCATAAGGTAAATATACTTCATTAAATAAATAGCTTCAAGTACGTGACCACTCATTAATTCACGCCGCTGCGAAATCTGAGGACGCCACATTTATTTTTGGAAAAAAAAAATCGCTGCATTCTCTCCGATCAGATGTTATTAATTTGTGTGTGTGTGTGTTATGTAGGGCATATTGTAATATCTTCATTCTTACCTTTGTGAAGTCCAAAATGTAGATAATCACCACTCACAAATTCCTTTTCCCAAATACACTGCCTTATTTTCGCTCGTGTGCTCTATATTACTGAATTCGAACAATAATTAACCGAAATTATTTTACAAACCCACCCTTTCACTACCTATAAGTATATTCTTGAACACAAAAAAAATTCGTTTTCGATAGTTTTATTCGTAGTTCATCGAGCGTATAAAACGTACGGTGGCTATTGAAGAGGTTTTCGCGATTTCTGGCTGTTTTTCAGTACAGCAGACATTTTCAGAATGGTGCGTGAGTCTGAAATAGCTGAAACTATTTTTGGAACCGCTGACGTTTTCTTCTACTACTTATACATGTAATGATTCCAAATATTTCGTATATTTCTATGCTTTTTATTGTGTTCCTTTCCTAGCGAATTAGTATTGCTTTCTTTTTCGTTTTTGTCTGCATTTTTGTACTGAATCGATTCTAAATCCGTATTAAGATATACTGCATTTCATAGGATAATATTTCAATTGCCTACTTGAACATTTTTCAAAAAGTATGTTGTTCAGTTGAATACTTCAGCTTACGCTTATATAATTAAGCGTAATAGGAAAAACTTGTTACAAACTTGTATCCACAGAGTTGTAATGATGCATTCTGAATTTATCTTTACTACGTACGGGAAAATAATAGTTGCGGTATATACTAAAATCAGACATTTGACTATGATTGTCAGAAAATACTGAAATACCTACTTTAGTTCCTTTAGAGTATTCAGTCATGTTCAAAGTTTCGGCCGATGCTGGTGAGCCACAATTAGCATGTCGGTCACCCGACTTCTTGAATATAATCTAGTCAGCATTTTTTTATACTTATTCCTAAACTAATCATCGTCTGGGCCCACCGGGCAACCCATTTAATCAGATATTTCTACACGATTTCCAGATTTGACGCCTTGACATTTTTTATGGGAATTCTTGAAGAGGAAACTTGAAAAGTAGGAAACTTGATCAAATAATTTAGGTGTTTTGAGAAAGAGTATCTGAACGAAGATCGCACAAAAATCCCAAAAGTTTTAGAACATATTAAAAACAAATTTTCAGTCCAGCTTTCTCACTTCATCTCAAGACCATTTGTTCACACTTTCATTCACCCTGTACAGATTATTCAGTTGACGAAAAGACTGATTTCTAATGGAGATAAAACAAGCCACAAAAAAATACATTTTCTTCAACTGGAATTCCTAAAGTAGGTAATTTCCCTTTTCACACAGAGGAAAAAAGCATTTGCAAATTTTGACTTACTCTCTGGAAATTCCGACTACTACCTCGGAATTCCGACTAACTATCTCGGAATTAGGAGTTACCATCTCTGAGTCTACAAATTTCCTAGCTAATAATTGTGACGTATGTAAACGTATAAAGACGTTGCAGTTTTTAAGAACTTACCATATTCACCTTTTATATGAGATATCACAGGGATATTGTGTTATTCCGGGTTTCTTAGAAAAATATTTTTTGATATTGAAGTCGACTTTTTCAATGGCAACTATATGATTTGAGAATAATTAGTTGAGTTATTTTATACCAGAATTATATATTATTGTAATATATTGTAATATACCGTAACCAGAAATGAAGGTTTTTTATTTTATGGGATATATGAATGGAAGTCTTCAGTCATATAAATGACTGAGATATTTTGAAACTAACCTAAAATAGGTAAAATGTTCATGTCTCAATGCACCATATAATATAAGCAAAAGATAAAACGGGCTGGTACAAATTTGATGACAATTGCGTAAATGGAATACCTTCTTTGGAACTGGACCTTTTGGAGCCTTCGAAGACACCATACATCCTATTTTACCGTAGAGCAGACTGTCACAATTCGTCGGACCTCTTTAGAAGTTCTCTATCAAGAAATTCCAACTCTTCAGATGATGTGGTGTTGCAGGTTTTTCCGGGTTTCCCTGCAGCTCTGAAAGCGAATGCGCCACCAATACCATTTAAGCCGCCCCGGAGCGCCGATCAATCATTTTGATGTTTTTACTTTGTTCTTGTTAGTTTCACTATTAAATGATGTTGGAAAGAACATATAAGCAGTATTTCTAATATTAGACATATTTTTTTTATTCATCATATTTACCGACCAACATTGAGAATTATCAAAGGTGATACCACGAGTCCTTCAAATTTTATCGATACATTTTTATTTTCCACGAAAACTTTTTTATTTGGCAAAAGTATGAAAACTCGTCCTACGGACTCGTGATTTTATCTAATTCGGTTTGTTTGAATGCTTTTGCCTGAGAATAAAAAAGTTTGAGTGTTTTGAAAATGGAAATTTATTTAAAAAATTTGAAGAACGAGTTGTATTTGGAGAGATTATTTATTGAACAAATCAAAGGAAGAACAACTTAATTCATTAGTATTTCATTGACATGAGGAGAAAAGAAGGAAATTTAATTTCACCAAATTTCAAATATCAAACAACGATATAGGCCTTCTATGATCCAGAAGAGATATTATGATGCTTATGCGATGCATATGATATAGATTTCTAGAAATTATCATAGTTTAAAGCAAATCTTGGTAATTCTTTCTGACGATACCAAGGGATGGCGCCACACCTCTTCATTGTACAAGGTTAAAAATTGAAAATTTCTTTTGAATTGAAAATCGCGCCAGGAGGAACATACAATTATTCGTTAGGTTGTTGTATGAAGATCTTCATACAATGGTTCCGTCTCAAACCACAAAAAACAAATTGAATTTAACAAAAATTAATCGTACGCCATCTTCATTTGATTTCAGGAATATCGGGCTACAAGCGGCTAGTCGTCGTTTGCGATATCTGCCTCTGCCTGCCATAAACTTGGTTATGTTCATGAGCTATTTACGTGTGTGAAATTTGAGTGTTTATTGAAATGTGCCGTTTGTTATTATTATGCTGAAAAAGTGAAAAGTGAATGACTATTAATAATGAGGTATCTTTTCCTTCACGATAGTTTTTATTTTAACCTTGTATATAAGCCAGTCCAATAGAATCGACGCGGTAAACCTTATAAATTTGACAGTTCAAAGGTAAACAACGTTTTATCAAGGACCAGGCAGTTTTATCAGTATAAAACCGAATGATTGGTCAGAATAACACGCTGCTATTGGTTGAAATACCAAACGTCACATTTTGACATGTGAAAAAAATAATCGATTATAATCATGACGTAAACTACTACCTTATGGTATGGTTATTATCAATGAATGGTTAATATTAATGATTACCAATTCAATCCACACCAAATCCACACACTGTCAGATGTTTACATGAAATACGTATTTCAAAGAACAAATAATGTTTTTAAAAAACACGAAAAATAATTTATTGGACAAGTTTATGCTTCAGAGATTACATCAAGACTAAATAGAATATGTTTTAACATTTGGAAATGAAAAATAAAAAGTAAGCAACAATAAAATGTAATATAATATGATTCCGCTAAGTCGGCGCTTCCTGGATGGGTGAACGTACGGTGCGGCTGATGACCGGTACGGATAGGGCGATGGCCGGTACGTAACTCATGGTAGATGGTAGATAGTAAGTCGGAATTCCGAGATAGTAAGCCAGAATTAGCAAATTCCGACTTAGTAATTTCGAGATAATAAGTCGGAATTATAAAAAATAATTACTTTGGCCCATCTACGCCTTCGTAATATTTTTTGTTATTCAGATCTGTCACTGCTGTAGAATACAATTTTCTGTCACCTAGCAACAACCGTTAAAAATATGCAATTTATTCACGGTCTTGAGTAAAATAATAAAATCGTATTTTGATTTTGAAATATTGTAATAATTTAGGCACACAAACTACACAAAAAATTAGATTTTTTATAAATATTAATACATTGCAATAAATACATTTTGGACAATTATATCAGTCAACTTATTGAAGGTACTCTTTTCTTCAATCTATTATTATCGCCTTCCGGTGTGACAATTTTTTCTTTCACTGCGACTCTCGGTTCTGGGGGATAAGGCACTTTGTAAAAATTAGGCCAGGTCTGTATTTCATTGTAAAGTGTATCTCCAGGACAAACAGTTCCATCTCTAACTTGCTTATGACCTACTAATTTGTAATCTTCGACTATTTTACCTTCTCTCACCCCCATCTGGATAAGCTGATGTGCTGCTAAAAGTTGTTGTTCTGGTGGAAGAGTTTCTGAAACCAATGAAACAAAAATCTGAGTATGAAAGACATTGTTTGTAATTCAATTATACTTCGCAGCTTTGTCCTCAGTTATTACTATTTTACACATGTAGTAGGTCTGATTTTCCCATTATCGTACAAGTTGAAAGAAGTGAAAACAATTTTTGGTTTGGCAACCCCGCATTCGTCACATCGTCACTCAGCTAGCCAGTCTCTGGATGTTGTGACAAGTGCTCGTCATTCTGTTTGATTGTACCACAGAGTAAAGTGATTGAAGTGTGAACATGGGAAGAACAAAGAAAGTTTCTAAGCGAGACTCTAAAAGGAAATTGAAATACAAAATGAGAAAACTGAAGAAGAAAATGAATGACCTTACATCTTCTGAAAGTAAGTACTTATAGAAAGATAACAATAACTTTTTATTTCAAGGATATGGGAAAAATTCTAAGCGCTGGCGGCTACTTGAAACGGCATCCCGTTTCGTCAACGGCAATTCGTAGCAGGAATTGTTTTCGTTGAGGTAGCACTGAAATCGGCATCCACATGGATTGCATGTTTTTCAGTCGATATAGTTGCTAGTCGGAGTTCACATGAATCTCGACGAACTAGCCGGACAATAACGTCGCAGTAGTAAACAATGGGCAAAAACTGCTATAAAGAGAACGTTTTTTGTTCAAGCCTCTCGTGCATATGATGGGCAAATGGTTAAATTATTTAATTTCCATTGTTTACCTTCTGTACATACAGGAGGATTCAAACATTAATAACTAATTGTAATCGACAACCACAGATTTCTTGAACACCAATATTGGTTACAGGTTCCTACAGTTCTTCCATTTCTACATCTTCAGATGAAACAATGTACGATGAAGAACCCCCTAAAAAATCGACAGAAGAGGTTCCGGCTGAAATTAGTGCGGACTTATTATCTGTTTTGGGCGTGGATCCTAGAGATTCCATTTCAGAAGGCCCTGAAATACATACTGAAATCGCCACCCGCTGGAATACATTTATTTCTACTGGCATTGAAAAGACAGAACGTCAAACTCTTATGGATAAATATCCAATAATAAAAAATTGTAAAAGCCTGGCTGCTCCTATACTCAATCCAGAACTGAAAGCGATCATCGGCGAGACGCCAGCGAGACAAGATATGTTCCTGAACAAAATTCAAGAACAACTAGGGTGCGCGATTTCTGCACTGTCGGGGCCCCTAAACGAATTATTCTGTTCCCCGACAGAAGACACAAACGCAATCCTACTACGTTTGGTAGAATCTGCTAAACTATTAGCTGATTTACACCACAGCTTATCATTACATCGCCGTTACCTCATCCTCCCGATTGTAAGGCCAGATGTCAGAAAAATTATTGAAGGGTTTCCTATTGAAACTCTTCTTTTTGGTGAAAGCTTCACCGACAAGGTGAAAGCATCTAAAGATATTCAAAAAACATCACTGGAACTAAAAGCGACTCAACCTTCCACAAGTGGGCTCCAAAAGTTTCCACAATCTAAACCAAACTCAAAAAACTTCAAGCGCCCCCTGAGTCGACCACCTCGACTCAAACCGGGAGACTGGGAGGGGAGAAAATACAGGCGGACATACAGCAAACAGGAGAGGACCAACAACAAACAGGAGCGGACAAAGGGCAGGAGATGGCATTAGTCGAGGTAAATTATGCTGGAAGACTTTCATATTTCGTGAATCTGTGGTCAACCATTACCAATAACATTATGGTTCTTGGCTGGATCAGAGGAATACAAATTACTTTTTCAAAAATTCCAAAACAACGCATAACGCCTAGAATAACAAATTGTGACGAAGAAATAAACAATTGTGAGTCAGTTATCAGAAAACTATTACAAATTGGGGCAATATCTGCCCAATGTAATTATGAGGATGGTCAATTCCTATCCTCCTATTTTCTTAGGCAAAAACCAAACAAAGAATTTCGATTTATACTAAATCTGAAAAATCTCAATAAATTTATCATACCACCACACTTTAAACTCGAAGATTGCCGTACAGTAATAAGACTCATTTACAAAAACGCTTTTCTTACAAACATTGATCTTAAAGATGCCTACTTTATGATACCTATATCAAAAAGTCACAGAAAATACCTGAGATTTGAATTTAAAAATACAATCTTCGAGTTTAATTGCCTTCCGTTCGGCTTGAATGTCGCACCATATATTTTTACAAAAATCTTCAAACCAATTTTGAAGAAAATACGAGAGGAAGGTATAGTTTGTGTGGCATACTTAGATGATATACTAATAATCAGCTCATCGATAGAGAATAGCGAAAGAGATACTTTAAGAGTAACCAAACTCCTAGAAAATTTGGGATTCATAATTAACTATGGAAAAAGCCAGTTGTCTCCTAGTAAACAATGTAAGTTCCTCGGATTCATCTTCGATACCGAGGATTATTCCATATCGTTGACCACGGAAAAGAAAATAAATATTTGCCACAATATCAAATACATATTGAATAAAAATTCACACACAGTTCGTGAAATTGCTAGAATCATAGGTAAACTTGTTGCAGCATGCCCTGCTATTCCTTACGGTTGGCTTTACACTAAGCAACTGGAAAGAGAAAAATGTTTACAACTAAAACTTCTTAGTAATTTCGACAGAAAAATGTCTTTGTCAGAAAACGCAAAAACAGATTTGAAATGGTGGTTAAAAAGCCTACCATTAGCCAAAAATCATATTCGAACTGACAGTTATCATATAGAAGTCTATTCGGATGCCTCAAGGTCCGGTTGGGGGGCCTATTGCAATGAGGTGAGAACTCATGGGTTCTGGACAAAAGAAGAACGGGAAAAACATATAAATTTTTTAGAATTGTTGGCAGCTTTCAATGGCCTTAAGTGTTTCTCCAAAAACATTTCACATAAGGAGATTTTGTTGCGAATAGATAATGTCACGGCAATATCCTATATTAACAAAATGGGAGGTGTCAGACATAAGGACTTGAACTCTTTATCCAAAAATATTTGGCAGTATTGTGAGAAACAACAATTGTATATATTTGCTTCATATATCAATACCAAACAAAATGTTATTGCTGATGCAGAGTCACGCAATTTATGCATCGACACCGAATACGAGTTATCCAACACATATTTCTTAGATATCTGTCAGACATTTCACAATCCTGACATAGATCTATTCGCAACAGAACTTAATAAAAAATGCGAAAAATTTGTGTCGTGGAAACCAGACCCTTCTGCACTAGCAGTTGATAGTTTTACAATGTCATGGAGAAACAAAAAATTCTATGCTTTCCCGCCATTTTCATTATTGACCAGAGTATTACAAAAAATAATATTGGATGAAGCCGAAGGTATCGTAGTTGTACCTCTTTGGGTGACTCAACCATGGTACCCACTTTTTAAAAAACTGTTAACCTGTAAACCCTTAATATTACATCCAAACAAAAATATGCTCTTATCACCTTTCAGGGAGCCCCATCCGCTCTGGAAAGACCTTACCCTGGTTGCCGGACTTTTATCAGGGAAGCGATCATCACACGAGGCTTTCCCATCACAGCAGCTCACGGAATAATAGCTTCAGTTTCACCAAATACTTTGAAACAATATGACGTTTGGTTCAAAAAATGGTGGGATTACTGTGATCAAAATCGACAGAATCCTTTCACTTATTCACTAGAGCATATTATCAAATTCCTTGACTCACACTTTCAAAAGTGTAAGTCATTTTCTAGTCTAAATACCTGTAAATCAGCACTTACCTTTTTTATGCCAATAAAACAGGAGGATGAACCCACTATAAAAAGATACCTCAGAGGTATTTATAATCTCAACCCGCCTGCACCTAGATATGACGACACTTGGGACCCGCAAATTGTTCTTGGTACATTAGAACTATGGTATCCATTAGAAAATCTTACCCTGGAAAAATTAACCTACAAATTGGTTACACTCTTAGCACTAATTACGGCACATCGGGTACAGACCTTAACGAAAATAAAAATGGAAAACATCGAAATTCAAGAAAATAATATTAGTATCAGAATAGCGGATCGAATTAAAACTAGTGGTCCCAATAAAAAACAGCCAACCCTTCAAATTCCATTTTTTCTTGAGAAACCAGAACTTTGCCTAGCTTCTGTTATTGTACATTACACAAATATAACAAAGTCGTTTAGACCTAGCGATGTGAACCAATTAATTATGACTCACAAAAAACCCTTTCATGCCGCATCAGCACAATCTGTAAGTCGATGGATAAAAACAACATTGAAAATGTGTGGAATTGATACGGAAAAATACGGAAGCCACAGTACTAGACATGCTGCCACTTCCGCAGCTTATAGATCAGGTATGAGCATTGAGGAAATAAGGAAAAAGGCGGGTTGGACTGAAAAATCAAATGTATTCAATATTTTTTATAATAAGCCACTAGCTTCCAAACCAGATTACTTTATAAAACGACTGATCACAAAGAAAAACAAATGAATTTTTACTAATAGGTATTATTAGAGTTGTCATAATTGTCACTCTTATTGTTACTCGTTACTATAATTGTTACTTGTTACTCGTTATTTTTAGTGTTAGAGATTTAAATATGTTAGATATTATTCGTATGCACAATATTTGGCATATACGTTTATTACTATATTATTGCTAATTAAACTGAGGGAAAATATAATGAATTATTTTGGGATATCTGTTGGTTTCAATTTTGAACTTGACTGACTTCAGATCGCATGTAGAACTCTTTCAACAACTACATGTGTAAAATAGTAATAACTGAGGACAAAGCTGCGAAGTATAATTAATAGATCAAATGACTTACCTTAAGGAAATTTGATCCATATTATACGAGCAGCTTTGTCCGAAGTTATTACTAACCCTACCCAAAAACATTAAATAATAATAATAATAATAATACTAATATTACTAGTAATAGAAATAATAGAAAATAACATGGAAATCCCACCCCTACATGCGATCTAGGACCTTTAAACTAGAATGACGAGCACTTGTCACAACATCCAGAGACTGGCTAGCTGAGTGACGATGTGACGAATGCGGGGTTGCCAAACCAAAAATTGTTTTCACTTCTTTCAACTTGTACGATAATGGGAAAATCAGACCTACTACATGTGTAAAATAGTAATAACTTCGGACAAAGCTGCTCGTATAATATGGATCAAATTTCCTTAAGGTAAGTCATTTGATCTATTAATTCTACGTGTTGATAAAGTTATATAAATAATCAATCACATCGAACAATTGAATTTGATAAATGATGAATGAGTGTTTAATTGGATAATAAGAGAACCAATTCATCATTTCAATATCAATAAATAAAATATGATGACACATTGAACGTGAAATATGTTAGTTGACAAAATATTCATTACGACCAAAAAAAAACAATTATCATTCATGCCATGCCTCATTAATGAATTGACAAATGAACTACCAAGTTTCTTTTTTTTTTTCAGTCATGTTGAGGATTGGTCTATAAGCAATTCAAACATAGAAAGCAACAAGACGCATCACCGAAGTGCAAGTTAATACATGTTAAGGTATTCCCAGTACTAGCTGACACTGCAAGGGCGTACAAAGGAGGGGTTCCGAAATGTATTAGCACCACTTGATTAATCACTCAAATATATTGTTGAGATGTGTTTTGAGTATAAGATATTCAAATTATAAAAATTGACCCCACCCCCAAAAAAAAATACTGAGTGTGCCCCTGGCTTACAGCAACCAGTGGCGGATCCAGGGGGGTAAAAGGTAATCACCCCCCCAAGTCTATTTCAAAATACTCATACTGCCGTCCTAAGGTCTGAGGATGAACGCAGTATGTTTCAAAATATCGTAATTTGAGTGTTTCAAATACTTTTATTCGCAATTCTTACATACCGAACCACTTTATTGGTTGTTTTTATTATTTCATATGTCTATTGGAAATATACTCATATTGTACTTTTCTTAAATGAGAATATTTATATTTATTACCCCCCCTCCCATACCAGTACCATGGATCCGCCACTGACAGCAACCGAAGGTTCTGTCAGATTCGTCATCCAAGTGGCACGGCACTTAGTTTGTCATCGAAAGATCTTCAATAAATGTTGTTGGTGATCGTGACCATTCACAAAGTTTTCGTTTCTGTGAACTCCTGTATCATTTTGGTAAGTCTTCAGAAGCTTCAGCTATTTGGGTAGTTCGGCCGTTTTACATGTCCTAACCGCCATTCAACTGTTCTTTTTCTCATCATTATTGTTTCAGCCATGTTTGATATAAGTAGCCAGTTCATATCAGATTCCAATAATAAGTTTTGTATAGTAGGTACGTTTTCCTGAAGTTTTCGTGATTTGTGTAAGACTTTGCATGTTATAATAATTCACCTTCACCAATTTTTGAACAATAAAGATAAAAAAAATATATCATAAAAGAGCCAAGATGAAATAAACCGCAGAGTAGGTATTAACAGAAAGTATCGTAATCATCGAACAATACAACGTAGATCATAAATCATCAAATTATACAGATTGAATAAAAAAATTACTCCTATCTGGAGATGAAAATCGGTTGGTCAAGTCTGGAACGCAATTAGTGGAGAGTGGACGATGACTGAAAAGCAGAATGTTTTGGAAGTGGCCCGCAGGACTTACTGCCTGAATACCGTTGCACTAGATCCTTCTGTACATTCGGTACACGGACTGTGCCCCGTTTTCCGTTGTGACCCACCCTCCCCTACCCTGTTTGAAGAGTTACCATATCAAAATAATTTTCAATTATTACGATCCGTCAACTCAGTAGCTACAACTAACTTTGGAATCTGCCGTACGACTGACAACCGTATGGTGTGCAAGCACACATTCACTCACGTAGGCCACTGTTGAGTTTGGACGAATCGGAAATCGTGTGTTTCCAGTGGCAAAGCACGGCTGCTCCGCGGTAACCGTGACGTGAACGAAGCGTGTGCAATAGGCAATCTATTTCTTCGCGCCACTATTGGAATGTGGACGTACGACTTTTTATCGTACGTCCAAATCCGTAGTGTCTGCAGCGAGCGTAGTCAAGCAGAGTAATAATTTGGCGACTGACAGTGCTCTTTGGTGCATTATGCAGACGTCCACATTCCAATAGTTGCGTGAAGAAATAGATTGCTTATTGCACACGCTTCCTTCACGGCACCGTCGCCGTGAAACAGCCGCTTTGCCTCTGGAAACACACGATTTCCGAATCGTCCAAACTCAACAGTGGCCTACGTGAGTGAATGCGTGCTTGCACACCATCCGGTTATCAGTCGTACGGCAGATTCCAAGATGGTTGTAGATACTGAGTCGACGGATCGTAATAATTGAAAATTATTTTGATATGATTGAAATAGACAGTGAAATTATCATATCCTTAGTGGAAGTAAGACCCATATTATGGGATAAAATTATTGAAGAATTTGATATCATATTTCCGTAACTCTTCAAACAGGGTAGGGAAGGGTGGTCCACAATGGAAAACGATGCACAGTGGAACAGTCCGTGTACCGGACATACAGAAGGGTCTAGTGCAACGGGATTCCGGCAGTAAGCACTGCTGGCCACTCTCAACAAAGCCTGCTCATCAGTCATCGTCCCCTTTTCACCAGTTGCGTGCCAGACTTGACGAGGTGAGGTACCGTTTTTCTCCGTGAAAGTAAAAATTTCACGCCAACGGTTTTTCGCCTCCAGTAAGAGTTATAATAATAAAAATATTTTTTTTATTCAACCGGCTCTTATGGCATTTCATCGTACATGTATTCCTTAAATTTTTGAACGAGTTTCACATTTCCACTGCTTCAAGTGCGTGGTGGAGAGTAGGAGAAATAACGGTCGATATATTTTTTTCATAGCTTAGATCCTAAGATCACAGACAAAAATCGAATTGTTGAAAAAAAAAAAAATCTGATGGGGAGCTATTGGCAAATACTACTTTTTTGTTCCATTGTGGTCTCCCTCCCCTACAGAATGCGCCAATCTCACACCTCATTCAATTTACTGGAGGAACTCAGTGAACCCGATAATGTATCCGTTCCTTTCAACGGCGGTGTAATAGCTGCATGGCAATAATTTTGTGTTTGCAATCCATTCAGCATAATGTCTACTTCACTCCCCGACGATCGAAGGAAAACTAACTTGACGTTCGATAAAAAAAACGTAACGTGTGTAAGCCACCATGTCACGGACAAAAGTCGTTCGATTATTTTCCGTACGTCCAAATCCGTAGCGTGTGCAACGGGCGTTACGGCCCTCTATAGGCTAGGCATATTACGAAAAAAAGGGGGTTCAAAGGAAAGTTTTGCTGAAGTATGATTTTCCCACCCTCTATATGTTTTTTGAAAATTGTTTGGCGATACGAACAACAAAAAATTTCCAAGTTATATTCTCAAAGAAGGATATGGAGACCGGCATCAGAAGATGCCGATATCGTCATTGTGAACGAAGCCATGTCTTTGGTTAAATGAACTAGAACAGTGGTCGTAGTTGGGAAGGACATCGCAGGACATCGCCTATTGGTCATCCTCAACAAGGAAACGTATTCTTTCTGTGCACCATGTTTTTTCATGCAATGAGTGGGAGTGATACGACTCCAACACTTTATAACCTAGGGAAATTGAATATTATGAAAACTACCACCAAAAATCTAAACCTTGCCGATGTAAGGTATTCAAAAATCCTGAGGTAACACCAGATAGCATTGCAGCAGCTTGGTCAACGTGTATTGGTTCAGCCGTTCCTGTGCTGAACCGTCGATAAACCGTTTGAGGTTCAATAATTATAATTATAAGAAGGCAGCTTTCAAGACCTCATAAAAAATAGCTACGCTACCATCACCGGCTACTGCAGCCACACATACAGTTTTAGGGTGAATCACCAGGTGCAGCAATAGCTGGGAATTGAGAAAAATGCCGAATATTGGAACCGATCACCACTTTACAAGTCCCTGCTCCTCCCGAACTGCTGCGACTGGTGTCATGCAGATGAGTCAAGATCTGTGCAAGAAAAATTAGGTGCAAAAAAGCAGGCTTCAACTGCAACAATCCGTGCATCAATTGTGAGGTGTCCTGCAACAACGTGACAATCGAGACAGATATCAAAAATCACCTTGAAGACGGACCATTTGACGACGAAATACAAGACGAACTAGGCTTCTTCTCCCCGGTTGTTGAATGTGTGGACAAGGAGGACAAAGGTATGTACCTTAAAATGAGTTCTATCTTTGAGGCATTAGTTATACATATAAAGAAAAAAAATGTAGTTTTGGTTCTGTGTATATACCTTCCAATAATGTACTGGAAGTATATGAGTTGGCAATAGATTTTTCACAAATAAATTTAGTTATAGAGACCACTTACTTTTTCGGAGACTTCAATATTCCTGAAATCACTGGAATCAATTATAATATATCGAATAGTCAACTTGACATCATTCACGACTATTTTTAATAATGAGTCCTGAAAATAATTATGAAAACTGTGATGTACTTAAAGAGGAATAACCACTCCTAAAAGAAGATATTTATCATCCAGCATTACACATTTCAATTAAAATCAAAGATGAAGTAATAGGACAAAGTAAATGTTCACAAGAACAAAAATATAACTTCGAACTGGCTGATTATCTGAAACTGAGTGAACGAATCAGAGATACTAAAATTGGGATAATGTATCAAGCGAGACATCGGATGTGAACACGGCATTACGACATTTTTATTCATTGTGGTCTAAAATTATTGATGAGTGTGTTCCCAAAAATGTTCAGAATAAAAACATACAAAAGTTTCCCCACTGATTTGCGAAAGAGATTAAAAAAATATATATAAGAGATTGAGTAAAGTTACCGAAAATGAGAAAGCAGTAGAGAAACTTGATTAGAGCCGAAGATATACTTGAAGGAGAAAGCTTTTTCGCTAATGAAACAGCAGAAGTTTTTGCAATTTTTTTTTCATCTGTTTATGCTCCGACTAAAGCAAAGCTACTTATTATATCAACTTTGATACGAATAATGTTGCGTGTAATTGATGGCACTTTCGTACTAAATAAAATAGTAGACGACGACTCAAATAGGGCGGTGAAAAAATTAAAGGAGCAGGTGTTGATGGCATTCCTCCTTGATGATTGGTTGAAAAAACCTTTGATAAATATTTTTAATCTCATTATATCAACTAAAGTATTTCCTTCAATATGGAAAACAGCGATAATATGCCAATACCTAAATCAGGAAATAGATAGATAGAAAATCATTGTGAAATATCTATTATGTGTTCACCATCCAAATTGTTTGAACAAATAATTTATTCTAAATTATATGACCATACTAAAAATTATATAGTGTCTCAACAACATGGCTCCCTGAAAAGTAAATCAACCAATACCAATTTATTTATCTTTACCAATTTTGTCTACTAAACTTCGGAAAGTAGGTCACAATTACATATTAGTTTTATGGACTTCCGCAAGGCATTTGACCAAGTAGATAATGATACTCTTTTATCAAATTTGAACAATTTTGGGCTGGCAGATAATTTTTTGCATTTGATGAGAAATTATTCAAAATATAGATTGTAAAGCATAATGGAAACACTTCTTGGGAGATGCCATGAGGTCAAAGACGTGGGGGTCACATATATCGACACACTATTATTCTCAAATCATATCCAAAGTATTGTGCGTTCTGCAAACCGTATATTGGGTTTTATAATGAGACAAACAAGGGATTTTGATCATATAGAATCAATAAAACTTCTCTATTATACACTGGCCAGAACTATATTGGAGTATGCATTGATAAGTTGGTATGGAGAGAGTCAAATTTTACTGCAGAAAATTGAGAACAACATAGCTGAGAAATGAGTTCAAAATGTTATAATTGAGAAATAGACATAACTTGTCCATGTTACTCTTTTCATTCAAAATCATCAACTATAAAATTGAGTTTCCAGAAATACTAGTCGTGATGAGGTTCAATGTCCCGCCTCGTAGAACTAGCACGTCTGCTATGTTCAATATTCGTATGATATCTACTACAACCAAATCCCCACTTGTAACAATGTTTCGACCAGCCAATAATTTCAATGCACTCATCGATTTGGATTAGATCCTCTCATTAAATAATTTGTACTACAACATATTCTAGACATATTAAGTATATGATAGAATTTGCAAATTGTTCTATTTTCATTGATATGTACAATAAAGAATATTGTGATTTACAGTGTTTGATAATATGTATAATAATATTATTTATTCATGTAATGAGACCTCTGAGGTCTGTTTGAATAAAAATCAAACACTTGGAGTGTCTGAAGTAGTTAATATGAATGTATAAGCTAACCCATATCTTCTTTTCATTACAGCCCCCCCCCCTAACTGAACGAAGAAGGAGAACGGACTGAAGAGGTTGGTGACAGTTCCTTGAAAAACGAAGGCATCTACAACAATTTCTTCGAAAGTAATCATGTGCAGATTACTGCACACCTCGTCCATCAATAAATCCATAAAATAGCATCTCCTGTTTGTTCCAAATGATTAAGGCAGTCTAATTTTTTATGGAAGCGACATTCATTATTCACGACATTTATAATTTTAATGATATGAATATATATTATAATACCAATAATAATACACTGTACATAACTACTTTGGTAACAACTATATTTTATTCTTTTTTATTATTATTCAGTTACTTTCTCTATCAATTTAAGGTATACTACGTCCGGGAATATGTTTTTTTTTCAATGAAAAATGTGAGAAATTTTGTCTTCTTTAATTCTGTATGGAACGGGCTAGTCGAAAAATAGCTTTTTTTCTGAGATATAGCCCAAAAATCGAAAAACTTTCCTCACCCGTAAAAAAAAATCTGTAATTTCAAAATGAAAATGTCGGCACTGAATCAGTTTGAGGCATCAACTGCAGACCATCAGTAAGGGGTGAAATGTATAAATAGCTTATCTGTCAATAATTTATTTGATCCTACTTCTAATTCGTTCTCATCTTTCAATTTTAATTCTGTTCTTGATTGAAGGTAATGAAGTAGAGAAATATTCACCTCTCCAGTCCCCAATAATGCAAATTCCAATACTGATATCATTATAATGTGGGGCATGTGCTCCCACCCTGGACCACCCCCTGCCTTCGTATACTTTTCCATCGCCACATACGAGGAAGTGGTATCCCACATCCACCCAACTGTTGTTTATCTGATGATAATCTTGAATCCAGTGCATGGCTTTGATACAGTCTGCAGCAGTATAACAAGCTGGAGGAATGTAACTATGGTGAATGACTACATACGGAACTGGGTTCTCCATGACTTCTATGGATTTCGGTGGTCTGGCCCCCCATTCGTCCCTGGAAACTATTATGGGATCATCTGATGAACTTGCCGCTGAAACAAAAAAGAAATAAATGAAACATTGTTTTTCTTTGCGAAATATCAAGAGGATCCTGATTGTATATATGATCATAATTATTATGTTGTAAAATAGGGACAAATGAATTCAATCTAGCAAATTAGTAGAGTATAACTTGGAAGCTGAGTAAAAAACTGCGGAATTTCGTTTGGGGACATTAAGCAGGACACGAAGAAATAGGTTAAGAAACATCATCAATTTTCTCGGGAGAATGCCTCTGGCAATACTCACGGAAAGACGATGATTACATGGGTCCAACTACTGGTTCTCAATACTTCTTCTGAACTGAGCCGGAACTCTCTTAGGAATTAAAGCGGTACGACTTCTAGTAGACTACAAGCTCATATTACATTTTGAATGGGTCAAATGACCCAGCATGGCATATATTCATAATGATACTGCTATACGAAAAAATAACTTTAGGCACTTTGCCGTCAATTCTAGGCGGTACAAGTGACTATAATAATTATAATAAATTTTTGTACGGCATTCATCACCTTCTTCGATTATAAAATAATAATCTCCTAGAACCTACAGAACCTCTAGAATAATGGTACCGGAAACCAGGAAATGTTTCCATTTTCCTAAAATTCAGACAGCAGAATGTATGATAACTATTATTTTATGGTAGAAATATCGTAGATATACTTTACTCATAAAAACGAATAATTAAAATTTACTCATCGCTTTCCATATAGCAAACAATTTCTACTAGCGATCGATGTCTTTCCATGAGGTACTATAACCCACAGAATTTGTTAGAATTCTTCCCCTCTGAATAACCAGCAGTATGACAATTAAACTGGAAAATTAACATATTTAGCATTACATAACTTTGTTGAGAAAATCACCCAATCCCTTAATAACAAAAGGAGATTGCGATTGCCATATTTCTTTTGATATCGATGAAGTACCTATTTGATAATGAACTACTAATTTCTATTGGCTCAGCTTTGGTTGAAAAAGGCAACCAACACCGGCTGGATCTATGCCATGTTCATAAACAGAACAGCTTACTACATCTTTACAAGACGAGGTCCTTCAGTTTAGGATCTCCAGGGGGTGCCCACAAGGCAGAAATACCAATTATTCAACTATTATAACAAGTAATATTACTACGTATATTTTTTTCATTTTCATAAAGTTATCATACATATTATATTGGGAACTAATACTGATCAAATTGAATTTCTACCAAGAAAGTTTTGGGGTAGTTATGATTACTTTCATTCTCTATGTGTTTTGGGGTAATGAATCTGAATCTGAGGTTTGGTAACAAATTTTCGTGACGGAACATTGAAAAAATTGCAAAAAAACCTAAAAAATCTCTTTCTTCTGCGGTTTATTGCTTATAAGTTGAAAACTACAAATTTTTTGTTTCGTTTTCGCATAAAATTTTCTACAAATTTCACTATACAAGTTTTTTTTCTACTACGAACCGTTCGGGCTCAAGAACTACTTTTAAATTATCATATTTTGGCTGACTGGGGAAAATCCCACTTTTTCACTACAAAACTGAAATTTATTATTGAAGTTAATTAGTGGATACCCCCCAGTTCTCTGCGCATACCTTATTTAGATCATATAATAAACGTACAGGTCACTTATTCAAAAATGACATACAAGTTATTTAATGAGGTCCGAAATCTTACAAAACTTGAAATTCAAACAAAAACATTTAAAAAATATTTTACATTATTATATTATTCTATATCATATATGATACGATCTAGTTACCCCACTGCGTACTTTAGTCAAATATAGAAACCTAAGAGAGACCAACTGAGAAAGACACGCAGCTTCACTCAGTGAGTCTCTCGAGAGGCCCGTGACTGGAATACGAGACAGGGAGAGCCTTGAGAGGGCAGTAGACGAAGTGGGCAAGGCAATAGTCGAAGCCTACGAGGAAAGCTGTCCTGAGAAATCCATAAGGTTTTAGTCAAAGAAGGTACTGTAATTCAAGTAGGTTTCTTGGAGAAGAATGAGAATGAAAGCCTAAGGATGCTCACAGAAGCACAGTTTCCAGCCTCAGTAATTCTCAATGACCCGACAACAGTAGATAGCACTAGAAGCAGTCCAAACAAGCGAACAACTTTGGAATGGAGGCTTGCTACGGAAATATCGAGACCAAATAGAATCAGGTGGGCTATCAGTAAATTCAAACCGTACAAATCTTCTGGGTTAGATGGAATATACCCCATATTTCTCCAAAAGGGACAGGAAATACTTATTCCATACCTGTGCCGCATATTTAAGGCTTGCATAGCTCTACGACATATATCTACAATCTTGCAAGAGGTGAAAGTCATATATCTCCCAAAGGTAGGGAGAATAGGCGACAAGACTACCAAAAAAGGCTTATCGTCTCGTAAGTCTAATGTATTTTTTGCTCAAAATGTCGCTGAACGAACGCCAATATGCGTATCAACCAGGCAAGTCAACAGACTTAGCACTGGCTACTAATGAAGTCTTCCGAAGACGAAGATACAGCCATGACATTTATAGACATCAAGGGTGCCTTCAACAATGCATACAGTTTATAGCAAACACTCTAGTAAAAAAGGATTTTATCTCCTACTGTGTCGGTGGATAAACGCTAACTTGAAAAACAGCGTCATAACATCAGAAATCGGCTGAATAATGCTAACACCTAGAGCAAACAGGGGATGTCCGCAGGGAGGGGGCTATCGCCCCTACTTCCTGATGGACGAATTAATTGAAAGGTTATCTTCCAGAGGCTTTCATTGCCTAGGACATGCCGATGTCCTCGCGATTAGTGCAAAAAACCAATTCGCAAGGACAGTCTCGGAGCTTACACAGTCAGCCCTATATATAATCGACAGGTGGTGTAAAGATGAGGAGCTGACAGTGAACTCTCATAAAACCAGCAAAGTCCCAAAAAAAATTACTGGATGGACTTAGGTCACCTGTACTGAATGGGATAGAAATTCCATTTGCCCAAGAGGCAAATTACTTAAAAGTAATCTTCGACCATAAGTTGATTTGAAACCAACACCTAAAAAAAGTCACAGAAAAAAGTACAGTAGCATACTGTACCATTTTTTGCATTTTTTTTATGTTCCGTCAAGAAATTTTGTTAGCAAACTTCAGATTCGGATTCAAAACTACCCCAAAACTTTCTTGCCAGGGGCCCTGTCGAATATAAATTTACTGAATTAAACAAGTAATATTCATATGAGTATCTTTCAATTCTTATAATAATTTCATATACTTTTGAAACGCCGGTCATTTAACCATTATATTGAGAACAAGTAATTTTATTATGATTATTTTTTATAAGATCTTTTAGACAATCGTTATGAGAAAACATTTCAAATCGAGCATTAGTATCAAAATTACACTGATAATTTGTTAGTAGCAACATCCAGTGATTATTTTTTATACGATCCTCTGAGCCAATCGTCATGGGAAAACATTTCAAATTGAACAATAGGATCAAAATTACACTGATAATTATTGTTAGTAGCAAATTGCAGCGATAATTTTTTCACATTGTTTGATTGGTTCTTTGTTTAAATGAATGCATAAAAAGTTAGCGATTGACTTGGTTGTCAAGATGACACTGACAAAAAATGTCCATTAAAAAAATAATCAAACCGAATCACATTCGTGGTAATAATTTTTTTGAGATAAATTCAACTAGGCCAAAGGCGTCGATAAGTATAATACTTACCGACGTCTTCATAATACTGGTTGCTAGGCCAAAGGCGTCCGTAAGTAATTTAGTTACCAACGCTTTCTATATAAATGTCACTTTTGACTTTTCAGTTATTAGCTGGAAATTAATGTTTTAATCAAGGGAAAAAAAATGCTAGGATCAGACAAATAATTGGTGCTACGCTCATCCTCCTAACAATTGTCTTCGGTAAAATGTGCTCACTGTTCTTCATACTCAATATACTATAACATTCATACAATTTCAAAAAATGTTACTATGATGGTGCCTATTCAACTCAGAAATCACAATTTTGTATAACAGCTTCCTTATCGATATTTCTCTCGGTGTACCCCTCCCGTTGCGACAGCCTTGTAACAATTTAGATAATTATAGAAATTGGATTTTATCAAAACAGTGTCACAAATTCGCAAAAATTAATAATGACCTAGAAACATATGCTCCGTTGGGGATTTTTTGGTTTGAAATGATTGTCCGCACAACCGCAGTCACGATTTCCCATCGAATTGGTAAGTAATCAGAAGAAAACATTTACTCACCCATTTTTATTTATTTTTTAATGATAATTACTAATTTATTACTATACTGTATTCATGCTGATTATTTTGCCATCAAACTACTGCATAAAATGCCACCGTTCTTTGTTTATATCACCAGCCGGCTGGCTTGCTATCTCATTGGTTTCCAATAAAAAAATGATTTATACATAATAAGACTGCATTGGTAATGCACTGTGCTTCCCCTTTCGAATGTCGTCAGGCGAATACGTGTATATAGAAAAGGATTCACACTTTTCGACTTATCATTCAAGTGGCAGTGTTTGGTTTATCGCGATTTTTCAAACGAAATTGGTTTCCCGTTATCTGAATATTTTGTTTTGGAGTTTGAACTATCTAATACTGGGTGTCAAAGTATTCTTTAGACAAGCCTGACAAGCCATAGTTTTCAGAGTTTCAAGAGTATGGTATCTGAACTTGGAAGGGGTATTGAATTCAAGAACTGGATTTTATTCAATATTTCTCATTCTCCTATCACCGGAAACGAACCCAACTTGGGAATTTCAAATGGAATACCGTATATATTTTTACTTTTTTGGATTATAGGGACGATTCTGAGTGCAATCACATAGTTTTGAGACAAAAATTCACACACTTGATTTTTAGAAGAAGAAGATGAACTTTATTTCGTAGGCAAGCCTAATACAATCACATCAGTTAATATACTCTACACTTAATACAAAAAAAATTAAGCTTAGATCTAAAATCTTGCTAAAATCTGTCCGCCTAACAAAATAGCAGAAAAACACACAACGCACAACATATATTTTTAGTATGTTGATTAGAACCATATTACTTACCTATCGTTTACAAAAAAGGTGAGGTTGCTATACCTTCCTCTCTATTGATGCCGTGGTGTCTTTATAGCCAATAGTTTGTAGTTACCTTTTGCTGAGTACTTCTTCAACTTTCTTCTCATAGAGGTCGATGTCCATGACAACCGTCGCGTTGCCTTGATCCGCCGGAAGAATTTTTATTTTGCTGTCTTTTTTTGTTCGTTTAGTTGTTCTTCTCTACTATAAGATTACTTTTCAGATGTTGCTCTTTTTCCAGTTGTTCTCTGACCTTCCATCTGAACTCTTCAGCATGGATTTGATCAATGTAACCACTGGTGGATTCAACGGCTGTAATGATTTTCATTGTAGGTATCGTCTTCGGCGCTACAGCAAAATTCAAACCCTTCCCCAATAAGGACTCTTCAGTGTTCGAAAGTGGACGAGAACTCATATTGACTATGGCATTCTTTCCGTCAAACTGCTTTTCTGTTCCGCGTGGTCGTTGCTTCCCTAAAACTTTTTCCACTTGCGCTCGTATGTTTTGACAAAATTCTCTGGGATCAATTTTGGAAATGATAGGTAGTCTTCTTCTATGTTAACTGTTGAACTGTCGTGACTCAAAACACATGCAAAGAATTTCTTTTTGTTTCTAGTTAATGGAAGTCCAGAATAATTCTACTAACACCAACACATTGTCAACCACTTTCAAACAAATAGATTTTACTCTTCATTGAGTGAGCAGTTGCTACGTAAGAATTCAAGAGGTTGCTTGGAGTTGTTTATTTTATAAAAGGAAGCTTTCCTTTATGCTCGATGTGACGCGATTGTATATGCTGTAGTAACGGTTTTGTTAGAGTAATTATGGATATTCCACACAATATGGCGCTACAGGTTGAAAAATCCATTAAAGAAAGCGTTTTCTCGAAAAACCGAATTGATGCAATGATAGCCCATTCTGTTTCCGAAAAAGAAAATGTGTCCGTTATTGTTCCGAATGGAACCGAATGCAACACATGGAGTAGATCATCATGTGTCAACTCACAGAACTTCAAATTTCAAGAACTTCATCTTTTTCAGGCACATTTAGAAATCATTGTTTTCACTAAAGAGAAAAAAATTTATTAATTTGTATATATGAATGAATCTTAATTTTCAGGGCCAACTATTCATATTTTTCAAAAACGCTAAAAATGTATAAGCGAGTTTTTTTTTGAAAGTGGAACGTGGAAATATTTGAAGAGAAGGGTACTTCGACATTGTTGATTTTACTATTTCATTTATTTGATGCTCTCCGGCAAAAATTCTCGAAATATATTATTATATCAAGCAGGTATTGGCGGGCTTTACAAAAGCGTCAGTCAGTTTCATGAGTTTGATTTATGATTTCAATTTCATCGTAATTTATCGAAAAAATTGTAATTTTCAATGAACTCCTTCTTTGTATTATACAGAATAATGATAATTCAGTGATAATAATTCAATTCAATTATTTATGCAATTTTTCATCAATGTTTTTTCATGACGTTATCACGTAAAATTATCGTCGTAAACCGACTTTACAGACAACCAATTTTTTATTTTTTTTTCAAGTTGGATAAAAACTTGCACATTACTTCACTAGTGTTTAAAGAGTCTTATTTTCATTGACAATACACCATATTTCCATTTGATCAGTTTGGATGGTAGTGAACCTGGTCATTATATGATTTCTGTACCTAGTTGTACGGGTTTAAATTCAAAGCAGACTATTTAGTAGCTGAGTTGTACAGTAAATCGTACAGTAAATGTGACTACACCACTGGAATGACGTCATTTTCAAATGGTCCATGTATAGAAATAACGTTGGAATGTGTCCGTCAATAAGACAGTTACAAGGGAATGAAATTTGAAAAATATGCCGTTCAATCAACCCACCATTTCCAATTTACGACTTCTATCAAAACTCTGACTACACTACTGAATTCAGGAAATGTCCAAATTCACTGATTAGAATTTCATTGAAATTCTACAGTGATATTTGGAGACTTAATGAATTCCAGTGGAGTATAATTTTGATAAAAGTTTTGGAATTGGAAGTGGTGGGTTGATTGAACGGCATATTTATCGTGTATTTCATTCCCCTACAACTTTCTTATTGAAGGACGCATTTCAACATAATTTCAACATGAACCGTTTGAAAATGTCGCGAATCTAGTGGTGTAGTCAGATTTTTTATCTAAAAAAATATTCTAAAGGAGTCACAGTCTACAATAATAACTAAAATATGGTGGACCCCCATTTACCAAGCTCTGAATATTTTTCATAAAATTACGGATAACAAATAAGCACAAGATCACTGAAAACCAAAGACCCAAAACCTGGTTTATTCGTAGGTTTTTTGGGGACTAAATGAAAGAACATCAGCAAAAAAACCTGATAGTCTGACGTCTAACAATGGCCACGTTTATACAGTCTCTTGGTAAGCTCTGACTAATGACTTTATTTGGTCAATGAGAAGCAACAACAAACTTCGAATAACAGAGAGAGAGGGTGAATAGACAACCCAATCCGCAGTGGCGGTTCTAGAAATTAAGGGCGGGGGGCATACCATCCCTAGGCGCCGAGTATTCGATAGAAAGGCACAAGCGCGTGTGCAGCTTTGTTCCATTGGGGGGGGTAATGAGTTGTGCAGGGGCAACAGAAAGTAAAAAAGCGCCGCAGACGAATTTTTTTTTCTAAGGTCAAATGCCTTTAAATAATTGATAGTTGGGTTTGTCAGTGGGGTATCATAATGGCAGGAACAAAATGATGTCAAATTCAGTTTGTTTGATTCAATATGAAAGACAAAAAGCATAGTCGGGCAAACAAACCATGACACCTTCCAAACGAAAGAGAAAATGATCTTATTAGAATTAGAATTAGATGCTCGTTTGCTGCCACGCTGCACTTTTGGCATTTTTCAGTTTTTAGGGAAAAATATATTAGAAAAACCCGGAAAACTTATAGTACCACCCCTATTTGAAGTAATATTGTATTCATCATTAAAAAACAAAGTAATGTAGAAGCATCCTTTGAATTTTTCTTCTCGCATAACTTACGATAATCCCTCCCCGACAATTCACAATATCTTAGATAATAATTACAATATATATATATATATATAGAGAGAGAGAGAGAGACAGCGAGAGGTATGGGATTCACAACAAACCAAACAATTAAAAGCAAATGTTGATGTTGCAACGTTTATTGGTTTTTCGTGCTTTTGATGAAAAATGTGTTATGCATATCGTTCTAACACTCTATTTGTAAGATATCTGAAATCGAAGGGGGCGCTAAGAACGCAAGGGGGGGCATACTGCCCCCCTTTGCAACCCCCCCTTGTGGCGCCGCCACTGCCAATCCGCCGAAGATCCCGGCAAGGCAGGAACAACCCTCAGTGATTTTGTGTGAAATTATATTCATATTGAATATGTTTGCTATACAATTTTAATATGTAACTGTAATATACCTACTTGGATACCAGAGAATGAAAAGGACATCAAACTTGTCAAGTGAGAATCAGCTTCTCAATTTCTAGGTCCTGAAGCAGTACTCACCATACCGAAGTGTGCAGTGAGGCGATAACTGAACAAATGAGTCAAAAACAAACAACAATAACAATGGAACATCGACCAGGAGAAGTCACGGAACACTATTAGTTTCGAAAAACAAATTCAACAGTTACATCAAATTATAAGCGCATCCAGGGGAGGGGGCTTTGAGGCTGTGGCTCCCCTCCAAGCCACCAATTAGTACTGTTATTCGATAAATCCGGATGACAAAAAAACCCGATAAATTCTATTTTCAGTCCCCCCAAACAGAAATCTTGTCTGCACCACTGCATCAAACAGACCCGTTAGGATTATTATTAAACCTTCTCTCCTGAAGGTGCACCCGAACAAAATGAGATCAATTATACTGAATAGACAATAAGCCTTCTTGGCTACATTACACCTGGAGTCGAAATAACAGACAAACTCTGCAAAGAAAAACATGGCAAATTTCGAAAAATCATATTTTCATAAGTAAAATAACTTACCCACTATCAGAATATTCAGGAACACACATATTGAAACATTACAGCGGTTCAATGCCATTTTCTGTAGTTTTTGCGTTCACCATAAAATATTATTTAAAATCGCGAACGTTTGTTATATTCGCCCATTAAAATGGCATATTATATAATTATAGTATTTAGTATATTTAGTATTGTCATTATATTGATTTTATTTTGGTAATGAACGACTCGACCTTCTTCGTAAACCCGTCAAATCCAGTTCTAGATTACAATCCAAAAAATATGATTAGTATTTATATATTCACGCCATTCCAGCGCTGATCGAGGTGGATCACAGTGGGGATCTCTAGGGGATAATTGTGTCAGAGTTCTATTATTTATTGAAGGTTCGCTTTCATAATCATTTATCAGTAACGCGACGCTAAATTGGTGAAGTTGTAAATCTGTAAAAATATGTATACCCAGTGTCCCAGTGCAAATTTCGATTTAGATAAATTTTTACTGAATTAATGAAAATATAACTAATAGGTAGCTCATCCAAGATGTAATTGCTTGTGATAATTGTTCGAAGGGAAATAACTGCAATGATGCAAACAAAAAGCTGTTGATAGAGAGTAGTTCTCTACGTTTTTGAATGACCCGTCGGGAGTGTATTGTGTATCCTTAGTAATGTAACAAGTGTCATAAAAATCATGTTAGTAACGAATATTTAATAAACAAGTTTGTAAACATACCGTACTTTTTCTACGAACTCATATTAAAACAACAAATTTATTTTTTTAAGGTGATTTTTCTTAGGTTACCGCACTAATTGGAACCTTTTGGTGCAGTAATGAATATACCTACTGAAGTTTTATCCCAACACTAAACCGTTATTTTTAACACCTCGATACATGATTTAGTTACCAAGTGACCATCTTCTAGACGAAGTTTAATTTTTCCTCCAAGAAATGGTCACTTGAAAACAAAAACTTGTCGAGGTGTTAAAAATAGCGGTTTGGTCTTGGAATAAAACTCCAGTATAATCATTAGGTTACCTTAATATTTCCAGTTGACAGACCATCATTAGGACCTACACTTTCAGCCGGGTTGCATATAAGCAGAACGTACCACGTTTCAGTCAGCGGCAGATATTCTGGCTCTCTGATTGCTTGTGACTAAACACAGGTGCATTTTGACCATCCAGACTGAAACGTGGTGCATTTTACGCACTAGCGTGAATTAGTTTTTTGCTCGCAATTGACACACAAACCTAACCTGAGCAAGCTAACCTAGCTTACGAGTCGAAAATTCTTCAATTAGTTTACGCTTGCGATTCACACACTACAAACCTAACCTGAGCAAGCTAACCTATATAACTTGCCTGTTCACCACAGTGAATTTTTTCGAATAAATTTCCGGGCGACAAAGTGCACCTGTGTTTGGTCACAACCAATCAGAGAGCTAGAATATCTTCCATTGACTGAAACGTGGTACGTTTTGTTTATATACAGCCGTGTTCTTAACCACTGAAATCGAACAGTATCATAGTGATGTATTAAAAGAACCCAGATAACACAAAGACGTCCTCAGTACGTCCACAGGACATAAATCTAAGACATTCAAGACGTCCCGAAGACGTCCATTACTGGACATAAGACGTCCTTAGGATGTCCTGGGGACATCCGATGTAACAAATTGGAACGTTCTGGGGACGTCCATTATATGTCCCTGTAAGGTCTTCCATGGACGTCCCTTGGACATCTTAAGGATGTTTTTAGGATATCAATTTTGAAGGTTTTCTATAATCCATGATCCTAATCAATAGAAAGTGACATACCAACTAGAAAAAGTGAAAAGGGTACTGATGGAAAGTGATTTTCGAAAAAACTTTTATAAATTATTTTAAATTCTGACACAAACATTTACATCAATTACAAAACATAATACCTATAGAACAGTAAAGAAGTCACGGCTCACAACAGCAATAAATACGTGATATTATATTTTCTCAGATCATCGTATTCTTTTGATTGTAAAAATAATTTCAAATTCTGCCACAACCAGAAATTATGTTTATCAGTTAGGTTAGGAAACCATAAGGCAAGAGATAAGACACAGCACAGGACCAGAAATGGCACAAATCACAGACTTCAAGATGCACTCAGTCACAGAGGTTTCAAATAAAAATCTATTTTTGGAAAAAATAATTGGAGAATTGTTAGAGAAATGATAAACTATCAAGAGTGTGATTTAAGTCGCCATCCCAACGACTCGAGACTCACTGAACTCACTGAAATATGGACGACAATAAAAGGAACGCAATAAGCGCCCTGTGATTGGTCACTGCAATGGCGGGAAGTTCAAACGAAAAGATAAGAATAAGGCAAATTGAGTTGAAAATGCGTGAATTACTAACAAACCTAACCTGACCTGACTAACCTAACGCGAACAGAATAACCATGCAAAATTGATAACGATATAACGACTATTCATCTAATACTGGTGATAACTGGAGAAACTCACTGAGCTAAATCAGCTCAATGGAAAATGTATGAAATTTATGACGGAAAATTAAACCAAAACACGTTTTAAATTTTTGAAAAAGGCACAAGACACGAAAATAATGTTGTAAGTCGGTAATATGAATTTGGCCTGAGTTTGGATGTTCGGACGTCACAAAAACGTTCCGAGTCGTACGTCCCCAGGATGTCCATATTAAGTTCTGGGACGTTCGGACCTAATTGGGATATAAAATGGACATCCTCGGGACGTCCAGTGCTATCTGGGAATGGATTAATCGATAATCTGTGCTAAATGTCATTTAAGTTATGTGAAAAAAAAATATATCACTATTTTAGTGGTTATAATCCTTCCCAGATAAAGTAGGCAATGGAATTGAAATTATCAAGATAATATAAGAGAAATCAACTTGAAGAAAAACAATTTTGTTGCTTCAATATGAGTTCATAGAAATACGACGCGTTTATGAACTCCTCTAGACACTCGTTTATTTAACACTCGTCACTGAAAGGATGTTTTCTCAATTGGTGCCCCTTTTTACCTATTTAAGCACGCCTCAGCGTGTGCAAATCGAACTTACAAAAACGCGCGTTTTTTAAACCTACCATGGCTACATCCGCTACATCAAAAACTGGAGAACAGTGAAGTATAAATGACAAACAACTTCATGGTTATCGATCTGACAGGAGTACCTACCTTTGTAACGTCAAATGAAATATCACAAGTACGTACTTCTCGGACTAGTCCGGAAAATGCTCGTTTTAAGTAAATATTATTATAAATGAGAATTACAATGTTTTTGTTAATACATATCTTCTGTTCGAATTTCAATATTTAATACAAATAAGAATTAAAATGTTCGAAATTTTCTTCTACAAAGAAATATAATAAATAAATGTGTCTCAATTTGTTATTCTACATGGTTGCCGAAAAAATTGTGTACGCAACACGTCCGAAAACAGTTTTTTTGTACTCGCAGACTTCCAGGACTCGCTACGCTCGTCCTAGAATCTTGTCCACTCGTCCAAAAAAACAGGGTTTTACGGACTTTTTACGTAAATTACTATTTATCCACTCATACTTCAACATACTCTCATGACACTTGTTAAATAATATACTATTATATTCAGTATTCCGTTGTGAAACCAGTCCTTTATAACTTATAAATCCAACTCATCGATGGCCTTCAACTGAAGAATGAAAGCTGTCTAAAAGAAATTCGAAAATAAGGACTCACTCTCTCATGATGTTATTTGAACGTTACAGGGATTTTCTTTTCGTAAGAATCAGAACATAAAAAAATGGTTTATAAAGGCAATCTTTCATTCAAATGAACTAAAAAGTAGGGAATAATTCCTTTAGATGAGTAATGTAGGTTATTTGTGAGTTGCAGATGGAGATTCAAGATCTTGCCACTCAAAGTTTTCAGTTCGGATACGAAAGCAGAATAATGTCCGACTACTCCGACTGTTTCGGACGTGGAAAATTGCGAAAATTGTTGGTTGGAAAGGTCGGACCCCCACCCCCTTCCCGTAAAAAGGTGTGAAGATTCGCGAAAATATATAAATATACTTTGTTTTCATAAACTGAATAATATTTTTTACTTCTTAGTTCGATAGTTTATGAATGAAAGCTTGTTTTAAGGAATATTTTTTACGTTTATTTTATTACATCTCACGTTCGGATTTTCAAAAGCAAAACACACTAACTCATAAATGTACATAGTCAAGATGTTCAATGATTTAAAAGCTTCCCTGTAAGATTTATTATATTGTGAATTATTCAGAATCCGTACAGCAAGCTTTTGGAGAATAAAAATACTTTGGGCTTCAGTTGATTGTCCCCAATTTTACAAATCCATTCAAAATAGAATAAAGTGATCCAAAATGTAATTGCCTGGGAATTTCTGAATTGTTTTCGAGCATAAAATGTCCTAGCCAATCTATCACATGTTACCACAATTTGTTTGGACCAATTGAGACTAGTTTTTAACGTTAAAACTAACATTTTAGTATTTGTGGAAAAATTAATTTTGATCATACTACCAGTCGCAATTTTATTTGGTTTTTGTTAACTTGATTGTGCAGATTTGAAGTAAATACCTAATGTTTTATCTTCATTCATACATCGTTAATGTAAATGACGAAAAGGGTTGGACCTAATACTGAGCCTTTGTGAAACATCATCGCTCATACAAACCAACTCAGATTTTTTATCGTTCATTGTGACTCTCAACAAAAATTTCTATAGCTAGTTCTGATTCATCTGACATACCTACTAACTAATACCGCAAATGGATCAAGTGGAATAAAAAGCTTGTAGTGTAATAACAACTGAACTGAAAATAAAACATCATTTTACATCTGCCAAAATATTCACAATTTTTCTAGGGTGATTTAGAAGTTGTTAACTTTCTGAACTTTTCAACAATTTTTTGGAATATTTTTGAGAACAAATTTGGAATTGGAAATTAGTAGGTACAATAACTGAGCGCGAAGATCAGTAGAGCGAAATGCTCGTATAATTTTCAATAAATGCATGATTAATTTGTTGTGATATAATATGGTGTAGTTCCCCATACGATCATCGGTTTTGGTTGTGTGTTGTGTCAGGCGACAGCTGCTCATCCATTAACGAAAATTACTTTTCATGTTTATTTTGATAATTGCCGTGACTTGTTCGAAAACAGGTATTTTTTTCACGAAATAAATAAATGCTTAATCATCCCGTTATTGTTGGATGACCAGATAAATTGAGTATCTGTTTGTTATCTTGTGAATTATAGGTATACGTTTTCCTTGTAATTAGTGGATAACGATATCTGAGCTGTAAATTACTATCATTCGATTATTTACGTGAATAACTTATTTTTCTATACCCTATCAATATTAACGAGGATTTGACAGTCGGCGTCATGTTGAAAAAAAAATAATTTTTATGAGAACTGAAATTTTTTCTTTCTCGGAAACTGAGTTTTGAGACGACTTGAGATAGCCCACATTATTTTGATATCATGTCAAAGCTTATTCCCTGAGAATTTCATTTTCCCAAAATGTTGGCGTCATGTTGAAAAAAAAATAATTTTTATCAGAACTGAAATTTTTTCTTTCTCGGAAACTGAGTTTTGTGACGACTTGACATAGCTCACACTATTTTGATATCATGTCGAAACTTATTCCCTGAAAATTATTTTCATCAGAACTGAGTTTTGCGACGATTTGATATTTTTCATATTATCCGATCTTATTGTTGCAGAAACGTGCAACAGTTCGAATTTCCCGCGGCTCTTGAATTCGCCCGATACAATCCTATCACAGCGCAGCATGAAAAAAACATGAGGTACTCGTAACTATGTAAACAAAAGAAGTCGCGAGGAGCGAGATACTTGTTATATATTATTGTTTTGACTTTTTCCCCGAAAAGCCATAAATCTCTCGATAACTCAGAAATTTCTCTTTATACTGTAGAAAAATACTGTATAAAATTGCATAATCGAGGTCCTTCGAATTGTTATCGTTTTTACAATAAAATATTTCAAGAAATTTGAACCAGTGACTTATTGGACAGTCATTTTGGTCCCATCGAGCCGAATATATTCACGATTCACTCTCCAGACTACGAAGAAAACAACTAGGAATTATTCTCAAGAATTCCAAGTAAGTCCGTTCCATTTATTTACCAACCGTCAGTCAGGGAATTCAGAAAGTGTTCAGTGTACCGTGCATACTATTGACGGTCCCGAAAACATCGTACTCTCTCTCCGAAATCAGCTCTAAATTCTCATATTATATTATCTCTGCTGAATCTCTATCACATGCAAAATGGATCAAAAAACTTTGAAAAAAGATAGAAAAAATGCTAAAGCTCGTATGACTCGTATTCGAAATTGGGTTGAAGAAAAAAAGGATGAGTAGATTAATCTTGAAGAATTTCAAATTAGGGAAGAAACGTTAAGAGAATCTTTCAAGAAATACACAGAAAAAAATTGGTTCCTGAATACAATGAAAAAGTTCATAGACTCAATGAATATTTTTATCAATATTGGTCGCAATATTGGACGCAATCGTTATGTCAATGTACCACTGGTTATCCATACTATAAATACGGTTGTTAATAATATCAATGAATGCTTTCATTGATATCATGATCAAGTACATTAAATAGGTTCGTTATGGTAATCAATTCCATTCATCAAACGAATAAAGAGTGATCACCCAAGCAATGAATTGTATTCGTTCAACTGATGAAACTGTATTCATCAGATTAATTATTATTGTTCGTTCTTCGAATAAATGTTGTATGATTGATATAATGATTCAGATTAGTTCGACGATGGATATTTTTCATCAATCCAATGAACGGTGATTATTAGGTATCGGTTATTCCTTGATTCAATAATTGATATACATTAAATCTATGTTTCAGTTTATTCTCGTGATGGTTTCACACATTGAACTAATTATTTTGTTTATCATTTGAATAAGTGGTATTTATTCAATCATTGCATATCATTCGTAAATGTAATGAAGTCCTCCCTCCCACTAATATTGAGAATACAGTGTTTCCGAAAGATATGCAAAATTATTAACATGCATTCATCAGAACATCGCAATCCTGATTGAAAGGCGTATCTCCAAGTTATCTTTTATTTCGGCTGGCTCCTTTCGGAGCTCTTCGGATGTCTCTGTAGTCTGTGCTACCTAAGAAGATGCTTCAACGATCGCTTCTGTCTGCTTAAGTTAACCGGCTCTGTGCAAAAAACGAAGTCGTGCGAAGTGGTCCCTCTAGTGGAGGCGCTGTGTACTACCAGCTAAAGCTAACTTGCCAGCAACGGAGATTTCTATGCGAGGATTCGGCTGAACAGATGCCGGCAAAATTTATGAGTATATTCAAACACGAGATGGCTTGGTTCGACATAAGGCTTATTATTATATTCATGAACATATTAATTACAGAGTTATAGAATGGGAGGAAAATGTTACTTCTATCTGCCTAACAAAACTAGGACTTAGTAACTTCGTTAAACCTTCTATGATCTTTCCATAGCCCCAATAAAACCTGTGTGTAGATCTGAAAAAAGATTATCATTGATTTCGATAAACTTGGATTCATTGTAACAATAAAATCATCTCTGGGACCATTAATTACGTTCATTAATATGATGAACAATTTCAAATGGATTCAGTGTACCCCTTTCATTACCTCAATGAACTTTTCCATAGCAGCAACAAAACCTGTTCATAAATGTAAAAAAAGATCATCTTTGATCTCAATGAACTTGAATTCATTGTATCAATAAATACCTTCGTACATCAGTGAATGTTTAATCATTATCACGATGAAAAGTTAATTGTGCCAATGAACGGAAAGGTAATAAACGGTATTCATTGATATTATGTACCACATTTTTTTCATAAAATAATATACATTGTTCCAATGTACTTTTTTCTTCATTTCAATAATCTTTTTCGAAGCCGTAACGAAATATGTTCATAGGTCTGAAATTAGATCATCATTGATCTCAGTGTACCCCTTTCCTCACCTCAATGAACTTTTCCGCAGGAGCAACGAAAACTGTTCATAAATGTAAGAAACGATCATCTTTGATTTCAATAAACTTGAATTCGTTGTATCAATAAATACCTACAAAATTCAGTGAACATTTGTTCATTGCCACGATGAAAAACACAGAGAGGTAAAAAACGCCATTTATTGATATAACGTACCACATTTTTTTCAGTGTATAGTGTTGCGCAGGATGAAATCAGTGATATTGAGAATGTACAAGACTCTGAAAATGTAGAGGAAGTAGAAAATAACTATCACTCAACTTTAGCTACAATCCAGGCTCGTATTAAGAAATTATCTTCATCTGATGGATTCCAGTACAAATGTCTGTAAAATCGAATCAAATAATGTGGTCACTTGAATGAAACTTTTGTGAAATTGCCTGACATAAATTTGATGCCTTTTGACGGACAAATATCAAACTGGAAATCTTTTTTTGATTTATTCACTGCTCTAATTACAAATAATTCGTCTTTTACTGATGTTCAGCGATTTTATTATTTGAAAAGCAGTGTAAAAAATGAAGCACTCTCTCTAATCAATCATCTCAAACTGACAAATGAGAATTTCAAAATAGCCTTGGAAACTTTGAAAACTAGGTTTGAAAATGTAACTAGTGTTGTCAATAGTCACATAAAAAATGTGTTCAACTTATCGCCTGTAGCTAAAAATTGTTCATCTGCGTTATTGAGAGAATTCGTTACAATATTCAATCAAAATGTCGAATCTCTTAACAAACTAGATGTTGATTCTTCGAAACTTTATGAATATCTCTTGATATATATTGCTGCACAAAAATTAGATTACCAAGTAAAGAAGGAATTTCAACAAAAATGCAAAGATCGCTTACCAACTATACAAGAATTCACTGATTTTTTAAAAGAAAAATGTGTTGTTTTGGAAAATTTTGTTAGTTGTGAATTACAGCCCAAACAAAAAAACTATGGTAAAGTTTCTCTCCATGTCCAGAATACCACTAATTCTAGCTGCTCTTTCAATTCACAAAATAAACATTGCATTTTTTGTAAAACTCTTGGGCACCGTATTTATTCTTGTAAAAAATTCATAGATCTGTCACACTCAGAAAAAGATAACTTTGTTAAATCAATGAAGTTGTGTTATAATTGTTTCGGTAAACACGAATTCCAGAATTGTGGTTCAACGCAGAAATGTAATATTTGTAAAAGGAAACATCATACAATCATGCATATACAGAGGAATGCTAATTATAATCCTAGTTCTCAGAATAGAATTGATTCATACTATAACATTACTGGATCAAGAAATAACCCACATAATAACCCAACTCTAAATCAAAATGTTTCTATTTCTGCGCCCCAAAATAATAATAATGATCAGACTCTCAGTGGAGGTAACTCAAATGCCCTTGCATTATCAGCTATTGCCGTTAAAAACTCACAAGTTTTCTTAGCTACAGCTCAACATACACTTTTTTCAAAACAGGGTGAACCAGTGAATGCTCGAGTTCTGCTGGATAATGGAAGTCAAACTTTTTTCATTACACAGGATTTGGTAAATAGAATACAGGGTGTTTGCTATCGAAAAGTAGTAAGAATTTCTGGTATTTCACAAACAAATACCCTTTTAAATAAAATGGTCGATATTTGTATTCACTCAAATATCGATAAAAAACAAAAATTCTTGGGGTCTTGTGCTGTACTAGAAAAAATTACTCATAGGTTTCCACAGACGTCTTTTGATGTCAATCAACTGCGTATTCCTCACGAAATTGCGAGTGAACTTGCCGACCCTAATTTTTTCACTCCCACTGAAATTGACATGCTCATTGGTGCAGATCTATTCTATGATATAGTCACTTCTGGTATTCATAAATTAGGCATTGGATACCCCACTCTTTTGAACACACAGTTAGGATGGATAATTGCTGGAAATCTACCACCTTCTTGTGTAATTCACAATGACTCCTTCCAAATGCATAAGCAACATATTAAAAATCAATACTCATTTTTAGCTCAGACTGTAGAGGTCAAAGATGTATTGTCAAAGTTTTGGAATATTGAAGAAATTAAACAAGATCCCCCTCTAGCCCCTGAAAATGCTGAAAACATTTTCATTTCAACTACTACCACGTTGGAAAATGGTAGATATCAAATAGATATGCCTCTTAAAAGCCCTAAGGAACACCTGAAAGTCGGCGATTCTTTCAAAATCGCACAAAAACGATTTTTCACCCTTGAAAAAAGATTTCAGAATAATCCCACTCTTTTTTCTGAATATTAAAAATTCATTGATGAATAATCTCTCTTGGCCACTCCAGATATGTCCGTCTCTCTCTTAAAAATAAAAATAATGAAAATAAATATTTCATTCCCCATCTATGCGTCATTAAGGAATCAAGTTCAACAACTAAACTTCATGTCGTTTTTGATGCTTCCTGTAAAACTTCTTCTGGTATATCCCTTAATGATATAACTTTCAAAGGTTATCAAGTTCAACCAGAATTATACGATATTTTGTGTAGATTTCGAATATCTAAGTATGTTCTTACTTCTGATCTCGAAAAAATGTACAGGCAGATACGAATGAATCCCAATCATAATTTCTTGCAAAATATTCTGTGGCGTGAAAAACCTCACGAACCATTCAAATGTATACAGCTCTTGACTGTTACTTATGGAACTAATTTTGCTGCAGCTCGAGTATTGAAGGAAATTGCCATTTCACAAAAAGAAAAATACCCATTAGCTTCAGAAGCTCTTCTGTATCAGTGCTATGTGGATGACATTATTTTTAGTTGTGATAGTTATGATGTTTTGGAAAAATTGTACTATAAACTCAATTCTCTCCTCGAAAGTGCAGGTTTCCATTTGCATAAATGGTGTTCCAACTCTCAAGTTTTCTTGGAAAGGATCTCCCAGGAAAATACACTAGAATATGATCTGAATTTTGATGAATCTCCCAATAGGTTCTAGGCCTGAAATGGCAACCCTTGGAAGATATGTTAATCATTTCAATTCCGCAAACTCCTTCCGAAATCACTCCCACAAAAAGAACCATTTTATCGACTCTAGCTCAATGTTTTGATCCTGTTGTTGTCAATGCAAAAATTGTGGCTCAAAAAATTAGATTGGGATACAGGTATTGTTGATAGCACTCTGTTAAATGAATAGAAAGTCTTTCTGAAACAATTTTCTCTACTTGAAAACTTGACAATTCCAAGGTGTTTATTGCTGTCTGAACCCAGGACGAGAATTGAACTTCATGGTTTTGCAGATTCTAGTATGTCCGGCTATGGTGCCTGTATATATATTCGTAGTGTTTATGTGGATAATTCAGTACACTGTAATCTTATATCTGCTAATTCTAGAGTGGCCCCTGTTAAATCTGCCACTCTACCAAGGCTCGATATTGAATCTATTGTTACAGACCTGAAATTTGATAAAGACTTCTCGAATTGTTCGAGATCGTTCGATGAATTAGATGGAAAAATCTAGAAGCACTAACTTTTGTTCTGGATCAATCGTCGAACATTCTATTTGTGTTCTATTGATTTCTTAAGTTTTCTAGAACTTTATTTGTATATAAAAGCAACGCATTTGTGAGATGAAGTTAGTTAGGAAGTTACTTTGAGTTACCTTGGATACAAGTATTTTGACAGTGACTTGAATTACAGTGTTGTCAAGTGAAGTTTGATTAAGAAAGGCGAGTTCATACCAGTGTACACTTATTTTTGAACCCGAAGACGCAACAATTGGTGACAGCGGTGGGATAAGTGTTACTGAAGAAAGAAAAGTAAGGCAGTTTTCCAGTATTTGATGGTGAATACTTGTGCAAATAATTACGACGAGATGGCGACATCAGCAGATATCCTTGAGTTTTTAAAGGAACAAGAAGCCCAACGAAAACAAGAACAAAAGGAACAAGAAGCCAAACGAAAACAAGAACAAGAAGAGCTTCTACAACAATTCGAACTGAGAAGGAAACAAGAACAAGAGGAACAAGAAGCCAAGCGAAAACAAGAACAAGAGGAACAGGAGGCGCGGTTAGTCCAGCAGTTACAACAACAACATGTTGATATTCTGCAACGTATTAGTCACAGTCAAAAGTGCTTCCAGAATGAAATCACCGAAGTAGTACAAGAGGTCAGAGGAGAAGTTCAAGAGGTCAAAGGTGAAGTCCAAGAAGTCAGAGGCGGAGTCCAGGGAGTCAACAGAAGGGTCCAATACGTCGAAAATGAACTGTCCAAAATAGATGAACGGGTGGCACGAGAGGTGAACAAGAAATTCAACGAAGAAGTGGATAGGATCAAGGAGAGTGTTGAATATTTATATTCTTTTTAACTATTATTTTCTTTGTCCTTGTATTATGTATTATTTGTTATAACCCTGTATTATTTTCGATTTAAAAAAGACAGTTGTTGAAAAAGTGACAATAAGAAAGACGTCATTGAAGTCAAAAGTAAAGTTTCATTTTTTAAGATTTATTCTTTGAAAGACGACGAAACATTGGTCCTGTCGAGCCGATAAATCAGTTCTTGGAGTAAACAGATACACAAGAAAAGAAAGATAAGAAAAATGCAGAAGAAAAGTTGCAGTTTATCCGAACTATGCTCTCGTACCAAGAGAACAAGTGCTGGTATTCATAGAGGATTAGACAAAACTTTGAATGGCCCGCTAGTTTTGGATTGAGAAAGAATGTGACAGAGATGAACATCAATCAAGAAGATCAGCAAAGAACAACAGTTGGGGGAGATTTAAACAGTAATATGCCTAATGTTCGAGGAGAAGTTTCAAGAATTGATGAGGAAGCTGATATTTTATGGCATCAAACCATAAATAATGACAATCATGTCCCATCAAAAGACAAAATGACTGAAAATTCGAAATCGAATAAGACTGCAAATGAGTCCGAATTAGGAAGTAGTCGTGATAAAAAATCAGTTCATTCTTCAATTAAAATTCATACATCGAAGAATCCATTGAGAGTGAATGATAATCAAAAAGTGAATGATAATCAAAAAGAGAATGCTGAACTGGCACAAAGTGATTCTACTGAAGAGCCGTTGGCGAGAACTGAAAAATGGGTAAATGAGTTGACTCCAGATGCTTTTGAACTCACCCATGATATCGATAGAAACTCCGAAATCAAAATGTTATGTCATACAATCAGTGATGCTATCAAATGTGTAGGTGGTGCTACTTCCAAACAGAATACGTTTAGTGCAAGACAAATAGTTGAAAAAGACTTCCCTTTTTTCGACGGTAATCCCGAAGAATGGCCTATCTTCATTTCGCAATTCAACTGAATATCATCATTGTGTCAATATTCAGCCGATGAACAGCTAATTAAACTGAATAGGTGTCTGAAAGGCGAAGCCAAGTTTGCAGTTTCTGGCATGATGATGTCGCCAAAAAATATTGATTTGGTGTTAAAGACATTAATTAGAAAGAAGATTCGGCCGTCCTGATCAAATTATCGAACGGCTTATTGCCAAAATTCATGCTATTTCACCAATTAAAGAGCATCAAATGGACAGTGTTATTCATTTTTCTAATCACATCCGCTGTTTAGTGGCAACAATAAAATCATTGGAATGTGAAGATCATTTAAAAAACCCACAAGTTTTGAAAGATGCTGTCCAAAAACTACCTGATACGTTGAAGCTGAGATGGGGCGAAGAAGTGGTAAAAGATGAAGGCAATTCTAACATCGAAAATTTCTCAAACTGGATCGATACCTTAGCTATGGCAGCCTGCTATGTCACTCCAACGAAACCTGCTATAAGAACAGACACCAGAACAGATTCCAGGCCAAAGCCGACAAATCAATTCTTCACGAAGAGACATGAAACGTCTTTGATCACTGCTGTTGCCAAGAATAGAACCGAATACTGTACATATTGTGAATCTAATAACCATGCCATCAAAAGTTGTTCAAAATTCATTCAAGAAGACGTAGACAATCGGTGGAAAATTGTGACGGACAAAAAGTTGTGTTTGAAAAACCATCAGACGTCCAAATGCAAAGTCAGACATTCTTGTGGGGTAAATGACTGTAAAAAACCTCATCATAGACTACTTCATATGGAAGAAACATTGCATAGACAAGAAGATATTCCTCCGAACACACAGATCACACAAGACAATGCAAAAAATGTTCAGATTCCTAACGGAAATGTATTAGCCATTGGCCATGGCAATACAAATGTTTTGCTGCGAACAGTACGAGTCAAACTTTATGCAAATAACAAATTTTTGAAGACAACGGCACTTTGTGATGAAGGATCATCAGTAACCCTCATAGATAAAAGTATTACAGATAAATTTGGACTACAGGGTAGGAAAGAACCTCTCTGTATACAATGGACAAACAACCTATCGACTAGTCATCAGAATTCAAGTTGTGTGGACATCGACATCTCAGGAATTTACTGTGGAGCGAAACATTTCAACATGAGAAACGTGAGAACTATTGAGAATCTGTCATTACCTCTTCAAGTTATTGAAAAACATGACTGGGAGAAACACTCACATCTCCGAAAACTACCATTACATGAAATCAAAGAACGACCGATGATTTTGATAGGACAAGATCAGATAAGATTGACAGTTGCAAGAAAAATTGTTACTTCAGGACGAGAATATGAACCCTTGGCAACTAAGACTAATCTTGGATGGATTATGCATGGCCCTGCGTCCGAACAAGAAAGTGCTATGGAACAGAGCTTCTCGTTTCATATTTGCAATACCGATGTTTCCACTGATACCTTGCACCAGCTTGTCAAGCAATCATTTACAACAGATGCCTTCGGAGTTCTACCATTCCACTCCCACTCGATTGTAACGAAAGACGAAGAAAGAGCAATGAAAATCATGCAAACAACTGCGAAACGAGTAAACGACAGATTTGAGATAGGGCTCTTCTGGAAATCTGATGGAATAGTCTTACCTGAAAGCAAATCTATGGCAATAAAACGTCTTTTATGTGTAGAGAAACAAATGATGAAGGATAGCCATTTTAAAAACCAGTATTGTCAAAAAATCCAAACTTATCTAGATAAAGGATATGCTACGAAGCTTTCAGACGAAGAGGCCAATATCAATGGACCAAGATGTTGGTATTTACCACATTTTGGCGTGATAAACCCAAAGAAACCGAATAAACTACGTCTCGTTTTTGATGCGGCAGCTAGGTCGAATGGTACAAGTCTAAACGAAAATCTCCTATCAGGTCCCGATTTGTTACAGTCTTTGGTAGAAATACTCATGAAATTCAGGCAGCGGAAGATAGCCTTCTGTGGGGACGTGAGGGAAATGTTCCATCAAGTAGTTATACGTCCAGAAGATCCATGTTCTCAAAGGTTCATATGGCGGCAAGGAAATGTGAACGCAAAGTTTGACGTCTATGAAATGCAGGTGATGATTTTTGGTGCAACCTGTTCGCCAACATCAGCACAGTATATAAAAAATCTGAACGCCGAGCAGCAAACAACAAAAATTGACATTCTGGATGCTATAAAGAAGAAACACTACGTTGATGACTATTTAGATTGTTCTGATACCATTGAAGAAGCACTATACAAAATTTCCGAAGTTCGACGAATACAGAAATTAGCTGGTTTTGAGTTAGTTAGTTGGATATCCAATTTTCAATTCGATATGAACAGCCAATCAGACGAAGATATAGCTGAAACCAAAGAAATGAATCAACATTGTGACTTCAACATACAAAGAGTTCTAGGAATTTCATGGAATCCTAAAACTGATGAGTTTTTCTTTCAAATACAACTTGATGACATGAATGAAAACGATTATAATAGACCAACAAAGAGAAAGATTTTGAAATTCGTTATGTCAATTTTTGACCCACTAGGCCTTATCACTCATTTGACTATCAGAGCTAAAATGTTGATACAGGAAATCTGGAGGTCGGGTATTGGTTGGGATGATGCGATCGATGAGGAACTACACCTACAATGGAAATCATGGTTGACTGATATCAAGAAATTGGATAATATAACAATTTCAAGATGTTATTCGTTCAAGCTGAGAGAGTGGAGCTACACACATTCTGTGATGCAAGCAAAAAAGCCTTTGCAGCGGCGTCATACTTACGAATAATCAGCCCAGAATATATTGATATTTCTCTAATATTTGCCAAAGCTAGAGTAGCACCAACCAAACCTATTTCCATTCCTAGGTTGGAACTTCAAGCTGCGTTAATGGGAAGTAGGATGATGAGAACCATAACTAACACGTTAGAGATACGAATTGACAAAATTTACATGTGGTCCGATTCGACAACTGTGTTACATTGGATTAAAAGTGATGGTGGAAAATTAGGACAATTTGAATCTCACCGTATAGGCGAAATTCAGGAAATTACGAACACTTCCGATTGGCATTGGATTCCTTCAAAACTAAATGCTGCTGATCAAGCAGCAAGAAGTGAATCTAAAGAGAGGAATTCAGATTTTGGACATTGGTATAGTGGACCTGACTTTTTATACCTGAGACAAGAAGCCTCTTGGCCAATCAAGAATCCCAATACTGAAGTGTTTGAGAATGTGTCTACGGCTTCATCATCTGATATTGTCGCAGTTACTGTAGAACATGATTCATGCTTACCTGAAATTAGTAGATTTTCAAAATGGCTTAGACTTATCAGAGCAACTGCTTGGGTATTGAGATTTACTAAAAACGTACTCTGCAGAATCCAGAATAATACCTGTCTGCCTCAAAAACGACTAACTGTAACAGATATTCAAGAAGCGGAGTGCAGATGGATACGAAGATGTCAGCAGGACACATTTCAGGACGAAATAAGTTGTCTGAAGAATAGAAAACCCCTGAAGAGTCAAAGTCGACTAAGAAATTTGTCGCCTATGTTGAATGATGAAGGAATAATAGTACTGGGTGGTCGAACCGATCTTGCTGAAAGTTTGGAAATTACTACTCGTAGACCCGTAATCTTACCACCTAAACATCTGTATACAAGACTTCTACTACATCACTATCATACAAAATTTGCTCACCAAGGAATTGAAACAGTTTTGAATGAAATTCGACGAATGTACTGGATAATCGATGGTAGATCCGCTGTTAGGTCAGTATTTACTGAATGCAGAAGATGTGGAATATTGAAAGCTAAACCAACTGTTCCTGAAATGGGCCAACTACCAATTTTTAGACTCGCACCAGCAACCAGAGCCTTTACTTATACAGGAGTTGATTATTTCGGCCCTCTTCATGTAACAGTCGGTCGCAGACAAGAAAAACGATGGGGAGTTCTGTTTACTTGTCTATCTATCAGAGCTATCCATTTAGAGGTGGCCCACACTTTGACTTCTGACTCTGCCATAATGGCTGTAAGAAGGATGGCTGCAAGACGCGGACAACCTAAGGAGATCTACTCAGATAATGGTACTAATTCCCGGGGAGCTTCTGAAGAACTGAAGCGTGCGATTAAAGAACTTGACCAACAGAAAATAAATCGTACATTACTTGACAATGGTACAGAATGGAAATTTTTACCAGCATCTGCACCTCATATGGCGGGAGTGTGGGAGCGACTAGTACGTTCAGTGAAGAATGCCTTCCATGTAATATTGAACAAGCAAACACTAAAAGATGAACTTTTACTCACCTTATTCTCAGAATGTGAGAATATTATAAATTGCAGACCTCTACCAGAGTATCAACAGATTCGAATGATTTGGAATCACTGACCCCGAATCATTTTCTTCTGGGTGAACAGAACGTCATGACTCCTTTCGAGGAATTAAATTCTGGGAACCTACGTACCAGTTGGAGAAAATCGCAAGCACTGAAAAATTGTTTTTGGAAAAGGTGGACTAAAGAATATCTACCGACCCTTACCAAAAGAACCAAATGGAATAAAGATGGCAAACCAATAAATGTTAATGATATAGTTATCATCGTGGAAGACAATTGTCCCAGAAAGAGTTGGAAATTAGGAAAAGTGGAATCGGTTTTTCCCGGGCCAGATGGAAAAATCCGCGTGGTTCAAGTAAAGACTGCAAATGGAAGCCTGAAACGTCCAGTATCGAAGCTTTGTAGAATAGATGTTGAAGTTTGTGAGCGAAGATAGAAACCTCCGTCACAGGGGGGAGAAATGTTGAATGTTTATATTCTTTTTAACTATTATTTTCTTTGTCCTTGTATTATGTATTATTTGTTATAACCCTGTATTATTTTCGATTTAAAAAAGACAGTTGTTGAAAAAGTGACAATAAGAAAGACGTCATTGAAGTCAAAAGTAAAGTTTCATTTTTTAAGATTTATTCTTTGAAAGACGACGAAACAGAGAGGTTGGAAACGCTACACCTTCCACACAAGCCTGCACCCTCTGAGAAAATCTCCCCCACCAGCGAAAAGCCATCCTCACTGACAAATCCGATAAGGCCTACACAAGTGAAAATTTTGAAGCCTCCAACATTCGATGGGCAATCCTCGTGGCCCATGTATAGACGTCAATTTGAAGTGGCAGCAAACGCAAACGGCTGGTCCGAGGAGGAAATGGCCACCTCTCTAGTCTTGTGTCTACGAGGACAAGCATTGGACATCCTTCAGAACATCCCCGAGAGTAATCAGAAGGAATATTCTAGAATCGTTGAAGCTTTGGAAATCAGATATGGACAGCAATACCTCAAACAAGTGTTTCAGAGCCAATTAAAGAGTCGATACCAAAAATCCAACGAAACCCTACAGGAGTATGGAGCTGACGTAGAGCGACTCATTAATTTGGCATACCCACAAGCACCGAAGGAGTTCATAGAACAAATTGGGGTGCAGACTTTCATCGATGGTTTGAGAGATACTGACATGCAGCAAGCCCTTCGACTAGGACGACTTCAAACCATAAGCGCAGCACTAATAACATCTTTGGAGTTCGAGGCCGCGAAAAACGCATCAAGAAATACGAGGCCCAAGTTACGTGAAGTTAAATTCAACGAGGATTCTCCTACAAGCGAAGCGCTATTGAAGAAAATATTGGACGCCATAACAGCATTAAGCAACCAAGTGCCTTCCCCACAAGACAGGAAGAGGCGCTGTTATAACTGTGGGAAAAGCGGCCATCTACAGTGGAGTTGCTGGGAGAGATCGAGATCCAGAAGTCCGAGAAGAAAGAGGTCGTCATCAGATAGCCACGAGGATAGATCGAGATCTCCGAGCCCAGGAACAGAGCAACGTGGGCGTTATAACAGAGGAGCCTTCAGGAGATCGACCACGCCAGAAAGGAGACCTCAAACGTCTAACAGAGGACTTGCTCCCAACCAGGAAAACGAGAATCAGTCGGCACTAGGGGGCGCGTGGCGACTTTCAGTGTTCAAAGCCCCAAGATCCATATATCATCATTGAAGAAAAATGACCAAAGTCTACTAATACAAGGCCACTTAGACGATCGGAAATGCACCTTCACTATTGATACAGGAGCTTCGAGATCAGTCGTTCGCCCAGACCTCATACAAGAATCTGTGAAGCCGATGAAAAGGAATATGGTTTTGGAAACGGCAACGGGACAAACCGCACCAGTCATTGGGGAAACACTTGTACACATCCAGATAGGACCTCTATTACCATGGAACATTCTATGTTGGTTGCGGAAATAAGGGATGAATGTGTTTTGGGTCTGGACATCATGGAGAAAAACGACTTCATCCTTAACATCAGACAGAAAATTTTAATTGCGGATTGGCAATGAAGAAATCTTCCTGAGCAGATACGATGAGAAAATCCAACCAATTAAGATTTATGTTGACGAAGACATCCACATTCCGAAAAACTCCGAAACCATCATCATGGCCAGAATGGATAAAGAACCTGGAGATTTGAGCACTGGAATAATTGAAAATGATGAATACCGCCAAGATGGAATTTTAATTGCCCGATGTCTTGTGAACACAGAACGACTAATTCCTGTCAGGGTTGCCAATACTTCGGAAAATAAAGTCCTTCTGAAGAAAAACGACCAATTGGGATTCTGCAAACCTGTCACTCGAGTTATCAATTGTGAAAACCACACTCAGGTACTACGAAGAAATACCACTAACACCGATCAGAGAACAATAGACAAAATGATGGAATCCACGGAACATTTAACTATGGAGGAAAAGCGGAAGGCCAAAGAGTTTCTTTATAGCCATCGTAACATTTTCTCGACAGAGACTTCGACAGGACGTACCAGTCTAGTTCAACATCGCATCAACACCGGCGATGCCCGACCAATCCGACAGGCTCCGAGGAGACTACCGTTTGCCAAACAGAGAGAGGTAGCAGACATGATAAACAACATGATGGAGGATGAAATAATTGAAGAAACCACAAGCCCATGGTCCTCACCGGTAGTATTGGTAACTAAAAAGGATGGATCAACCCGATTTTGCGTGGACTATCGTCGACTGAATGACGTAAAGATGAAGGATAGCTACCCATTACCAAGAATCGATGATACACTAAACACATTATCCGGTTCCAAATGGTTTTCAACGTTGGATCTGAAAAGTGGGTATTGGCAAGTGGAAGTTCATCCTGATGATAGAGGAAAAACAGCGTTCTCTACCGGACAAGGGCTGTACCAATTCAAAGTTCTTCCGTTCGGATTATGTAATGCTCCCGCCACCTTTGAGAGACTTATGGAACTAGTATTGAGAGGTTTGACATGGAAAATTTGTCTAGTCTACTTGGATGACGTCATAGTAATGGGAAGGACATTTGACGAACATCTGAATAATTTGGAAGAAGTATTTTTGAGGTTAGAAAATGCTAACCTGCAATTGAACCCAAAGAAGTGTTATTTATTTCAAAAAGAAGTTAATTTTTTAGGCCATGTCATCTCTGCCGAAGGAATTAAGACCGATCCTGCTAAAATCGAGGCTGTTAGGAGTTGGCCACGTCCTAGGGATAAACATGAAGTAAGAAGTTTTCTGGGGCTATGTACCTACTACAGGAAGTTTGTTCAAGACTTTGGTAAAATTGCCAAGCCACTCCACCGCTTAACTGAGAACAACGTTCAGTTTGATTGGAGCCCTGATTGCCAACAGTCGTTCACTGAACTGAAGAAGAAATTGACAACTGCGCCTATTTTGGCTTACCCACGAGAACAAGGCACTTTCATTTTGGACTGTGATGACTTGTGTGAAGTTAGCGCCCGACGCTAGCGCCCAAACTCAGCGCCCACCCCCCACCACCAAGTCCAGTTCACACCGGCGAAAAGAACAGAATGCTGGCGCTGGCGCCCTTATTTTAATAAAAACTGCTTACCTCCTAAAAGGAAATAATTTTTTTTCAGAGACACACTCTTGAGACACGATGCTGTTTGATGGAAAATGTTGAGAAAGGAAAGTTGTATGTGACCTTAAATTTTCAAGTCCCTAAAATACCGGCGTTATAGAAAAAAATACCTCCACTCCTAACGGTGAATTATTTTTTGAGACACGATGCGGATAGATGGGAAATGTTGAGAAACGAGAGTTGTATATAACACCAAATTTTCAACTCCCAAAAGTACCGGCGTCATAGAAAAAAATACCCCCACTCCTAAAATTGAATTATTTTTTTTTCTCAGAAACGAGCTCTTGAGACACTATGCGGATAGATGGGAAATGTTGAGGAACGAGAGTTGTATATAACCCCAAATTTTCAACTTCCCAAAGTACCGGCGTCATAGAAAAAAATACCCCCACTCCTAAAATTGAATTATTTTTTCTCTCAGAAACGAGCTCTTGAGACAAGATGCGAATAGATGAGAAAAGTTAAGACAGTAATGTTGTATTTAATCCCAAATTTTCAACCCCCTAAAATACCGGCGTCATAGAAAAAAATACCCCCACTCCTAAAATTGAATTATTTTTTTTCTCAGAAACGAGCTCTTGAGACACTATGCGGATAGATGGGAAATGTTGAGGAACGAGAGTAGTATATAACCCCAAATTTTTCAACTCCCCAAAGTACCGGCTTCATAGAAAAAAATACCCCCACTCCTAAAATTGAATTATTTTTTCTCTCAGAAACGAGCTCTTGAGACAAGATGCGAATAGATGAGAAAAGTTAAGACAGTAATGTTGTATTTAATCCCAAATTTTCAACCCCCTAAAATACCGGCGTCATAGAAAAAAATACCCCCACTCCTAAAATTGAATTATTTTTTTTCTCAGAAACGAGCTCTTGAGACACTATGCGGATAGATGGGAAATGTTGAGGAACGAGAGTAGTATATAACCCCAAATTTTCAACTCCCCAAAGTACCGGCGTCATAGAAAAAAATACCCCCACTCCTAAAATTGAATTATTTTTTTTCTCAGAAACGAGCTCTTGAGACACTATGAGGATAGATGGGAAATGGTGAGGAACGAGAGTTGTATATAACTCCAAATTTTCAACTCCCCAAAGTACCGGCGTCATAGAAAAAAACACCCCCACTCCTAAAATTGACTTATTTTTTTTCTCAGAAACGATCTCTTGAGACACTATGCGGATAGATGGGAAATGTTGAGGAACGAGAGTAGTATATAACCCCAAATTTTCAACTCCCCAAAGTACCGGCGTCATAGAAAAAATACCCCCACTCCTAAAATTGAATTATTTTTTTTCTCAGAAACGAGCTCTTGAGACACTATGCGGATAGATGGGAAATGTTGAGGAACGAGAGTAGTATATAACCCCAAATTTTCAACTCCCCAAAGTACCGGCGTCATAGAAAAAAATTACCCCACTCCTAAAATTGAATTATTTTTTTTCTCAGAAACGAGCTCTTGAGACACTATGCGGATAGATGGGAAATGTTGAGGAACGAGAGTTGTATATAACCCCAAATTTTCAACTCCCCAAAGTACCGGCGTCATAGAAAAAAATACCCCCACTCCTAAAATTGAATTATTTTTTTTCTCAGAAACGAGCTCTTGAGACACTATGAGGATAGATGGGAAATGGTGAGGAATGAGAGTTGTATATAACCCCAAATTTTCAACTCCCCAAAGTACCGGCGTCATAGAAAAAAATACCCCCACTCCTAAAATTGAATTATTTTTTTTCTCAGAAACGAGCTCTTGAGACACTATGAGGATAGATGGGAAATGGGTATTTTTTTCTATGACGCCGGTATTTTAGGGGGTTGAAAATTTGGGATTAAATACAACATTACATGACGCCGGTACTTTGGGGAGTTGAAAATTTGGGGTTATATACAACTCTCGTTCCTCAACATTTCCCATCTATCCGCATAGTGTCTCAAGAGCTCGTTTCTGAGAAAAAAAAATAATTCAATTTTAGGAGTGGGGGTATTTTTTTCTATGACGCCGGTACTTTTGGGAGTTGAAAATTTGGTGTTATATACAACTCTCGTTCCTCAACATTTCCCATCTATCCGCATCGTGTCTCAAAAAATAATTCACCGTTAGGAGTGGAGGTATTTTTTTCTATAACGCCGGTATTTTAGAGACTTGAAAATTTAAGGTCACATACAACTTTCCTTTCTCAACATTTTCCATCAAACAGCATCGTGTCTCAAGAGTGTGTCTCTGAAAAAAAATTATTTCCTTTTAGGAGGTAAGCAGTTTTTATTAAAATAAGGGCGCCAGCGCCAGCATTCTGTTCTTTTCGCCGGTGTGAACTGGACTTGGTGGTGGGGGGTGGGCGCTGAGTTTGGGCGCTAGCGTCGGGCGCTAACTTCACACAAGTACTGTGATGCGTCTCAGCAAGGCATTGGATCAGTTTTATCCCAAGAACAGGATGGCGAAGAGAAAGTAATAGCCTACTTTAGTAAAACTCTGGGCAAAGCTGAAAGGAATTACTGCGTTACAAGAAAGGAGCTTCTATCGATAATCAAAGCCATTGAACATTTCCATACCTTCCTCTATGGCAGACGTTTTCTCGTAAGAACTGATCACAGCGCTTTGCAGTGGATAATGAACTTCAAGAAACCTGAGGGTCAGGTTGCGAGATGGCTAGAGAGACTCCAACAATACGACTTCAAAGTTATTCATCGCAGTGGCAGGAAACACAGAAATGCAGACACATTATCAAGACGTCCATGCTTGGAACAGCAATGCCGATATTGCCAGAAACTCGAAAACAAAGACGTCAATTTTTACAATGATGAACATTGCAAGGAAATTCTGCAAGTTACCACCGTAAGAGTCGAGTCTGAAGAATCTGATTTATGGACCGCAGAAGATATGAAGAAGAATCAGAAGAAAGACAACAATTTAAAGTTAGTCCTGAGCTGGCTAAAAAATGGAGTTAGACCTGAGTGGCAGGAAGTATCCAAGTTTGGTGCAGTTGCCAAGGGATACTGGGCTCAATGGGATTCCCTATGTCTTCGTGATGGCCTATTGCATCGCAAATGGGAGAGCCCAGATGGAGCAACTGTGGTGTACCAACTGGTCCTGCCGAAAGCACTTACTAAAGATGTGCTCGAGCAACTTCATAGTAGTCGTGCAGGTGGACACTTCGGAATCAAGAGGACCCTTGCTAGAATTCGAGAACGATTCTATTGGGTGAATTGTCATCGTGATGTAGAAGAATGGTGCAGAAGATGTGACCTATGTTCTTCAAAGAAGGGACCCAAAACTAGAAGTCGAGGGAAAATGGCTCAGTATCTTTCTGGTGAACCATTCGAAAGAGTAGCAGTTGACATTCTTGGGCCGTTTCCTGTTACCGAGCAAGGAAATAAATACTTGATGGTAGCCATGGACTATTTCTCCAAGTGGCCTGAAGTTGTGCCCATTCCAAACCAGGAGGCAAAGATCGTTGCAAAGGCCTTCATAGAAAATGTAATAGCCAGACATGGAGTCCCACTAGAATTACATTCTGATCAAGGACGAAACTTCGAATCTGAGTTATGGCAGGAAATGATGAACATTCTAGGTGTGAAGAAGACTCGTACCACAGCCCTACATCCACAATCAGATGGTATGGTTGAACGACATAATAAAACCATCAGTCAGTACCTGTCGATGTTCATCTCCAAAAATCAAAAGGATTGGGATGAGTTGGTACCACTATTTCTCCTATCCTATCGAAGTTCCCAGCATGAGTCCACCGGATATACCCCTTCAATGTTGATCACTGGGCGAGAAATGAAACTACCATGCGATCTGCTGTTTGGAATGCCACCCAGAAGTACAAAGTCCTACCAGAATATGTCCAAGACTTGCGAGAAAGACTGGACCAAGTTCATGAATTCTGCAGACGTCGTCTTCAAATCTCCAGTGATAAAATGAAAAAGAGGTTCGACAGGAAGAGTCCAGGAACTATGTTCGAGCCAGGTGATGCTGTTTGGCTCTACCAACCTCAGAGAAAGAAAGGAAAATGCCCCAAGCTACAGAGAAATTGGACAGGACCCTACGTCATCATAAAGAAGATCAATGACTTGGTATACCCCATCCAGCTCAACCCAAGGAGTAAACCCAAAGTTGTTCACATCGAGAGGTTAGCAGAATACAGAGGCCACGATCCTCCAAATTGGTTTCAGAGGGACAACCAAAATGGTGATGGTGTTATCCGGGACGGAAATAACCTAAAGGAGGAGGCAGTGTTACAGACCTGAAATTTGATAAAGACTTCTCGAATTGTTCGAGATCGTTCCATGAATTAGATGGAAAAATCTAGAAGCACTAACTTTTGTTCTGGATCAATCGTCGAACATTCTATTTGTGTTCTATTGATTTCTTAAGTTTTCTAGAACTTTATTTGTATTTAAAAGCAATGCATTTGTGAGATGATGTTAGTTAGGAAGTTACTTTGAGTTACCTTGGATACAAGTATTTTGACAGTGACTTGAATTACAGTGTTGTCAAGTGAAGTTTGATTAATAAAGGCGAGTTCATACCAGTGTACACTTATTTTTGAACCCGAAGACGCAAAACTATTAATTTATGGCTGATTCTCAAATAGCTCTCATTTGGTGTAAAAGCCATCCAAGCAGGTGGTCAGTTTTTGTTTCTAACAGGGTATCCCAAATTCAAGACATGACCTCTAATTTTCGTTGGAGATACATCAATTCTGAAAATAATATTGCTGATATATTATCTCGAGGAATTTTTACTAAAGACACCATTGACAGTGGTATTTGGTTCCATGGACCTAAGTTTTTACACGATCCCAATTTGAATTTTGATGATTTATGATAACACTTCTGTTCTTTCGAACATAATTCCCGAAGAAAGAAAGATTACTTTGATCATTACTGACGTATCCAAAAAACCTGACTTTTGGGAAATCTTTTTCTCAAAATTTTCGAAATTCTCACGATTGCAACGAACATTAATAATAATAATAATAATAATAATAAACGCTTTTATTGGTGGATAGTGAACCATACAGAAAAGATACAGTGTGTACTAGATAACTACCTACCAAATGGCAGAGTTAGCTCCGGTTCGCAACCAGTTTCCACTCAACCATCAAATACAAATGGACTAAGAACTAAAGGCAAGGTGTGTCGACTTCAAAATGTTTCAAGCGTTCAAATTATACAAAAAGAAAGAGAAAAATTTAAATTACTAAAGATATACTAAGTTGATTAGATTCAAATGCAGGGAATAAATAAGTCAAACAAATAATTCATCTGGAATAAAAGCAAATTAAGGAGAAAACTCTCCTGATAGAAGTATTTTTTTTTAGATTCATTTTGAAACCAGAGATGGCCAATTCTTCAAATCATTCGGAATTCTGTTGTAAAGCATGGCTATGGTATAAGAAAATTACGAACGGAACTGACTCGTTGTGTGCAGAGGGGGTGTAAGTCTAGACTTGAAACGAACATTCAAGTGATGAAACTCAGTTCTAAATGTAATTTTCTCATCAAGATACGGTGGGTTCTTTGTTTGTATTTATTATACGATGAAATAATGCGCAACTGTGGAGTATTTGCCTCTCGTGAATATTTAGCCAACCAATTTCTCTCAGCGGAGCGGATATGTGATCACGTTTTCTCAGGCTGTGAATTAAACGTACACAAGAATTCTGAACCATTTGTAAGCGCCTCAAATCTCTTTGAGTTATGGTAGGACTATAGTTCAAGTGAGAGAGCACCAATGACTCGCACAAGATGATTTTACTTTTTTATCCAGTATTTTCCTATTTGAGTATATCAACTTCAAGTTGCAAAATGCGCGACGAATGACAAGATTAATATGACCATGAAAGTTGAGTGAAGAGTTTAAAATGCATCCAAGATTTTTCGAACTGTCCACTACCCCAACGGTGTCTACTCCAATTTTGATAGACAGCAAGTTTTTACATCGTTTACTTGAATCTTTCCTACCGAATAGCACCACGGCGGATTTGGATGGATTGATGGAAAGGCAGAATTTAGATGACATTGCAACAATTGATTCTAGATCGGTGTTCAACTGAAGGATGGCTAGAGGGTGGTCTGGTTCGTAAAATGAAATGTATATCTGGGTATCGTCCGCATATTGGTGCATTTGTATAAATAATGAACAGAACGGGACCCAATATAGAGCCTTGAGGCACTCCATTGTCTAATTTCAAGAAGTCGGAACAGTCTCCCTCCAATGAAACAGCTTGCAGACGGTTAAGCGAAGGTAGGCTCGCAGTAAATCAAGTGAACGGTCCGTAAGACCAATGTAGTGCAGGATAGCTAGCAGTAATTCGTGTTTGATTCGGTCGAAGGCCTTGGTATAATCCAGTAAAACAAGAGCAAGTTTTTTTTTGTCGGTTGCGCTAAAGATGTCGTCGGTGACTTTCAGGAGTGCAGTGACACAACTGTGCTGAGCTCTAAATCCCGACTGGCACTTAGGAATGATGTTGTAGGATGAAGGGACGAAGGGATTTGAGGTCAGTGGGATTTGCAGTTTTAGGTAAGGGGTAATGAAAGAATTTCTCCAAATTTGAGGAAATACATTGCAGGTAATGCAGAAATTGAAGATGTGGGAGATAACTGGGAGAATTACAGGACAAAACAGTTCAACAGAATGGCTGAGTTGATTTTATCGACACGTAGGCTTTGGATTTGACAGAGAGAAGTACCTTATAAATTTCTAGATCTGAAGTGGTGGTAAAAGTGAGATTATCAACACCAGGTTTAGTGTTATGTAGATAAAAGTTCAGAGTATCGGGATCAAAAGAAATGTCACTTTTAGATGAATTCACAAAATAATCGTTGATATCGGACGGAATTCTCAAATGTGCTGGTAAAATGTTAGCTTGATTTTTTGAGTTGATGTTCAGATATTTCATTTCTTTCCAGAATGCACGGTTGTATTTATTTTGACTGATTTTGAACTGCAGATACGCCTTTTTTCCCTTATAATGGCCCGCTTAGTTTCGTTACGCAATTCCTTGTAATAGTTAAAGTGAGCCTCCTGTTTTGAGCGTTTGTATTTAGCAAGTGCCTTTTCTCTGAGGGATATCATTTTTTTTATGACATCTGTAATCCAGGGGGCTTTGGGTCGGGTAATCTTTACAGTTTTTAAAGGGGCATGAAGATGAAATGAATCAATTCAATGATGATATGGTTGAATAAGTCGACCTTTTCTGCACTGAAAATGCGTGAAAAGTCGACAACTTCAAGATCACGTGTGAAACTGATAGAGTCAAAATTTTTGAAGTCACGAAACGTGTATGAAAATGGTTGGACATGTTCGGTTATAGTGCCAAAAGAACAGGAGACCATGCAATGATCTGAAATAAGGGAGGCATCGTCGACTCTGGTATTTTCAATAGTTATTGATTCCGAGGAAATGATGAGATTAATGATTTTTCCACTCGTAGGACCCATACGAGTAGGCTCATTAATAACTTGATTAAGTGTGTACGAATTTAAAATCGTTTTAAGTTTTTTAGTAGGGGACTTATCAGCAGCTAGCATATCTATATTAAAATCACCCGTAAGCAATATTTCGTCAAATTTAGGCGCAATGCTGCTGATAGAGAATTCCAGATCATTTCTTTCTCAAGATAATTACTTTGTTTAGTCTATCTCACGGTTAGATAAAAGCTTTATGAATTCTTCAGACAGTCTCTATTGAAAGTAAAATAATCTTTCAAGATTGCTTAAACTAAAGGACCGTCTTATACAGGGTATACTATTAAAATTCACATAACAGTGCCAAAACAGTGCATACTGTTACAATCCCTTATCCGAAAACTTAACCTAAATATTTCTAGAGTCAAGTGGGCTGAAGTCATATAAATTTAATTATAATATACTGACTAGAACGCGCTTCAGGGACCCTATTCTCAAATGTCGACTACCCTCTATGTCGTATGCGACAAAATATTTTCATCACTTTCCTCGACCATGTATTGAAAAGAGATGGGGACACTTTGTCGCATGAGACATTTGAGAATCCGGGCCCAATGGGCCGTCTACTCTTTTTAATGCTTGGCCCAGAAAAGTGATGCGACAAAATATCTCCGTCTCTTTTCAATGCTCAGTCGAGAAAAGTGATAGAAATATTTTGTCGCATGAGACATTGGGTAGTCGACATTTGAGAATAGGGTCCCGGGGCCCGATTCTCAAATGTCTACTACCCTAGGTCACATGCAACAAAATATCTTTATTTCTTTTTGATGCTTGGTCCAGAAAAGTGATAGAAATATTTTGTCGCATGCGATATAGGGTAGTCGACATTTGAGAATAGGGCGCGAAATGTCCCATGCATGGTGGCGGCCATTATTGTTTATGTCCTCCTCGCAGTAGCGGAGCAATTCCAATGCATTGCTTGGCATTGCTTGCAACTAGAAATAGGGTATATTATAATTGAAAAATTCAGAAAATGGTACTTGAAAGGTAGAGAACTGTAAATATAAACTGTATGCACCTATGTAAAAATATTTACTCTCCCAACCATCTATGTATTATATGAAGATATATAAGGAAAAAAAAATTTTTTTGAACTAGTACATTTATATTTGAAAAATTAGTATGTAAGGTCATTGTGATATGGGTGCCAGGTTGAGAGGTGCTCAGAGGCAAGATTACCTTGCCAATGAAAGAGCAAACATACAATTTCCTGGCCTGGAACCGGCTTTGCTTTCAGTTTTCATGGAGAATGTTCCCCTTTTCAACAGGTAATCCAATTGTTTAGCGAAAAGCAGTCATTAATTAATTTAGTGTAGGAAACAAGAAAACACCGGTTAGCAGACATTTTTAAATTGCCTTAAATTGTTTTCCTAATTTTTGGAACTTACCTGATCTGAATTAAATGGTAATTAAAAACATAAAAACAAAATTAATGAAATAGATTGAATGAAGTAGTTTTGGTAGTTTCTATTTCTTGAATTTTTTATGATGTGATGAATTAGGTTCTGAATGAAGAAATCCATACAAGGCAATATGAGCATGGCCACATATCATTTTTTACGAAGATTATAGAATCTAATTTTTATATATGATGATTTGATACATTTTGCTGTCATTCCTTCTGATTGCCACATCAAACTACCTCTGAAACATTGGTTTGATTAAAATAAAAAATACTTTCCTAGTTCCTTAAATAGATACATATCCTGAATGGCTTTCAAACAGATGGGGCATTAGATTATTTTTGTAACAATCCTAATGAAATACCCACAAATATATAGATAACTTACGTTTTCTGAATATTCTGGATGGAGCATAGTTCACATCATAATTATGCTTCCCATCAGCAATATCAGTATCCATACTATATTTTCTGGCAACAGAAAAAATCAACCATGAATAATTCATCAATTTTTGGCTTTGTTGAATTGTTGCTAGGTAGACCTAAAATCGTTGTTGAGTCTATAACATCGCAGTTTACACTTCGTTATATATATATAAGTACTTTAACTCTTCAACTAAATTTCTAAGGAAAATTTTGTATATCTCCAATATATGTTCTCGATAACCCACATTAGCGATCACAACTCACAACAAATGAACGATACAACAAACTCAAAGAGTTACCCAAAAACTAAGAAAATTGAAAGATGTTGGCAACTGCGTTGACAACGCTAACAAGTACGAAACGACAAAACGCCGTTTTGTTTAATACCATCGCTATACGTTCAGGTAGTTGATTATCCTCTCACACATGTGATATGCTCATAACGTCATGCGTTTCTTTTATAGGTGTCCTCTGCTTGCCCAACGCATTAATTGGGGTGCCACAATAGGGTCACTGGATCCAGAAGACTTTGCTTCTACGGGTACGGCCAATGGGAGGAGTCTAATAGGTCAAATCTCTTGTAGTAGTTCGAATGTCCAAAATAACCCACAAAACCGCCAATAAAAAAGCAACGAAAAAGTTGGGTTATAATATAAAAAAGAAGATTTGACACTCGTTTTGAGTTTTGACAGTTTTATTCTTTTTGGTTTGGGTTCAGTATAATAATATTTCACTCTTGAATGGATATACACCAGCTACTAATTCTAATTCAGTTATTATTGATTGAAACTGAGAGGTATACAATAATCTCGAATTTCAAAGAAGCGTTGGTCGATTTCCGTGCCTTGCCTCTTGCCCCTTGCTCTATCTTGTGACCCGGTTAGCAGCTATTATGGAACATAGAGATAGAGCCGTCGACAAGGAACTTGATTACCTATGTGATGATTTTTTGAAGTTCAATGAACACAAAAAGTTGAACTACCTCATACCTCAATCAACGGAATGAACAGTTAAAATTGGCTGATGGACATTGTGCAGATGTCATCATAGCCAAATACTCTGCAAGATTTTGATTAGACTAGGAGAAAGCATCCATAATTTTGCTGTGAATAGATGGAGGAAGTGTGTCTGACGAGGTCCCCAATTAATAAAATGTGAAGTGAGAAACAAATTAAAAAAAATAAAAATGATTAGACTGCCGAGACCATATATATTTAAAATAGTTGTTAGGAAGCTTTTCAATCTAACAGGGTACACCTCATTTTGAATGTGAGATAGTTGACAAAAGTCTTTTTCTTGCTTGATAGCATTCATGTTTTTTTAATAATACTTCTTACCATTGAATAACTGGCTTTGGAAGGCTCGGTGTTTTTATATTGTCTTTAGTTTCTCATAATGAATCCTAACATCCTCTTAGTTGATTTGACAATTTCTCAAATATGATAATCAAAGGTGAGTTTTTGATTTACAAAAATTCCCAGATGTATTTTGACCAGTTGAGTTTATCATCTTAGTGTGATACTTAAGTTTCACCCTATCACCAATTCTGAGGTATTTAAGTAAAATAATCAAACATGTGTTTTTTCTTTATTTTGAACAATGTTCTATACTTCACTTTGCAAAATACATTCAGTGTCACAACACAAGATTGAAGAGCCCATCAATCTTTTTTTACTATATCAGTTAATAAAAAATAAAAAAACTACAATTATAATACAAAGCTACGTGAAAGTTTTACTAAATGAATTTATACAGAATACCTCAAATAGTTTGCAGTATATATTTTATATTGCTAGTACTTACAGATATCAAAATCTATTGTTCAATTGGTTTAATGCATTATTATAACTAGGTCAATAGAACCAAGGTTAAAATTCCGAGGAATTCTTGCCAAGGGACTGAATTGATATGGCACTGTGGGTATCTTATTGTCGGTATTTTTGTAGGTTGTCACTGACCAATACTTTATTTTCATGAGAAAAGGATATATAAATTTTTTCAGTAGAAAGTAAACAATACTACACAACACTATGTTCCTATCAGATCTGGAGGGCAATATGGTGTTGCTGTAACAACTGGACCAATAAACCAAGAATTGTCCGTTACCGTATTACCGATTAGATAAATCTTGAAAATATAATAAACTTTTATCTATGAACATTTTTGAACATTTCGTGCATAAAATTGACATGTGTCGGTAGACCAAACGTTGGCTCTAACCTAACCTAACTTTTTCTGTAGGTTATTTTTGACATTCGAACTATTAGACTCCTCCCATTGGCCGCACCCGTAGAAGCAAAGCCTTCTGGATCCAGTGACCCTATGCCACAACATCTGGATGCGCAGTAGACTAAGCGCATTCTAGTCATTATATTATAATTTCATTTCACGATTCACTGTTGCATTAATAATAATACACAAAGCCTAGCCAGAACACTTATATGAATGAGGTATAAGTTTTGATAACCGCCCTATCTGACATGCCATACCATCAGTGATGCTGTATTGCCTAGAGCAAGATAACTGCATCCCCTCGATATAGCTCTGCTGTCTACGCCGGTTAAAGGCCAGATGGGAACGGATTTATCGCAGCTGGTCATATCCATAAGGTTTATTCGTTTGCATCAAGGTGTAGTGTAGTGTAATTTACACCATATTTTGAATCAAGTGTAGCTGAGTGCAGTTCAAACAGAGGAATGTGTCAAATTAATCTGCAAACGAACACTATAATCGAGTATAAATTACACCAGGTGTAAGACACTTTGAATCAAACGAATAAACTGGAATGGAATAAACACAGAACTAATATAGTTCTGTGGAATAAACCTATAAGGTGCCTTAAATGGAAGCTGAGAGAGAGAGAGAACGCAGCTGTCTGTCATAAGTGTCATATCATATGTCATATATGTCAAACTAATTTTCAAATTGAAAATTCCATAATTTTGAAATAGTGCTTAGTGAGCTTTTTTAAAAATTAGCAGCTTATATTAATAGTATCAACGGCATATCTAGGTAACAAATTTTTTCAATAAAATACCTGTATTTATCATTGCTCATTTATGAACAGAGTAATATCCCATTTACGATTTAGGTGTGTTTGTATTCTTTCAATGTACTGTTTTTATTTATTCTAAGCATCACGTTTTGGTTTAATCCTATTTAAGAATATTTTGCACATTATATTTACTTCTGTTGAGCACCTTCAACATTCAATAATACTCAATTTATCCTTCCCACAAAATCTGAAGATATGATTATGAAAAAATCAGCTTAGATTTTTACGCTCAAAGCTAACAATGAATTGGGATAATTATCACCCATTTTGAAAGAAAATCTTTCAAAATACAAATAAAAATGAAATTATATTTTTAATGCAGAAACTATTTTATTTGCATGATAATCTATAAGACCACTACGATTTTTCCTTATTTCAATCATTATATAGATTTTTAATCTTGTGCAAAATATTTTTAGATGGAGAAACCCATAGAAAGAGGAAAACACCGAATACGTGTGGAAAATCAAATGATAAGGAGGCGTGAGAAAGAATTTGACCATGAGAAAATGTGGAATGGAACTGCTAAATACTTCGAGCACTGGGACAAAGCAAACACAAAATTTGATTCTTGGACATCTCCTCGATATTACGAAGACAATAATAAACTCATGTCTGAAATAAAAACAAAAAGAGATAAAGAAGAATTACTCATCAAAAGAAGAGAAAAGCTGAGGAGACTCCTAGAGGAGGAACAGAGAACTTATGATATTGAACTGATGGTTCATAGAAATAAAAACTTGATTGATAAACCATCGTCAAGTAGAATAGATGACATTCCACTGGAGGTGCTGAAAGAAGTCAATGTGGGTCTCAAGGTTCAGGAAGAAAATAGAAGAAGACGAGAAGCTGAACTGAAATTGTACCATCAGTGGAGAAAAAATAACCCTTTAGTAAGACAATATGAAATAAAGTATGGTTGTAGAGATCTCAAGCTCAGTTGGTTGGACCAACAAATAGAAAAAAGAATGCAGAAAGAAAAGGAGGAAGAGGAAACAAGGAGAATTCTCAGAGAAAATGAAGATCGGCTAAAGATGGAGAAAGAAAAAGAGGATCAATTCACTAAATATGTTGAAGAAAAAAGACAACAACTGAGATGCTGTTTAGAACAGCAAATGAAAGAATTACTCAAAAGACAGCAACTCAGTGAAGAACTCAAGAAAAAAGAAGTGGAAGAAAGTGAAAAAAGATTGCTGTTAGCAGAGATTGAAGATGAACGAATTTTGGAAGAGAAGCGTCGCAAAGAGAAAGAATGTGCTCTGTTCAACATACGACAGCATAAGTTGAAGCTGAAACAAAAAGCACATGACATACAGGATAATTTAGAACAAGAAAAAAAATTAATTGCAAAACTAAAAGAGATGGAATTAGAAACAGTTGTTCAAGAAGAGAATAAACAAAAGGAAATCAGAGAAGGTTTATCAGAATTTTTGTCCATTGTGAAACAACAGCAAGCATTAGAAAGGCAGCGACAGAAATATTTAGAATTTTTGTTTGATTCTGAAGTAAAAGCAGCATATGAAAAACAATCTGAAACTTGGAGGCAAGAAGAGTATTCTAGAAAAAAATTGTTGAAGCATGTTTTAGACACAATCCAGCAACAAATAGACGAAAACATCAGGAAAAATCAAGCAGAACAGGCACAGCTTTTATCAGAACGTGAAGAAATGGCTCGAAAAGTTGAGGAATATGATAAAGATATGCAAAACTTGAATGAAGAAGAACAGCACAGGAAACTTCAAACAAAAAAGTTGAGAGAGGACGACATAAAAGTTAAAAATGCTAGGAAAAAGCAGCAAGAAAATTTTAAAATGAGGGAGATTGAACAAGAGTTGGAAAAAATACGAAAAGAAGAAGAAAAATTACAACGGGAAATAATGAAATTGCAGCAAAAGCAAGGTCCTATAAAGCCACCAAGGGGCAGTAAATTATTTTTTTGATAATTAACTAGAAAAACGATAATCAAAGAGTTTTGTTGTTGAACTAGCATGCAAGATTGACAGTAGTTATTATTGAAATTAGTTTCGTATAGGACCAAGATTACTCACTGGTTTTTGTTGGAGCATTTGCTTTTTCTTCTGCAAGAAAACCCAGGAAAGCCTTCATTATCCTGGCTAGTTGGTGTTTCAGATAAATAATAGCTGAAAAACTGAACTGGCTTCTCATTTTTATTTCAAGTGCAAATTGATGAGAACAACTAACTGATTGGCCATACAATCACTTGCATATAAAAATTAATGAAGAACTAAATAAGTTGACTAATAAAATTGCTAGTTGTCTGTTGTTGAAAATGTCAGCTAAAAGATAGGCTTTAACATTATTATACTAGATAAATTATTATATGTATGTAAACCTATTTGCTGTTGATGTTGAGGATTTTTTATAAACTTTATATTTTCAAAATACAAATTTACAAAAATCTTCTGTTTGTTTTCGAAATGTATGAGCATGTAATTTTTTTTATTTCTGGTTAGATACCATAAAAAATAATATTGTGTGGGGTTCAGAGAATTGAAGGAAAGTACATAGAAAATGGTATGATGCTTAACTCTTTTTGTTGGGGGAAAAAATGAGCCGCACTGGAAATGAGACCTTTGGGAAGTCTCCAATGGCCTTTTTTTGTAATCTGGTATAAAATTCTAAACACATCCCATCAAGAGATCCAAGTACTAATTTACTTTTAGCAAATGGTACAAATTGTATCAATATTATGCATATTATTATTTAGCACAAATAATTCATTTTTATTCTCAAAAACAAGCACAAGTCAAAAATTGAATGGCTTGTGACAGTTAAAATTTAGTTAATGACTAATCATAAAAAAACATATCAATATAATTGACAAACAAATATTCAAATAATAAACAGGGTGTATCTTAAATTATGTCATTAATTTCAGGAGGTGATTCCTTGTCACATTTTAAGAATATAAGTTCATATAAACGTTGCCCTAACTTGCTTCGTTTCTGTGTAAGGGGGTATCGACAGCGACACCACTGGAATTGAAATTCATAATTTAATTTAATTTAATGAAAAAAAAACCCTGTTACTACTAACAAACACACGAAGTTTAATCAGAATCGGCGTAAAGAATTTTGAGTAATTCATGAAAAACCGATTTTTTATTAAACTTTTGACACCCCGTTACTCGGAAACGAAGCAAGTTAGGACACACGTTTATACAGAGTGACCCATTAGAAAGCGGGCCACCTCTCTAAAACTGTTATTTATTATCCTATTCAGATTTTTTTTTTCAGTAGTTCTAGTTGAGTGCCATAAATTCGAAATAAAAATAAAAATTTCGAGGCCTACTTCGAATTTTTTTAAGTTAAAAAATCCAAAAAACATACTAGGGATTTTTTTATATAAAATTTTATGGTGCCACTGGATTCACGATATTTTCAAGTGATTTATATGAAAATTACGTAGGAATGTACTGATGAATAAAAAAGTTATATGGGAATTAAATTTGGAAATTATGTCAAAATAAATTACTACACCACTGGATTCGGAATACTTCGAAATACATTTAGTCAGAATTTTATCGAAATATGTTCAAAATAAAAAAAATATATAAAATAATAAAATTTGAAATTAGTGGAATTTCAGGAAAATCTTATTTTGCTATTTTATAATTTTTTTAATTATGAACAGATTTCGATAAAATTCTGACTAAATGTGATGTGAAGTTTTCTGAATCCAGTGGTGTAGTCAGAATGTTGATAGAAGTTCTGAAATTGAAGAGGTGGATTGATTTATTGACATAATATTTTTTAACTTAAAAAAAAATCGAAGTAGGCCTTGAAATTTTTATTTTTATTCCGAAATTATGGCACTAGAACTATTGATGCTCTAACTATTGAAAAAAAAATCTTCTGAATCGGATAATAAATAACAGTTTTAGAGAGGTGGCCCGCTTTCAAATGGGTTACTCTGAATGAACTTTTTTTCGTAAAATGTTACAAGAAATCACCACCTGAAATTAATGACATCATTTAAGATGCACCCTGTATGTAACTATCACAATATAATGAATGATGTTCATATGTGTCGTAGATAATTAAGATAATATATATATATATATATAACATTTATATATATATAACATGAAAACATTAAATAAGGATGGATATGTTTATGTGGATCACTGTTGACTTCATATGATTTCCTGATATAAGTACAGAATTAAAGACAGCAGAAAAGAGAGAAGAAAGACCCTAGAATCACAATATTCCATATATCTTTAGTCTCAAATCCTCTTTGAGCATATATATTACAGCTTCAGCAGGTGATTATATTTCAAAACCTGCCTCATATTTGAGATCACAGAATATCCAAACAGAGGGCACTCGCCTGCATCAATATATTTCACAATATTTCAATGATATGGATGTTTGTAATTGATTTTTAATTCAAGAAGCCATGTTGGTTCTTTGTGAAAATATTATCTGTGTATAAGAAAATGTTCTGTTTAGAAAAGCGTCTGATATTTTCAACATACTTGATTTAATTTTTACTGACCTGTAATTCTGTAGTGAGTGTGGACTATTTTTTTATGAACTAGTATGATTTTACCTATTTTCATCTGTTTCACCAAATGAAGCAGAGGATGGGTTAAATTGAAAGACAGGCAGTTGCAAATTTTTTTCTGCGCAGTGTGTTTCAGAGAAGTTATAGAGTTTGTAAGCGAGGCATCACCAAAGAGACAATTAATGGCATTTTTTGTAATGAAAGTAATAGTTTAAGTATGTTTAGGAGTATCAGCACTTCATATTTGGAAATAGTTTTCTAGAACAGGTCCTATATATCTGTGCCTTAGGCCATTTTGTAAAAGGGCTTCTAAATATCCAAATTCAGTAAATCATATTAGCACGGCAAAACAAAAATGTTGTATTTATGTTTGGATGCAGTAACAGTGTTGAAATTTATTTTAACTTTCAATTTCAGTTTTCAGAATTTGTTTTTTATTTTATTTTGCAACAATGATTCCATTACATTATATTCCCTAAACACTAAATCTTACATGGGTTACTTTTTTTTATTTTAACTGAAGAGATATTGTAGTCTTTGAATATAATTTTTCCTTATAGGTTCAATGCTTTTTCCCTAACATGGGATCATATGGATCAACGATGGTCCAAGAATCATAAAAGATGTGAATGAAATAACTTCAAGGTGAGTAAAGATGAAAGGAACTTCTGAACTGAATGAATAACATATAGGTAATATGCAGTGTCAGCCGCATAAAGTTGGCTACATATCGGAAAAAAATGTTATTGAAATTTCTGAAAAATTCTAATGGCGGTTCGTTCCTGCATGTCTGACAACTGAAAAATCCGTTGCGCCCCACATCACGTGACCTCAGATTTGGCAGTAATTTCAAAAAAAGTTGTCTATGGTGCCTAAAAACGGGTCGAATTGACAAGATATCGAAAAAAATTATTTGGAAAAATTGTTTTGAATCCAACGAGGACTCCATATACCATATTTTGAATAAGATTGAAAGAAAATATCAAAAATACCATTTTATTCCTCTACCCTTACTAAGAAACATTATACACTCTTGATTTATCTAGAAACAGCTTTATAATAAGCCAAATCACATAAAATTGGGTCATAACCAATCAAATTTTTGTTAAATAGACATTTTATATAATTAATTAATTATGAAAACTGGATTTAGTCTTGTCACTATAGGTGTAGTCATGTCCTGTATATTAATCAATATTAAACTTATTGAGTTTTAATAATACTTTATTCATCTTTACTAATATAGTGGTTAGCATATTACTATAGTTAGCAAAGCTAACCAATATTGAACTTATTAAGTTTAATTACAAATATTATTTAATTTTAATTTTATTTGCGGGTTGAGAATATTGAATAAGCTCATGTGTCTATTTCACAAATATTTGATAAATTCTGAGCCAAATAGGTTATTTAGGTTATTAAAGCCGTTTACAGATAAAACAATCTTGTTCAAAATTGGTACATGCGGTCCTCGTTGGATTCCAAACACATTTTCTCAATAAAATTTTTCGATATCTTGTCAATTTGACCCATTTTTCGGCACCATAGACAATTTTTTTTAATTCCCGCCAAATGTAAGGTCACGTGATATAGGTCGCAAACGAATTTTTCAGTTGTCAGACATGCAGGAACGAACCGTCATTGGAGTTTTTCAGAAATTTCAATGACAAAAATTTTTCTCATATGTAGCCAACTTTATGACGGACACTGACTGTATCGTATGCATATTTCAACAAATTCAATTAGAGAGAAAGATAATAGTGCAATATCATCTCTTGAAGAAATAAAACCATTTGGATTTGACAACTATTTAGTATAATAAGTACCTTCAATATTGAATTGAGATCATTTAGCTTATACAAGGGTGTCCAAGAATAAAGGGGACAAACTCCGATGGTAGAATCTTTACTTCATTTAAAGGCTTAAAGTTTCAGTGAACATATACCCTAAAGTAAGTATTAACCGAGTTACAGGGTGTTGAAAGTGACAAAAAAAAATGTTTTTCAGAATAACTCTATAACGGCTCAACTTTTCTTAATGAAATTTAGTATGTCAGTTGACAGCATTTAGTTTTATATTTCAATGCAAATTGTGTGCTTGTAACTACAAACAGGGACGTACGGCAGATTGGTAACCCCATTCACCTCTCCCAAACTTTCACGCCACTGGATTAATATCGATTTCGTCTTCTTTTTCTTAATCCCCAATATTTCCTATACAAAAAGGAATGTTTTGTTTCATGAATATCAACGATTTTCAAAATTTGTGAAGTTGAATAAGTGAGTGCGTATGTGATATGGATAGTCATTCATTATTCATTATTTTGTTAGTTGCTATGTAAGTTTTGAATATCGGGAAATTTTTGGTAAATAAAATCCCTCGTAAATTCCAACAACTTTCGAAATATTTGAATTTATACTCATTACAAGTTATGAAATATGTTGGTTATAATATATAAAATAGTATATATAAAAAGTTACCTACACATTCCTTTCAAAAATAATGGAGATTTTGATACGTACGCACTTATTCAACAGCAAATATTTCGAAAACCTTTGATATTTGTGAGACGAAACCTATGCCTTTTTTGTATAGGAAATATTGGGGATTAAGAAAAAGAAGACGAAATTCTTATTAATCCAGTGGCGTGAAAGTTGGGAGGGGCGAATAGGGGTACCCACCTGCCGTACGCCCCTGTTTGAAGTTACCAACTCATTCTTGACATGATTTTTTGGGTTTATGACCTTCCACAATCTGAAAATGAAAAAAATGTTAATCCAAAGAAATCTGTACAAGTGTAGAAGGGCAAAGTAATTAATTTGCCCGATAAGTTACTGCGTTCACAAGACTGCTGTCTTGAAAGAAATAAATTTTTGTCAGTAACGTACCCTACATCGAATTTGCCTATCTGAAAAAATGAGATCGAATTAACAAAGAATACTTACTTCTTTTTTTTTTTGAAAATTGTTGACGTTTCGGAGGCTGTATCTGCCTCCGTTATCAAAACTTCTTGGAAAGACGTTGAAGAAACTGAATTTGAATTGCGGAGGCAGATACAGCCTCCGAAACGTAAACAATTTAAAAAAAAATAGAAGTATTCTTTGTTAGTTCGATCTCATTTTTTTAGATAAGCAAATTCGGTGTAGGGTACGTTACTGACAAAAATTAATTTCTTTCAAGACAGCAGTCTTGTGAACGCAGTAACTTATCGGGCAAATTAATTAATTTGCCCTTTTACACTTGTACAGATTTCTTTGGATCAACATTTTTTTCATTTTTTTTTCATTTTTTTAATTTTTTTTTTTAATTTTCAGATTCATAAACCCAAAAAATCATGTCAAGAATCGGATTTCCTCCACAAAATCAAACTTTCAATCAATATTTACCAACTCATGATTTACATTAAAATATGAAAATGAATGCTGTCAAGTGACATACCAATAAATTTCATTAAAAAAGTTGGGCCGTTATGGGGTTATTCTGGAAAACATTTTTTTGTCACTTTCATCACTCTGTAACTCGGTGGATACTCATTTTAGGGTATATGTTTATTAAAACTTTTAGCCTTAGAATGAAGTGAAGATTCTACCATCGGAGTTTCTCCTCTTTATTCTGGGACACCCTGTATAAGCAAAATCTCCAATTTTCATTTTGTAGTACCTACCTTATTAATGGGAAATCATCAAATAATGTACAGATGATGTTGCTCTGGAGGTCTTGCTTTATCAGGCTTTCCCATATGCGGGTCAATTCTGTTTCTCATTAGCAAGATTGTTACCATAGCAAGACAATTTTCACAGCAAAATATATCTCAATTTTGTAGAAGGCTTGAAAAAATATCGGTGGGAGATGTTGCTGCCACATCATCTTCTGCCAGATATAAAGCCTTCTACAAAATTGAGATATATTTTGCTGTGAAAATTGTCTTGCTCTGGTAACAATCTTGCTAATGAGAAACATAATTGACCCGATGATCTGGTTAGTCAGGACCCATACAGAGCTTTAGAAGGGGTTTTCTTCAGAGAGACTCCCCACCCTCGTCTTTTTTGCATATGCCTATTGTAATTGTCTGTTGCACTGGAGGAACCCCGTGTATACAACTGCTGCACCCCCAGCAACTGGAGACATATCATATAAGGTCACCCATTCATTTTACATGTATGAACTCAAAACTTTTTATGCATCGTAAAAACAGGATTTATATGGCGGAAGCTATCGGAATGGAATTGTCGGATCGACAAATGTGTGTCACAGTTCATCTCAAAAGAGGACGATGAGAGAAATACGGAAAGAATGTCTAGCTTGTTGACAGAAGTCTTGATGCTTGATGCCCAGATCTGGTTATAAGAACTTTCAGAGAAGAACAAAGTTACTGCAACAAATATGCTTTCCTTTCTAGTCTTTCTCTACTCTATCACAGTGGCGAAATGGACTCAAGAAGAGATGCGACAGCTCGATGTAGAAACTCTTCATCTTCATAGGAGGTTCTATTCTAAATCGCCCACGGTTATACATCTTCAGACAAAGTAAGGCCTTGGACTTTTGAGTTTGTAGTGTCTCCAAATAGAATGGTACTGCACGGAGCGTCCTTCTATATGTAAGTTCCGCGACCATGAAAAATTAAAATGAAAGGAGATATTGCCAAAAAAACTGTTGTTGGGCGCCATTTTTACATTTCACACAAAGATCACGTCAAAATCTATAGAATCACCATTTTCAAAATTACCGTAAAACTTTCAAGGGTGTCCCTTTTTGAGAACTAAATGATTGAGCTAAAGTAATCAATTTAATCTTTATTATTAATGAGTGACCTTTTCCTTGTTTTTTATCGAATTTTGTTTAGATTACACATTTGTTCAATTGAGATTATTGGTTAATGATTTTCAATTCAATAAACTCGGAAGATGGAGAATTGAGAGTGGGATATGTAATGATATCATTTTGGTAAAATAGAAAACAATCATGAAATATATTTTTCCACAAGAAAATACTGAAAAATTGTATAACAAATTCTTTTATAATCAAAAACAACAAATAATTGATTGTCTCCATAAGACGTATGAGACATTTTCTTTTTCGTATACATTCCGAAATTGAATATATTTGTTGATAATAGCGATTTTCATTAAATTAATATTAACTGTTTCCTGGATTTGAAAAAGATAATTTCAAGTAATTTGGCCATTATTTATTCTAAGAACTATTTACATACTATGGCTAACATGAAATTACCTCTTCGTAACCTCTTCTACTTATAACTACATATTCATAGGATCAATCTGTATAGTCGAATTTAACCAGAGAATAAATGTTTATCAAGCTGTACCACAGCTTCCGTGCTGTATTCTCGGGTTGAATTTGACTACAGGATACACTTAAAACTATAAGATACATATTATTTTGTGAAGATATTCATCCATTGCTAATTTCACGTTCCATTTACATTTCACATAAAAACAAAAATCACAGACTACATGAGAGTGAAATATTCGTGCAAAATGGCGACATTTTGAATAACCAGACATTGTAATAGACGGTTCAAAATGTATCCGATGCAGTAAAATACCAGAGGTCAGAAAGAAAAAATTGGACTTTATATATCTAGAAGACTACTATAATTTTACCACTTCAATCATGAATAATTTATGTGTACCGGTTTTGACAAATTTTATATAAAAATTGTTGGATTAAAAATAATACATAAAATTCCACAGTTTCATAAAAGTATTTTTCCATATTTGGTAATATTTCTACCTTGATCTCGAGTAAATTCCATCGAGGATGAAATGTTTCTTTCTGACTCTAACTGATGCAAACAAATTATTTAGTAATTGTGATTTCGTCAAGATGTTTTTTGATATCTTCCAACTTCTCCATGTCATTGCTTGACGTAGCACACTTGTAAACTACTAAGGAATGGTAGAAATGTGCAGCAAACAGCACGAAAGTGATAAGCACCGGTATAACAATAACTGTGGCTGCAATCGCTGCGGTGAAAGAGTAGTCCCAGAATTTCACCCAGCAGAGGATCGCTATTTCGATAAGAAATAGAAAGAGACCTGAAAAACGAAAAGAGTTTATCATTTGTATTATCATATTTATAGACAACATCGAAGTTTGTGCCGAAGAAAGTATAGGAAAACCAATACTAACTACCATATGAACTAAATTGGATTTTTTATGAAACATATTTTTGAAATAATACACCATACACATACCATACACCCTACCAGTAGTAGCAGTAATCATGGGGAGTCCGCTGCTGCAGCCAGGCAAGTAGACCACAATGGTCCCCTTGTCCCATCCCCCATTCTTCACATAATTATATTGCCTCTCCTAGTCTTCCTTTCCGAATCTTTGTGACCTTCTGATGAAGATCAGTATTTTTCCGCCCAATCATCTAGGGCAGAAGAGATTTGACTTCTTGCGATGCCTAATACTGGCTCCACTCCACAGAACGGCGCCGCCGAACCCGATCTGGCAAGTTCGTCTGCCACCTCGTTTCCCGGCATTCCCCTGTGACCAGGAACCCCACAAAAAAAATGAAAAAAATTCATTTGTTATGGGAACAAAGAATTAAAAGTGCCCATAATAATGTTTGTGATGGAAGGGTGTTTGTTCTTGGGTAGGAAGCGGGCCTGATATACAGATGAATCCAAGACTTGAAATGAAGCGGGCTCAGGAACTGTTCTCTCAGTACTGGCATCAGGCTACTCACTAGGCACACATACCATCTTTCATGCAAAGGTATACGCCATCCTCCAATGCGCGAAGGAGAACAATAGAAAAAACGTTGAACCAGCACTTAAGGAAGTGATATACAACCGTATGGGACTGCAAAGAAGAACTGAAAGTGCGGGCAGACCAGAATCACATCAAACACCAGGGATACCTGGGAGTAGCAAGCAATGAGAAACCACACGAACTCGCAAGAATAGGGAAAATCCCTTAATCAAGGGCAGAGACTATCGGTACCGAAGTGTACAGTGAGAGGTTCTGTAAGAGACTGGGTTTGGGGCAAACATGAAAACGACTGGGAAAGCGTTCCAGGAAACAAACACGGATTAGAATACATCAAAGGACCGTGTCATAAAAGAACTGCAGACCTGTTAGCGATGAACAGGAGCCAGCTGAGAACCGTTACGGGACTCCTAATCCGTCATGCACCAGTAAAGGAGCACCTCAACAAAATAGAACTATATAATGACCTGACCTGCAGTCTGTACGATAAGTATCTAGAAACAGTGACACACATACTATTCTGTTGCGAGGCAGTAGACTGCAAAAGACATCAGGCAATTTTCGGGCAGTCATCTAGCGATACAGAACTATACAGGTTCCACCCACTAGAAGACTTGTACAAACTCGTATAAGGCACGAAAGTTCTGAATAAGGTTCTGTGATAGTACATAATATAGGCATGATACAATGGACCAATAGGCCTAAGGGCGAGTTGTACAACAACTGTTCAAGTGAACCGTGAACCGAGTTCAGTTCCTAAGGAACTGGAAATTTCATTGGCTAATTCCTAGCAACGGAACTCGGTTCACTTGAACCGTTGTTGAACTTGTCTTGTTCAACTCACCCTAAAGTCGAGTTGTACAACACAAGTTTAACAACGGTTCAATTGAACTGAGTTCAGTTGCTAAGAATATAGACATTTCATTCGCTAATCCCTAGTAATTGAACTCGGTTCACTTGAACCGTTGTTGAACCTGTCTTGTACAGCTCGCCCTAAGTGTCACCAGAGGAAACAGCCTGACGGACCTACATAGAGTTGGAAGTTTTAGTGAATATTCCTGAAGTACCGGAAAATCGGCGGAGTCCCACAGTGGGTCAAAACACCCCCGAATTTATTAAAACCGTTCGTTGACAACCGAGTGGCAGAAGTACAGAGATCAACAAGTTCGTGCATTTGAAAACATATCCCTACAAACGACAACCCCGCAGATTTAGTCCAAAATATATTTCAAATTGTCACTTATGGTGGCAAAATGGCTTCTAAAAGAATTGTATTGGCCATATTTGACTTTGTCAAATGAAAATTTACCGGAAATGCGAAAGGTTATTTCCACGTTTCATCTAACGCCCGAATTTTCCCATTCGAATAATTTTCGTAATTATCTAGAATCAAAAGTATGGCTTACATCTTGAGATTCATCAGGAACTGTCGAACTGTGAAAAAAAACGCGACATAGGGAAACTTACGTACTCAAGAATAGAAAACGCTTTTCTGTCCTTTATTCAAATTTCGCAAAAGGAAATGTTCTCTTTCGATTACGACAGATTAAAAAAAATAAACCATTGAAGCGCGATAGCAGTCTGTTAACCAAAATGGTTTACTTCGAGTAGGAGGGCGGTTAGCTTATTCAAAATGTATCTACGATAAGAAACATTCCTTGATACTGGATCTCAAGCCTGATTTAACAAGATTAATCTTTGAACATAAACATGAGGAATTTCTTCATGCTGGACCACAATTATTATTATCCAATATACGTGAAACATTTTGGCCAATTTCAGACAGAAATATTTCAAAAAATATAGTTCCATCGTGCACAAAGTGTTCCAAGTACACAAAACAAACTATTCAACCTATAATTGGGAATTTGCCAGCGTCCAGGTTGGAACTGTCTCCTCCCTTTAGTAAGGTAGGCGTCGATTATGCCGGACCGTTTGTTATAAAGGATAGAAAGGGCAAGTTTTTAAATTCATCGATGGATCCATCGATGAGCATTGTATCCTTATTGGTTTGGTGTAATTTATTCGACAGCGTTTGTTCGACGGAAATTTATTCGACAGCGTTTGTTCGACGGAAATTTGTTCGACAGCATTTGTTCGAACGGAAATTTGGCACCCTGGTAATTTGTTCGAGAGGAAAGATAATCGACTCGCATTTATTAATAAATGTGAAAAAAATAAACAGCTAGATACTAGAAAATACTTAATGTTTTTATGTAAGTAATTGTCAAAAAATATAAAATGATTTCTGAATTATAATGTTATAACTTTACGTAGACATTTGAGTGCGTGGAACTTGAATACATACATTTTGCGAAAAGTAATTATTTAGTATAATTAAACCAGAACGAACTAACCTTACGTAGACACTTGAGTGCGTGGAAATTGAACAAATGAATTTTAATTGGGTGCCCAAAATGCATGTTGAATTAGTCCTTTTATTGCCTTGGTGCCCAAAATGCAAACTCCCAAAATTATTCCCAGAAATTAGGGGTAAAATGACCGCATAACAATATTACATCTCTACATATTGTAACATGTATTATTATAACTTTTCTCTAGTTTGGGTATTTAAAATAAAATTGTCAAACTTTCGACGAAATGTAGGTCGAACAAGAGCTGGTCGAACAAATTTCCGTTCGAACAAACTTCCGCTCGTATAAATATTTTACGAACAAATGCTGTCGAACAAATTTCTGTCGAACAAATGTTGTCGAACAAATTTCCGCACACCATCCTTATTTAACCAATGGAAAATGACAATGACAGCACGAATGCCCATTATCCATCGATGAATTTAAAAACTCGCCCAAATGGTAGGGTGCTAAAATGTCAAAGTCTTAGATTTGCGTATTTGTGTGTTTTCTAACCCACGCTATTCACATCGATTTTGTAACTTCGTTGACTGCGGCGATTTGTATCCCGCCGTGGAAAACCGCCAGACATTTTTTCCGATAACGGAAGCAATTTCGTGGGCACGAGCCATGAATTGCAAACTTTAGGCTACTTTCTCATTGAAAATTCTTCACACATCAGTGAACAAGTACTCAATATTAATATCAATTGGTATTTCATTCCGGCCAGTTCACCTCATTTTGGAGGGCTATGGAAGGCAGGAGTAAAAAGCGTGTAACATCATCTCAGGCGCGTTATTGGAAATTTGTCATTAACCTTTGAAGATTTTCAAACCCTTTTGACACAAATTGAAGCTGTGTTGAATTCTCGCCCTTCAAGTCCTCTCTCATCCGAACCTAGTGATTTGACACCCCTTACCCCGGCTCACTTCCTGATCGGGAGGTCCATCCAAGGCGTGCCAGATCCATTGCTGTAAACATCTTCAGAAGCTCCACAACATTTCTGGGAGAGATGGGGTCGCGAGTATATAAGAGGCTCAAACAACGTTCCAAGTGGAAGCAGAACCAAAGCGAATTGAAAGTTGGTCAACTCGTTCTAGTTAAGAAGACTAACTTACCTGTCATAAAATGTATTACCTCACATCTCTTTTTTTCAGAATCGATTAACAAAAATATGGAAATTTTAGTGGTATTATTGTCGGACAAATTGATTGGGACAATTTCACATTGTCGACATCAGTCCCAAAAGTTTTGCGGGGACACTAAAAAAAACGCCCTGCTACCAAAAATTGCCGCAAATTGCATGTTATTCAAATCGACATGAAGAACACATATACTAAGTATCAACGGTGAGGTATGTAATCAATGTTTTTCCCTGTATCGGGCCGCATATTTCGGTTTCCTATAGGGCTAGCGCAACCAGGTGCACAAATCAGGTAGGAAACGGAAGCGCGAGATCTGTATGATCGCGATTGACAGACAAACCTAACCTAACCTAACCTAGCTTGCAAGTTGAAAATGCGTGAATTAGTTTTTCGGGATTTGAGCAAAGTATTATTTCCGCGAATGGCCGAAATCGGAAATCGAAAACAGTAGCATAAGGTACGTTAACCAGTTAGGGAACGGAATACAGATCTCGCGCTTCCGTTTCCTACCTGATTAATGCACCTGGTTGCGCTAGCCGTATAGAAAACGGAAAAATGCTATCGGGACCGAGGCCTATAACTCAACAACCCAACAAATAAATAGTTGAAAGCAAACAGAAGTATGAATAGGATATTCATAAAATCTGTTGTAAAATCATCTGCGGCTGATAGAAGTTATATCTACTCAAAATATTAATACCTAAAATTGTTGAAAACGCCCACGCAATTTCGATGAACCCTTTCATCCGTTCGTGCGGACTCTCGCTGACCATTTCGCATATTTCTAACTTTGCTATTGCTTCTATATTAGGTAGAATGTAGGTCGATATCATCAAAGCGAATATGTGCACTGATACGAGAACTGTCGTGCATACTGCAAACATGACGAATAACCATTCTGGCACGTTGGTTGGTGTGTTTATTTGTAGTTCTACCTAGAAAAAAAAACAATGGGTTGTCAAAAAATATGTGCAACAATCGTCCAATTCCAAACCACTTTCAGCACAAAAGTTTGATATACCTACGCATGAATGATAAACAGAATAGACTAAGAACTGATCCTTGCGGAATACCAAGAGTACTTTTTTTTAGTATTGACTAAAAGTTTGATATTGTGGACGATATAGACATTAGAAATTATTTTATATTCTTTTTTTCTTAGAAGCTAATTTTTTATCGTGTTTACTATTTGTCAAAGCGGAATATTATTTGAATGTATTAGTCTCACCATGGCAATCATCGCAAAACCAGACAAAAGTTCGGAAGTTGTCGCTGTTGCTTTCAATTTCGCCCTTGACATATGTAATTTCCTCCACGAAAGACCTTCTGTCGTATTCGTTAGTTGTCGTTTTTCGTTTGTTCCGCCTGCTTCCACATCGAAACATCTACAAAAAGTTTTCGAATCGCTCGCGCTGCTTTCGTCATCCCCTTGTTTCATCTGAAAAGATAAATAAATGTATGAGAATAAATGATACAAGGTGTTCCATAATTCAGTTGTGATCCTAAAGGGCGATATTCCTAGGCTGATTTTGAAAAAAAATTCTTTATAGGTACGCAATCGCTTCATTTCTGAAATTCAGGGTGTTGATATTAGACAAGAAAATCAGTTTCCCCCAATATCTCTCTCTGTACTTTTTTTTTAATTTTGACACATGCAGAGAGTGCATAATTTTTTTTTTCAAAAAATATCAAAATAATGATACGCTATTTTTTTATTTATTTTTTTTCGAATAAATTATTTTGATTCAAAATATTGCAGAATATGTTGACAGAGACGCCACTGATGAAAATAAAAACAACCTTCATCTTAGAATAAGTTTTTCTATGCGTACTTTGCATGAACCAACCGAAACAATAATTTTGAGCCATTTTAGAAACTGTGGCAAAACTGATTTCATTTGTTTTTCAGAAATGTTAAAAATAAAAAATGCAGCTGTTGTGGAATATTCTCTTAAAGAATTTTTCTTGGAATCATCCAAGGAATATCCGCCGTTTAGGATCAGCATTCAAATATAAAACACATTGCATGGGTACAAACACAAAAAACAAGAATTATGGCATGGTCGACCTTGGGAAAGTTTTGGCAGCATGGAAAAATAGTATATTAAACAACAAGTTTAGAAAACCAAAGTTTTACTAAGGGTATGGTCCGTATATCGTCGAACATTTCAGATCGGTAAGTAGCCGTTTCTGAGTTTTCAAGCAACCGGCTGTCACTTGTCTTCAGTCAACAATTTGAAATAGATTTGTTAAAAGTATAATTTTTTCTTCAAAAAACAATTACATAAATGTAATGCTTTCAGACCCAAAGACCTCTTTTGAGATAAATATTAGATTTTTGATCCAAAGTTTCAAATCTGGTACTCAATAAAATGATTACAAATGACAAGCGGTTCCCGAGTTACCGAGGAAAAAGTACGGTTTCTCTGGTGACAGATAAATCACCGAAGTTTCAGGAAATAGTCACCGAATTTTCAGGAATTTGGTATATACGGACCGCCAAATTACTAACCAGAGTAACCAAGGATATATACGGACCAAATCCTAAATGAGTATAGCTTTTGAGTACGAGCGAGTAACTTAAAAGATATACGAATTTAGTGAAACTGCTTTTTTTACGAGGTTTGTTTATACTATTTTTTCGCAATTTGTGTTAGTAATTATAACAAATAATCATAGATATAAAAGCATTATAATAAAGTTATAAATTTAAGAAAGTTCATAGTAGGTGCCTGTGTAGAATTTCCGTAACCTAATAACCTGACGCGGTTTGTTTATTTATTAGTAATTAAATATTTGCTATCAAAAGTGTCAACATATTGTCAATCATTTTAGATCTATCTTACATATTTTATTGAGTTTTTAATACCTTTTCTATATTTCTCGTTTTTCCTGAATGTACAATTTTCTTTGAAACCAAAGTTTACACCATTTCTGTGCAATAAAGAAAACTTATTTGAACATGGATGCCAAGATGTCAAAAGTCTCATCAAGCGATTTGGAATGGAATCAAAATTCCCGGGATGAAGAAGCCTCCCATCATGTGTTCCAGTGTGAATTCTGTGATAGAAGTTTCAACACGAAAAGGGATATGAATATTCATATTAGAAAGAAACGCCAGTCATCCTTTCCCGCACATGAATCGTTATCCAGTAAATTAGGAACTGAGATTCAAAGTGATATTTTTGTACCTCTATCTGAACATTCTGCTAAAAGTCTCAACTCCTGGCTTTCTCTCATGAAGCAGAATATTTCGATTGTGAAGAGAATTCCAAAATCTGCAAGGATGGATGCTGCAGAAGCTTTAGAGAGAATTATAAATAAATGCTTTCTTTCGAATTCTTTTGAAGCGTGGGAAAGTTTACTAACTTTCACATATAAGTCTCTGTTTACCAACATCCAGACAAAGTCGTAAGAATTCTTTGGCAACAGTGATTAGAAAAAATCTCAGAAATAGTGAAGACATATTTCCTTCCGTTCCAAAAAATATTTCTCTATCGACACGTCCACCAAATATAATAAAATCTGTCATTAATGAAACATCCTTCTGACTCGCACCAAACTCGAATGCAGAGATTGAAAACTTAATTGCCCTCCAAGTTACAGAAAGTGAAGTTTTTAAAGCTATAAAATCTTTCCGTACAGGTTCAGCGGGTGGTTTAGATTCTCTTCGTCCATCACACTTACAGGACTTCAAGAACTGAAGGATCCAAGGGTGAAAAACTTTCATCGTCCTTAATTTCTCTCTGTAATTTTATGCTGTGCGGAAAAGTAAATTCTGAAATATGCCCGATATTATACGGAGCCTCTTTAACTGCACTTAGACAAAAATGTGGAGGCATTAGAATAGCTATGGGGACAGTTCTTCGTCGTCTGGTAGCAAAACTATCATGTATGAAAATAAAGTTTGGGTGTATTATTTCACCCATATCAATTTGGTTTTGGTACAACTGGAGGAAGTGAAGTTGTTGCCCATGCCGCACGCCTTTTTATCAATCAGCATCCTGAGCCGTCTTCAAAGATATTCCTAAAACTGGATTTCAAAAACGCCTTTAATATGGTTTATAGGAATATTTTATTAGATAAAGCTAGAAGTATCATTCCAGATATATATCCATTCATTAACCAGTGCTATCAAATACCAACTTATCTGAACTATGGAGATGAAGTTATCATGTCTGAGAGAGGAGTACAGCAAGGGGATCCGTTAGGTCCAGCTCTTTTTTGTTTGAGTATAGATAATTTAACAAAATCTATTGACACTGATTTTAATTGCTGGTATCTGGATGATGGATCTATAGGTGGTACCGCAGAGTCTGTTTTAGATAATTTCAAGAAAATTATATGTTTCTCCGAAGAAATTGGACTCGAGCTAAATTTTACTAAATGTGAGATCATGTCTATAGATCCTAATCCTATAAATATCATTGAAAAATTCAGTATTTGTGCTCCTGGTATTGAAATTATGGATAGATCGAAATGGACATTGCTTGGTACACCATTATCTGTAGAATCTTTATCACGATGTATCTTTGAGAAAACGGATTCCTTGAGCTTGATGTCATCCCGCTTCGATAGTATTCCAACACATATTGCATATTTTCTCCTTAAAAACTGTCTTGCAATTCCAAAATTATTATACACTTTGAGATGCAGTCCGACTTGGCGTTGTGAACATGAACTGACACACTTCGATATAGTTTTGCGGATGATCTTGGAAAAAATAACCAATAATAACTTCGACAATGTCAAATGGCTTCAGGCGACACTTCCTGTGAACTTTGGTGATTTGGGAATCCGCCAAGCATCATGCCTTGCTCTTCCAGTTTTTCTCTCTTCTTATAATAAATAATAATAATAATAAAAATATTTATTGAGCAGTACTGAAAATCAAACAGGTACAGCACAAAATGTGCGAATTCGGCTACAGCCGTTCTTCCATACCCCCTTAATATTCACAAAAAGTGTTCACTTACACTTACACATTTCTATAAATACAATCAAAAATATATAAAGATAACAGACAACAACAGAACAAATATTAAGAAGAAGAAAAAAAAACAGTGGATCAATATTGAATGTTAAAAATGATACATTCAGTAATCTCATGTAGATATTCAAAGGCCTAGGTGCATTATACGAGAAGCTACCCTCAAACTTTTTTGTGACGTGCTGAGGAATTGTGAAATTATTAACCCTGACATTAACATTGTGTACGAAAGATCTTCTTATCAATAGAGTATGAAGGTAAATTGGAATTTTAGACAATAGTAATTTGTATAGAAAAGATAGTAATAAAAATGTTACTCGACTATCAACTTTCAGTAGATCTAATCTGATGTAATGTGGAGTTACATGGTCCCTATATGGTATATTGCAAGCAAATCTTAAACAGGCGTTCTGTAGTTTCTGTAGTTTCTCTCGATTGTAGCAGGTTAGAAAATAGTAATATACCATGCAGCAATAATCAATATGTGGAAATATCAGAGATTTCACCAATTTTAATTTGATATTTTCATTTATTTGATATTTCAGATGATGCAAAGACTTCAACTTGAAAAAAGATATTTTAGTGATATGGTTCACATGGTCACTGAATGTGAACCGAGTATCAAAGTACACCCCTAGGTTTTTGGCTGAGGAGACCCATCTTATAGGCAAGTCATTCATCATGATGTCAAAGCTACAGATGGATTCTCTTTGCTTTTCTGGGCCAATACATAGTGCGACACTTTTACTGGGATTGATCCTTAATCCATTATTAGAGCACCAAATATATATTTGATTCAAATCTGAATTGATGGTATTGATATTATACTCGTCGTTTGCTTCACATGCATGATACACTTGCATATCATCAGCATATAGGTGAATTTTTGAGGAGGTTATCGCGTTAGGCAAATCATATGTGAATAACGAAAATAAAAGTGGACCGAGTACACTACCTTGGGGAACCCCAGAAGAAGTAGCTCTGTAGTCAGAACACAAATCATTATCAATTTTCACTCTTTGTAATCGTCCATACAGATAGTCTGCAAACCAAGACGAAGCGGCACCACTGAACCCAATATAGTGTAACTTTGCCACTAATAAATCAAAATTCACCAAATCAAATGCTTTGCTTTGATCAAGTAGCACTAAAATAGTACTATGTGATTTATGTAATGTAGTAGTGATATCATCAACTACTTTTAACAAGGCTGTCTTCGTACTAAATTTTTGCCTAAATCCCGATTGAACAGATGGCAGCACTTCATTATCATTTAAGTACCCATTTACATTTTCTGCAACAATTTTTTCAAACATTTTCGCAAATGCAGGTAGAATGCATATGGGTCTCAAATCGTTGAAGGAAGAAGGGTTATTTATTTTTGGTAGAGGCAGAACATCAACAGATTTCCATATTATGGGAAATACACCCTGATTTAAGGAATCATTAAATATGTTTCTTACGACATCTATGCAGTAAGGTAGAACTATACTTATCATTTTAATATTTATCCCATCGGGACCATATGCTTCCGATTTGCAGTTTTTTAAGCTCTTATAAACTTATTTGTTATTTGGGGGAAATCAAAGGTATGGTCACTCATCGCATTGTTTTTAAAATATTCTATCAAGTTGGGGTCTACAACTGAGTTACCTGCAAAAATGTCATACGGATTGATTAGCTCTTCAGGTAGCGTATTGTTTTTTCTACTGTTAGTGCAGACACCCCATTCACGAAGGCTCTTCCATAGCCCTCTAGAATTGTTTTTATTTTTTTCCATAGTGAATTTCATGTATGCTTTTTTCTCTTGGCGAACTGCGTTTTTTACTATGTTTCTCAATGTTATATAATACTGCTTATGCGCATCTGTTTTTGATTTATTGAATTTTCGGCGAGCTTCCTCGTTTATTTGAATCATTTTTTTCAAGTTATATGTCATGAATGGTTGGTAGTTTCGCCTAGTTCTGGCGGTGCAGATTGGGGTATGGAAATCAAAAAGAGAAAGTATTGCCATGTTTAAAGTTCCAGTTCTCGTGTTTAAGTCTTCAATAGAGTTTATTTGATTCCAATCAATTTTTATAGCATCAGAGGCAAATTCTTCCAAGTTGAAGTATTCATAATCTCTAAAATATATGAGCTTTGTATTTGTTTGTGGACCTTCGAATTTTAATTTGCAATATACCAGTAGGTGATCTGTATTATTATTCAAGTCAAATGTATCACTATAATCATAAAGAATATTATCACTAAGACAAATAACATCAATTAATGTTTCAGAAGTGTTGGTGATTCTAGTGGGTTTATCAATTATTTGAAGCATATGGTAGTTTGATATTAAGGATAAAAAATTTTGACTAACAGCATTGTTTTGGTTCAGTAGGTTTATATTGATATCACCCACTAGAATAACAGATTCAGTTTCTAAGTACATTTGTTCTATGGAATCCGACAATTCGTTCAAAAACTTGACGCTCACATTGGGTGGTCTATAAACCATTCCAAGACCTACTTTCGTTTTATTGATATGAATCACTAACCAAAGTTGCTCAAAACCGGTATCACTTAAAGTACATATAAAATTTCTGAACTTGAATTTTGATTTAAGGAAGATGGCTACACCGCCTCCTCGCGTTGGTCGGTCTAGACGAATCAAATTGTAGTTAGGTATTGATATCAAGTGATCCGGGTGAAGCCATGTCTCTGATACACCGACGACGTCCATATCATTTTTAAGGATATAGTTTTTCAATTCGATGAAATTAGGTACAATTGATCTTATATTGAGTTGACAAATTTTAATAGCTAGTTTTTTGATTTTGCGACTACTGGAATGCCGTTTACATATTTGATGAAAATATTTTCCTCGCTGTTTTTCTTCTTATGATCCAGCTCCATCCAGATTTTTTTTGAATACTCTTGTTGCATTTTAGTTTGATCAGTTGATACAGATATATTGATGTTCAAATCTCTCAGCTTCCTTTTATTTTTTAGTATGACATAGACTTCCTCTTTCGAAGAGAGCTGTACTTTCAGTGGTGCAGGTTTGTTATTCCGCGGCGTGCCCAATCTCATGACTGTTATATCATTTGTCTGGACAGTCGGCGCAATAGTTTTTATAATCTCCTTGACGTTCCTTAGATCATCAGTTGTTGCATCATACCTGTAAAACACCAAGTTTTTTTCTCTTTTTTGCCTTTCAGCGATTTCATGGATCAGTACTTCTGTACTCCAATCTCCTTTTTCCGTTTTCTTCTCCAACTTCAGCTGTTTGATCTCTTCCTGTAATGAGGTTACGATTGCAGTCGTCATTTAATAGTTTCGGTGTTACCAAATTATTTCACAGACATTTCTGATTTATTCTACATGGAGTGTGAAAGTATGTGGCGCTCAAAGACGAAGATATCTGTTCCCGAGAATGAAAATATTCAGAAAGCCTGGGATCTTCCTTTGATTCATATGTTATCCAAGCAACTCTTTGACTCGGCTGCAAATTCTAAATCTGAAATGGCTATTCTCAAAGCTGTAACAACCAAAGAGTCTTTTGCATGGCTTAATGCGCTTCCAGTTTCTCCTCTTGGATTATTATTGGATAACGAAACATTCCGAATTTCGGTTGGGCTCCGTTTGGGATGCAAAATATGTGTTTCTCATGAGTGTAGATGCGGATCTATCGTCGATGAAAAAGGTACCCATGGTGTCAGTTGCAAGTTTAGTTCTGGACGATTTTCTAGGCATGCTGCCGTTAATGATCTCTTAAAACGTGCTTTATCAACAGCTGAAATTCCTTCTGGTCTGGAACCTCTGGGAATCAGCTGCGATGATGGAAAACGTCCAGATGGAATGTCTCTTATTCCTTGGAGTCATGGAAAACCTTTAGTGCGGGATTTTACCTGCGTGGACACTGTTGCTTCATCACACATCATGACGACTTCCAAAGTTTCAGGTGGGGCTGCAGATTATGCAGGAAAAGCAAAGAAAGAAAGAAAATATTCCACTTTGAAGGACTACTATCTATTTTATCCAGTAGCTATCGAAACTTACGGAGTTTTTGGTTCTTATGCTTCAGAGTTGATATATCAAATTGGGAAAAAAATATCAAGAATATCAGATGATTCCAGAGGGACAAAATTTATGATTCAAAGAATTAGTATTGCGTTACAAAGGGGAAATGCTGCATCTGGTCTAGGTACTATTCCTACCTCCAAATGCCTAGATGAAATATTCCTTTATCCCCAATATTCATATTCACCTTCTTTAAAAATCACTAATTCCTTTATGTCTTCATCAAAATCTATATGCAGCAACCCGATTGTAAGTTCATTTGCATTTCAAACAATTTGAGAACGATTTGGATAATCTACTACAAGAAGATTCATTGACTACTCCGAAACTCGCATGTTATGAACAAATTATGTCCAGCAACCTTGACTCAGGTTTGTTATCACGCCACAGTAACAGAGACAACCACATAATTAAAGACAACTCAGAAGAAGTGTTTGTCGAATACCAAATGGTTGCTGGAATATTTGAAGAAGGGATGCGTATACAAGAGATATTAACACCAAGGGAGCTTTGATCAAAGCATTTGCGGAAGTGATAAAGGAACTGGGGCCAGAAGATGCGTTGGATCGAGTTGTTAATACAGTCTCTTTGAAAAGTAAAATCCAAAGATTTGCACCACGTTTCTTAAGTTATGACCAACAAGATGCTCAGGAGTTTTTACGATACCTGCTGGAGGGACTACACGAAGACGTGAATGATGTAACGGATAAGCCCAACCTAATTTTGGCCGAAATTGTTACTGAATTTAACCACTAGTGATGAATCCAGAGAGTCATGGTCGAGATACTTAGGAATGGACAACTCCAAGATAGTAGATAACTTTGTTGGACAGCTGAAATCAACATTGAAATGTACACATTGTGGTCACTTTTCAGTCACTTTCGATACATTCTTGGACCTTTCTCTTCCGATTTCAAAAAGAACAGGCCAACTCAGACTCTCGCAATGTTTAGATTTATTCACTAGGGAAGAAACTATGGATGGTGATGAGAAACCGACATGTTTGAATTGTAAAAGAAAAAGGAAATACACAAAGTCTATATCGATTCCGAAATTCCCCAAAATTTTAGTAATCCATTTAAAAAGATTCTCTCAAACAGAAAGATTTAGAGGAAAATTGAATATAACCATTGATTTTCCTCTGGAAGGTTTAGATTTGAGCAACTACAGTGCAAACAACGTAGCCCCTTGTCGCTATAACTTGTACGCATTGAAGAATCACAGCGGGACTACCAATAGCGGACACTACACTGCTTACTGTAGGCATCCACATACAGGCACATGGCACGAGTATAACGATTCCCTAGTTTCACCGATTCATTCAAATTCCCTTGTGAGCGGAAAGGCATATATACTCTTCTACGAGCAGGAGGATACTTCATCACATGTTCGAAATTATACTTAGTTTTATTTTATGAATATATAATAATATCTGTTAATTCTTGAATAGTAAAAAGCATTCAATATCAAATTGTGTTTTATTGACAGTGACAGTAAAGTGACAATTCTATTTGATAAAATGCCAATTTATTAAACGTTTTTGAATTTAGTAAAATAGCAAAATGCGAAAAAATAATTTTTTACTATTTTTTTTGGTTTTTTGCCTATAATTCCTATATGGTGCATCCTAGCAAAAAAGCTACTTGATAATAATAATAGTGAAGTGGTATGGTCGAAAAGTACGGTCGAAAAACCCAATTTTCCCCACTTTGTCAAAAACTGGATATACAATAATATCAGTCTGCAAGCTGTAAATGAGTATTCTAAGAGAAAAAAAAACTCTAATAAAGATAGTGATATTGAAAACTTCGGCCGCGAAAGCCTTAGCAATTTCATCACACGCCTTTCTTTTTATGAGGATTATACCTCCGAACTTAGGCTGGAAAACTTCGTCCACGAAAGCCTTAGCCATTTAATCACACGCCTTTCTTTTTACGACGATTATACCTCCGAACTTAGGCTGGAAAAACGTCAGCCGCGAAAGCCTTAGTTATTTCAACACACTTCTTTTTTTACGAGGATTATACCTCCGAATTTAGGCTGGATTCCTAAGTCAGATATCCATATCATCACCGGTGATATGAATATTAATCTTCTTGAAGATATATATTACGTAGAGGATTATAAAAATATTTTGAACTCATTCGATTATATCTCTTACATCAATGAAATCACAAGACCCAGAAGAGAAAAATGCTTAGATCACTTTCTTATGAAAACTCGAAGTGAAAATCCTGAAGACATTACTTCGTACATTTTCACCATTTGATCACCGATCATTATCCAATTGCACTGAGAATCAACTTCAACAAAAATGATCCAAACGTCAAAAAATTCCAATGAAAATTGGAATCAGATACATTCAATGGAAGTTATGAACGAAATGACAGATATATTTATAGAAAAACTTACATACTATGTTACGAAAAATACTAAAGCAGTAAAAATTTAAAAGAAATGAAAATTGAAGAAGCCTTGGATCACACCTGCTTTACTTGTTTCAATGAACAATAAAAGTATATCATGTTGGCAATTGCAATTCAACCCCGATGACCAAAATCTCCAACAGCGATACAAAGGTGAAAAAAATGAATTGAGTCCTTTACTACAAAAAACAAAGATAGACTATTATAGGAAACAAATCAACAAAAATAAAGATGTATCAAAAAATTTATGGAAATGTGTCAACGAAATATGTGATAAAAGAAAACCAAATACAGAAATAGAGCAAATAGTAATCAATTAAAATGATATTTTAAAAGACAAATCGACATATCAAATGCATTTAATAATTATTTTAGTGACCTGGGAAAACCATATGCTGAAAACATTGAGGCTCCAGTTAATTTTACCGAAAACATACGAAATCATTATGAAACAATGTTTTTATTCCCAACGAATCCTACAGAGATTGAAAACACGATACGTTCGTTAAAAAACAAAAAATCTCCCGGAAATGACAATATCAGAACCGAGACACTTAAAGAAATAGCAGATATTACTGCTGAACCTCTATCCATACTATTCAATGAAAGTTTCAGAACTGGATGTTCTCCTAAATCATTCAAAATGTACTGATTCGACCATTATATAAGAGTGGAAACAAATACGATCTCGGAAATTATAGGCCGATGTCTCTCACAAGTAATTTATCGAAATTATTAGAAAGAATTATTAAGATCAGAATAGTTAAATTTTTGGCAAAAAACAACATCCTTTCAGATGGTCAATACGGCTTTAGAGAGGGGAAGTCTACCGAAGATGCAATCTACTCATTAACTTTACATCTCAATAAGGCACTCGAATCAAAAACGCTGTTTGTCACATTTTATTAAAAAAACTGAAACTTTATGGTATTAGAGGAAATATATACGACCTATTGAATAGTTAGGCAACAACAAGTAGTTATTGACGGTAAATATAGCGAAATGAGAGATATCATATAAGGTGTTCCCCAAGGAAGCGTATTGGGACATTTGCTATTCGTACTTTATATCAATAGTTTGTTGTCCATGAACACCAAGGGAACAGTGCTTAGTTTTGCAGATGAAACTGCGGAACAAGACTTTAAATTAATTAAATCATGGTTTCAATGTAATAAATTGACATTAAATATATAAAAAACGAAATATTAACCTTTTACATCATATACCAATAATTTACCAAATCTAGGACCACTAAATATTGATGAAGATACAAAAATTCCTGAATCAACATCAATGAAGTATTTTGGGATGATAATCGATCGACACGTTGGGACTTGCAAATGAATTCGATTGCAAAAAAACTTTTGTCTCGTTTCAAATTTTTGAAAGAATACCCAGATACTTCTCATCTGCGAACTTTATGTCCCAACTGCAGTCTGTCAGTTGCAGTTCATTACTCACCGTGTTTACTTATAGATAAATTTGTCTATCAAGGAGGGTCGTAGGAGAAAAAACTTTTTGGAAATTTCTAGAATATAAGCGACAACTCTGGAATGTTCTGGAAGAAAAATTACAGAATACCTTGAAATGAATCAGAGCCAGAGCCAGAAGGTTAGAATATCAGGGAGTAGGTATGGTGATGAAACTTCCTGAAAATTCGTAGAATGTAAAAAAGAACATTCTGGAATGGTCTCGCTTTCTGGAAAATTCTAGGAATAGAAGGCAAATAGAACGTGAACTTTCTGAAAATTTTTAAAATGTAAGAATGTTCTTGAAGCTTCTGGGAAGCTCTAGAAAAAGCTCTAGAAAATTCTAGATTTTCATGAGATGAACCGGAATAGAGGCTCCAGAAGGTTCTAGAACGTACTGAAAAGACACACAAGTGAGGTTCTCGAAAATTCAGCCACCAGTGAGGTGCCGTGGAATTTTCTGGGATATACGATAAGAAACTCTATAATATTCTTGGTGCCTCGTGAGAATTCGAGAAAACCTTAGAATGAACCATTACAAAAGCCCCAGAAAATGCTAGACCGTACTGAAAGAACACTCATGTGAAGTTTTCGAAAGCTCGGTCACCAAAAAAGAGATGTTTTGTTCTCTGTTTTGTTGTCTGTTTTTGGAAACTCTGAAATGTTCTTGAAGCTTCTGGAAAGTTTTAGAAAATTCGAGATTCCCGTGGAATCAACCAGAACAGAGGCACCTGAAGATTATAGAACGTACTGAAAAGACACTCAAGTGAAGTTCTCTAAAATTGGGCTAGCATGTAGTTGACGTGGAGTATTTTAGAATGCAAGATAGAAAAACTGATTTTTTTCCAAGCTTCTGGAAAATTCGAGAAAACCATGGAATGAACCAGAACAGAGCCTCCGGAAGGTTAAAGAACGTACTGGAAAGACCATCTTAATACTGCGTGGCCCACAAGGTTTTGGACAGGGAATATCTCGAAACACGAAAGTATTAGAGAATTGTAATTTTGGAGTTGCATATTGAAGCATTTGTTGCAGCTTTTTTTGATACTACGTTACCCAATGAGCTTTTTGTTTTCGGTCACGTGGCGTCAGATTCAAAATTATTAATGGGACAACCTATATATTTTGGCATTTGTATGTTCCTCCCGATAAAACGATTCCAACAACCTATCACACATGGTCTGAAAAGATTAATTTAAGAACTACATGCACTTCAATATCCTTTGTCCCACAACATCTGAAACGAGCAATTATCAAATTATTCAAGTTTATGGTCGCCCTGTATATTTGGGCAGTCCTTTATTTTTTGTAATGATTAAAACGAGGCAAAATTATAATAATCATTCATATTTTATTAAAAAACGTTGTGGAACAAAGGATATTGAAGTACCTGTAGTAAATTAATCGTTTTATACCACAAGTATGTGAGTTTGTTGGAATCGTTTTATCAGGAGGAACATAGATATGCCAAAATTAACAGGTTGTCCCATTCATAATCTTGAATTTGATGTCACATGACCGAGAACTAGAAGCTCATTGGGTAACACAATATCGGAAAAAGCTGCACCAATTGCTTTAATTCACAACCCCATAATTACAATTCTCTGCTTCTCTCGAGTACTGAGATATTCCTTGTCCAAAACGTCCTGGGCCACCCTGTATATTATAAATATCCCGTGTCACAATATGCGTCCACGCTAATCTCCCAAACCACTCTGCTGAAAAAATTTTGTAAATATGTATTGCTTGGTCAAACTTGAAATACCTATGACAGTTGTTATCTCGATAAGTAACACCCAATAAATTAGCTTCTGCTCGCGACTTTGCCATAAAATGAATCCGAACATCACCAAAAATACAGGGCCAAATCTTTGTTTTTGTTGAGGCACAAACAGAACGATCTATAGCAACCATGAAGAACCAATCTTCAGGAAGCAGCACGACATCCTCCACCACCCGTCACACAGACTGGCCAATACATTATGTTCCATATAACCCATTTTCTTAATTAATAATCAATTAATTATATTCAGTTAATATAATCGGGTCTGCTAGAATTAAATAAAACTTCTTACATTCTGTTTAAGAAAATGAGAATGACTCTGAGAATATTTGTTATGAAGTACTCTGTATACTTGCTTTGAAGAAAGAATATTCCAATGATATTCAGTAACCGATGACTTGTAATATTAGTTTAATCTTTCAATCCGTTAGAAATCCCCTACCTGTCTCAAGTAATTTGACTTTGTTTCTTCGTGGAATTTTTGAAGTGATTCACACCTCCGCTTTGTACAAAGTTCAATTCAAATTTGATTATGTTGATAATAATTAACAACTATTAATGGACTCCTTTAATGGGTTCCTAGTAGATTCAAATTTAATTTAATTCAAATCCTGTATGTGGTTGGTACTCGTGATGGCATGGGCTGAACGGTTGTTAAATAAACAATACTATATATTAGTTAATTTGCAATTTCAATATTTATACATAAACTTCTGGAAAACACCTCTTATTCATTTATCTTTTTTTATGACAGCCTAATGGAATTTGTATATACACACATCGGAAAAGTCTATGAATATTTTCATGAATAGACGTCTTTTTTGGTAATGAGTTAGGAAAATAACAATTATAGAGGAATTAGTAAATATTTAATATGTCACAAAATTATTGTTTCGCATGAAAGTATGTACCACAATATTTTAGAAAAAATATATAAGTATTAAAATTATGGTTTCTCAAGTTTTAAAGAAAATTTTCGAATATGCAAAAATATAGTATATTAAGTTCAAGAAGACAATTGTTGTCTGGGATCGGTAGTGCTTAACGTGCATGATACTTATAGCGTTTTTTGCACGATCATTTTTTTCCTTGATTGAAACACATTAATTTCCAGCTAATAACTGAAAAATCAAAAGTGACATTCATATTAAAAGTGACATAAGGCGTCGGCAAATGAATTACTGACAGACGCCTTTTAGACCGGGGGATGATGACAGATTTTGAGACACGATTTTACTCACTATGCCTTGTAAAGGACAATATTGTCCGTATATCCTCATGATAATGAGGCACGAATAAAAGAGTTGTCCTAGGTTCTTCCTATTGAAAAATTATTCGTCATTTGTTCGAAAAAATATGTGTTTCGCTACGATTTTAATCAGGCTGCTATGTGTTTTGTAATGAAAAAACGAAAATTAAATACTCAGAAAACCATTGGCATACTGTTAGGACAGGTCCGAAGGGTTGGTATGGTCACGTGAATTTGTATGAGAATGAGGAAATTTTCCGTGTTTTTAAACAGGCTTCCATTGATAAGTATATAAGTTGTTGTTTTGAAACTGCTTGAAAAAATATGGCATACCGATTGGGTACGCCTAAGTACTTTTAACACTGCAAAACATTTTGAATAGTTATGGAATAACATTCCGTGATTTTACGCAGTATGTTTATGGTAATGTATATGAAATATCATATCGTTTGAGAGAGTAAAAAGTACAGGCATACGCAAAAAATATTTCAAAATATAAACAAAAATGTCTGCCTTTTCAAGCAGTATGCCTTTCTGTTTATATGATGGACATGGTACATGTAGTTGGAGTAACAAATGGCATACCTATCGATAAGGTCTCATTATACTCGTGACAGATGTTTTCATAAGGGTGTCTACAGTAAGCTATGTAGTGTCCACCAAAGGATGGTCCACTGGGATTGCACAAAGCATACAGGTTGTAACGATGAGGTGTTGTATTGTTTGCTGTATAGTTGCTCATATCGAATCCTTCCACAGGAATATCAATTGTAACACTCAATTTACTATTGATATTTTCTGGAGAAAACGTTTCAGATGGATCACTAGAATTTTTGGAAATTTATGAATTGATATAGACTTCGTGCATTTTCTTCTCTTTTCGCAATTGGAACAGAAAGGTTTCTCGTCATCATCCAAATAGTTTGTTCTTCAAATATAAATATTACGTTGGAAAATCTGAATAGGAATTATATATTTTTAAACAAATTTTGTATTTGACAGCATTTCCGCAGGAGTGCGGAAAGTTACTTTACGCACGTGTTCGGAAAATACTTTCCGTGAGACTGTACAGTGCGATATGCTTTACTTTCTCATGTAGTCGTAGAAAAACTCAGTTCCAGCATTGTTATCGCGATAACACAAGTTGTCTTTGACTTCCGATTGGTCAGATTAGGTGAGAATTTTAAGATGAGTTAAATAGTCATGAGAATATACGGACAATATTGTCCTCTAAAAGGCATACTGAGTAAAATCGTGTCTCAAAATCTGTCACCATCCCCCGGTCTATTTGGACTAGCACCAGTTTTATGAAGACGTCGGTAATTGCCTTTGGCCTAACACCCAGTAAAAAAAACTTACCGTTTTGATAGATACCGTAAGTAATGAAGAAAACTGGATCGTGCAAAAAAAATTATTAACAGAGAGTATGACCTCCACGTTGGTTTAGAAAACCTTAACATCTGTTGTTTATAGACAAACTTACGTCCTATAATTGAAAATCATTGTGAATGTTGTCCATATGTGGAGTAAGTCTACGTTGAAGCATGTTACACACATACCCAATCGGATTCAGATCCAGGCATATAAGACTTCTGCTTTTCCCATCTATTTTGATTATAAAACTTTTGATCAACTTTTTTATGAGTTTTCGGATGAAGACTCGTTTTCACACTGGTCAAATGCACTAATGAGTACGAGAAGTACAGTTTACACAATTTAAAAAGGTCTTTCATGGCTTATATGACTCTGTCGAAATATACCAAGATTCCAATGTGTGTAGTTACAATGCGGTTCTGAGAGAATGGTGTGATTTTTGTTTTATTTCTAGGAAAAGCTTCTACAAATCTGTATCATTGCGGCTGCTGAAGTATTATTATTCTTATTTTTATATATGTGAGACCTAAGCAAGCGTGCAGATCAACAGTTGGCCCTGACGGAAACCATATTGCCGATCGTACACAATTCTTTATCGTTTGAAACAGATAACACCGCGGTAGGTATGTAGTTGACTAGTTGCTAGGTATGGTCTTTTTATTAAGCCATGTTAGTGTATTTGGCAAATCTTGAAAGTGAATTTTGGCCCACTTCTAGTCGTATCAACTTGAAATTTGGCAGTTATTCATAATTTCCGTAACAGTGCTTTATGGAATTTTTGTTAGAGACAAAAACAAAATGGCGGTTCCAAGATGGTGGACGATACTTGAGATTATGGAAGCGATTTCATCAAAAATAGGTTTGTCGGGTTTTTGAGGTCGCAGATTTTGTCAAAATTCATAAATTCAAGATGTAGGCTACAAAATTGCGTACGAGTTTTGTGATTATGGTCCGATTTAATTCAAAATTGATATTTGAAGGATCTCGTTGTTGGAATTTGTTGTCAAAATTCATAAATGAAAAATGATCGAAAATGAATATTTGGAAACTTTGGTGTGAATACAATTAAATTTACTCGACGCGCGTTTTGCCAACAAAGTTAACATCCTCATATAGCTCATGAGCTTATAGGTTACTGCTTCTAGACACATCGAGAAGCCATCTAGAAGCAAGCTGTGGAACAATGAACAACCGAGGCCATTCTACATGAAATTTCGAGACACATCCAGAACACTGTTGGATGAATAAGTACAGAGCTCGTGACCAGAAAGGACAATCATAGATTAACACGGGTAGTAAGTAGACACTTTACCGTTGATATAGATGAAAATATAATTGTATACACAGTAGTGTTATAAATCAGTTTGTGAAAATAAATCAGCAGTTTTCCAGTTTGAAGAAAATACCCCAAGTTATGACAGATGTTAGATACGTTGCGAAGAGCTCGTTCCTACTAGTTCGGAAGAACATTTCTTTAGAACGAACCGCTGGCTCTGTTAGTGATGAGAGTCATTATGTCAGAAGTCACCTTACCTAGATGTTATCCATTTCCATGCACCGTATTTCCATCACCAGTAATCTTCTAGAAAAAACAACCACATAAATTCAAGCTTTCATATTCCACCTAGAAAGAAACTCGCCTACAAACTTGTCTACATTTTTCGTTATCTTCTGTCACTTGGTTCTCACAAAGCTTTCTCGAACATATAAAATTCCTTTTTCTTTCGAACCTGAAGATAAATATTTATCGAATACCTATCCGTACTCCGAAATTAGTTAATATGATTAGTTATTTTGATTAGGATTCCCCGAGATGATAGGTTGAGGAACACCTACCTCATCATGACTTTCATATTTAACAAGAGATGGTTATATAAGAAAACACCTAGTAAACACGATTGAGTGACACATTCTTCCTTAATTTGTTTATGCTTATTATAGCTTTTTATGAAGGCGATATCCTTGAATTTCCAGTAATCAAACAGAGCGGGTTGCATGTAGGAATATTCGTATCGATACCAATCAATTTCATACGAAAAATACCTGAATGAATGTATCAAAAACAAACGAGTGCGTATCGAGCACGCAATCAGTTGATGTTTCTTAGTGTTGAAGAATATTGCTGGAACAATTGTAGAGACGAACACCTGCCGGACCTCACATTCCAATGAAATAAACTCCTTTTCAGTCCTTGTATATACAGGGTGTCCCAAACTCGATGGCCTATTAGATGTTTCTGGAGAACGGAACGTAGGATCAATTTGAAAATTGAGTTTCTTAGGTAATTGGTTTCGTTCTATCGATCTGAAACATTTTCAGTGCTGCGGTGATGCCGCTTCTATTGAAAAGTAGCAACAACTTTGATATTTCAAATGGGACACCCTCTATATTATTGCATTTTTTGCTTCGCTACTACTTTTCGATTATTTTTGTATGATACTTTCCTATACCTATCTCTGATGGTTTTCGAGAAATTCATTGATTTCCTTATTTTTTGTGCGAAACATAGCTTTAATTTAATGTTTATTACTGCAGTATTTGGATTCGTGGAAAGAAGAAAGAAATTTGGGATGTAGTTTGACAATGTCCTGTGTATTAGTTATGTATAAGGGAATTCGTCCTCCATTATACAGGGTCCTTCAAAATATGTGATTTTTCCGATAAATACAAAAAGGGTGATAAGTGCATTTTTTCAAATGGAAAACCCTGTATATTGTCGAATATCTTGAAAAACAATTAAATTTGCTTTCAAATTATGTATTATATTCCTATACCTGAATAGTCAGGTTTCCGAAATACAAGCAAGTTTCTATAAAAATTAGACTATTTTGCCTGTGCATCAATTATAAAACGTTTTCGCGTTCATTAACATAAATTTTATTTATAATTTTCAATTCCCACTTAACTACTCGAAATAGGTAATATTTCCCAATTCAAATGATCTGTAGTATGCCGTGACCAGAAAACAACAAAATAAACTTTTAGTTTGACAAGCAGACCAAGCAGTGATTTTCATGGTGTTTCTGTCAGGAGGAAGCATTTAAAAATATTACAATGCATTTTCAAATGCAGTTATTATGAATTTGTTTTATATTCACGGTGAGAATGGTTTTAAGAACATGGATATTCAATGAACTTCATGCTCTACTACAATTTACTTCATAGCAAAATCTTCCGAAGTATTGAACGGAATTGTACTGTTTGGTAAAGTTGAAGCGCCAAGAAATCAAATAAGGCCGATAACTGTTATGCCAGCAGTTATTAACTGGCGACGAAGTAAATGAAATCAACGTCTTGGGGTATTTCTACGCCTACCCTCATGTGTTGGTACGAAAAGCCGTTGTGGATAAAGGTATGCTCCGCAGTTCGATATGGAGAATTAGAAAAAAAGCATCATATAATGCATAATTATAAAAGAAAATGTTTTTCAGACAACGTGTATAAAATACGGTTAAATCATTCATAGATGTAACTAGAATTAAGTACTCAATATTTTCTGGTAACGAGTTATTTGAATTCGAATTGGACCTATTTTGGTAGAAAAACAATTTCAAAATAATCAATATTCGATAAATGGTAACAGTTATTTGTATTTATCAGTAGAATCATGATACTGGGCGTTTCCCATTTGAAATTAGAAAGTCGATATCAGTTCTACATAGAGGTGGCAAAACTGCAACCGCGAAAATCTATTTAAGAGCGCAATCTCTTATTGCGGAATACAATATTTCAAATAATTATCTCGTAGGTCTCCAGAAACGTAAAATAGCTAAAGGTTATCGAGTTTAGAATACCCTGTATATTAATCATTCTTTGTACAATCAGTTCATCATCTTATCAGTCACACACTTCAATATACTACAGAACCTTTCACATGTTCTTCCTATAAGTAATTTGATCACTCTTACCGTGAAGAATAAACAATTTCGTCAAAACTTTATTTGAATAGTCTTTAATTTTGATTATTTCTAACCAAATTTACGTTAATGAAACCTTAAACGTTTTATCGTTGATTGTCGAATATTCATTGTTTCGTATTGGGGGTTTTTGTGGACTGTACGAAAATAGGGGGTTGAATTGAGAGATGGAAACTGCCCCGTGGATTGATAACGAATATATACTAATTATTATGAGGGGGAGCGTGACTGTGTTTTCCTTACCTTAATGTTCGTCTCCAAGAAGAACGAGGGATCCCAGTCAGCTATGTCTCCCCAGGTCACAGGTTTTCTATATAGAGTTTATTGGGTCTTGCATTAACACACCGTTTCCAACGACAAAAACTGGAGGTTTCGCGTGTTGAGGTTTCTAGGGGGCTTTTTCGAACATGACACGAACGACGACGTGTTGATTAAGATTCGTTGGTCTCTCGCTGCATGGTGGCAAGCGCGCGCACCTCGAGTTCAGGAATACACAGTCGGGTTCGCGAATAGGGGAATAGGGGAAATCTCAGACAAACACAAATAATTATATATATATACAAATTTTACAAAAAGGGAGGTGAAGACGGAACATAACCGCCCACCTAAAATATTATGACATTTTATGAGAAATCAGCAAGAGGTAAAGGACAAATCTTTACCACCGACCATTTGAGGAAACCCTGAGGGGTTTTCACAGTGACAACTCGAACTATCCCATCAGGTCCAGGGTGTATTTCCGTCACTCGGCCAAGTTGCCATCGTGAAGGAGGTAAAGAGTCGTGTTTTATGAGAACCATAGTGCCTATCTCAATAGTTTCAGAAGGTTCAGTCCACTTGGCTCGCTGAAATAAGGTATGCAAGTATTCCCTACTCCACCGAGACCAGATATCTTGTACAAAACGCTGAACCATCTGCCACCGGCTGAGTCTATTCATGTTTAAAAGCATTAAATTGTCATCGGGCGGTGAATTTAACGGTTCCAGTGTCAAAAAATGACCTGGAGTGAGGACGGAGAGATCATTTGGGTCGGAGCTGGTAGGACAGATTGGCCTCGAATTCAAAACCGCCTCGATCTGCACTAGTAGAGTATTGAACTCTTCATAAGTGAGTATTTGAGCACCAATTACTCGCGAAAGATGAGATTTAACGGATTTTATTCCCGCCTCCCATAATCCTCCAAAATGAGGACTGGAGGGGGGAATAAACTCCCATTCGATGAGCTCATGATGGGCTGCATCTTGCATTTCTTTTAGGATCCGTGAAGCTCCCAGGAAATTAGTGGCATTGTCGCTGATTATTTTTGTTACCCTCCCACGGCGGGAGATAAAGCGCCTTAGTGCTGCTAGGAAGGTGTCAGTGGAAAGATCGGTAGCTAGTTCCAAATGGAGTGCTTTGGTTGAGAAACAAACGAAAAGACATATATACGATTTATGGCTCTTGGATCCACGGTATCTACCGAGAGAAATATTATACGGCCCCCCAAAATCGATGCCAACAATGGAAAAGGTTTTCACCTGAGAAACCCGAAGGGCGGGAAGATTGCCCATTGGAGGCTGGGCACAAATGGGGTTCTGTTTCCAGGAAATTAAACATTTAGAAATAATCCTGCGAATGACCCGTTTAGCAGAAAGGATCCAATATTTTTGACAGAGAAGAAAATGGAGAGTTTGGAAGCCAGGATGCAGATACTGACGATGGGTATTCTCTACGATTAATACTGTAATTCTATGGTGACTGGGCAATAATAGGGGATGACGTTTATCATACGACAGTTGAGTGAACCAGACGGCCACCCACCCTCAGAAGACCCTTCTCATCAATAAAGAGATTTAACTTGCGGAGAACTTTACATAGGAGTTTTCCGCTGGAAAGAGATGAAATCTCGTGCTCGAATGCGGAACCTTGAACGTGTTTAATGAGTGAAAGGGAAGCGTGGTGGAGTTCATGATACGTGAGGTATGACAATCTTCGTTGAGAACGAATAAGACGACAGTTTTCAATGAAACGATTAACATACCCTACTATTCTTTGGATCTTCACAAAGGAGGAGAATTTGTCCAAGAGAGCGTCAAAAAAATGGACCTCCACTTGCGTGACAAGGACGATTCTTTTCTCTTCAGACAAACAGTTGCTGTTGATTTCGACGGGATTGTTATAAGAAGGCCAGTTTGAGGGGGGCCCTAGAAGCCAAGATGGCCCCGCCCACCATTGGGAATAGTTGACGAGCTGAGAGGGATAAGCACCTCGAGATGCGCAATCTGCAGGATTCTGCTCGGAAGGGACATAGTGCCAAAGGTCGGGAGCGAAGTTTTCTTGAATATGACTCACGCGATTGCTCACGAAAGTCTTCCATTTATGGGGAGATGAGCGTATCCAACAAAGAGTTGTGGAGGAGTCCGACCAAGCAAACATGTCATCAACTAACATGTGCTTACTGAATATGGGGAGAATAAAAGAAAAAAGATCAGAGAGCATAGTTGCTGCGCACAATTCCAACCGGGGTATGGATATAGTTTTCAACGGGGAGACCTTCGATTTTGCACAGATTAGTTGAACACGGACGCCCTCGACAGCCATAAATCTGCAATAGATGACAGTCGAGTAACCCTGTTCACTGGCATCAGCGAACCCATGAAGGGTGCAGAATGTTACTTGAAAATGGTGGAATAAATGCCGAGAGATCTTAATGTCTGAGATAAAGGGAAGTTCTGATTTGAATCGGGTCCATATGGCCACCACATCGGCTGGAGGAGAGTCGTCCCAGCCAATTCCAAGAGTCCAGAGGTGTTGAATGAGTTTTTTAGCGAATAATGTGAGGGGACTGAGGAACCCAAGTGGGTCGAAAATACGAGCGAGTTCAGAGAGAATGTGTCTTTTTGTACAAGTTAGCTTCAGGGAAGAGAGGCTAAATGTGAAAACATCAAGGGAAGAGTTCCACTGCAAACCCAAGACTTTACTAGGAGAACTGTTATCAAAATCGAGAGAGGTGGACTTTTTGGGTTTTTCTGTAGAGAGCAAGACTGAATGATTACTATTCCATTTATGAAGCTCGAATCCTCCTCGGGCAAGGAGTGAAATCAGTTGTGACTTCAGGGCTTGAGCTTCTTCAACGGATTTGCAACTAGTGACAATATCGTCCACATAAGATGAGGTTTGTATGGCTGTGGCTGCTAACGGAAAGTTTTTCCCCTCTTTCTCGGCCAGATAAAGGAGAGTTCTGATGGCAAGGAAAGGAGATGAACTAACACCATAAGTTACCGTGTTTAGGACGAAGTCTTGGACCGGTTGATCTGATGCGAATCGCCACAAAATTTTTTGATATTTACGGTGGTTCACCGACACTAGAATTTGGCGGTACATTTGGCGAATGTCAACGATCAACGAGATAGGATGCATTCTGAAATTGAGCAAGAGTGTCACTATATCACTTTGTAATTTGGGACCGACAAATAAAGTGTCATTGAGAGATGTGCCATCCGAACTTTTAGCGGAAGCATCAAATACCACTCTGAGTTTGGTACTTGCACTTTCTGGACGAATTATACAATGATGAGGAATGAAAAAACTATCGGAGGTGTCCTCAGGTTGTTCGATAAGTGACATGTGTTGTTGAGTGAGGTAATCTCGCATGAAGTCACAATATTGTTGATTCAATTGAGGATCTTTCTTTAAACGGCGTTCCAGCAAGAAAAAACGACGAAGGGCAATTTCCCGTGAATTGGGAAACATCGGTTCGAATGCACGAAAAGGAAGTGAAACAATGAACCTGCCTAACGGAGTGCGAGAAACAGTCGAGATGAATAATTTCTCACAGAGGTCATCTTCAGGAGTGGTTTTGCACATTCTGGGCATCTCTTCAATCTCCCAGAAACGTTTAAACGAGTTGTCCAAAGGTGGATCACACGAACAATGTAATGAATTCAGTGAGTTAGAGCTGGGCTTGCAAGAAACTACACCCATGAGTATCCATCCGAAAACAGTATGCAAAACACTGGGTTCATGTTCATTTCCAGGGAGCTGACCACTGTCAAATATGAGAGGAAATATATCAGCTCCTAATAAAATATCAATTTCGCGGGAAATATGAAAATTGGGATCTGCGAGTTTCAAATTCGAAATGTGGGACCAAGACGTTATATCAATATCATGATTGGGTATGTTATTACATACTTTGGGCATTACGATGGCATTGAGAGTGAAAACAGGATTGATGCTCTTGCAAGGTCGGATTTGAAGGGGGACTGTCTTAGAAGCAGATGAATTCATATCACTAATGCCTTGTATAGACAAAGATATATTTTTTCTGCGGAAATTCAATCCAAGCCGACTGCAACATTTCTGACTGATAATGCTTATTTGAGAACCGGTATCAAGCAATGCACGAACTGTCTGATAGGAACCACTGGCATCAAGAACTTCGATTAGTGCTGTGGATAACAAAATTGTTTTCATTGGGGTCATCGATGGCGAGAGGGCTTCAGAAGTTGTTGCAATTCTATTCGTATAAGAAGAGACAGGAGGTTGAAACTCTTTTGAAGAAGTGGCAGCTGCAAAAGAGTTGAGTGCAGGGTTATCGGTGAGAGGCTGGGGAACAAGAGGAGTAGTAGCAATACGTCTCGCAGAAACATAATGACATGTTTCATTTCATTCAATTCATAGCTACCTAATACAAAAAATGGCAAAATAATCCAATTTTTATAGAAACTTGCTTTTATTTCGGAAACCTGACTATTTAGGTATAGAACAGGTATAGAACATACTACATCATTTGAAAGCAAATTTAATTGTTTTTTAGAATATTCGATAGTATACAGGGTGTTCCATTTGAAAAAATGCACTTTTCACCACTTTTGTATCTATCGGTAAAATCACAAATTTTGAAGGACCCTGTATAATGGAGGACGAATTCCCTTAGACATAACTAATACACAGGACATTGTCAAACTACATCCCAAATTTAGGATTTCTACGAATCCAAATACTGTAGTAATAAAAAATTAATTACACCTGTTTCGCACAAAAAATCAGGAAATCAATGAATTTCTCGAAAACCATCAGAGATAAGTATAGGGAAGTATCATACAAAAATAATCGAAAAGTAGTAGCGAAGCGAAAAATGCAATAATATATAGGGTGTCCCATTTGAAATATCAAAGTTGTTGGTACTTTTCAATAGAAGCGGCAACACCGCAGTGCTGAAAATATTTTATATCGATAGAACAAAACCAATTACCTAAAAAGCCCAATTTTCAGAATAATCCCATTTTCCGTTCTCCAGAAACGTCTAATAGGCAATCGAGTTTGGGACACCCTGTATATAGTGTGTCTCAAGCCCCCCCATATACTTAGATACAGATCGGCATCGGTCTGTTTATATCAAGCCCCCCATACACTTGCGATACATGTATCAATGAGGAGGGTTAATGAAACGTGTATCTTGTATCTCGAAGTAAATACACTACTTATTGCTTCAATGTTTTACTGACACCGCAATGATGATTTTATATAAAATCAACTCTCAAATATAAAATATTAGATCTTGAATCTGATGGTTCCATAGAGCAGTTGTGGATTTCTTTGAAGATTGAAGGTAAGAGGCTGTGTCTTGGTACCCTATATAAACCTACACACTTCAATGTGTTCAAAGTCTGGAGGACAAAATGAATATTGTACTACCAGAATTTGATCATGTTTTATTCGGAGGTGATATTAATATTGATTTACTCAAAAAAGGAAGTGGTGACACCTCAAACTTCATAGATTTTATCTCAAAACATGTTATGCAACAGGTAGTAAATAAACCTACCAGTTTAAACGGTAGTTCACAGACCTTAATTGATGTCATAAGCGATATTCTTTTACCAATTTTAACTGAGATCAAAGTAACATTCTCAGCACAGCTCAATTTCTCAATATATGACAGTTATCAGTCTTAAGTAAATGTAACATGTAATTACCTAAGCTATTGAGCTGTGCTGCGAATCTTACTTAAATCTCAGTTAAAATTGGTGAAAAGAATACTACTATAGTTACTTCTTGCGCCAATCTGATCTCAAATGTTGATGTGATTAACATGGAAACTATTTCTGACCATCATCTCGTATGCTGTCGATTGAAGTTGAAAAATGCTAGACAGAAAGAATTATTTCATACGCATACAGACTACTCGACTTACGATTATAACTTATTTCTTGAAGATTTAAACAATATCAATTTTGATCGGATTTATGAACTTCAAAACGTGGACGAGATGGTCTCATTCTGGAATGATAATCTTACCCGTTTATTTGATTTGCATGCTCAAAAAAAAACAGTTACGACCACTAAAAAAGGCGCCTTGGTTGACAGATAATTTAAAAGTTATAATGAGACTCAGAGATCAAGCTCTTTCAAAATATAAAATAACTAAAACTGAGGCCACATGGAATGACTATAAAAATCTAAGGACTACAGATCATATGGCTATTAAATCGGAGAAACGCGCATAGTTGAATTCACAGTTTAAAAAAATCCATCATGCTTTTGGAGAACCCTAAAATATTTAAATTAACGGATGGAAATGATAATGATGCCTATTATATAGAACCCGAAATTTTGAATAATTATTTTGTAAATAGTATTCCTGAGGGACTCGCTAATCATAAATCGAATTCCTATGTAGGTAAAAAATTACCAGGGTTGAATGCTGAATTCTCCTTCAGAGCTGTAACTGCGGATGAAATTGAAAAAATTATCAGAAAAATGAAATCAAATGTCATGGTATTTGATGATATCAATCTCAAAATGATTTCTATAGTCAGTCCACAACTATCTCCTTACATCACGTTTATTATCAACACCTGTCTAGAAACTGGAGATTTTCCCTTATCCTGGAGGCATGCAAATGTTATTCCGGTTCCTAAAATTACTAATACTATCTGTCTGGCACACTTTAGGGTCATCAGTCTACTATCCACCTTATCTCAGATACTAGAAAAAATCGTAGGATCACAAATCAAAGAATTTTTAAATAAACATAACATCCAATCCCCCGTTCAGTCTGGATTCCGGGAAAACCATAGCACTACCACTGCCCTAACGAAAGTAGTCGATGACATTTTCATGGCTACAGATAGAAAAAAATGTACAGTTCTCATTCTACTCGACTACAGTAAAGCTTTTGATACTACTGATTATACAATTATTTTGTCGAAACTGAGATATTATGGGTTTGATGAAATAATCTTGAATTTTTTTCGAAATTATTTGTGTGATCGGAGTCGGAGAGTAGTGGTAAATAATAAATACTAGAATTTTCTCAAGTTCAATAGAGGAGTACTACAAGGTAGCGTGCTGGGACCCCTTACCTTACTTATTAGAATTGAGATATTTTCTAGTTTAATTTCGAGATTTTCCTGAGTAATAATGATAGCTTGAAAAAGCAATACTATTTCATTGCAAACATGGTATTTTTACTATGTCAGGGTCATCAGTAAAGTACTTGAAAATATCCTATTTCGAAGTTATTTACTTACTTCATTCTTTCAATAGGAACTTTAAAGGACCCTATGTTTTCAACCGTTTAACGTTGATATGTGAAAACCCTCAAGCTATACTACGTGAAAAATCTTGAGCCAAACTTACATTTTTGAAATACGATGGTACTACAAAAACTGTTTGTCGGTGACACACTATATCTTTGGACTTTCTCTAAAAATTCGCATGTGGTGTAATTTTCATGAGTTTATTATGTTACTATAGGTAATAGGTATATTTGAAGATGGGTTGGATAAAATAAAATAAAACTGGAGATAGGTGTTTGCTCAAAACGCGTGTGCTTTTGTCACATTTTTCGTAAATAAATATCGGGAAAAAATAGCGTCACAGGCAAACATTGTGAAAAAAGTGATAGAAATTATAAAAACGCTGACACAGGCGAATTTTTAGCAAAACTTCAAAGATATATAAGGAGCTCTGGGGGTAATTACTAATTACTCCCTCTCTTGGAACCCCTCTTCTGGATAATCTTGATATTTTTTTTCTTCAATTACTAGTAATGACCCCCAGAGCTCCTTATATACTATTTTTGGAGTTTTGCTAAAAATTCGCCCGTTACAGGATTTTTATCTTTTCTTTTTTCACAATGTTTGCCTGCGACGCTATTTTTTCCCGATATTTATTATTTAATGTCACAAAAGCACACACGTTTTGGTTTAACACCCCTCTCAATTTACTTTTTTTTTTCTGTCCAACCTATCTTCAGATATACCTATTACGTAGTAATATAATAAACCTATTAAAATTGCGCCACATGCGAATTTTTAGAGAAAGTTCATAGATATAGTGTCGCCGACAAATATTTTTTGTAGTGTCTTCGTATTTCAAAAATGTAGGTCCGGCTCAAGGTTTTTCACATATCATAGCTTGAGGGTTTGCGCATATGAGTCCGCTCGAGTAAACACGTTCTGGTGAGCTCCGTAAATTGTCTCGAATTTCGTACCGTATTGTATCCAGTCGTGAATAAATAAAAATCAAACTCAAAGATAACTGCAGTAAGGGTGATAGTGTACTTCTGAGGTTTTCAATAAACATGTGGAAATTGATATCTATCGAATATTTTAAATCAAAATGAGCAGAAGTGGAAAAGTTACGAAACCTTCTGAACCGATCCTAGTAGACCCTGCACAACTCGGGATAATGCTTGACAGAGTAAGTGGCACAATCTTTGATAAACTTGAGGAAAAACTGGATTAAAAATTTGAACAATTTGAAACGAAACTTACTGAAATAAATGAAAGTTATAAATTTTTGGGAGAGAATGTAAAGGTACTTAAGACAAAGTAACGGAAATTAATGAGAGAATGGTTCAATTTAACTTCTCTGAAAGAAAAAACTCTCTGAGATTTGATGGGCTGGAAGAAATCGAGAACGAAGTTGTGTTAGAGACAGTAATAAATCTAATTACCAGATCAATGAAGGTCGATTGCTGCAAAAATGATATTAACGACATATACATTCTAGGAAAAATGTCTTCTAATAATGGAAAACCGAGAACAATAATGGTAAAATTTGTAACATATATATGAAGAAGAAGGAAGTATATTAAGGCAAAAAAATGCTGAGCAAACACGGAGTATATGTGAATGAAGACTTAACAAAGGACCAGTATGAGATTCTAATGGCAGCAAAGCGTAAATTCGGAAATCGTCAAGTTTGGACATCAGATGAAAAAGTTTTTATCAAAAAGAAGATTGAGTGCAAATATTAAAATCCATAGACGATATATGCTAAACGCACAAGTTACTTTTCTCTTTTTGTTTATACTTTATCAGTTTGTGTTTTTCATTAAAAACTTGTAAAGATAAAAATCACCTACAATTCGAATGAATGAAACATTTTTTACTTTTTCTTTTTGTTTGGAGCTCGCTACGACTTCAGTTTATGCAGTATATGACTCACTTAATATTTATTTCCAGAACTATCGAGGACTGAGAACAAAAACGATTTTTTTTGTAATACTGTTGATCGGAACTTTGACATTGTACTGGCGGTGGAAACATGGCTAAGAGATGATATATATGATGGAGAACTGATAGACATTGATGAATATACTTTATTAAGGGCAGACAGAGATCTGGCATATGCTGGTAAGAAAACAGGTGGGGGGTACTGATGGGTTTTAATAAAAATAAAATAAAAGTACTGAACGTCTTTAAACGCTCTTTGGGATATGAATTATTAGTAGTCCATTTAAAAATTAAACATGCCATAAAATATACCGTTGTGGTGGTGTACATACCTTCTGACAGTAATGATGAAGTTTACACTGAATTATTTGAACTTAGTTAACTAAAACTCAATTAAAAACTGAAAATGAAACTTCATATATATTCGGAGATTTCAATATACTTGATGTAGGAAATGACAAAAAAATATCAGTACTAAACTAGCAAATTCACGAATCTTGACCTTCAATTCTTGACCTTCAATTCTCTGAATCTACTGAATGGCATACAAAACCACCAAGGGAAAACTTTAGACTTAGTTATAGGACCTGAAAAAATACATAATACCGAGTTTAGGTTAGGTTAGATTAGGTTCCCTTCTCTAGAAATTTTCATCACTTTAGAAAAAATTAAATTTAAAAAACAGGACGAAAAACTATTAGGTGATATGTATAATTTTAAGCGTGCAAATTTTGATCTTTTAACAAAAAATATGAGAAATGCCGAATGGAATGATGTTTTGAGGCAAACAGATGTCAATATGGCAGTAGAAATTTGTATAACATTATGAAATATGAAATATTCAATATTTGTGTACCAAAGTTCTCGAACAAACGACTTAATAAACACTATCCGGTTTGGTTCACGAAAGAACTAACAAAAATGATTGAAAAAAAAAAATAGATTGCATAAGTTGAGACAAGATGCTGAAATTTATAATGACGAATTTAAAAAGATTAGAAAACAAATTAAAGAACCTACTAGGCTAGCATACAAGAAATATATCAATGATACCGAAGATAACATAACTTCTGACATAAACGCTTTCTGGAACTTTGTTAGTAAAAAGCAAAAACAAGGCATAACAGTCACTAACGACTTTCATTACAAATGATTACTGTTAACCCTGCTGATCTATATATAATGTTCATGTTGAACCTCTAGATAATGATATGTTTATCCTTGATTCGATAAATGAAGACGATTTCAAAAATTCACTGAAGAAACTGAAACCAAAAAATCTGCAGGTATATTCTATTATATATATTAAAAGGTTGTGCGGAGTGGCTAACAGTTTCCCTACTGTATATTTACAATTTAGCCATAAAAACAGAGAGTTTTCACAAAGTGTGGAAAACAGCAATATGCGTTCCGATACATAAAACGGGTGATAAAACAAATGTAGCTAATTACAAAGGCATTTCTATAATAACATCACCAGCCAACTTATTTGAGCAAATTTTATATAATGAATTGTACCAGCATGTTCAGAACAGCATAGGAGAATGTCAGCATGGATTTATGAACAAAAAATCTATCAACACTTTTGTTTACAAATGAAGTATACAAGGTTTTTGAAAACAAAAGTCAATTGGATACTATTTTCACAGATTTTTCAAAAGCCTTTGACAAGGTGGACCACGAAAAGATTTTATTAAAATCAGGATAATTCGGTATAAAACATGGTGTCATCAGGAGTTATCACCAAAACAGGATTTTTTTTGTGAAATATAATGGAATTTTCTCCAATGAGTATAACAATAATTCTGGAGTCCCACAAGGGTCAAACCTGGGCCCACTGTTTTTCATATTATTTATAAACGATCTACCGTCCTGTTTGGAATCTTCGAAGCCTCTTCTCTTTGCGGATGACCCTAAATTCTATAAAAAAATTAAATCAGTGAGGAATTGTGTAGCACTTCAGAAAGATATTTATAGGGTTTATGAATGGAGTATTACAGACAAATTATATTTTAATGTGGAAAAATGCCATATTGTGTCGTTTACTTTGAAAAAAGATTCCATTATATTTGATTACCAAATGAACAACATAAGTTTGGAGAGGAAAGAGGAGGTTAAAGATTTAGGAGTACGTTTTGACCTTATCTTACTGGAAGCATTTCGAGGAAATGAGCAAAAGAGCTCATCGAACTCTTGGTTTCATTATAAGGAGCACAAAGTCATTCAGGATTATTAGTAGATACTAGAGATGTGCAGATTTCATATGTGTGCTGCAATAAAATCTATGGTCTTTCAAAATTTGTTGGAGGCGTGTCATCCACTTCGTCCAAATCCTAGTAATCATCAGCAAAATATATTTTTATTTAAGTAAAATTGTCAAGTTGTGTGCACCTTTCAATATAATTGAATGAAGCAAAATTTGTATTTCGTGGAGAAATATATTTATAAAATTATAGCAGAGCGCTCTCGACTAAAAAGTCATCATCAGTGCTTACTAGTCAGGTATACAAAAGCCAAAACCATAAAAATATCATGCTTCCAAAGGACGATGGAAGTGATTTAAAATTAAGACATTTTATAACATTAACAGATTGAAAGGTCTGGGCCAGGATTAACCTAGATAAAATAATTCTAATAGAACATGTCCGTTTAAATGTCTCTTTCATAAGAGGCAAAGCCAGAAGCAAGATGAGCCAGGAGACCATATTTGTTCCCCATCCATCCCAACTGTGCAGGATCTTTCACGGAGCCTAGCCACGCCTGTACTTGTAGGTAGCCTTTTAATAGGTGTTGCCATGCTGCAGCCTCTGTTGGGGAGATAATGCCGATGTTGGGTGTTACCTTGAACGCATATTTTATGAAGAGTCTATGTCGCAATTTATTTAAGGAAGTAATTCGTTTGCCGAACCCATAGAAAGCCAGGAGCAATGTTTCTCCTCTGCTCACAACTGATGCTTCTAGATTAGCCTGAGGTTCTTCAGGTATATTGGGAGGTCTAAATTGTGGGTAGAACTGACGTTGTATCACAATCTCCGATACTTGATACGTAATCATGTTTGCCATAGATCCCCAGCAAATCTGGTATAGAAGAAGCAACAACAGTACATGCTACTGGAAAAATCTCACGAAGAACTTGAAAATTCATTCCACTCGGTCCAAAGATAAGTCGCAACTACCTACCTGATTGAAAGAAGGACATTTTTCCTTGACTACAACTACAACTACAACAACGGTTTATTTTAAATATAGATTAAAATTAGTACTCGCTTGATCAAACTGATGTTTAGCTTGGCAAATGTTGCTCTTAATGTGAAATCGTCACGCCTATCGAAGCGCGGTAGCAGAATAGCTCAAAACGTCATTAAACAAGTATGTAACTGAGTTACAACTGGTCAGTTCTAGCATTGCGAGGTGCACTGTGAAGTTAAGTGATTGTTTTAATACTGAGTGTACAAAAATGAATGAATATTAAAGGGTAGTATCTGTTTATCGTCCGAATACTTTATCTTTCTAAATTCTCGCATCTCATACGTTTTCCAACGTTCATTGCTAAATTTGTCGAACTGTTTATTCAATGAACGATTACATTCATGATTCATTAGTAAATGAATGTAGTTTGAACAGAATCTAAGCTTTATTGTATTCATAAACCTAATTTTTGAGTTACAAGCGAAAACCTTACGTTAAAACTGGGTTTTCCACAAAATAGCTAATTTTGGCATATTTTCACCAAGCTCTATCGGCCAAACCGTGCAACCAAAAAATACATTTGAGGGGTACTTTTTGTAGGATATTTGATGTACTTTTTTATGTATAAACGGATCTACCCCAAAAAGTGCATAGTTCTTTGACTTTTTGACAAAAAACTGAAAAAAATTCGAAAAAATTGAGTTTTTTTTAACGTTTTTCGTTGTTAAGCCATATCCGTGGGAAGTAGCAAAGTTGAAAATCAGATTCAGCACCCCAAAAAAACATATAGATTAAATGAGAAAAGAATTACTATATTTTTTTCCTGACCAAAACACCGTTTGATTGAACTAAATGAACTCTTTCTCGTTTAATGGCCGTTACTTCCAGTGAGGTGCAATTGGCTAAACTAAAAACTCTTCGCTGAATATCTGTAATTTTAATGAGTTTCCATCAGATAAAAAAATATGTAATTGTTGTTGATATTTTTTATATTAATTGAAGCCATTATCCGACCTAATTGTGCATCCAAATAACAACAAAATCATTATCATTCCATGTTCAAAACCACACATACCGACACATTATGTAACCCTGGTGTGAAATGATGGTCTAGCGAAAAACAATGACATTGAAATATCCCACGAGAAAAGAGGAAATGAAAATTAAAGTATAACAAAGGATTTTGTTGCCTAAATATGATTCAGGCGCGAATTATTCCATGCAGGCAATAATTCACAATAATATTAATAAAATAGCAAACTATTATTGTGTTTGTTATTTTTTTAATGGGAAATTTCAGATGAGTCTGTTCACACCATGGTTCTAAAGGTTATTTTTATTTGAACCAATGTGTTGGAGATAATGGCTGTGGTGATTTCACTGAAACTATTATTAAAATATCCATACAGTGTGTTTTAGTTGAAAAAGCAATATTCTTTATTTTCTTGAGAAAATATCGAAATATCAGTTCATCCAACTTTATTTTTTTCTTCTCAATGCAGTGCTCGATACCACCCACATTTTCAACTTTGAATGCATAGGAAATTTACGTTTTTAGAATAAAAAAATAATAGTTTACCAACGCGGTTTTTTTACATTTGATTAAATGAATTGTCAATTATTTTTTACTTTTTAGTCCATGTTGGAAGTAAAGCGCGTTCTTTAGTTTTTTAAACTATTATTTTTGTCTTACTAAAGAATCGAAATCAAAAAACATACCAATTTTAAATCGAACTAGAATCAAAAATTCGCTTTTAAACGACTGCTGTCTTGAAAATATTATTCAATGTTTTCAGTAAAATCGTATTCAAAAATGTTTCCTGTCTGAAAAATAACTAAATAATCCTTTTCTTTTCCATATATGTTATCCTTAATGTTATCAATACTTCCAATACAATTTCACATTTCAGTGGTCTTTCTGTGTCGTTACTATAGATTACTATGTTGGCACGCGGTGTGTTTGACTGTTTGAAGAAGATGGATGTTGATTATGAGTGTGATAGTGATACCTCATCAGATATAACTGAGAAAGCAAATGCAATAGTGTCTAATATGTTACCGGCCAAGTCCAAGTTAGTATATGAGAAAACATGACCAATTTCGTGAATGGTGCGACTAAAACATGTAAAAAAGATTTCTGAAAATGCGCTTATATGCTATTTTGAGGAAAAAGGAAAAATCAAAAATTATGAAACTTCCTATGTTATGGAGTGTCTACTCAATGTTGAAAAGTACATTGAATGTTAAGGAAAATATTGATATAAGGAAGTTTTCAAAATTGGTCCCGCTGATTAAGAACAAAAGCGTCTGATACCGAGGAAAGAAATATAAAGTTTTATCACGGTATGATATCATTGAATTTATTGAAGATGCTGATAACGAAACAAATTTATTTTATACGTACAGATATAATCATAATTTCGTAAGATTAGTAGTAACTTCTCTCGCTCTCTCTCTCTCTCAGCTTAATTATTAACGCAACAGTGAATCGTGGAGGATTATCCCCAGCCAGCAACAAGATTCAATCACTCAGATTTACATCTGAAACTGAAAAAATCTTGTCCTGCCTGGGGATCGAGCCCGCGACCTCGAAGCCCCGACGCTACCACTGCGCCAATCCCCGCCCCAATGCTGGATCTTTATTGATTGTTAAAATACCTGATACGAAGACTTATTGCGCAAGAACGCTTACTGTTTCAAATTCTGATTATATTGAGATATACCGCAAGTATAGAGCACTACGGCCGCCTCATACTAAAAGTATCAGATTATTTTTGAAATATTCGAGAGGAAAATGTTTAACCAACATGTGGGGATAAATAAAAGAGGAGAAATTCCGAACTCGATTGAAAAATGGCTTGGATAAGACCTGTATAAGTGCTACACAGGTCACTGTTTCAGGAAGAGTTCTGTAACTCTTCTGGCCAATGCAGGGGGCAACATTACATCCATAAAACGTCACGGTACGGTGGCTGGAAATCTGCCTTCGTAGCAGAAGCATATATAGAAGATAGTTTGAATAACAAAATTGAGATTTCTAACAAAATATTGAATTGTCCATCTTCTTCCAAACAAATTAAAATATCTGAAAGAATTATTGTATCAACTCTTCAAGAAATATCTAACGTTTCTGATCCAATTTCTGATCAGCAGCACCATGGAACATCTTCGGGAATTTATGTTGGAAGTAATTGTTCAAACTTTACTATCAATTAATAATGGACTCTGTTGAAAATGAATCCTTCAAAAAGTAATATTTCATGTTTATTTTGTGAATTATTTTGGCTGTGAATAAAAGTAAACATTTACGCATCAATGCAGAAATGTCAAGTTTTTTTGAGAGTTGTACAAAAAGGATATTCATTATATTACAGACATATTGTACCAGGTAATTCAATTATTCAAAATCTTGAGTCGAAATACCCTTCTTTCCAAATTATCCCTCAAAGTGGAAGATTTGAGGCAGCAAATATCTGTCAGAAAACAACTACTTTCCCCTACGAACATTGGAATACATCTGTAATGTTCCTCCAGGAGGACTCAATCGCAAGTGCTAATTGTGATTAATCAAGCATCAGATATTATAGATATGGTTGGAAATGACCACACGCAGACATAACATGATTCACGGATTATTTCCTACACATCAGTGCAAGGATAGGTCTGACAACATTAGAGTTTCCTGACCCACCCAGTGAACGATAATACCCAAAATTCAACAGCAACTAGAAACTGACATATTCGCCTCAAATTCTTCACTTTGTGGAATAGTATGGAGAGTATGGGTGGGCCAGGATAACTCTAATACCCTTGAACTGATGAGTGGAAAATCATTCCTAATCAGATGGGGGATCAATGCTTGATTACAATTAGCAGTTGCAATTGTGTCCTCCTGCAGGATATTGCACAAATAGATGTCGGCAGTAATTCAATGTTCGTTAGAGAAAGTAGTTGTTTTCTGACAGATATCTTCCTCAAATTTTCCACTTTGTGGGATATTGTGGAGGAAAAGGGGTCTCGACTTCGTCGAAATTATTCGCTCCACTTATTTGAACATTACAATGTTACTAGCGCACAAGTTGTTTTTGTAATCCAGTAACGACAGACAAACTCGAGCAGAAAGTGAAGAATGAATTGTAGCACTCTGAAACTCGGCACATGACATCTCGACATCATGTATTATTAGAAAAAAAAATGTTTACCAAAAAATCAGGCGTGGAACCTAAAAAAATTTTCATTTAAAAAAATATTTTTTTTTTGTTGTTATTTCAGAAAATATAAGATTTATCAAAAAACGATCTCGATAGGTTGAGAGATAATTCAATTCTCCACAAGAATGATTCTCAGTAATACCCTATGAAATACGCTCGTTTTCTCAGAAAACGTGGTTTAATGCCGACGTCACATTTCATGCTCGCGCTAAACCACCACTGCACGTTCAGGCAGGGCCGAAAATTAGATTTGTCATAACTTTGCTAAAAATTATAGTAGAAGGAAAAGAAAAATAGTGCATATCGTTCCTGAAGAGTTTCACTTCCTTATGCAAATATAACATGTGAGTATCTGAGTACCTAAAATGGTGTTTTGTCCCACTTCACATAACCCTTCTACGATATTTACGGAGGATCCGAAAGTCATGGATATTTAAGTTGATATGAAATAATTAATAATGAAGCAGGAATCAGAACACTCTTTGGACTATATGCAACGATTTAAGATCAGTGAGACACGTCTCACTTATACATGCCAAAGGAAAAACTGGGTTTTACTCCTGCCTCAGTTTTCAACTCACCCATAATCCCGGCAATTCCTTCAGTAAATGTTGAAAATAATCGCTCATACACATCCTACATAAAAAATGAAGTATGTGATTTCAAGCTTGAGGTTTGCACTTCACAACAGTGTTATTAAACATATACGTATATTCATGATTTTCGGATCATCCGCAAACATCTCCGTGAAGTGCTACAAAACAAATTTCAGGTACTCAAATACTCGCATATTATATTTGCATGAAAAGGTAGGAGTCTTCAGAAACGATATGAACTTTTTCTTTCCCTTCTCCGATAATTTTTAGCTGAGTTATGACCAATCAAATATTCGGCTCCGCTAGAACTTTCAGCGGCGGGTAAGGTTGAACCTGAAATTTTATGTCGGCATTCAATCACGTTTTCTGCAAAAACGAGCGCATTTCATTAGAAATTACTAGGAATAATTTTTTTGGAAAATTGAATTGTTTTCACCCTGTTGAATTGTTTTTCCGATAAATCATATACTTTCCAAGATTACAGCAAAAATCTATTTATATATTTTTAAACGAAAAAAAAAATATGTTCCACCTCTGAAATTTTGGTAAACAATTTTTTTTTCGTGTTTATCATGGTTCTACTAGCATACCAAGTTTGGTGGTGCTACAATCGATTATTGTCTCAAAACCCAATCGTACTGGATTATTGCAAGAACATTCTTTAATATTTGCTAATAATATTACTATATGAGCGATAAAAAATAAATTTAAATTCAATCTAAAACCAAGCTTCTTGATGTCAATGCTAGTGAATATTATGGAATTCCGCCAATCGTTCTCGAGGAATCTGCTTCTGAACTGATACCAGTTATTCAACCTCTCAATTTTTGGGTATTTCCGATCAACTGTGAAGTTGCAAAAGTACAACCAGTCCCCTAAAAAGAAAAAAAATACTCTACCCAGCAACTACAGACCTATCACACTGCTATCTGTTATTTCAAGAATCATGGAAAAAGCCTTCAACATCTGGCTCATGAAATACCTAGAACGCTCAGGAATTATCAATGATCGAGAGTACGGTTTTTGTCATCAGAGATCAACTGGTGGTCTGCTTGCTCATGCCCCACATATTTGGTAGCAATCTGTTGAAAAATATGGCGAAACTCTGTCCGTTGCATTAGATATCTCCAATGTGTTTGATCGCGTTTGGCACCAGGGACTCCTTGCCGGCCTCCCCATTTGTGTTCCTTGCTATCTAGTTTTCACTCAGACCGATCTCTCCACATAGTGGTGGAGTATCATCCGATACTCTACCAATAAATGCTGGTATTCTGCAGGGTTTTAGCAAAACACTGTTTCTTCCTCACATCAATGCTTTGCTGGGGGACACCTTATGTCGAGTACACAGCTTTGCGGATGATAGTACCCTTATCCTTCATACTGCTTTCTCGTCTAAAGCTCCGATATCAGCCAATGAAAGCAGAAATGAACGGGAAATAATCGTGAATGAAATGAATACGGGCTAAGCAAAGTTCTGGAATGGGGTTTCAACAACTTGGTTTAGGCTGATCTCACAATACTTAGCGTAACTATGTCAGGAGTATCCATACCGATGAAATCTTCCATTTCAATGCTCGGTATTACCATCAGCAGTATCCTTTCATGGAAAAACTATTTGAGGTCCATTGCCAGTAGTGCCTCTCCAAAACGCGGTTTTCTGTTTCGTACCAAGAAGTATTGCACTTCCCGTCAACTGATTATAATTCATAAGGCACAAATCCGACCTGTACTGGTATACAGTTCCGATATCTGGGGTGCAGCACCCATTGAAACTTTTGGATTCTGTCCAAAAAGAGCCATTCGTCTCGTCGGTGATGACTTTCTCACAAGCTAGCTCACTTATCTTACCGCAATAAGAGGTAAGCGATCTGTCTCTATTTTATTGATATTTTCTAGCGGTCCCATCGAGACTGGCCCGTCGAGCTTGGTCCTCACATCCAGATCAAGTCACCTTGAAGACGTGCTAAACATCTATTTCCCAGGACTCGTTCTTCCAACGGTCCGCGGAGCTTTGGAACTCGGTGGAGGTGTTCCCTGAGGCATACAGCCTTCATGAATTCAAGAAGAACACCATTTCCTACCTACTTTTCCTCGGGTACCACAATGTTTTCCGAACAGGAATTAGGCAATTTTAAATACTCCAATATATTATTTTGAGGCTGGTCTCTCTATAACATCGCATATCTTCTCTTGTTCCATTTTACAAGATTGGAGTTACGAGTTCGATAGGTTTTTTACAATTGGTTGCTATGAATCATACAGAATTGGATTTTCATTGCTGCGTCTACCTCGTCCTATATTTTTTTATGTCGGAGAGCTTTAGTTTTAGTTAATTATCTCGTCATACAATAGGATGCATCTGATATTGGTTTTGAGGGCAGTTTAATTGAATTGAACACCCTTATACAAGGTGGATTGAAAATGTGAGAACGAATACTCTTGTCATCATGACGGAAAAGAAAACAAACATCAATGTAAGAAAATAATGACAGTAAATCCGAAATTTGACATTTTATTAACGTATAACTGGATCAAACAGCTAAATATTGATTAGTTTTTTTTTTTCGAAATTGAACACTAAACTACACTGTGAAAATGTTGAATTTTGAATAACAAACCCTGCATGTTCTAATAATTCAATGGTTTCGTTCTCAAATGACGCTGTGGTGGTTTGCATTGTGTTCGACGGCGTTGGAGGAGATATTTCAGAAGAAAAAGGCATTTCCACTTTCGGAGAATTGGCTACCATTTGTTAAGTTGACGGTGTCAGCTTTCGAACACTTGATGAAGGCATAGAATTTTCATTGTACAATATTTTATTCGCAACATCTAGTTTATTCCTAATAGACTCCGCCACATAATTTTCAGCCACTGTGGACGATTTCCATCCGCCATGTCTCTTTAGCCTCCAGATTCAACCAGTAAAGTGGCGGAAGAACTTCTAAAGCAGTGCCCAGTGTATGAATTAGCCTCTGGTAAATTCAAAAACCGTGCTATAACCGATGGCATCTTAGCAAAAGTGTGCTTTCCCACAGGCTGATTGAAGCACCTTCCAAACTGATATCGCAATAATAGACGAGAATTATTAATTACCTGTTTTCGAATTTCGAAATATTTTTTGAAAATTTTCAAATAATATATCTTGCTTTCAAGATTTTCAACAATTGTGAACTTCCGTAGGGGGAGTAGGGGCAGATTGATTCAATTTTTTTTAAGAATTGAAAACTGGGTGATAGAGCTAGTTTGAGATAAAGTTTGATGCACCAATGCAGACACAATTTTATCTAGTTTCATGGTGTATTACAGATTTTTTCATAACGTTAAATAAAAAAGAAAAATTATTGAATATGTGAAAAATGGGATTTGTATCAAACCACCCCGCATACGGGGCACATTGGTACCAGGGTATGGGGCACATTGGTACCAGGGTATGGGGCACATTGGTACCAGGGTATGGGGCACATTGATATTTCATATACTTTATGCAAAAATAAGAATCATAACGAATTCTTTCAGTGAATTCTCGTATAATAATTGAAGAAAAACACATTATCGCTCACCAATTTAACAAGCTAACGAATTGTTGCTCATTTTACGTTATAAATCAAAGAACTAGTAGTTATAAAACGAGTAATCAATGCTGCTCATTGTACATTATAAGAATCAAAGTAGAAAGAAAACCTGAAGAACGAAGCAGTTCGGTTGGTTCCTTTAGTAATATGAGGTTTTGGTAATATGGATAATGAAAATATAAGATGTCAATTTCTTCCTCAAGTGGGTTAAATCAAATTCGAAAAAACTATTCAGAACTAGTGGAATCTGAGTTTTTTGTGTTGGGCCTTTGGATATGGTCATTTAAGGTGTTAAGATGACAGCCGAAGTGCATGGAGGTGTTGTGTGTAGTACACGAAAATTTAGATGATATCCTTCATTTGTAAAAGGGGCACATTGAAACACACCAAACCGCCCCATGCAGCTTGTATCAATCTACCCCAACGTGTCGGTTTTTGTAAACATCTACCTCACGAAAAAACTATTTAAGATCAACAAGTAACCTCTTATATGTACCTTAATCAGACATGTACTTACGTAAATACGAAGAAACCTAACAAAACAAATAGGTACATAATTTACGTAAACTGACTGATTATCTGAGACTCTAAATTTAGTTAAACGGCTCTGAAATGCACTTGTATTGGTCAACAGCGGAATTTGCATTGTAAACGACCATAGTTTCGCTAGTAATATTGAATCACTAGAGCCATCTATTGAATGATAGTCACGTTTCTATCGCTGCTATACAGTTCGAGTGAGTGGTGATGTATCAATGTGCCCCTTGCATCAATTTACCCCCATTCCCCCTACATCATTTTTGGATTGCGGAATTGTTATAGTTCAATGGGTCACAATAAATATTGAAGAGTAAGGGGCTAAGCGGCGAGCCTTGTGGAAGTCCTTTGTAAGCCGTTTGAGGGCCCACTCGAGTTTTCGTGGAAGGGTCAAGTACGTATACCTGCCGGTCACATAGAAAAGAGAGAATGAGATCTGAAATATCGTCAGGTATACTGTACTCCAGTAAACGCTTATGTAAGTTAGGAAGCAGAACGTTGTCGTATGCTGATGATATATCAAGTAACACTACAACGGAATACTGATCTAAAGCAAGACCAGTTGCCACTTTAGAGTACATTGCACTAAGGTTATCCTGAATTCCCTTGCCCCTCCGGAAGCCGGTTTGAAATGGATTGAGAAGTTGGCGATTCTCCAAGTGCCATTCCATTCGATTTTTGATGATTGTCTCCAATAATTTCCCTGGACATGAGGTAAGAGCAATTGGTCTCCAGCCCTGTGGGCTGCATAAGTTTTTGCCTGCCTTAGGAATGGGAACCACAACTTGCGACTTCCATTCTACTGGTACGGATGCCTCTTTTCTAAGTAATTTATTGAAAAAGTGACGAAGGCTCTCAGTACCCCTCTCAGGTAAATTTTTAATCATACTATAGGTAATTAAGTCATTTCCTGGTGCCGAGTCCGTTTTAGTCCGAAGAGCCACAACGTACTCCTCGGCACTAAAAGATGGACTGGGGTTAGCTGGGCGATTTGATGGTAAGAAATGGGAGTCAAAAACTGGCTGAGTTAGTAAGTGAAGGAAATCATCGGCTATTTGAGTATTAAGAGGAGGTCCCCGCCGAGTGTAAGTCCTGGACTTTGAAAAAGCTCGAACAGAAGACCACACCCTATCAATAGGGGTGGAAGGGGATAGCTTGGTGCAGAACTCATGAAAACCTTTCTTTTTATTTTTTCTGAGGGTTATTCGTGTCATTGCTCTAACCCGTTTGACCATGACAAAATTTTCCATAGAAGGGTGAGCTTTATAAGTCGCAAATGCAGTCTTCCGTTTAGAGATCGCCTCCGAACACTCTTGGTTCCACCATGGGTGTTGTGGTTTTCTATTGGTATAAACATGCTTTTTGGGGATTGATGCTTCTGCAGATGTAATTATTAGAGTTTGTAACACCGAGTATGGAGTCTCATGTAAAGGAAGGTTAAGTTGCAAAAGATTAGTATACTTATTCCAGTCAGCGATACGAGTATTATAGAGTAGTCTTCGCATCCCAGTAGATTCTATGTCCCTGGATTCTTCTTGAAACGAGCAGATGACTGGATGGTGATCACTCATTCCCGCATCATCTATAAGGTCCCAATATAGATGAAAACATAATAAAGGAGAACAAATAGCTATATCAGGTACACTCGCATTGTTACCTGGTGGTACAAAGCGAGTACACCTTCCATCATTCAGTATACTCCAGCCAAACGAATCAATTAGGTCATACAAAATACTACCATTCCGATTGTTAATACTTGAGCCCCAAGCTTGATGTTGACCATTAAGGTCTCCAACTAAAAGAAATGGTTTAGGAGATGACTGTATGGCAGTTAATAATATGTTTGGTAAAAGAGCTGTATCAGGGGGAATATAAATATTAAAAATAGAAAATTTGTCCAATTCAATACCTATAACCTGCATTTTTCGAGGAAATTGAATATGAGATAAATCTAGAACGTTATATGATAACTGGAAGCGAATGAAAAAGGCCACTCCACCCTTACCATCGTCCCTATCCTGCCTTATACAATCAAATCCACTAATAAAAACAGTGTGTACCGCTTTCAACCAAGTCTCGTTGAGAGCAACAATGTCTATATTATAGTCTCTGATGAGGGACACCAAAGTGTCATGATTACTAAAGTAACTTCGTATATTCCAGTGAAGCACCTTAAGGTTCATTGAAGAATGAAAAAAATTCCCAAGCAAACTGACGAAAGTATGTTACCAAACGTGTCCCCAGATATATATATAGTAAAAAGGTCGGGCGCACCTGAGAACCAACTCTCAAATGCGCGACCATGTTCCCTATGTAAATGAAGACATGGCTGGGTAATCCTGGAAGCCTCAGCCAAGTGATCAAAATAGGAAGAAAAGCAATTAATACCAAGTTGACACCAATGTGTAAGGCTAAAAAATGTATTATTAAAATAAAACCTGGCAAGAAAAAGCAAGAAAAAGAAGTAGTTGAAAAGAAACATGTAACTTAACAGCTGAAAAAAATGATTTTTAAATATTTTCTGTCCCGTTGCCATTATTCTTAACTTTTGAATGGATAACATTGTCAAAAAATGCTTTTAATATCGGGGTGAATTGGCATTTAATCATTTCATCTAAATTGTCAGAAGGAGAGGAGGTTACATTTTGGGAATGAGATGTCGAAGGTGCTACGTGGGGAACTTTGGGAGAAGGGGGATGTAGAGTGAGTGGCGTTGAGAGCCTGTAATGCTTGTGCAGTGTTATAGGATGGGATTCTAGTAGGTTGAGGGAACAGGGCTTCCCTATGGGCTGTCATATCATACCCAGACGAAAGTCTTTCAATGGTGTTTGGTTTAGGACGCTTCGCTCTTGAGACTACCCTGGAATAGCTCCTTTGAAACTGTGACGAAGAAGGGGCCTGAGACGGGTTTGCTTGAGATGAACCTGGTAACTGAGGAAAGGCTTGTGGAGTCCTATTAAATTGCTTCGAGTGTTCCTTAGGAATAAGGGACGGAAACATCTGGCAAGCTTCATAATAAGAAAGATCATGGAAGGACATGGCCTCATTAATTAGACGCTGTCTTTCAAACTCTTTGCAAGCAAAATTGGTAGCTTCATGGGGTTCATGGCAATAAACACATTTCAGTTCTGTCTTCCATTCTTCATGTTTTTCTCCGCATTTCTTGCACTGTGTCTTTCCCCTAAACAGGTTAGCAAAAATGCAATCATCATGATTGCCTCCACAACGAGAGCAACGTGTTTTTCCTCTACATAAATTGGCAGAGTGACCAAATCTAAGACAATTCTTACATTGGTTAATCGGGGCAACATAAGCGTCGACAGTAGTTGTAAATGAAAATAGTTTGACTGTGTCTGGCCTTGTTCGACCTTCGAAGGTAACAAGCATTGAGCGTGATGGCTCAAAAGTAACTTCGTCTCCCTTTCTCACTTTTCTGTTGAGCCTCCTAGCATCAACAATTCTAGCAGAACTTTCAGTGAATTCAATAACGTCCTCTGCGGTAATAGATGATCCCACATCCCTTATAATACCTTTAACGGTTACAAATCTTTGGGGAATATATATTTTGAATCCTTGGCTAAGTATGTCTTGGTTGCACAAAAAATTGTTAGCATCTCTTGAGGTAGAAAAAGTAACACCAATACGGTTTGCCCCTTTCTTCTTGATCCCTGTGATATTCCTCACACCCAGATTATGAAGTTTTTTGCCCAATTCCATGGGGTGGAGTTGAGCAACATTATTTCCTTCTACAATTACCGAGAAGGGACCAAAATCGGTGTCATAATAGGATATCTTCCTACGTTTCGCTAAGCTAATTTTATTTTGTAATTCCTCTACTTCTTTAAGTATGGCAGTATCATTACTGAAGAGGGCAGACAATGCTGTAATTTCACTTACCAAGGTATCTATGGCATTGTAGTGAACAGGAGAAAGCTGATGTAGGGTATTTAGGAGAGTTTTAGAAGAAGGAGTAAGCTGATCAATGATATTAAGGCTTTGCGTACTGACATCTGAAAGTACAACATTAGGGTTTTGCGTACTAAAGTCAGGTGGGTCCCCCCCGCCGAAGGGTGGGGACCTCGTCCCCATAATGGGAAAAGCCAAGCACTACACACTACACACTACTTGCCAAACTGTATGTCCAGGTAAAAATTAAATAAAATGTCAATTCACGAAAGTTTCGTACAAAAAGAGTCACTAGGCTCACTGACTTTTTCCAAAAATTTCAACTTTACACAATAGTAGAACACCAACAATTATTCAACTCGAATTCCTATGACAAAATTCCTTTTATGTCTGAAAGAAAAAAAGGACAATTCGAATTTTTTCTGAAAGCAGAAGTCTCGCCTTGAGTTGTGACGTTTCACTCGACAGATGACAGATGTCAACCTCAAACTTCAAAATTCATAACCCTTTCCTTTCGAGTCAAGTAGTAACACGTGCATGGTCACAATTTTCTGAAAAATTATTTAAATTTAAGTATGATATTTTTGGCGAGGTCAAACCACAACCCCTAACATTTAGGGAACCGCTCTCATGCGGGATACGTCATGTTGACGACTAGTCGTTAAGTTTTTTAAGCAATGTCTCAATAGTTTTTCCACCACATATGGTATGTTCAAATTTTATTACTGATTGCTCATATTTAATGTAATACCTATTTCTATTTTCTGTAGATCTCTTGTTAACCTTTTTGCTGAAGATGAAGGATGAATCCTTCGAAACATGTCCTACTGCTGATGTAAGTCTTCTGACTACATCCCTTAATGTGCTGATGTGTGTCCTCTACACACCCACATAATACAATAAAGATTTTATTTGGTGGAGTTCGACTGTAAGTTTTTTACCTACCCAGTATCAATTCAAAACCGTTTAAGACATATTTTCCATAATAGCTCTTTGGCACATCGGAAGCTAGCCGCTCATTTGTGGTGTCAGATGGAAGACACTCTCCTATTCACGTCACCACGCAGGAAGCTATAGCTACCTAGGTGTCATCCGAGTCCAGTATATTAAAGAACAAATATTTTCTTTGTGATCTCCACAGTTGCGGAAAAAGTTAGCTACCTATAGTTGTATAATAATGTTCTGATGTAGCTACTAGTAAATCATTTTTTACAGTTATCATTGTCACAAAAAAACGTGGTTTATAATGATGGGCTGTCAATTCCTTCGAGATTATTTCGATAATCCGAAATCGTTCGCTTTGCAATACTGTGACATAAGTTCATGCGCTGTGTGGGGTGTTTCAACCCCATCGTTATCATCATTCTGAAATTTCGTCGATACATCCTACTGAATTTCTAACAGTTTTGTGAAAAAATTTAGCTATATGCACAATGTGATAGATAATGTAATAGGAATTTTGATAAGTTTGGGGGTGTTTATCCCTTTGGGGGCACTTCAGTCTGTAAATTTTGACACTTCGACAGATTGTACAAAAATTATAAATAATCTTGTAAACAATTCTGGTACTGACAACGTTGGGATTTAAATTATAAGGGAATTTTCTCTAAATAAGGGGTGTTTAACCCCTAGGTGGTGAATGGATCAACACGTCAATGATTTGTAATAAATGTGTAAGAAATTTTATCGGCCTTTTGATCATCAATAATTGCGTATTTTTCAAAAATACAGAATGGGTGGTGCAGCTTTACTTAAAAGTTAGCCCACGCCCATTTCCTGGAGCACAGCGACTGTAAAAAATGTTTTGATTGGGACACAAATTTGAAATAAATGTGTACAAAATTATGTAATAGTTTTTTTTGGAGTGTGCCAAAAATGCTGATGTAGCTTCTGGTTCATTTTATTATAGTAAAAAAAAACAGCGCCGTATGCAGTCAAGCAATTTAGTGTCAGTGAATCAATGTGAAAATCAAGCTTGTAGCAATTCAGTCATGGCAATGACTTGACCTGGAAACTGTATATCGTGACATCTGGAATTTCAATCCCGACTGGTCCACGTTTAAGTTTCTCATTTTTAGTTTTCGTCTGTGAATTACCGCTAACATGATTCATTTATATTGATTCACGGATATCAGAAAATTTTACGCTGTATCATCATACATACTTGCCATTCAGAGTATGGAGTCTACTAATGGACCTGATAAAAATTAACGCTGACTGATTCAATCGTCATTACAAGATACCATTTTTGCATACACATATAAAGCTTAATTGGAGACGTGAACCACCGGTTGCCTTTTTTAAAGACGTTGGATGTTTCGGTAACGCATTCGATTGGATATATACGAACTTAATTTTAATGTATTTAGTAGTGGTCGAGATAAGTAGAAATGACGAAAAGATGACAGTGATTTTGAAAATAACATTTTGAACACCTTACGTATAACATAAGTATTAACCCACCTAAGAACAGGCTTGGGATAATAATACTCATTTCTATTTTGTGAAAATATGAAAAGAATATTCAAAAACGAACTTTAGTTGAAGAAGTCGTTGTTACAATATGCCAGATTAACTTCGTTTTGTAGGAATTATTGTAAAAATCACTACCTAACAAACCGGATATGAGTGTTCAATTGTTTCAAAAAAAATTCTTGGGCGTAGTGGTGCGACGATATAGCGTTCGCGTTCTTATTAGGTGGTAGGCGGCAGGTATCAAGTGGTAGGCGGCAGGTATCAAGTGGTAGGCGACAGGTTGCAGGTGTTGGGTGTTATCGTGTTTATACTTTTTATAGGGTGTCACTGTGGGTTGCAGACCAACAAAGGAGCAAATTAAAATAGTATGTTTTGAGAATGTCATTCAAAATATGTCATGCGCTTTTGCTGTTAAACAGCGAAAGCGAAGAAGTTTACAGAAGAAGGAGACGAAGAAGGGAGTTTAGTGTTCATCCTGTAAACGAAGTATGTCGTCGATATGGCGAATTTCATCACCTGTTCAGAAATCTGAGGAACCATCCCGAAAGGTTCTTTGAGTTTATGCGGATGTCTGTAGGAGCATCTGACTTCTGATTTTCACAGAGATCCAAACAAAGATACTTTGAAAAAAGACCTGCAAGATGCCAAGATGTGCCGAGAATCTGTCGCATTTTGGAGATGCGGGTGGCAATCGGTGACATAGCAGTGTCTCCTGCCACCTGTGTTAGGCCGCAATTATACTTTGAGACGACAGGTGTCGGGTGGTAAGCGACAGGCGATGTCACTTGTTTCTGTTTTGCATTGCTTTCTATATTACCGTTTATACTTAACATAGGTGCGACAGACAAAATGCGACAGATTCTCGGCACGGCTCTGGCACTATTCGCAGTACCGTTTTGAATTATTCAATACGCACACGTAATAAAAATTATTAATTATCAATGTGCAAATCATGCAATACAAAAAAAAGATCACGAGATCTTAATAAGTGAAATGCAGACAAGACTTGCAATCCGGAATGATGCTGACCCTTTGTTTGGTTCTTTGTTTTTTTTTAACCTTTATTCATAAAATATTAATATATACAAAAATATCAAAAATATCACATAACTTGCCCTAGCCTTAATGCCTGCGTTTATAGACATATGGATAATCTAGCGTATCAACTATATATTACATGTACTTGACGAATGTATGATCACAGCATTGTTTATACTAAAAATAAAATATTTTATTTGAAAAGTTATCTATGTTTCCTGATTTGATTTTATTGAATCTATCTGCTCTGAGCATATCAATAAATTCTCCTAACGGTTTTTGTATTTCTAGGTTATAATGTACAATCCCACATATCGCCCAAACCCACACATTCCTAACCAAAATATTCTCTATATTAATATTAAATAAGTCTTTTGGTTCAGTGTACATAGCTGTTAAACCAAATTTCCTAACCAATTTGTTTTTACTCCATTCCCATATATCCCTTGCTGGACCACACGTTGTTAATCTGTGTGATATGTTGTCGGTCACTTTGCATTTACTGCAATCTGCACTCAAATTCAATGCATGTGCATTCAGTTTTTCTGCTACTGGATAAATGTCATTTATGGCTTTATATGCACTCGAACGCCACTTTGTTGGTGTATCTGTGTTAACTAATATATTTGACCAAATACGACTCCAATTATATTGATTGATTGAGTTGGATTGTTGGGGTTTTAGTTTCCTTTTTCATTATATGTCGATATATAACCTTAGAAGTTGCCAGCTCGTCCTTTGTGAACTCAATCCCAAAATCTCTTATATTCTTGCCAATATTTTTTATATACGGGTGCATATTGTCATAGTCATTTTCTTACCAATGATTTGTAAATGATTTTAGTTTCCACAGTTGTCCATGACATCGCTTGTGTTTTGAGAAATAAAGCTAGTGCCTTGCTATCGACATTGATCAGGTCCAATCCCCCTTTTTGATGCGGAAGATACATCTGATCTCTAGCCACCCTGTATAGACTTCCTTGCCATAAATAATTTCCAGTGAGAAGTGTTATTTTTTGGCTATATTTCTTTGGTAGAGGAATCACCTGTGCCAAATACCAAACTTTAGACAAAACATATGTATTCACAAACCAAACTTTCCGAATTAAATCTAAATTTCTCACATAATTCAAGAGTAAAATTAACCTAATATTTTGTTTTACCTTCTCTCAGTTTGCATTTACCATATCTCGAAATTTACCTGAAATAATTAAGCCTAAGATTTTAGTTTCTTTTTTTACGGGAAAATTCAGTATGGCAGTCTGTTGAAGCTCTGTCATTCGTCCAAGAGGTAATATTTCGGATTTATGAACATTTATTCTAGCATTAGCACCCCTTTCATATATCCTAATGATTTTGTTTATATTCTCTACATCTCGTTCGTCTTTAACACATATGGTAACATCATTAGCATACGCTGATATCTTTCTTAGACTACCTCCAATTTCGATACCCTTCAGAATGAAGTTAGCTATTCTTATGAATGGTTCTATAGATATACTGAAAAATAACATAGACATTGGACATTCTTGACGGATCGAATTTTTGATGTTGAAGCTACTTGACAGAAACCCGTTCAGTAGAATTTTTGAGCTCGCCCCTTTAAATATATTTTTAAAAACGTTAATTACGTTCCGATTGAAACCCATTGCTCCCAGCACTGCCCACAGGTATTTGTGTTTGACCCTGTCAAAAGCCCTGCTTGTTGTTTTTCTTGTTCGAATAGTAACACTGTGTCCCGAAATAACATCAAATTATTGAAAATTGATTTATTGTTCCCACCTACCTGTTCTGGGCCAATAATATTTTTTATACTTTTCATTCGAGATGCCATCATTTTCATAAACAACTTGTAATCCGTATTAAGAAGTGTGATTGGTCTAAAATCAGAAACATCCTTGGCATTTTTTACTTTTGGTATCAGGGTTATGACTGCCTCTGAAAATTCTTTCGGTGGTACTGAGTTACCGGAGAGCAGCATGTTAAACATTTTAATTAAATCATTCCCGAGTTCATCTAGAAAAGTTAAGTAGAATTCATAGGAGATTCCATCTAAGCCAGGTGTTTTGTTCTTGGTAGTTTCAGCAAGAACTGCTTTGATTTCTTCTAAGGTTATTTCTTTTTTTTTTAAAATGTTTTCCTGATGTGATACTTTGTTCTTGATGTGTGCCAGCAGACATCTGATGTCCCTGTCATTGACTTGTGAGTCCTGTTGATTATCATCAAACAAATTAGAATAAAAGGTGTTAGCGTATTTAATCATATCTTTGGATTTTGTAAGTTTTTGCCCATTTTCTGTTTTAACGGAAGAAATAACAGATATTCTGTTTTTTCTCTGCTTGATAAGATCATAGAGGCTGTATCTTTCATTTATACCTTCTTTATCTTTATTTTGAAACCGCGTGTTTAGCTATTGTTCTTTAAGCTGTAATACTGTGTTTTTAATCTCCCTATATTCATTTATAACGTTTTCGCCCCTATTTAACTTTTCATTTGTTTCAAAAAGCGCCTTTTGATAAAACTCCATCATATTTCTATACTCAGTGGCCTGATCTATCTCGACGGATTTAAAGAAAGCTTTGGTTCTTCTTTTGAAACATCCAAACCACCACTCTATAAAATTATTGTTATACAGTTGATTGCTTTTCAAAGTTCTTATTTCGTCTTTGAAATTTGCAACTGTTTCATCGGTTAGAGAAGATCTTTTTACTTTCCAATAACCCCACCCGTGACTTGTAACTAAGACTTTATTATTGGGATTCACCTGTATACACACAATGACCGCATTATGGTCAGAAAAGGCCACAGGCTTTATTTCACATCGATTAATTAGATCTTTAATTTCCTGCGTGACGTATATTCTATCTTTCTATATGCAGTATTTGCTCTAACAAAGGTATATTCTATTTTATTTTTTTGAGTTAGGTCCCAAGTATCTGTTAATCACAGCCCTTGCACTAGAGTCAATAACGGTTTACAGATAGTAGTTCGATTCATTGCTTGACTTTGTTGTACAATAGAATTAAAATCCCCTAGAAGAACCATCGGCAGATTGCAGTTCAAATGCATTGTGATTTCGCTTTGAAAAAATCTATTTCTCTCAATGTAATTTTGAGATCCAGATGGTGCATACACATTTATATATCTAATGTTGTTGATTGTTGTTGATATAATTCTTCCATCTGCAGAACAGAGCACATCTTTGATATTATACCCATTTCTGAAGAGTATTCCTGTTCCTCTTTGCATTTGCCCAACATTACTCAGAATAGAATAACCAAAAATATTATCTAAGTACTCTGTATTCAGTTCTTGTACAAAAATCAAGTCGATGTCATTTTTCTTGATGAAATCATAAAGAAGTCTTTGTTTTGTCATATTTTTCAGACCATTACAGTTTATAGTAGCTATAGTTTGTATGTGCGTCATTTGGATCTCAAAATAAAAAGATAGGATATCAAAGATCACTTCTATATGAAAAAACACAAAAGAACAATAGAATTGCATTATAATCGAAATTTATCACAAAACTTACATCAATGTCCATTTAACACTCTCAGAAGAACGGATCCTCGCTATCCTTAGAATGTTCACCACTTTCGTTTTTCCCAGAAGTGTCTATGTTCATCTCGTCGACGTTGGTCAAAATCTTTACAGCTTTTGTCGGAAGTTTGATAGTCAGCTTTGGCACTTTCCTTTCCTCTTCAGAGCTAGTACCCGTTTTTTGTCGCTTCTTCTTCCTCATCCCAGCAGTTTTCGTATTAAGTTCCGGCCAACTCCCCGGTGTAGGTGAAATTATATCACCAGGTGATTCAATTTCTGCTTCTTCCTCCGAAGAAGTATTCACTTATACCTTTTCTTCCTTCCGTTCATCCTTTCCTTCTTCTTCTGTTTGATTCAATACTGTGAATTCATTCATCTGAGTTTCAGGTATTTCTAACTGCGACACTATGTTTTCCGGCTGCCTTTCTTCATTATCAGTAACTACTGGAGCACTTGGCCTTCTGATATCTTTTATACGATTCAGAGGCCTTTTTGGGCACTCTCTTCTTTCATGTCCTGGTTCTTCACAGACTAAACAGGTGCGTACCTGGTTGGGATACGTAACCAATGAGGTACACCCTTCGATCGCCACATACGACGGAATTGGTTTTTTCATGGCTATCCACATTGATCGTATTCCAGTTTCCACATTGAAAAGCCCATCACCAACATATTTTTCATTTCGAATACTTTTCACAATTCCATACTCTGACATCTTCTCCTTGATTGTCTGGTTGTCCATTTCCAGTGGAAAATCGTAAATACTCACCATTATATCGTCAGCATCTTCTGTTATGAAGGCATCAACTTCCTCTCCTTCCTCTCCTACGTATTTGACTATCCCATCACTAAACTCCTGCAGGATTGCCTGCATCTTCAAGTTTGCTACTAACTTGAGGAACACCTTATACTTCACATGATCAAACTGTATTCCTACTATTTGATCTACGTTACACTTCAGGACGTTTTTAATCCACATATGAAGATTCGTGTTCGATGTTTTTTTTTGAACGTTCTTGAAATTCAAAGTTAGCGTATTTACTCGCTTAACCACTAAACTGAATCACTCTTATCACTTGCACTTATCACTCATCGCACGTCTGTACTCAACGGTGTCTAATGCAAGACGCTTTGTTAAAATAAAGTCAGATGTTTGTAAAGACATCCCCATAAATTCAAAGAACCTTTGGGGATAGTTCCTCAGATCTCCCTACATATCCGCACAAATCGATCACGTTATTCATTTACAGGGTGAGTTCTAAACTCCCCTCTTCGTCTTCTACTTCTTCCGTAAATTCATTCTTCGTCTTCACTGTTTGATAGCAAAAACGCACGATGTGTTTTGAACGACATTCTTAATACATATTATTTTAATTTGCTCCATTTTTGGTATGGAACCCACAGCCAACACCTTATAAAAGTATATACATGTTGAATGGAAGAGCAAGGTCTGATTGCGTTGCTCACGTGACAAGATCAGAACTTGAATTCTGCCTTTTGACAGAATGCAGCAAAATAAAATTGTAAATGTTCATGTATCATTTAAATTTTGTCAATAAAATCTATTATTATTATTATTATTATTATCAATACATATATATATATATATATATATAGATTGGCAACGCGTGTGTACTGTTTTAAAAGTGCTCCCAGTTTGTTGGAAATTTTGCGGGTTCTATAAGTGCTAGAAATGTGTGCCTTTCACATATTGTTTCACCCAGTGCAATCTATCACTTCACAGATCGGGTGAGCTGTAACTGTTACCTAAAATTACATAAATCTCACTTCTACACTCACTTTAGTGGAGAGTACAAAAAGTTCGCCAACACATAAATACCTTCTCATAAAAACCTTACAGATTCAAGGTGTTCATTCGTGACCCATAGTCCGGGAAATATTGCCAAAAATTTCTTCACTGATACATTTCTCCGAGCATGCAATCTACTGACAGAGATAATGAAAATCAAGCAGCTTCGCTGAATGAGATATTCAAATATCTCAAAAGTTTAGATGCAAAAGCGGAAATAACTAACGAGACTCTACGGGAAATAAAGAAGATATGAAATATGTAACCAATACGATTTCCAAATTGGAAGAAGAAAATACAAAATTATCCCAACGGGTCCTGTCTATTGAGCGGAAACTAAGGAAAAACACAATTGTAGCATTTGGAATAACTGCTGCAGATTTCCTGCAGCCTTGTCATATTTGAGTAATACTCTGGAAATTAGCGTGAATGTCTCTGACCTTGACAACGCTTACTTTTTCAACGATCAATCCAACAATCCAAGTCTGAAAATTACTTTTCTATCTTATTTGAAAAAGTCTGAGGTACTTCAACATTCGCAATAACCTACTCCTCATCAACAAAGACTTCTACTCCTACGAGGACCTTCAGCTCAATCCCGATTTCTACTCTAAATATCTGGAGACCGATAGTGGTGGCAAAAGGAAGGAACTCTCGTCACCTGATTTACATTTTCCTAAGAAAAATTTGAGGCCTAGGTCATAAGCAAATCTCTATGTAAATAAATCTCCTCATTTCATTTATCACCCGTTGTATTTTTCTCTTATATATCTCAGTCTGTAATAGGTAGGAAACTATACTCTAAATCATAGCAACTTTTTGTGGTGCATATTCCACTGTCACTTTCGCAGATAACTTTTATTTGAGAGTGTTTTTACATTGCAATGAAGCATAAATTCAACCTAGTTCATCTGAATGTCAGATCAGTTGTTCGGCATATTCAGGAACTCAGAGATTTAGTTATGGACAAGTTCGAAATCATTTGCCTCACGGAAACTTCGCTTACACCGAATATTTCGAATCAGATGGTGTTGTGTTATACTTTGTATATGGTTTATTTTTATAATGACATTGAAATTATCAGATCTCTGTCACTTGTATAAAGACCTTTCCAAGTTAGTAAAAGTTTGAAACTGAGACTATTGCTAAAATTTATTGACCCGACGACAACTCAACAGATGGTATGTATCAATGATTATTTAATATTTAGACGTGATAGATCTGTCGGCAGGGGTGGAGGAGTCGCTACTTACATTAAACCTGGTTACAAAGCCAAACTACTGACTATACCAAAAAGCAACTCTGAGCAACTGTGGATATCTTTTGTTGCTCGTAATAAAAGATATGCACTTGGTGTTTTTTATCGACCCCCTACATTTTCTGTGGAAGAGTTTCTGCATGATCTGGAATTCTCTATCAGCAGCATTGTGCCTAACTTTGACGAAATATCGCTTACGGGTGACTTTAATATAGATATGCTAGCTGCTGATAAGTCCCCTACTAAAAAACTTAAAACGATTTTAAATTCGTACGCACTTAATCAAGTTATTAATGAGTTCACTCGTATGGGTGCTACGAGTGGAAAAATCATTGATCTCAATATTTCCTCGGAATCAATAACTATTGAAAATACCAGAGTCGACGATGCCTCCCTTATATCAGATCATTGCATGGTCTCCTGTTCTTTTGGCACTATAACCGAACATGTCCAACCATTTTATACACGTTTCGTAACTTCAAATATTTTGTCAGTTTCACACGTGATCTTGAAGTTGTCGACTTTTCACGCATTTTCAGTGCAGAAAGTGTTGACGAAAAGGTCGACTTATTCAACCATATCATCATTGATTTATTTGATCTTCATGCCCCTTTAAAAACTGTAAAGATTACCCGACCCAAAGCCCCCTGGATTACAGATGTCATAAAAAAAATGATATCACTCAGAGAAAAGGCACTTGCTAAATACAAACGCTCAAAACAGGAGGCTCACTTTAACTATTACAAGGAATTGCGTAACGAAACTAAGCGGGCCATTATAAGAGAAAAAAAAAAGCGTATCTACAGTTCAAAGTCAGTCAAAATAAGTACAACCGTGCATTCTGGAAAGAAATGAAATATTTGAACATCAACTCAAAAAATCAAGCTAACATTTTACCAGCACATTTGAGAATTCCGTCCGATATCAACGATTAATTTGTAAATTCATCTAAAAGTGACATGTCTCCTGATCCCGATACTCTGAACTTTTATCTACATAACACGAAACCTGGTGTTGATAATCTCACTTTTACTACCACTTCAGATCTAGAAATTTATAAGGTACTTCTCTCTGTCAAATCCAAAGCCCCTACGGTGTCGATAAAATCAACTCAGCCATGCTGTTGAACTGTTGTCCCAGTTATCCCAGTCTCCCAGTTATCCCCCACATCTTCAATTTCTGCATCACCGGCAATGTTTTTCCTCAAATTTGGAGAAATTCTTTCATTATCCCTTTACCTTAAACTGCAAATCCCACTGACCTCAAATCCCTTCGTCCTATAAGCATACTCTGCACGCTTTCGAAGATGTTTGAAAAAATTATTTCTGGGCAACTAAAATCTCATTTAACAACATCATTCCTAAGTGCCAGTCGGGATTTAGAGCTCAGCACAGTTGTGTCACTGCACTCCTGAAAGTCACCGACGACATCTTTAGCGCAACCGACAAAAAAAAACTTACAGCTCTTGTTTTACTGGATTATACCAAGGCCTTCGACCGAATCAAACACGAGTTACTGCTAGCTATCCTGCACTGGGAGACTGTTCCGACTTCTTGAAATTAGACAATGGAGTGCCTCAAGGCTCTATATTGGGTCCCGTTCTGTTCATTATTTAGACACATACTTTTCAAAACTGTATTAAGTTCAGCAATTGTCATCGGTTTCATCGGTTAGAGAAGATCTTTTTACTTTCCAATAACCCCACCCGTGACTTGTAACTAAGACTTTATTATTGGGATTCACCTGTATACACACAATGACCGCATTATGGTCAGAAAAGGCCACAGGCTTTATTTCACATCGATTAATTAGATCTTTAATTTCCTGCGTGACGTATATTCTATCTATTCTATATGCAGTATTTGCTCTAACAAAGGTATATTCTATTTTATTTTTTTGAGTTAGGTCCCAAGTATCTGTTAATCACAGCCCTTGCACTAGAGTCAATACAAACGCTCAAAACAGGAGGCTCACTTTAACTATTACAAGGAATTGCGTAACGAAACTAAGCGGGCCATTATAAGAGAAAAAAAAAAGCGTATCTACAGTTCAAAGTCAGTCAAAATAAGTACAACCGTGCATTCTGGAAAGAAATGAAATATTTGAACATCAACTCAAAAAATCAAGCTAACATTTTACCAGCACATTTGAGAATTCCGTCCGATATCAACGATTAATTTGTAAATTCATCTAAAAGTGACATGTCTCCTGATCCCGATACTCTGAACTTTTATCTACATAACACGAAACCTGGTGTTGATAATCTCACTTTTACTACCACTTCAGATCTAGAAATTTATAAGGTACTTCTCTCTGTCAAATCCAAAGCCTACGGTGTCGATAAAATCAACTCAGCCATGCTGTTGAACTGTTGTCCCAGTTATCCCAGTCTCCCAGTTATCCCCCACATCTTCAATTTCTGCATCACCGGCAATGTTTTTCCTCAAATTTGGAGAAATTCTTTCATTATCCCTTTACCTTAAACTGCAAATCCCACTGACCTCAAATCCCTTCGTCCTATAAGCATACTCTGCACGCTTTCGAAGATGTTTGAAAAAATTATTTCTGGGCAACTAAAATCTCATTTAACAACATCATTCCTAAGTGCCAGTCGGGATTTAGAGCTCAGCACAGTTGTGTCACTGCACTCCTGAAAGTCACCGACGACATCTTTAGCGCAACCGACAAAAAAAAACTTACAGCTCTTGTTTTACTGGATTATACCAAGGCCTTCGACCGAATCAAACACGAGTTACTGCTAGCTATCCTGCACTGGGAGACTGTTCCGACTTCTTGAAATTAGACAATGGAGTGCCTCAAGGCTCTATATTGGGTCCCGTTCTGTTCATTATTTAGACACATACTTTTCAAAACTGTATTAAGTTCAGCAATTGTCACCAATATGCGGACGATACCCAGATATACATTTCATTTTACGAACCAGACCTCCCTCTAGCCAACCTCTAGTTGAACACCGATCTAGAATCAATTGTTGCCATGTCATCTAAATTCTGCCTTTCCATCAATCCATCCAAATCCGCCGTGGTGCTATTCGGTAGGAAAGATTCAAGTAAACGATGTAAAAACTTGCTGTCTATCAAAATTGGAGTAGACACCGTTGGGGTAGTGGACAGTTCGAAAAATCTTGGATGCATTTTAGACTCTTCACTAAACTTTCATGGTCATATTAATCTTGTTATTCGTCGCGCATTCTGCAACTTGAAGTTGATATACTCAAATAGGAAAATACTGGATAAAAAAAGTAAAATCATCTTGTGCGAGTCATTGGTGCTCTCGCACTTGAACTACGCAGATATAGTCTATAGTCCTGCCATAACTCAAAGAGATTTGAGGCGCTTACAAATGGTTCAGAATTCATGTGTACGTTTGATTCACAGCCTGAGAAAACGTGATCACATATCCGCTCCGCTGAGAGAAATTGGTTGGCTAAATATTCACGAGAGGCAAATACTCCACAGTTGCGCATTATTTCATCGTATAATACAAACAAAGAACCCACCGTATCTTCATGAGAAAATTACATTTAGAACTGATGTTCATCACTTGAATGTTCGTTTCAAGTCTAGACTTACACCCCCTCTGCACACAACGAGTCAGTTCCGTTCGTCATTTTCTTATACCATAGCCAGGCTTTACAACAGGATTCCAAATGATTTGAAGAATTTGTCCATCTCTGGTTTCAAAATGAATCTAAAAAAAATACTTCTATCAGGAGAGTTTTCTCCTTAATTTGCTTTTATTCCAGATGAATTATTTGTTATGTATATCTTTAGTAATTTAAGTTTTTCTTTTTGTATAATTTGAACACTTGAAACATTTTGAAGTCGACACACCTTGCCTTTAGTTCTTAGTCCATTTGTATTCGATGGTTGAGTGGAAGAAAGCACCTGTTCCATACCTTAACTGGTTGCGAACCGGAGCTAACTCTGCCATTTGGTAGGTAGTTATCTAGTACACACTGTATCTTTTCTGTATGGTTCACTATCCACCAATAAAAGCGTTTATTATTATTATTATTATAAACACGATAACATCCAACACCTGCAACCTGCCGCCTACCGCTTGACACCTGTCGCACACCACTTGACACCTGTCGCATACCACTTGACACCTGTCGCATACCACTTGACACCTGTCGCATACCGCCTAGAAGTATAATTGCGGCCTTAGGAATAAATGGTAATGTAGAAAACAATGCAAATCAGAAACCACCTACCACCCGACACCTGTCGCTTGTGGCCCGAAGTATAATTACGACCTTAGGATTGCCGTGAGTATGCAACCGGTGACGGAAATAACAATTTTGACAACTATTTTAACAAAAAAAATAACTCTGAAACAGAAAGCTCGTGGGTGCCTTTAATAATATGATAATAATATTGTCACAGTGGCCTCTAACGACAGAGTGGTCCTGCCAGCTGCACAGGTAAATCGATTGTCTCAAAAAGAAAAGAAAATTGTTTTCTTTCCACAACCATATAATATCAAGAATTACAACATATGGCTGATGAAAGTATTAACCTATATTAAATAGTGTTCAAAAGTGGTATTTTCTACTTATTAGACAATAGTGTGTTATATTATTCATCATTCAGATTGTAGTCTACTGAAGTAGGATGAATAAAAAGAGTCCCTGATCTTTATAGCTATTCCAAGTTTGATGGACTCACCCCCAGCCGACTTAATCTCCCGAGCCGTAGTGAGAAAATCGGCAACACCGCATAAAAGCAATTTGACGATTTCCCATATCAAAGAAATTGAATATATTGCGATTCCAGTTTGTGATGAAAAAAATTAAATGACCACATTAATCGTTATTTTCTCTGAAAATTCATTATCCTATGTTTTTTTCCTAGTTTTCCGAATAAGCCGAGAAATTCACAATAAAGAATTAATGAGTAGGACGTCAAATTGCTTTTATGCGGTGTTGCGAATTTTCTCACCACGGCTCAGGAGATTAAGTCGGCTGTGACTCACCGCGTTTAAATTTAAGTAATGTATCAAGATAAAATAAATAGACTCGATGTGGACACTACCATAATAGCTATTTATATAAGAAGCTGCAAAATGAGCGAGTTTTTTGTACAAGAAGTACAATGTGTTATATACAAGTCTTTTTGCAATTTCATATAGGAATTTTCATTCATTTAATATTTTAAACTACAGTGAATGCGAGCATAGGGCAACAACAGCTACATTTATATTAAATTGCATAACACGAGTTTCAATCGATTGATGTTTCAGATTATGTTGCCGAGTAATGGTAGCGGAGACACTCCCAGGATCTAACTTTCAGTTGACAAGTTGTCACGATTAAATTATGTGTCAGACTGCATCTCGATCGAATTTATTAGTTTTTGATTATTTATAACTCCAGAATTTGCAGAAAATTAAAAGGAGTGATTCCGATAGGTACTGAAAATGTTCCTATTAATATTAAAGCTGCCGCAGAAAGGTAATTTTGAATGTATTACCGAATGAATCTGAACCAACGATTTTCATATTCGCACTTATATCAATATGAAATATCATATTCACGCTTGTGCAAATATGACTCATTTTGACTTTCAAAATATAAACAAAAAGCCGCCATATTGAAACGAAATTACAAAATAGCTTTTTATGATACAAGTTCGTAAAGAAGAACTTTTTTGTATGAGCGGAAAGTTTGTTTTGAAAAAAGCGCAATCGAGTTCAAACAAACATGCGAGTACAAAAAACCCTTTACGAAAGTGTATCATATAAAGATTTTTCTTCGACAGATATAATATTTCTTGAATTCGAACAAAGTTCGAAAAGTGTGCCAATAGTTGCCAAATTGTAGTAATTGTATCATTAATTTGAATGTTCTATTTTATGAATTGTCGTCGAATTATCAGATGATGACGCAAAATTCTGTATTTTTCTAAAATGCCTGAATGTATGAACACGGTGTAAAAATTGATGATTTTACGCGAGTTACATCAACACTCAACACGGAAAATGCTGAATTGATGAAACTGGATGTCGGAACGGGGAGATGAGGCCGAACTGTGTGGTTTCTCCGCAATTAGCGTGAATCAGACTTTATACGCTTGTTATTGTAAAGGCGTATTTATTTATTAGTTTTCAGTTGTACCGAATAAATTGAGTTTTAAAAAGAGACTTCGAGTGTTCAATAAGTTAACTCGCACTGTCGTAGAAAAAAACATTTGTTTCACTTGTAGAAAATGTGAGGTCACACTTCATCCTATAACTTCGTTATATACTACTCTAAGGTTAAGGTATTATTACGATTATTTGTATTCGAATAAAAAATAATAATTCTGCTCATATTATATAATCTTTAATAGTTCATTTTGCCACAGTCCTTTTAAAGGGACAACCCAGTTTCAGGCCAAATATTTGTTTCTCTTGTCAAACTAGGGTGGGAGCTGTTTTTTGAAATATACAACAGCAGTTCTATAAAATATAAAGAAAAAAAGTTGAAGTAATTTTGTGTTTATAGACCGATAGGATGGAAAATAAGTTATTGTAGTGTAAGTATTGGTTTTACGAAATTATCTTTCGATTTTTTTCCATTTCTTTAAATTTCATTCTTATCTAGTTCAGTTCTCTAGAATATCGTTAGTGAATTTTAGTGAATCAATACTTTTAATTCATTTACAATTTCTGTTTGACATTGTACCGTTCTGATAGAGTATAATGTAATCGCCTAGGTAGTAGTAATTTAAATACTTAACATTACTTACCCTTGGTGGAGATTGGTACGTTGTGTATCCAAATGGTCCGTTGGAAGCTATACTGGAGGTACTGGAGAATGGTGGCGTTCTTTCCCTGGATATTGAGCCTAAAGGAGTTTCCATCATACCTGAATGTGACAGCCTGGAAAGAGGACTTTCTAAGTACATTATTTTCGTCCTGTTGTATGCTTCCGCTGTTAAATTTAGAGATTTTGGTCGGTGTGGAATTGATCTGAGTTGAGACTAGAAGAGAAATGTTATTACCTATAAGTAGAAGTAGAATATTATGAAACTGAGCTTGGGAAATGTTAATAAAAATAGAAAACAGAAATGCCAAAAATAAATAAGAAGATTTTCCTTTCAGTGAGGCGTGCAATTTGGGATATTTTTGGTATGAATCCTCTATTTTCAATAGATACCGTCAAAATTGAATAATATATCCTAAACTGAGATTTCGATTCCTTAGATAACTCATCAGAATAAAGGAACTTCAGATAATATTTTTGTTTCTTCAGTCTAGATAAGTAACCAGCAATGAAGACTTATCAAAACTGATATATTTTAAATGTTTACCTACGGCCATTGCAGAAAATAGACAGACACATACGACTTATCAGTAAATAGCTCCTTACGCACGGTAAACAAATCGCACAGTTTTCATAAACAAAACGATATATCTCGGAAACGGCTCAATCGATTTGGGAGAAATTTTGTATGTAGATAGGGTTTTGCTTTTTAAGTTTATCTATATAGGCGAATTTCTTGGAAACACACGATTTTACTGTTAATAATAATAATAATGATAATTTTTGGATCTCGAAAACGGCTTCAACGATTTAGATCAAATTTTATATTTAGATAAGATATTGCTACTTAAGTTCATCTATATAGGCGCTTTTCATAAAAAAATGTGATTTTACTCATAATATTAATAAGTAATAATAATATGAATTTTTGGATCTCTGAAACAGCTGTAATGATTTGAATCAAATTTTGTATTTAGATGAAGTTTTGCATTTTAAGTTCATCTATGTAGGCGTCTTTTTTAGAAAAAAGCGATAATAATAATAATGTGAATTTTTTGATCTCGAAAACGGTTTCAACTTTTTGGATCAAATTTATTATTCAGATGAGGTTTTGCTACTTAAGTTCATCTATATAAGCGTCTTTTCTGAATGAAAGGTCATTTTACTAATAATAATAATAATATGAATTTTTGGATCTCGGAAACGGCATACTGTATGTGGTCGTAGGTAAAGTATAGTACGTAGTGCGTAAAGCAATTACGCACTCATGTAATTTTTCCATTCGTGCGTAATATGCCTTTTACAACACTTGTTACGTAATATACTATTAAGGTTTCGGTTATAGCGGATGCATTTTCTGACGAACCAATGTTCGGACGAACACGTCAGAACTCGTACGAATGAATCAAATACATAATAATTTATCACTGCGGTTATAGTGCTTGCGAAATTTCGTACGAAGTCGTCATAAGAACGAAATCGTTCAAACGCATTTGATTTTTTAATGCGATTTCGTGCAAATAGGAAACGTGGATGTTAAAATGAATATCATTAGTTTTTGAAAACAGATGTTTGTGGGGCATGTTATCAAAATAGAGACGTTTCCCTTCAAAAATGGGACAAAATGAAGTTATAACAAGTATTTTGCGATGAAGCATACGCTACAGAACAAATACTTCAACAAAAACACTGGTCAAAATTAAGATTACAGTCCGCTTCTATTTTTATATACAGTAATACTTCCTCAGACCATACCTACAATACAGATACGATGGTAGTACATCACCCATTCCAATAGTTGTTATTCCACCTGCATCATGTAGTAGTCAGTTCAGGATACAAATCAAAACTTATTGAAAATATATCTACATTTTTTCGCGCAGCCATCTGGAAATCCAGAACTATACAGGTCTTACCCGGTAAAGAAACTTGTACAAACTCATAGAAGGCACGAAAGTACTGGATTGAATACTGTGACAGTATATAATATACGCATGCTACAATGGGCCCATAGGCCTTAGTGTCAACGGGCCTATATAGAGGTAGAGGTTTTGGTGAGCAGTACCGAGTTATAGGAGAATCAGCGGAGTTTCACAGTAGCTCTTAGGATTTCTTCCACTTCAGCAAACAAAACACATTTACCAAAGAAGGATAATACTCACCCAAGAGTTATTTAAAGCTATTCCTTTGTTTGGCATTGATGCGAATAAATCAGCTGATGTATTGTGTCTCCACATCTTTCTGTGTTGATTCTTTGGAACTATAGGAAAGCTTACTTGTGTTGATTGGTCCATTTCTGCAACAAGAAAACAAATGGTTAGTTTCTTCATACTTTTTCAATTACTCGAGACTCGAAATTTGTTAAAATTATCTCTTACTATAGAATGTCAGATTGAACATGTTATTTCAGTGGGAGGAGTGTAAAATCATCTCAAAACCCTTCAAAATAGAGTGTGCAACATAGTGAATAGCTGATAGCTGGCACTAGGATGTTCAAGACAATCAGTATCAATATAGGATCCATTGGAAGTATTTTTCAAACCTATTTCAAATAAGTATCTTGAATATATTTGAAAATGTCCGTCAAAACTTTCTGTTGTTAATCTAGTCATGGCTAGGAAGGATATGGAACCATTTTAAGTTCATGATCGCCTCCATCGTTCAAGGCACTCGATTGTTTATTTGGTTCGACTGAATGGGATAATTACGGACATACGTACGTGATTTCATTATCAAATTGGAATATTTGTAGGTTTGAACGCCTACCTAATGGCGACGTGATAAAGTCAATACTAAAAATAGACATAATTTAATGGGCATTACCTCTTTTTCAATTGAGAAGTGAGTTCAGCGAATTGATTCTTGATTGAAATACATTTACTTTGTTCAATAAAAAGGAATATTAAGTTGATTTTGTTGGGCATAATTGTATTTAAAGCAAGTTTACTTCCAGCTCATTTCTTCCGCTCACCAATGAAGATGAGGCACTAGCTACTACCGACCGTTAAAAAGCTAACATTAGGAATAGAATACAGTTCTCTGCCTATTTACATATACAATCTTAAAAAAAATGGATAATTTCGGTTAACAAAAATCGGTTGATTGTATGAATGTTTTTTATATTATAATATGCACTGAAAAGTAAAATCTAATCTTTCAAAATTTACTTTAATGTTAAAAAAATGTGAGCTGCTTTTTACTAAAAGCGTCTAGCTGTATTATTCCACTTTTGATCCCACAGTTCCGCATGCACACTAGTTTACGCTAGAACTTAGAAGCGGGGTGAACCGTCAAATATGGCTGCTACGCGCCTGTTTTAAATTTTGGATATATAGTCGTTATTTCGTAACAATTTCGTATTGTTATTAGGTCTAGGTAAGGATAATCAGGTCAGGTATGGTTGATGGCTAGCAATTTACGCATTTTAACTCGGTTTGCATGCAAACTAAATCACGCATTCTTGACATGATTTTTTGGGTTTATGACCTTCCACAATCTGAAAATGAAAAAATGTTAATCCAAAGAAATTAATTAATTTGACCTTCTACACTTGTACAGATTTCTTTGGATTAACATTTTTTCATTTTCAGATTGTGGAAGGTCATAAACCCAAAAAATCATGTCAAGAATCGGATTTCCTTCACAAAAACAAACTTTCAATGAATAAATCACGCATTTTCGACTGACTCGCAAGCTAAGTTAGCTCGCTCAGGTTAGGTTTGTGTGTCAATTGCGAGAGAAAAAAAAAAATTCACGCAGTTTCAATTCAGTTTGCCTTCTTGTTTGGTTATCTAAACACCCCGCCACAGCGCCATTAAATGACCCACTTGGTCAATTACATATTTTAATTCGATTTGTGCGCATGCGGAACTGCGGGATCAAAAGTAGAATTGGTACGGTCTTTTTACTTAAGGTTCAGATAAATGGGTACTCACCCATAGTTTTTGACCCGGCATGATAAATTTCTGCAGTATTAACAAAATTAATACTTCTGAACCAAAGAAAATATGACTCTTTGAACGTATGTGAACTGTTTTGCAGTTTACAGGCACAAGGGTCAAAAACATATGCTTGTAAATTATACGTGCTTCAAAGACCCCGCCTGGGCAATCTACAAGCATATATTTTTGACCTTTGTGCCTGTAAACTGCAAGGCAGTTCACATACGTTCCTTTTATTTTGTTTCTATCTAAAAGTCATATTTTCTTTGGCTTCAGAAGTATTATTAACTTTGTTAATACGTGAGGAATTTATAATGCGGAGTCAAAAACCCTGGGTGGGCACCCATGTATATGAATCGGCCTTTATATTTTCATAATGACAGCATTTAGAAATAGGTATAACAATAAAAAATTAAGATGATTGATATCAAGCACCACATGCTTTTTCAACCATAAAGTTAATTTTAAACGATTATATTTTTTACTTTTTATCCATATACTACAAAAGGGTGTATCTAGTTTTTTCATAACTAGAATTCATTGTCCATCTTCACGTCATTAATTCAATTAAATATTTGGTCAGTTTATTCACACGTTTGGTGCCAATTTCTTCTGAATGTCGTTAGTAATTTGCATAAACGAAACTCTTGGTGCTGAATATCTGTGGATTTTCATTAGTAATTTTTTTCTACTCATGTAATGAAAATGATCATTTTTCAACCAGTTACCCTACATGAAAGTGATAGTTTTTCACTCTAGATATGAAAATGAAATAAATGAATATTATCGTGCGACCCGTTGGGAATATACTAAAAACAAATTGATGGATGTTTGACACTAATGACAGTTAATCTCACTTTAATCAGCAAACGAACGTTATTGCCGACAGATAAGAAAAATATCGGTGAGTAGTCACTGGCCAGTATAAACAACACGTTGCAATTTCCTAGAAGAATATTTTCGGGATTGGGCAAGTTTAGATTGGTTACTAACACATGCCATTTTACCAAATGTACCTATTCGCCCCTAGAGCCTAGGCTGTTCAGAATTTACCATTTGCTTATTTTTATTTATATTCGATGGTCTTATAGAGAATAATTATTAAACAACTGAAGAATTATTGTAGAAATGTTTTTCCCGCTACCGACACTGTAAATAGTCCATACATGCTTAGCAACAAAACAGGTAAATGGCCTATATCATTCGTTTAATAATCCATCTTGACAACGAAATGTAAATAGTGTCATTTACATGCCTAGGGTAATAATGGATTTTACTTTGACAAGTGATACCTTCAGCTTAATTTTTTTTTCTTGGTGTGTTGGCATCGACTGCTATGGTCATTAGCCACGTGTTCTGGATAGGCCTTGTTACTAACTCCATACGCCACCTTAGGAACAGCACTGTTCATTATCAATAATTATTATGACTTTTTTAATATTATTGTTGTCTGTTTATTCGCTAACTTAGTTACGCGCACAAGCAACTTAGAATGAAATAACGGAACGAATAATCATGAAGGAAGGGTAAGAAAACAAACTTCAATCCATGCAAATTTTGAGAAATGTCAACAAGCCGCTGGAAAAATGTAATAAGGAACACGGAATGTATCGACTGTTTATATATTATTTTGAGAAAATATGAGGTTTCACGTTTGGTATGCAACACACCATACGAACCCCATACATTTTAACTGCGTTTCTAAGCTGACTTGTCTCATAATCTCACTAAATATTCAGATTTCATACTACACACTCAAGCGTTTAATCAAAAACTGGGAATCAAGAGCTTTCAATGGAAAATTAATTAAATGTTCCCTTAAAAAAATTTTAGTATTTTGTTAATTCATTCTTCCTACAATAAATATATTTCTGCTCGTAAATACATGCAGATATTTCTGGTAATAAATTTTCAGGCAATGTTTAGGATGTTTGTCAAATTTGCCAGATCAAATTGAATCCATGGTGAGGTACAAACGGATAAACTGTAATAAAATTCGAATTTAAAATTAATAACAAAAATGCCAAAAACTTTTTACCTTGTAAAGTGAAATTTGGTTTTATGATATAATAAATTAACTTCAGGAATTAACTCATAAAATAAACTTTTGCTATGTGTTCTGTGATACAAAGAAAATTTTGTAGCGATTGCCAATTTTTCTAGACCACAGAGCCACGGCATACCTACTTACTTTCAACATAATCGTCTTCCACGATCTGTTTACTTTTAATTAGGTCGATATTTGAAGAAAATTATGATCAAAATACAAAAACTGTTGATAATTTGAAAGGAACAAGATGTTCTGCCAGGCAGGACTGCTCTTTGCAATAATTCATTAGGAATAATTGTAACAAAAATCCATCAGAAATCAACTACTTTTCTGGATAATAAATACTACGACGACCGTTGAATGTTGAATTACATTTGATGCCTAAAAACCTTGGTGTAGCGTCTTATAACTGTGGAACAAAACGCGAGACATTCGCCAACTTGATTAACGCGAAAACAAATGAACTCGAATGTTCTGCAATACTTTTGTGTATCGCCACCGTCGATTTTCTTCTTACGGTAAGTTTCCATGAAGATAAATTTTGAGTACTAAGTACGACTATGAAATGAAAAACAACATAATAAGTGGAATATACGGAACTACTGTCCCAGGTTGTTTTAATTGTTACTAATATCAATAATTTTAGAAAAACTATATTCAATTTTTGTTGAATATAACTGACTAGAATTACCTATAATGCATTCTATATAGGAGTCTTCAAATTTAGGTACATAAAAAGTCACCTTTAGTACTGTCACTGTCAACGACTGAATCCTATGGAGACGCCATATCTGGCTCCAAGTACAGAAGCACACCACTAATTCATTTGTTTTGTCTTCAAAATAATCTAAACAAAATCGAATCAGTCGATGCACCAGGGTTTTTAGACATCTTAAGTAGGTCTATGCAGACAATAACTAATGTTTGCAACAAATGGTTCGATGACATCTCCATTTGAAAGCCTTGAATGAAATCGCGCCCGCAGAGTAGTGTACACTAAACTGCGAGTGTCATCTCAACCTCAGCCTTCCAACCAAGCAATACCCACTTGATCTATCTGTAGATATAGGAAATCTGCAATTTTGCAATTCCTCAAAATGAGCATATTATGAAAGAAACAAGAGGTACTGCCAGGCAGGACTGTGTGTTGCAATAATCTTTTAAAACTGTGTTGCCTATTTACAGTGTTACACATATGGTCGCCACAAATGGAAGTTTTATTTATTGATCAATATAATGAAAATTTGACTCCTCAGTTAGTTTGTGCTTGAAAATGAGTAAAAAAAACCTCTTTTGTTTTGTCACGTGCTACTCTAAACCTGTAAAATTTTACATTTTTTTCAAAAATCCTCAAAAAATTAAGTTTTTTTGGAAATTTCGAAAAATGCTAAATGAAAAAGTTGCTCAGTTTCCAAATTAATGACTTTCTACTGTCACTTCGGCTCTTTTCCATTTTTTTTAATTTTTCGAATCTTTCGCTCTATCGACTCGAACGGAATATGACTCAAATTTCATAATTTTGATAAATACGAGACTTCAATGATATATCTTGCCCAGAAAATACCTACATTGGCCTGTTGCCACAAAAAAGAATGAAAAAACTAGATGAACTTTGCAACAACAAGGACGAATTTCTGGAGGTGCATTTATTTATTTTGCCAAAGTCTACTTGGTATTCGGTGAACAAACATGGTCTCTTGCTGAGTTCATCTTCTGTTTAATGAGTTGTATTTCTTTTCCCCTTTTTTACGAGATGTTCTTTCGGACGCTCTCTTTTTTCATGCTCTAGCAAAGTGACCAATTTTCTCACGAAACATACCAGTTAATCCAAGAGCAGGGATAAATAATGCATCACCCTCATCTTCTGGTTAACAGTTTCAAATGTTTTTTACAGAGTTCAATAGTCTTACAGTAACAGTATTTCATGATGTCCAAATGTGCTTCTCTCCCTTTACTACATTTGCTCATCGAAAATTCCCAAAATTAGCCGCTCCATTGTAGAATCATTTTTAGGAATACACTGTTCAACAAGCTGTGATGACATCACAGAAAAATTTCTTCGTTTCTTCTTTGAAGGTATTGTAAACATCAAAATCTTCATCCCTGATCGAACTCAAAAGGATGACTAATTTGATGTCATCACTTTTCACTTGAATTTTTTGAAATAATTCAAAAATATGTCAAATTATTTTCTACGACCATAGTTCAAAACACGCTTTTCTGCATAGGATGACGAAATATGATCGTTTCTCGCAATAACTGAATGTGCCATAAAGTGATATTTCTCTACTAGAAAGTTGATTCCTGTAAAGTTATTTTCATCGTAATACCAATTTTGTTTAAAATAATTTTTGGAATATTTGGATCTTTTTACGAAGGAATTCCGAAAAGAATGATCCGTTGCAGATATACTTATGTATACTTGAGTTCAGGAATGATTGCAATATGATAATGAATGAATATATTAATGAATCAATACTTGAACATAATGACAATTTCAACAAAATTAAAACCGTCCTATCTTTTGCAGGAAATTCAACGCTGAACTCGAAGAACGAGGATCATGGTGACATTATCTAGATATTTTTATGAAAATGTGGAATTTGTTGCAAATATGTGCCCTAGATGCTACGAAGAATGCTGTGACGTTAAAATTATCAGTGTCAATAAGGCATTTCTTGTACAGGTTTACAGAAAATCCTCGCAGAATTTGAAGATTCCAGACTGGTCATCATCTATCATCCAGGCGTTTGAAACAGATGACAACTTTCTGGGTTTCAGCACTGCAGAAGGTCAAACATCCAAAACGTATTCTGATATGATGCAAAAAACCGTAACAGATATTAGAGGTGGTTTAAGGAACTTCGAGATTCATCATCTCGCCACTAATGAATGTTTCGAGGAATTTCCAAGTAAAGATGTCACAAATTCCAGGCTGTACCATGAAAATATGAGGTTTCACGTTTGGTATGCAACACACCATACGAACCCCATACATTTTAACTGCGTTTCTAAGCTGACTTGTCTCATAATCTCACTAAATATTCAGATTTCATACTACACACTCAAGCGTTTAATCAAAAACTGGGAATCAAGAGCTTTCAATGGAAAATTAATTAAATGTTCCCTTAAAAAAATTTTAGTATTTTGTTAATTCATTCTTCCTACAATAAATATATTTCTGCTCGTAAATACATGCAGATATTTCTGGTAATAAATTTTCAGGCAATGTTTAGGATGTTTGTCAAATTTGCCAGATCAAATTGAATCCATGGTGAGGTACAAACGGATAAACTGTAATAAAATTCGAATTTAAAATTAATAACAAAAATGCCAAAAACTTTTTACCTTGTAAAGTGAAATTTGGTTTTATGATATAATAAATTAACTTCAGGAATTAACTCATAAAATAAACTTTTGCTATGTGTTCTGTGATACAAAGAAAATTTTGTAGCGATTGCCAATTTTTCTAGACCACAGAGCCACGGCATACCTACTTACTTTCAACATAATCGTCTTCCACGATCTGTTTACTTTTAATTAGGTCGATATTTGAAGAAAATTATGATCAAAATACAAAAACTGTTGATAATTTGAAAGGAACAAGATGTTCTGCCAGGCAGGACTGCTCTTTGCAATAATTCATTAGGAATAATTGTAACAAAAATCCATCAGAAATCAACTACTTTTCTGGATAATAAATACTACGACGACCGTTGAATGTTGAATTACATTTGATGCCTAAAAACCTTGGTGTAGCGTCTTATAACTGTGGAACAAAACGCGAGACATTCGCCAACTTGATTAACGCGAAAACAAATGAACTCGAATGTTCTGCAATACTTTTGTGTATCGCCACCGTCGATTTTCTTCTTACGGTAAGTTTCCATGAAGATAAATTTTGAGTACTAAGTACGACTATGAAATGAAAAACAACATAATAAGTGGAATATACGGAACTACTGTCCCAGGTTGTTTTAATTGTTACTAATATCAATAATTTTAGAAAAACTATATTCAATTTTTGTTGAATATAACTGACTAGAATTACCTATAATGCATTCTATATAGGAGTCTTCAAATTTAGGTACATAAAAAGTCACCTTTAGTACTGTCACTGTCAACGACTGAATCCTATGGAGACGCCATATCTGGCTCCAAGTACAGAAGCACACCACTAATTCATTTGTTTTGTCTTCAAAATAATCTAAACAAAATCGAATCAGTCGATGCACCAGGGTTTTTAGACATCTTAAGTAGGTCTATGCAGACAATAACTAATGTTTGCAACAAATGGTTCGATGACATCTCCATTTGAAAGCCTTGAATGAAATCGCGCCCGCAGAGTAGTGTACACTAAACTGCGAGTGTCATCTCAACCTCAGCCTTCCAACCAAGCAATACCCACTTGATCTATCTGTAGATATAGGAAATCTGCAATTTTGCAATTCCTCAAAATGAGCATATTATGAAAGAAACAAGAGGTACTGCCAGGCAGGACTGTGTGTTGCAATAATCTTTTAAAACTGTGTTGCCTATTTACAGTGTTACACATATGGTCGCCACAAATGGAAGTTTTATTTATTGATCAATATAATGAAAATTTGACTCCTCAGTTAGTTTGTGCTTGAAAATGAGTAAAAAAAACCTCTTTTGTTTTGTCACGTGCTACTCTAAACCTGTAAAATTTTACATTTTTTTCAAAAATCCTCAAAAAATTAAGTTTTTTTGGAAATTTCGAAAAATGCTAAATGAAAAAGTTGCTCAGTTTCCAAATTAATGACTTTCTACTGTCACTTCGGCTCTTTTCCATTTTTTTTAATTTTTCGAATCTTTCGCTCTATCGACTCGAACGGAATATGACTCAAATTTCATAATTTTGATAAATACGAGACTTCAATGATATATCTTGCCCAGAAAATACCTACATTGGCCTGTTGCCACAAAAAAGAATGAAAAAACTAGATGAACTTTGCAACAACAAGGACGAATTTCTGGAGGTGCATTTATTTATTTTTCTGGTAACAGACCGATTTGGGTATTTTCTGGGCAAGATATGGCGTTGAAGTCTCGTAGTCATCAAAATTATGAAATTGGAATCATGTTTCGTTCGAATCGATAAAGCGAAGATTCGAAAAATTTAAAAAAAATGGAAAAAAATCGAAGTGGCAGTAGAAAGTTCAAATTTGGAACAGAGGTTTAAATTTGGAAGCTGAGCAACTTTTTTATTTAGCAGTTTTCGAAATTTTCAGAAAAAAACTTGATTTTTTGAGGATTTTTGAAAAAAATGTCAAATTTGTCAGGTTTAGAGTAGCACGTGACAAAACAAAAGAGGCTGTTTTTCACTCATTTTTCAAGCACAAAACAACTGCGGGGTCAAATTTTCCGAAACGATTCATTTTGCGTAATTATTGTCGTGAAACCAGTGTCTTCAAAAAGTCTTGCTGTGACTGGTATGAAATGAGTAAATTATGGCATTTGATTAGTTTAGATAATATGAGGGAAATTATCGTTATAATACAAATTGTCTTTAGTTTTTGTGATTTGCCAGATTATGTGAGCACTTTAAGATGAGTGAAATACTCATCCTAACCTTGTAACAGAATACACTATTAGGTATGGTTCTTCGTTTCTCTAAACTTTCGTGGATCTATTCGATTGCTGGATAAATTCAATCTCCCATTAATTTCGAATGCATATATTCAATTTTGGAACATTATCACTGTTTGATCCAACCCGAACAAAATATGACAATTATCATGGAAAGGAAAGCATACCTTGCCCAACTAAATTATTGCTGCCGCTTGAAAATAATTACATTGTAGAGTTGATTGGCCCACTTGGAATTGACGGCCCAGTCTGTACTTTGGAAATACCAGTTATTTTCATTTGATTTTATTTGATTGATGACTTGTCCGTTTATACAACGCTTGCTGTGTACAAGTTTATGAAAGTAAATGTTGAGGATTATAGCTTCACGTACAGATAGATTGACTCATTTAGAAGCGAGGTACCTTTGTAAATTTTTCATTTGTTGTCAGACCTACTTCGATTTTTTTAACAAGAATCCAAAACAATTTTAACAATTATTTAAAATTAAATTTGACTATATACTCCACTTCATTTCTTGTAAAAAAAGTTGCCAACACTTCTTCTGGATTTTTTACGTTGAAAGAAAGTGAGCTTTGAAATTTTGTATTTCATTTCAAAGTATTGGCACTACTCGGCACTACTACGGCTATCGATAAAAAATATATTTATTCTATGACAGTGCGTAAACTAGGCTTTTACGCACTGTTGATAGTACTTTTTCGCACAAGTGCCTAAAAGAATCACCTGTGCGTAAAATCATCAACTGGTGCGTTAAGTAAATTTTTACGCACTGCTCGTACATTTATGCATTTTTGAAAAATACATTATTTGCGTCAAATATAACTCAGAAATCATCATTTGATAATACGCCGACAATTCATAACATAAAACATTCAAATTGATGATACAATTGCTACAATTTGGCAATACTTGTAATAACTGTCGAAGAAAACACTTTTTATTATACAGGGCTTTTCTGTACGCTACGGCTCATTCAACAAACTTCGTTCATACAAAAAAGTCGTACTTTACGAACTTGTAATAAAAATACATATTTTTTGGATTATTTGCGATGCAATAAATTCGAAGTTGGCTTGAAGTGTTGATGTAATAACTTCAAATATTCTTTCCCACTGGGATCACTTCAACATTCAAACAACAAAAATCCATGTTTACTAATTGACAAACAAGTGTATTGAACATTTATTGTCGTTCTCTATAAACTTTGTGTTAACACTGTTACGCGTTGGTTTTTATTGTCATAAATTAAAAATGTATTTTTTACAGTGTCTGGTGTTTTTTATTCTATGTAGAACCGCAACAAATCTATTGTTTTACTAACAATAGAACAAAATTGCAAATTTAAACCAATAAGTGCTCATGAATTCCTCGCAGTTGAATATATTCGTGAAATTTATGTTTTTCGAGAATTGATGATAATTTCTGCACGATTTAATTTTTTTTTTCATCTATTGCATGTTTTTATGATGCTATAAAGTGGAATTCATTCCACTCTAAATATTCAAGAGTTTTATTTAAGAAGTTGAAATATTAAATTCTAGATGCAAGTGAAATACTTACACCAAATACAGAAGTTATTATCCATATGATTAAAGACAAATAATTATTGACCTACAATATTTTATGGTAATTCTTATATTATGTTTTTTTTGCAGTACTCGTACTGTGAGGAATTCGACAAGTCCAATGTTCCAAATCCCCCAAATCTTGAGAAAACGTCATTGCAAAAGTTTATCACATCTCGTGCAGTTTTCTTGTAGGTATTGTAAATTTCTGAACCCAATTGAAAAATGAATCCACCAATAAAACAAATGTTTTGTTGCCAAAGTCTACTTGGTATTCGGTGAACAAACATGGTCTCTTGCTGAGTTCATCTTCTGTTTTCTGATTTCTTTTCCCCTTTTTTACGAGATGTTCTTTCGGACGCTCTCTTTTTTCATGCTCTAGCAAAGTGGCCAATTTTCTCACGAAACATACCAGTTAATCCAAGAGCAGGGATAAATAATGCATCACCCTCATCTTCTGGTTAACAGTTTCAAATGTTTTTTACAGAGTTCAATAGTCTTACAGTAACAGTATTTCATGATGTCCAAATGTGCTTCTCTCCCTTTACTACATTTGCTCATCGAAAATTCCCAAAATTAGCCGCTCCATTGTAGAATCATTTTTAGGAATACACTGTTCATCACAAGCTGTGATAACATCACAGAAAAATTTCTTCGTTTCTTCTTTGAAGGTATTGTAAACATCAAAATCTTCATCCCTGATCGAACTCAAAAGGATGACTAATTTGATGTCATCACTTTTCACTTGAATTTTTTGAAATAATTCAAAAATATGTCAAATTATTTTCTACGACCATAGTTCAAAACACGCTTTTCTGCATAGGATGACGAAATATGATCGTTTCTCGCAATAACTGAATGTGCCATAAAGTGATATTTCTCTACTAGAAAGTTGATTCCTGTAAAGTTATTTTCATCGTAATACCAATTTTGTTTAAAATAATTTTTGGAATATTTGGATCTTTTTACGAAGGAATTCCGAAAAGAATGATCCGTTGCAGATATACTTATGTATACTTGAGTTCAGGAATGATTGCAATATGATAATGAATGAATATATTAATGAATCAATACTTGAACATAATGACAATTTCAACAAAATTAAAACCGTCCTATCTTTTGCAGGAAATTCAACGCTGAACTCGAAGAACGAGGATCATGGTGACATTATCTAGATATTTTTATGAAAATGTGGAATTTGTTGCAAATATGTGCCCTAGATGCTACGAAGAATGCTGTGACGTTAAAATTATCAGTGTCAATAAGGCATTTCTTGTACAGGTTTACAGAAAATCCTCGCAGAATTTGAAGATTCCAGACTGGTCATCATCTATCATCCAGGCGTTTGAAACAGATGACAACTTTCTGGGTTTCAGCACTGCAGAAGGTCAAACATCCAAAACGTATTCTGATATGATGCAAAAAACCGTAACAGATATTAGAGGTGGTTTAAGGAACTTCGAGATTCATCATCTCGCCACTAATGAATGTTTCGAGGAATTTCCAAGTAAAGATGTCACAAATTCCAGACTGTACCATGAACGACTCAAAAAAACTTGCGATCTGTCGAGATATAACATATCCAAAAAAATTAGTCAAGGTATAATCAGAAATATTCGGAGAAGGCGACTCAAAAACAGATCAAAGACAAAAGACTCTGTAAAAAATCGGAAGAACAGAGAATTGATAGCAGAAGAAAATGAAGAAAAATTACTGTTGGGAACAAGCAAGTATTTTGGCAATTATGTGAATTTTAACAACAATTTGATGGAGCCAAGTAAATCCAATGAACCTCTTCTGGTTACAGAAATAGTTTCTAACAACGAAAACTGTGGAATAAAAAATGAAAATGACATTGTTTATAAAAATAGCATCAAAATGGAAACTTTTCATAATGTTTTTTTTAAATCTACAGAAGAGATAAAATCTGGTGAAATTTCAGACATAGAACTTGAATCAGTAGATTATGAGTCTGAGTATTTCAGAATCACAGAAAATGCCACAGAAAGTATTCACATCGCAGAATTCAGTTCAAAATTCGTTGTTAGACACTCGTGGATACCGCCCCGATCCCCTCATAATCTGATAGAAGAACGTCTATATCACGATCCATGGGCACTGCTGGCTGCAACAATATTTTTGAACAAAACTTCTTGCATGGTGGCACGCCCTTTCGTTTTTTGGTTTTTAACGGAGAACCCCGAGCCTCTTAAGGTTTTGGACAAGTTTCCCAAAGACTTGGAGAAGTATTTCTGTGATCTGGGATTGCAAAGAACACGAGCTATACAAGTGTATCGGATGTCCTACGATTTTTTATTCAAGAACTGGAGACAGGCTAGTGAGTTATACGGAATAGGAAACTATGGTGAGAGCGCTTTTCGTATGTTTTGTTTGGGGGATTTCAGTGCAGAACCCAAGGATCGGTTTTTGAAAATATACAAGGCCTGGTACGAGAAACTGCATTTGAAGAGGTAGCTTAAGGAAATTTGGAAATAGGTATTTCAATTAAATTCTAAGTGTTTTAATTTTCTTCATTTCTAGTTGGATACATTAATACGATAAAATGTTTTTTCTTCTCAACAATAAATTCTGATCCTCCTTCGGAAAGATTCCTACTGATAGAATACGGTGAAGTCATCGAAAAAGCTATTCGAGAATATCCAATATTTCACAGTGTTATATTTTCATTTCATACTATATCAGGATAGGTTCATAAAATAATCTTGTCTATAGGGAATATACGGTTGGTCTCACTTATCATGGAGGCAAAATAGGTCGAAAATGTCTTCGGATTCGTAATCAGAACAACCATTCTACTACTAAACCACTTTGTTTCTGAAAAAAAAATCAGTTAAAATAAGTCCAAATTTGTCTCAGTAATAATATTCCGAAAAAATGCAGAATTATCTACAAATACTTTCACCTTGCTGCCACGAAAACGTGTTACTTAGAAACACTACGAGAGCTTGCTCGAGTGGTGTTTTGTACAACAGTACAGTTTGAGTGACGGACAAAGTACAGTATTTTGAAAATTTTGCATTTTGAAGAAATATTCGATTAGAAAAATCCGTATTGCAGAAACGGTTTATTTTTTGTAATAAGTGTCATCATATATCTTTCAAAATGGTGTCTGGCCGCCATTTTGAAAGATTTTTTTAAATGGCATGGTGGGTCGACTGATACCTCATTCGAAACATCTTTGAATTCTCTGTATAACAGCAAAATGTGAAACGAAAATATCCATGTAAAACAAAATATTGGTACATAATATTAGAACTCTTATTGAGTAACCCCTGTTAACTTTTGAACGGATTGGAATTTTTCTTTGAAATTTAATTTTCTTGAATAATAGTTGATGAACTACTTTTGACAAAAAAAATGTCAATTTTTCAAAATGGCGATTTGATTACTTTTTTTTAAATCGCGTTAGGAGTCAAATATAACAAAATTTCCGACAAAAATTTTCATCCAAAACAAAATGGCCGTACATAACGTTGGAGCTCTGCTATTAGGATCCTTTCGGATCCTAATGAATTCCAGTAAAATCATCAAATATTTCAAGGTACCCTTCTACAAAAGTTCTCTGTACCTGAAATTGACTTATTATTATCAGCAGACAGATGACAAAGCAAACTGTACATTAGTAAAGGATCCTCATAGCAGCTCTAACGTTATGTACCGCCATTTTGTTTCGTATGACAATTTTTGTCTGAAATTTCAGTATCGTATAGAAAATTTGAAGACGATCGAATGAGGTATCATTCGACTCCCAACAAGATTTCATGAAATCTTTCAAAACGGCGCCAAAAAGTAGTTTAAAAACCATCATTCAACCAAATTAAATTTCAAAGGAAAATTCCAATCCGTTCAAAAGTTAACAGCCCCACCTCTGTTAACTCAATAAGACTTATTATGTATATACCGCCATTTTGTACTCGATGAATATTTTTGTTCGAAATTCTACTGTCATATTGGTAAAAATTGTTGTTAAAATTGTTTTTTCCGTTAACCAGCTGTCGTCCCCTTACGAACGGCAGCCCTCAAAAGTCGAAACTTGTGCGAGCCAAAGATTAACGAGGTCTTACCTTTTAACGTGCGATTCCTAGCACTTTCTCGGGCCATCAGATAAAAATCTGAAGTCGCTAAGGATTCGAACCTAGCCGACCAGCAGTCAATGGTTTTGAACGCTTCAGTCTCAACCACTGAGCTATTTGACCCTTAACCATATAGAGAATTGGAAGACGTTTCGAAATCACTCGACCCACGACCCAAATTTTGGTGTCGTAAAGTAGCTTAAGAATTACCATTTCAAAGGGGGGGGGGGGTTACTTTATGGGCAGACTGTTTATTTACTGTGATTGTTGTAACTATGCGATCGGCATTTGTTTGAAATAAGAAATGATGGCATATGATTGGTTTATTAATATGGGGAAATTGCCATGGGAATATCCCCGCAACTTTATTTTTGACGTAAAACTGTGAAATTTGTAGAATCAATAGATATAGAAAAAAGCACAATAGCCACTGATGTACAGTGTATATTACTTGAATTGATCTGTCCGAGAATATTTTCTAGATTTTTTATGTACAGTTCTACCATTGGTTCTAACAACGTAGCTGGACATGTGAAATTCTCATTTTTTGCGCGAACGCTCATGTTGAGTGCCTTATCAACTGGATATATTACGGACTTATAGCCGTTGTACGAGAAATGCGCATCGTAGGCGTGCATATTCTCACATTTTGAGCTATATTTATTTTACTATATTTAACTATTCTTCATATCTCAGAATTTTACGGCAAAATTTACGAAAGATACGGGACTGTTTCCATGAGAAGAAGATGCAGATCACGTGCATCCTAACGTGAGTGAATTGGTTAAAAAATTATCTTTGTCTCAATAGTGAAAAATCAGTACTTATCGATTTCTATTAGAACTAGTCATTCTCAGGTTGAAACTACCAATGCTATTACTCTGAACAACACTGATACAACAAAGGTCTCACTGACTGCTGATCCTGACGGGTGATACTCATTGAATGATTTTAAGAAAAAATGTTCACATGAACATAGGTCCGCAATCGCTTCATTTCCGAGATACAGGTTGTTGAAATTTCTACTTGTGGCTCAACTTCGGCTTCGAGGTCATCTTTTCCGTCGACTGAACTTCCCCGTCCGCTCGCACTTTGCTTATATAGCCCGATAGAAAAATCGAGAACTTCTGCCGCGACGAGAACGTCCGATTGAAAAATGAATGTAATGAAATGGAAGTAAGACACACTGTAGATGAATTTAATTTAACATCATTTTAATTTTTTCATCTTACTTATATATAAAAATATATGTTCCCATTCCAACTCTCAAACCAATTGAAGTGATATACAGGGTCGGCAGATTTTAGTTTTTTTTTTATAAAAAAAAAATATATTTTCTTAAGAGTATCATCCAAACTTTGATCTTCCGTAAACAGGAGAAATGTACGAATGAGAAAACAGCCCAACTCGAGGAATGATTGTTAATATGAAATGATAAATTTCCAAAAGAAAATTGTGACTAAATGACGGAAGATCTTCAAACTGATTATATAAAATAGATTAGGTAATCCAGTCCTCCAGTTGAAACTATGCAATGAGTATAATCGTCGGCAAGTATTCAACAAGAAAAAACCACCGCCCCCACAACTATTGAATTATATATGTTAGATTCTTGGCAAATTTTCCTACTAGTAATACTTTGCAAAGCTCTCTTAATGTTTAAGTCAAAATTATGTTTTGCTTGAAGTAAGTAAACACATTCATTCATTTTCTCATGACCCGTTTCCTCCGCTCCAGTTTTCCGAACTATTGAATTCTGTTTGTAATCCTGATTCTTTATTGATATTGTGAATTCTGTTTATATTGTGGATTTGATTTTTTGGTTATTATAAGACTCTGTCTGGCTCTGAAAACTCTCAATTCTCCCGATCGGTGAAATTAGTTTTTCATTCTTCTCATTGACCACTTTTTGACCGCCTATGACAATCGTATCTACTTAAATGAAACTGGTTTATTAATTTCCGGCAACATACAACAAAATATGTCATTGTTTATGAATTTTGCCATAGTAGTTCATCAGTAACATCATTTTGCTTTTGCGAAATAGCGTAACATGTAATTTCTACTCCGTTTTTTTTATATAATTTTCCGGGTTGATGAAATTTGACCGCGAAATCATACTAATGCGAGTCTGTGGTCTGTAATTTCATATATTATTTATGAGTAATTAATCGTAACAATTTCATTGTAATCACTCTTTCATATGATGTGGTTCACATATACTTGACGTCCTATACTAACATTAATTTTAATTCACGTAATTTGTCGCCCTAGGTAGAAATTTTCCTGCATCATACATTTGTTTCGAGATTGGTCTAGAAAGTCAAGTTGAAGAAATGTTTTATATTGTATTGTAGATTGCTCGACAAAAGAGCCCGACTGAAATGTTACTAAAAAAAAAAAAGAATACTAAAATGTGGATTTTTGAGATAAAAACGAATTCTGTAGCACTTCCGGTTTCGTCGGAATGATCCTAGTTTTAGTATTTGAAATGATACCTTGTATATTTTCACATTATTGAAATCTAGAGCACCCTCAGAAGATAATGAGCTAGTTTTTTATTTAATTTTTTTGATGCGCCATTGAATCTTGCAACGAATTTCCATCACCAGATATTCTTCGAATGAAAATTGTTAAATAATATGAGACTCGAATACTGAAACACGTGCCAGAATAGAAAACGCAAGGCTGGTGGAAATATGAAATTTAAATAAAAACCGTCAAAGGATTAAGAAGGGACGAAAGTTCGGTTTCAGAATCAGTTCCTCATTAGAAAGAAATATTTATATTCTTTCTATGAAGATAATAACTAATGTGTGCAATAAATGGTTTAATCACATCTCCATGTCAAGGCAAAAGCAGAGACTTGCCTATACTGGTGAAGGCAAAACCCAGAAATCGGTCTATAGGTGGCCCAAATGTTTCAATGAACATTTCTATACAACTAGCAATTGCCGAGAAAGCCTTGTAGGAACTCTACACGGAATTTCGTTTGATGTAATTCAATGTTCGGCGTGGTATTAGCCAGGAAAATAGTTGTTTTCTGGTGGATTTTCTACCAAATTATTCCTAGGGCAGGACTAGTTCTTTCTTTCATTACGAGCTCATTGTAAACTATCGCAGATTCCTTTACATTCAATAGTTGAGCTGCATTCGGAAATATAAAAAAAAACTTCCCAAATAACTAAATTGCTTTAATTTCAACTGACGCGCCAAAACAATGCTAAGAGCACTTTCAGAGTGACTATGAAGGATTTTCAAAAGTTCATTCTTACCATTCTACATTTATTTTTGATATTTCTGTTTACATCAATCAGCTCATTGATGTATATTAAGTCGGATCTTAAAATATTGATGATTTAAAATTTTGCTGAGACCATAGTAACAATTTGACAGACATATCATAAATAATACCAATTGCTATCATCTTTTCACAAACATGGTTTTCCTTTATCGTAAACATGTTTGCCGCTCGCCGAGCGATAAAGTAACCAAAACGATCGCTGAGTTACCATGGAAACCACAATAGAAAAACGTCAAATGTTTTTTATGAGTAATTAAATTTCAGATTCTACATCATATTATAACTATATTCAGGGTGTTTCCGAAATTGGAGCGATTAAGAAAATGGGTTGTTATATGGAACATAATGTAACAATAAATGGCAAGAATTTTCGTTTTTGAAGCAATCAAAAATTTTCGAATTTTTTATGAAATTTTATGAAATCGCTTTCACTTACTTTTGTTTGGGAGACACTGGTTAAATTCTCCAGGCCACAGCGTGTCTTCCCACTGGCAGTGTTTCAGAGCGGTTTGCGCAGACCTCTGATCAGTGATTATCAAAAAATTCCTAAAAACTTCAAAATTCAATATCTCCCAAAATATATATATATTTTTTTTTTTTTGACAAAAATGTCTTCTTTCATTTCGTTTTGTTTTATCATCTACTTTCCACTTCGTTTATCGCTTCAATTTCGGAAACACCCTGTATATTACGATAAACAGAGTGATAAATAAAGCAATTTACAAATTTTAGTTACAGAGAGTAATATATAAAAATAGTTATTATGATTATAAACTCACATTTAATAAACTTTTCATTATACTAAAGATGGTAGAAATGTATATTCAGTAAATAATTCACATTATCTATAAATTACATTGATGCCCAAATTATTGCGTTGAATAAAATACAAAACTACTAACTTCAGTTACGAAAAAAAGTTTAAAAATTGGTTGGTGGTAATTCTTTTTAATTTTTTTAACAATATTGTACTACTAAAGGTGGTATATAGAGAGTAATGCTCACACGTTTTGAAATATGACAAATTACGGCAAAAAAAGCCAAAACATCATTTTGAAAATATGGAAAATAAATCATTGACCCCTTTTGATGCCCTCTGTCTATAAATCAAAAATCCTACCAATTTTGCTAAATCAGTTGATTGCTCATTTTGCTATTCGTTTCCAATAGGTGTAAGTAAACCAAAAAATGTTCACTCCCTAGCAAAAGGCCTGTTCAAACTCGAGGAAGATTTTGGGAGCATTCATGTGGGACCGACCTTGCATATTCGTTTGATTATTAAGTAAACCTAAGATGTGAAAATGTAAAAATTTACACGTCTCTATTGCGATTTTTTCAGACCTGAATTAAATACCGTGTTATTCCAATACACGTTCTGATGCTTTGGTTTGTTGTCGTTTATGTTGTAATATTCATTAAAGTCACCACACGTTTTATAATTAATTTTATGTACATGCAAATTAAGTTTTTTCCAAAGTTACTGACCTTTCCCACCAGGATATTTCATGACCACAGTTGATAAATGATTTGTTTTCTAAAATATCGGTACATTTCCTGTTTTTAGAAAAATTTAATTAATGGATTGTTTAATGTCGGATGTTATTTATCGTAAACTCTAATATTGTAATCGTATGGATTTCCGATATACGAAAAGTAAGCGAGTAAGTAAGTCGCTCACTTCAGCGGTCAAGGGTATATAATGAAATTAGTGGTGGGCGGTAACAAAATAACAATAAATAATCGATTGAAATGAAACAAGAATGAAAGAGGGGTGTTTCATCAGAGACCGCCCTGACTAATCCGTTTGATCAACAAAAATAATTTCCATGAAATTTGAAAAAGTGTGTGTAAGAAGAAGAATATCGATAATTTATTTTTTGTGGGTGAAAAAAATCCTGCAAGTATTCCCAATAACTACCGCAATAGATGAATTTCATCTTTATTTTCCGACTTTTCATTTAAGAATTCTGATTTCAGGAACACTAATGAGCATAATTTCATGCAAGCCTATAATAACCTTTCACAAAAATTGCTACCATTAGACCAAGCTATAGAAGTTTTTTCACCCACAAAATAAAGACGCAAATGGCCTATGCTAATTTTTATAAGATAGGTCGTTAATAAAAATCTCGGTTTTCGCCCTAGCAAAATCGCTTTGTGGATTTTTTTAAACAAGAAATTGTGAAAAAAATTACAACTTTTTTGGTTATTTGCAGATATTTCCAAAACTATTGAAGGAATCGTTTTACAGTCGATAAAACTTTTCTAGAGAATTATTAAACCTACAAAATGGTGCATTTAGTCTAAGAAAATTCGGGAAAACTTCAAAAAAGTGCCCATTTTTCAAAAATTCACAATTTTCATAAATCTGGAACTGGCCAAACAATATTTCGGAAACTGATAGATAACAACATGTGGTTCAACTGTGCGCAAGATGTTTTCTGTCCGATGTGTAGTTTTTGCATAATCGAGTTATAAACAATTCAAGGGCTTATCTTGCAAAATGCGTAGATTTAAGGACATCATCGTATTCAAATTCTGATAACGGCATCTGGAAGTAAAGATCCAATACTACAATTTGTATATTTTGGATTTTCATCTGAGAGGTGGGAAATGTGTTGAAAATGCCACTGAAAGTTGTTCCAAACGCTTGAAAGTGTGTTCCTGGCATAGTTGAGTAGCAGTAGTGGGGGAACTGTATATCGAGGAAAGGACAGTATAACCGCGCGGCGATTTGAACAATGCAATAATTCTCCCACTACCGGCTCCTCGATACTGCCACGAACGCACTTTCAAGTGTTTGAAGTGACATTTTTAACACATTTTCCACCTCTTAGGTGAAAACCCAAAATATACAAATTATAGATATTGATATCTTCCTTCACATACCTTCAACACAATTTGAATGTGACGATTTCCTTCAAATCTTGCAAGATTTGCCCTTAAGTTTTTTATAACTCGATTGTACAAAAACTACACATCGGACAGAAAATATCTAGCGCACAGTTGAAACACATTTTATTATCTATCAGTTTCCACAATATTGTTTATTCAGCTTCAGATTTGCACAAATTATGAATTTTTGAAAAATGGTCTCTTTTTCGAGGTTTTCCCGGATTTTGTCGCTCAAAAAACTGTTTTGTAGGTTTTAGTAGTAGTTCGATTGACTGTAAAACGATTCCTTCGATACTTTTTGGGATATTTGCAAGTGATTTTTTTCACTATTTCTTGTTTAAAAAATTCAACACAGTAATTTTGCTGGGGTGAAAACCGGGGTTTTCATTTACGAACTATCCCAGAAAAAGTAGTATAGGCCATTTGCGTCTTTTACTTTGTGTGAAAAGAGCCTCTCATTTTTATCTACAGCTTGGTCTACATGTTCAATTTCCTCAAACAAAAGTGATAACGAAGGTGCAGCAATACGAACACAACTTTGCTTCTTGTCCACCCTAATACTCTTCTCATAAACCCAATATAGTCCAATCATACTGTGTTTTGGCCAGGAACAAAATACAGTAGTGGTTTTTTATTTAGATCTATATGTTTTTTGAGGTGCTGAATCCGAATTTCAACTTTGCTACTTCCTACGGATATGGCTTCAGAAGCAAAATCGCAAATAACCTCAACATTTTTTGCCAAAAAGTTAATAAAGTACATCAAATTTCCTGCAAAAACCATACCTCAATTTTTTTTTTATTCAAATTGCTTGGCCGCTAGAGCTCGCTGGAAAAACGCCAAAATTAACTACTTTGTGGAAAACCGAAAAACTCAAAAACTATGAATATGATAACATTGAATCTTAGAATCTGCTCAAACTACATTTATTTAATAAATAATCACAAATTCATCAGTTATTTATTGAATATATATAAATTTACTCGAGTACTAATTATTATCTACAGTGTAATCCATTTAATATGGAAGGGCCCTTATAAAACTTGGATTCGCGACATTTTTGAATTGTTCATGTTGAAATTACGTTGAATGCGCCGATCAATAAAAAAGTTAGAGGAAAATGAGGTTTGAGAAATATGCCGTTTAATCAACCCACCACTATTTTCCTGAAATTCCATTAGAATATTTTTCAAATTTTATTATCTTATGATTTTATTATTTATGAACAAATTCTGATACATTTTGACCAGTGATATATCGAGACCTCCTGAATATAATGGTGTATTCCGAATTTTGATAAAAGTTCGTGTAGTGGGTTAAACGGTATATTTTTCAAATTTCATTCCCTTATAACTTTTTTATTGATGCATATGATATTGATGCATTTAGACGTATTCTTTTACATGTTTGACCTTGAAAAATAATAATAGTTGGCCCTGAAAATGAATATGTAAGTTTTATAAGGGCACTTCCATCTTAAATGGGTCACACTGTAGATAATAATTAGTACTTGAGTAAATTTATGTATATTCAATAAATAACTAAATTTGTGATTAGTAACTAAATGTAGTTTGAGCAGATTCTAAGCTTCAATGTAATTATAATCATAGTTTTTGGGTTTTTGGGTTTTCCACAAAGTAGGTAATTTTGGATTTTTTTCAGCGAGCTTTAGCGGCCAAACCATTCAACTAAAAATGCATTTGAGGTAAGCTTTTTGTAGGAAATTTCATGTACTTTATTTTCGAATTTCTCGAAAAGTGCATGGTTTTTTACTTTTGGCAAAAAACTGAAAAAATTTGGAAAATTCTGAGGTTTTTGGAATTTTTAACCTTCTGAATCGTGTATAGTCTCAGTCATACTAATTAGACATACGAGAAAGTTTTTTGCCCATATCTCCGCAGCCATTTGACATAATCCCATCAAACCTTGTATCACTGGGTTCATAATGACAATCCCTAACCAAATATGGAAAAAATATACTGGGTGTCCCATCTAGAAATATCACCAAAGTAATTTATACTCATATGCGGATAACCCTATATATTTAGGGTGGGGTTCAAATATTGGCCCATCATAAAAGAAAATCGACCTGTCCGAGAATTTTTCCGAAGTATCTTTATATTCAGAAATAATGAATTTATTTCATAATTTAGCGCCGCATTGTATATTCACGCCTAGTTTTCACCGTGATAGATTTTGCGATAGTTGCTATCACGATAGCAACTATCACCAAAAATGTCACCGCTATCACACTAGATCTAGATAGTTGAGAGTACTCTAACGATTGATACGTAATCAATCACGTTGTGAATGGTAGTGTCGACATTTCTGGAAAACTGGAAAACTGTAACTGTCAGATTATTTCTCTATTTCTGTATCACGTTGTTGGGTATTAATCTGCCTAAAATACATTCGAGATCATATTTTCATAGATAAATACATTTCAAATTGCATTCAAATTGCAAGTAGAAATAATCGCTCGAGCACGCTCTCGCGATTTTTTCACTCCCATGATTCTCGATATTATGTCATGACAATAAAATTTTCATGCAATTAAAGATGTATTTACCGATAAAAATACGATCTCTTATGTAATTACCTCCGATAATTTCACGAACAAAGTCAAGAAAGTTTTATTGTCGTGCATTCTTCAATATGAGGACTTATCCTATAAAAAAAATAATTGCAACAAAAAAATATTGAGGTCATTATCTTACCTCTCAAGTTGGACGAAATTACAGTTTTGTAGTTTCGGAGTTTAGCTCGAAATAACATCGGAACACGGGATTTTTATATATGTATTCAAGATATAAGTTAGCCCACGTATGCATACAAAATAGGTATGGAAGTTTTGCCGCTCAGGTAATTTGGGCCTGAATGTCTGGCGGATAAAAAAAAAATTAGAGCTTTCAGATGTGCCATGAAAACATGCCATCAATCCATAGGTGACCTCTTCATTTAATTATGCAATTTCTTTATTTGCTATTAGGTAACTTGTAAGTTACATAATATATAGTGAAAATACTGTTCTTTGTGTGTGGTGTCATAATTATATATTGAAAAAAATCTGCTTCTTAGAAGGTATTACGATTTAAAATATAACGAGTTAACCACATATTTGAGAACATTGGCATCTTTCATCTTCTTTCTTGGAAAAACCTCTGAATTTATGAATACTGATATATTGTTGCAGGATATGAATTTCCAATGAAATGGTCTCTCATTGCCTTAGTAATTAGAAAACATCTCCATTTTTGAGCTGGTTTCATCATGTAATCCGGCAAGTTGAAACACTCATTACATAATCGCCAGTTTGAAGTGACAATTATGTATAATTACCAGTTGGAACTTTTACATAATTGCTAGTTGAAACTGACAATTATAATATTTTTTACGTCATGTTCATTCAACTTTTTCCCCAAAACCTGTGAGGACGATTCCAACGGCTTCAATGGATTAATTATTCTTGTTCAACATTTCTTCCTGAGTGGATTGGCGGAATTCAATGTATTCTTAGTATGGCGAAGGAGCATAAGGGTTTTCGCCAAAAATTTAAATAACTTCTTTTCTAAGTGGTAAGTAAAGTGGGAACATCAACTTAAAAATTTCAGATAGCAGGAGGGTCAATCAAGTGTCACATCGTTGAAAAGAGAATTCAATTCTTTTTTCAACCATCTACTTTCTTTTGAATTTGGTTGCTATACTTTTTTTGTCTTTGTTTTCAAAAAGTAGTAGCGGAGATACCCCCTAAGAAGTTTTTTTCCCATGGTTATACGTCGAACCATTCAAGAGCTAACAGGGGGGCTATAATGATGTCCGAGAATGATTTGAAATGTAATGAAATTGTCCAATTCAGAATGAATGATAGTTCACAGTTTCTTTGCATTGTTTGATAATATAAGCTCGTAATTTTTAAATTCATTCGCAGTACAATGAAAGTTTTGAATTACTGTCAATTCATTATGAACTCTTGAAACATTTCATGAACACACTGACACCGAATTAATTGACAAATATATCGATGAAGTTCAAATTTCCTACGAGCTCTTAAAGCTGAAATAGGCATTACAGGATCAAGTTTCAGACTCTCAAAACCTCTTGGTAATGTGCTCAGGAGTGCCTCGAAAGGGACACCCGAAGGGAAAAAATCTATATACGTCAGATAGCCAAGCAGCACTGAGAGCTCTGAAGTCATACACTTGTAAGTCTATAAGCTCAATTGTGACTGCAAACAATACCTGAGATAACTGACAGAAAACAACTAGGTCACTTTGATGTGGGCGGCAGGTCACAGAGAGGTGTAAGAGGCAAGAAGCAATCAGACTGCCTAAAAAGGGATAAACACACAATTTCCTGTCCTGTCGCTGAAACTGCAAAAAATTTGAGAATTCTCGGCGCTTTTTTGCAAGAAATTAACCCCCTTCGACATCAGGATATTAGTTCTCAGGAAACTGAAATATGCTCTTATCGTGATCCTGCTGCATCCCTAACCCTCAGAAGTCTTCAGAAGACCTGTGCGAGCTGGGAATGACGAGGGTCTCACCTTTTAACGTGCATGTTGAAAGGAAACTGGTACGAAGTCTTTTATTTTTATTTATTAAATTTTCCAACAGACAATTACAAAATTGTATAGGAATAGTCAGTACAGTACGAAATGAACATAGTGCACAACTACAACATGAGTATAAATAACTAACATTAACACATAACATAAGTGTGACTAGAGAGGTAACATATAAGCATGTAGCTATTATCAAAATTTTTGGGAGAGATACTCTTCCACCGAATAATAACATTTTTCCTGTAATAGTTGTTTCACTTGTTTTTTGAACGAAATTGGAGTCTTACATTGTTTAATTTCAGCTGGTAGGGCGATAAAAAATCTGAGTGCCGTGAAGTTAGGCGACTGTCTGGTTATATTCATTTTACTAAAAGGGGTGTAAAAATCATCTTTGCGTCTAGTATTAACTCCATGGCGTGAACTATTGGTGTCAAATTTATCTTTGTTATTAAACACATAGAGACATGATTCCAAGATTCCGGAATTCCGAGGCTTGACTAGATGCAGGGTCAAGCACAAATGATCTGACAGATCTAATCTATAGAGCTCCACAAAATTAAATTATAATGATTGTTTATTCTGTTTAATAACCCGTTTCGATGTAACCATACGCTCATATCTACTGTTGTACTAGTCGAGATTATAATTAAGTAATCTATTGTAGTGTAGAGATACATATAGAAAGAAAAAGGTTGGGTTACTCTATAATCAATTATCATGATTTCTTCAGTAGGAAAGGTCTGAAGGAAAATCGATTAGTGGACTTTGATCATTTGTAATTTCAGAGAAACCAGGTAATACACAATTTATTTATATATGCAAAAACAAGTAGGTATTATTCCTAGCTGCATTAATATCACAAATGGTTGGGACAAGGCGAAGTTGTTGTCTTTTTCTATATATGCAGTAAACATTGGTTTGCACTTCTCATTCCTCTTCAAGGGCAAAAAAGACAAACTTTTTGAAATAAGTATTGTTTTTAAGTATTCGTATACCGTGTGACACAGACTCATGGCACACCCCGCTTTTCTCCTTTGTGTTTCTACTTCTAGCTATATTTCTGAAATGTGGAACACTCGACGGCCCTCTTTGACATATTTTAAAAAAGCAACTTCCGGCTTTTTTGAATGACATCAACTTTCAAATTTTGAATAGGACACCCTGTATATCATCACATTTTTGAAATCTTCATAATTATCTAAATCCAATGGTATCTTATAGTTGATATTCCAAAACAGTGCAGTGCGCAGTGCGAATACAATTAATATTTAAATATTTTTGGAACTTGAGTTTGTCGCTGCAACTATATTCGGTGGTCTACATGATTCATCAATTTTGTTATCAGAGTCCATATATATATTCTTGGTTAGGATTTTTGCCGGAGAGTATCAAATAAATGAAATAGTAAAATCGACAATGTCGAAATAGGTACCCTTCTTTCCAAATCTTTTCACCATGTGAACTCCGTTCACTTCCTGTTGTCATTGCTACCGAGGTTTGCTTATTGGTTTCCCCACGGGTGGCGCTGCGACTGACTTTTACTTTAAGTCGCTGCTTCATTTGTGAATAAATATTAGTTATACAGTGGATTATAATTCATTGGGCTGGAACAAGACGACTATAATGTTGTCCGACCTACCCTGTCACCGCGTCGTAACGCGTCTGCAGGTGTTCTTCCCCAGCCAAATGAAGGATAATCTGCTGTATAATTACAATAAGCATTTGCAACTGGGCCTTCTTGGAAAAACCTTGCACAAATATACAAATATCAATACATCTGTCAGATGTAATTCAATGTTCGCCGTGGTATTAGCCAGGGTAGTAGTTTTTTTCTGTCAGATGTTTGAATCATATTTCCACCATATAAATAAGTGTCAGATAAAGTCAATAAATGTCAGAAAAAGATTCAACTAGAATAGATGAAATGAGGGCGGGAAGTAGAGGTGTGGAATGTGACACTTCCCAACCTTCAATGACGTTAGTAATGACAGCATTACGTATATGGTTGTAAATAAAATTCATTACATCACTAGTGAAGTGGTAAAAGAGACACTACGCTACCAGGACACACTCTTGTTCGAATGAGTTCGAAAGCTAATTTCGACTCAGAAAGTTTTCTTGAATATCACAGTCTTCGAACAATTAAGAAGACTGTAATAGCTACCTCCACCTATTTCCATTTGTATCGAGTAATGTTCATATCAGATCATTTTGCAAAATTCTCTTCCTATTTTGTTGAAGTTCAGGTCATATCTTTTAGGGTATGTTTACTTCTAGCCAAATATTATTTTTTTGTTATTACTTGAATAAAGGTAACAAATGGCGTATGCTTTCATTGCTTTCGTGAATTGACACACTGATCTTTTCCTGGTGTATCTATAGTGGTTGTCTAAAGTACTCTTGTGGAATATGAATAACATGGACGGAGATGGTACGATCGAAAACTTGGAACAGACAATTCAGAGAATGAAGCAAGAAATCATCTCGAGTTTTTTCAATACATCAGCTTGTCCCTTGTCATGGTGAGTTGTGAATTAACATTATATATTTCGACAGAATTCAAACATTTTCATGAAACACTAAAATTTTATTTGTTAGGTGACGATTTGAAATAGTACCTGAACCTGAATTTTTTTTTTTTTTTTTGATCAAATGATTGTATGTTACGTGTAACAAAAGTTCATAAAAGTACTGGGATACCTGAATTTAGGTTCCTCTTCTTGTGGATTGATTGGCACTTTCTCAAATGTAGTTTTTGACAGTTTAGTCACATCAGTGCATAATGAAAAGTTATGTGATAGTTTTTATGAACCAAATTATATAGTACCTACCTCCGATGCAACCAAATTAGAAAAATGAGTGCTGTGATTACTAACAACATATGTGACTTACAGCGTAGATTGGAAATCATCAGGAATTGTCAAAGAAAACTCACTGAAGATATCCAAAAACTGAAATCGAAAACATATTGTCTGTTCAGCACTTTCAAAACCAAAAATGAGCCGAGTAATGGGTATGTTGTTATCGTTTATTCTTATCTTACTCGTTAATCCAAGTGGCAGAGAGTGACTAATTATATACTTTGACAGTTTTTTCATGAAACTTCAAATTTTGCTTGTCTATACAGTTATTAGTACAAGAGCCGGTAATACTGTCGGGCATATGATCGTTCTGATGGATCGCACCCATATGAAACAATAGTTTATAATCGCCTATTTACCAAATGGATGTGTTGCTTCGGTTTTTATTGCCGGGAGATTATTTAATGACTTAATAATAATAATAATACTCACGTAGAGTGTCCCCAAAGTCATAGCCTGTGGCCCCTGTGCGGGTAGATGATGGTTATTATTATTTGCCGTTGTGCTCCGAGACGACTTACTGATTTTTGTTGGTGTATACACTTTTCAGCTGTAGGTTAACCCGGAAAACCTACAGTACCACCTCAATGTTTTTATTAATGTTTTAACCAACGTCAATGAATAAGCTCCAAAAAAATGCAGTACCGTGTAGAGGGTGGCCATCTTATGCAAGAGGCATAAGATTGCCACCCCTCCCGTTGCCGGAACCCCTGGTTGCCGGGCATAAGCACCCTCTATTTTTTCGTTTTTTATTATATTATCGTTCCAATAGATGAAAATATGCCGATATCTTCTTGAATACGCCACTTTATGGAAAACATGCGGTTGTCTCAATTTCGATTGCTAGAAATGGTGGCAACCGTCATCCAAAGTCAAGCGCACGAGCTGGCCCCTAGAGCTGGCTAAAGAGGTAAAATACCTTGAAGTGATACTGGACTCTAAGTTAACTTGGAGACGATAGTGTTTATATATGGACTTTGCTGTATGGATGTGGGGCCTCAAACCCCTCATCCACCACTGGATCTATACGGCGGTATTCAGACCCAGAATCCTATATGGAGCAGTGGTCTGTTGGCCAAAAGTGGACCAGATAACCAACAAGCTGGGAAAAATCCAAAAACCATTTTTCAACCATGTCCTAAAACAACCTTGGCAGCCCTAGACGCCATGCTGGGTCTGCCGTCGCCTCCAACTTGCATAAAGAAGGAAGCTATAGTGTGCTTTTTGAGAATGCTGGACTCAGGGAGTTGGCGAGAAGAGGGGTACACAGGGCACACCGAAATCATTGCAATGGTAGCGGAGAACGAGAACTCTATATCCGCTATCAAAGTGATACAGCAGAGGTATAAAAAAACGATCTCTCTAGAGAGGATAGAGTGGAAAGAAGAACGGTGATCTTTTTCCCAGAAAGCCTGATCTGTTTTACAGATGGACCGAATGGAGGAGAAACAAGCCGGGGCAGAAGTTTACTTGGAAAATGGGGAGAGAAAAGCATATGCGCTAGGTTCTCTAACAACAGTTTTCCAAGCAGAGGTGTATGCTATCCTGGAGGCAAATAGAATTGAAGAGGTGAGGTCCGGCCCAGAGAGACATATATGTCTGCTCTGACAGACAGGCCACTATCAGAGCTCTGAACGCAACCAGAACCAGATCAAAGCTGGTTCACGAGTGCACAGACGCCCTGTCTTGCGATTGGAAAAGAAATAACGCTGATATGGGTCGTTGGAGGCAACGAGCAGACGGGCCAGCTAGCCAGGCAAGGAGCCAGGCAAAGGTGGGAATAGACCAAGCAAACATTGTTGTGCAATAGTTGAACAACACTTCGGTAGCTGTTGGCAAACTTGTTTCCGTGGGGAGAAAATATTGTCGACAAACTGTTCGTCGACATCGACCTACCTACTTTCTCCGGTGTTTGTCCAGTGCTCAAATGTAAAATTATGCCGTATACGCGTCTATACTGGCAACGCTGTGTGCGCACTGTTGGGCAACATCTTCTTTGATATACCGCCTCGGGAGTGAACACCGCGCTACAGATCGACAACAGCTGTGCAACTGTTGCGCAACCCGTACACCCTGTGTAAACTCGTGTGTTGTTCGACTGTTGTTCAACTTTTGCACAACAATGTTTGCTTGGTCTATTCCCACCTTTACATGCGGGCTGGCCAGCATACTGGCGATATCGAGGGTTATTTTGCGCTCGACTCTTTCCCGTTGCAAGACCCAATGATGCACACCTATAAAGCCAGGAGAGCAAGGTGAGCAGAATTAATTTTTAATTATCGAATAATAGACCGTCAGATAGTGACAGATTTAGGTGACCCGTTTTCCCATACAAGCCTCGAATAGGGTTGAAAAGTACCGTCAAATGGAGTAATTTCGATCATGCGGGGCAAAGTCGATCAAACTTGCCCCTGTGAAAAAAATAGCCCATAAAATAGAAGGATTACGTTTATAGTTTATAGTTAATAGTTGTTCACCGTTTTAGTTAAAAGTGTAGTCGGGCTCGAGTGCGGAATGTTTTGGTATACATAAGGTAAGTACGTGTAGGAAAACTTGTTTATAAATGGTTGAAAATTGGCTAATATTGAAAATGTGAAAATGATTGATCCCACAGCTAACAGGAAAATGACTGGTAAATATACGGAAAACATAGTTATTTGTGAATGTGAATGAACAAAAATAACACTATAATTATTATTTTTAAGCTAGAGCTGGAGATTTTTGAAAAAAATCTATTGTTGGGTGGTAATTTCGAAGACTTTTAATTTCATAAATATATTTTAACTTTTTCATTTTAGAAGTAATATTTCAGGTTATGTTTAGTTTTGTAGTAAACTAACGTACAGAGAATGACCTGTACAGTGTTGCCAAGCATATGGCGATTTCCTGTTTAGTGACACGGTCATTTTATGTCTATTCATTTATGTTTATTTGTTTTCAGATGCCTCGATACGACCAAAAAAAGTTTAGACCACGGAGGAAAGAAACTTATGATGAATAATTTCTTCAGACGACTGTGACGGCGGTAATACAAAAACAAAATATCAATTAGGGCTGCCGCTGATCAATTTGCCGTCCCTTATTTGACACTTAATGACCATTATAATTTTGTGTTCCTTTATTTTTCTATTATTTTTAGTTTTTTGTTAGTTTTTTTTTAATTATAGCAACCCATGGATATAAAAAAAAGACTAAATAAAGAAACGTGTAAAAAAAATCTAAATGAAGGAGCATCTTTTCGATTTTTTTAAAGATTTTTCAATGAAATTTAAAAAAAAAAATCAAGTTTGATGGATTTTTTTTAATGATTGTTGATCGACTTTACCATTTGAGAGGGTAAAGTCGATTTTTCTATGCTTTCAAATAGGTGATCGACTTTACCCAATATGCGGGGTAGTTTGGATCACTCTTTAGAGATTGATAAAAATTAAATGGGAAAACTTAAAAAAATGGGAAAACAAGATGTCCTGTCCCAACAGGACGACAGTCATTGCCACAATACTATACAATAGGAATAATTGGGTTGAAAATCCATCGGAAAAAACTTCTTTCCCGGCTAATACCACGACGGATGTTGAACTGCATCTAATGAATTTCCGTGCAGAGTTTCTACAAGGATGTCTCCACAATTGCTAGTTGCATTGGAATGTTCATTTAAACATTTAGACCACCTATAGATCGATTTCTGGGCCATTGCCCTCAACAGTATAGGGTAGGTCTCTTCAGATAATAAATAATGTCTGCAACAAATGGTTCAACAAAATCTCCATGTCAAGGCAGAAGCTGAGACACCACCAGCAGCCTAGCGTTCACTCAACCACGGGCGCCATCTCAACTCCAGCCCCTGAACCAAAGTAATACCCAAAACTTGCGTGAATAATTTAACCACTAATATAAATGAAGAAATCTTCATTAATCACAATGAGCTTGTCAAGAGAGAAACAAGATGTCCGGCCCTACCACGACGATTTTGACTCATTAGGTAAAAAAATACCCAAACAGTGTTTAATTGCCATTATCCAACTGAAATGCAAATATAAAGTAGTGGTACCTACTATCAAATGACACAAAGTTTTTGGCCCTTAATATATTTTAATTGTTGTTATTGTCGATTTCATTTGGTATTTCTGTCTTAAACTATGATATGTAATATAGTTAGAGTGCCCATCGGCAAAAATTTTATTGATAGATACTCTCTCCAAACTTTCTGTATGGATTCTTTGGACCAAGTCTGCCACCGTTTTCCTCTGTGACTTTTTTTGTTTCTGGGGCGTTTTTCCAAAAAAAAAATTGTTTCCCCTCGTGTTTCCTAACTTCGGTACGAAACTCTAGATGGTGATTCGTCAGGTCGTTTTGAAAAAAAAAATGTTCCTATGAACCTATGTCATGGATAAGCTATAATTGAACTGGCATGTAGAACTTAAAATGTAGAATTTGTTCTCCTTGTAAGCTTTTATTTTCACTTTTACCTTTACCTTTAAAAGAGTTACTTTTTTTTTAATACGACTTTGTCTATACTGAAGCTAAGCTCCAAAGAACTCCGACTGTTAGTGGGAGTTCCAACCGGCCAATATGGCCTTAGAGGCATCAGAGTTGAGGCTGACCTACTATGCGCGGAATGTGGTGAGGATGAGGACTCCTTCCACTTCCTTTGCGAATGTGATATACAGTATCGGAAACAATTTATCTGGAGGTATAGACAGAAATCTACGCGAGCAACAAGGAACGCAATGATATGATAATACCACATAAACAAGAGATACTCACTACTGTGCGCCTCTCCTATTACCGCACCCGACGCATTAACGGACCACGTGGCAATGCGACAGACCGCACACAGCTCACGTCGATATCCCTTCCTCGAGTGAGTCGAGGAGAAATTGTAATGCTCTCTCAACATATAGCAATGTATTCTTTACACTCTCATGAAACCACCATACCATGGGGAGTAGTATCACCCTTCAAAGGACCTCACAAAATCCGCCCCCAAAAAAATCGATTGGTGCAGTAATTTTGTCATGTTTACAGATTCTGTGCAAATTCCATTTGCAAGTTTTACTTCATTTACAAATATAGTTTTGGTCTTTGGGTCTTTGGTTCATACGTAAATAATTATGTTGCTGAATAAATGAATACAGTATCGGAAAGTTTTCATCGGGGTATAGACAAATCTATGCGAGCAACAAGGAACGCAATGATATGATAATACCACATAAATAAGAGAGACGCACTACTGTATGACTCCCCTACTACCTCGTCCGACGAATTAACAGCCACGTCGATATCCCTTACTCGAGGAGAAATTGTAATGCTCTCTCAACATAATAGCAAGCTATTCTTTACGCTCCTATCAAACCAGCATACCCCGATGAAAACTTTCCGATACTGTATAACTAATGACAATGACAACACTGAATTGACTGTACTTTAACAGGCTTGCTTCTTATACATATGAAGATTTCTGTTCCTTCTTTGACTTCACTAACAGTGACTCGACACCGGTTCTTATCGAATGCTTACAGTTTTTATTATATCAGTTATAACCCTGTTATCATAACGAATACACACATTCCTTCCGCTGAAATAGTCAAAGGCTAGATATAATGTTTTGTTAATGAAAATAACCAGTTTGTTCTGCTAATCGAGCATTGGCATAATATCAGCTGATTGTGAATTATTGATTTTATTTTTTGTTGAATGCCCTCGTTGCATTGTCTTTGGTATTGTTCATATTTGATATAATACAATATTATAGCTTCGAGTTTTTGGTCGTATGAAATAATTTTTTTTCTTCATCTTGGGTCAACTGAATAATTGATTGAAGATATTCCTTTGTCCCATCGGATACGTAATTTTCATGCTGCCATAACCTGAACTGATTGAAATGAATTACGAAAAACAAAAAAGTGTTTCACTTCTCATGGAAACGCCCATGTAACTTTCCTTATTTTCGCCGTGGAATTCTGATTTCTCAGAATTGATAAATACACCAAAAATGTACTACTTGACCTCGACGGAATCATCTAAGCTGATATACACTGCACGCTAGCTGCGATGGAAAAATCATAGTAAATCGGATTCATAATCAGAACAATTATTTTCTGACTGTGTAACCTACTTTGTTTCTTTAAAAAACTCAGTTCTGAAAAATCCAAATCTGAAACACTTCTCATAGAAATTTTCTACTAATCCAGTAACGACAGACAAACTCGAGCAAAAAGTGAAGAATGAATTGTAGCACTCTGAAACTCGGCACATGAAAAAAATTATTAAAAAAAAAATTGTTTACCAAAAAATCAGGGGTGGAACCTAAAAAATTTTTTTTTGTTATTTCAGAAAATATAAGATTTATCAAAAAACGGTATCGATAGGTTGAGAGATAATTCAATTCTCCACAAGAATGATTTTTAGTAATACCTTATGAAATACGCTCGTTTTCTCAGAATTGTTTTAAAGAATTATTTATAAATAGTCCTTTTCATAACAATATTTATATAGAGAGAGAAAAGTATATCAACCGGCTTGTTATAAGAACTTATTTCTATCGGGGATTCGGTCAGTGGTGACAAAGAAGTTGCTCTTTTCGGCTACCCGAGCTTTCGCGTATGTTTATTCGCTTTTCCGAGAGCTACAATATAAATAAATGGACAGGTATTACTGTCCGATGAATGATTTTGTGGTAAAAGAATTATGTGAGTAAATTTTGCTGAGGATGTCTGATTTTTTGTTCATATTATTTTAGTCTTAAGAACCAGTGGCCGGCTACCTGTATGTATTTGACCAGACTTAGAGTCTTTCGTTCAAATGTTTTTCTATATGTAAAATTTTGGAATCATCATAATTCATGACATGGTCATTATCCAATTCATGTTTGGTTAAGGCACAAGAATTTTCTTTCAAAGTTCTGCAATTGCTTTTGTGTAATGCTATTCTCGAATTCAAATTATTTTTTGTCTGACCTAAATACTTTTTATTACAATTTAAACAGGGAATTTCATAAACTATATTGGACTTTTCAACAAGTTTTCCAATGATTTAATTTTCTTTTGAGCAATTTTAATATTTTTTTCGTATGGAAGAATATTTGATAATTTGTGAATCTTCATTTTGATTGCGGCCTGTATTTGTTTCATTAATTATGGCAGTGGTATTGTATGATAATTTCTTCAAGAATTGGGACGGATAAGAATTATTTAAAGGTATCTCATACAGTAATTTTATATTTTTGTCTCTCAAAGTGGGGTGGGCTAATTTCTCGATTCTATTTTTAAGAGCTAATACAAGGTTGATTTTCATCTTTTTTGAGTGACTGGAAAGGTAGTTCATGTATCTTCCTGAACTAGTAAGCTTTATATACCAATCGAGTATTATAGTATAATCAGATTTTCTGATCAGTAGATTAAATTATTAAATTATTCGACGAGTTATTAGAATTCTAAAATTACGGTCCTGTCTGTTTCCCTACAAATATTTCTAAACCAACCCTAACTTTTACACCCGAATGGCTTCTTCAAGATTACACTACAAGAGTACTTCATAAAACGGGACAAGTTTCCTAGCTATGTGTTTATTAAGCTGTGTCCCCTATATCTGACTTCAATTGACTTGAATAGCAATGAGTTTTAATTCAAGCCAAGATCTTCGCCAAGGCCTTGTTCCCGGGCTGATAGCCCTTGTTATATCTGTTGTTTATTAATATATTTTTCCCGCTGCTGACACTGTACTGTAAATAGTCCACACATGCTTAGCAACCAAACTGGTAAATGGTCTATGCCTTCCAAAAATTCCACATGAAATCTCATGAAAAAATATAGACGGATTATGAAAATGTATAAGGATCTAGGTGGAAAGTCTGTAACCTATATCCCTAGCACATACACTTTTTGGAAGGTTGTATGAGGATTTGTAAGTAGATGCAATTCATAAGCATATCCGAATACATGGCATACGAGTTTGTATCAGGTGGTGTTTGTTTAGGGAGTATATAAGATTCGATGAGATATTCCATTTTCAATCACGATGATATTATATGCTCATTCACAAGCATGTCAACGTATGAGGAATCTGTGGAAATTCACAATTTTTAATCTTATTGGGTATCGTGTGAAGAAAGTTAAGTCAGGTTCCAATGGTCTGTATCAGGAATTCCGTATCTAATTTTATTGGGTATCTTGTTGAAACAGTGGGTTGAGGATGTGATGGTTTGGATCACGTATTACTTATCAGAAATTATGCGATTTCTATAGGTTTTCATACAACCCAGAATCACTGAGTATTTAGAAGTGTCGATAAGAAAACAAGGATACGGAGTATAAGAGTTTGTTTTAGGCAGTGGTGGTTCAAAAAAGAGACTATACAAAATAATGATGTATTCCAATTTCAATACAATAATGTTTTATATCTTCATTCAAAATCTTGAGAACCTATGTGTGGCAATTCACAATCTATAATCTTATTTGGTATCGTATAAAAAAGTATATTCAGGATTTGATGGTTCAATCTGAATTTGGAATTCCTTATCAATTTTTAAGCGAATCCTATGAGATTTCATGAGATACAACCGAAGGAACATTATGAAACCAAATGGAATATTCTAAACAAAATGTTTCTAAGAATATTTATTACCCTAATATTCGAATAGATTATTATCATCATATAACGCCACTGATTGGTTGTTAAGCTTCGTACAGACCTGAACATTATGACGAACAACAAACAGAACAACGAACCGAACGGCGAACAGAACTCTAATTTGGACGGGTCTACAAACGCGATTGCAAACCGTTCTGCAGCGTTCCCATCACTTGTCGGTTTTCTCTCCGACATCAAAGAAAAGTCTCGCGAATGCGTTCGCAGGTTTGGACGGGTCGAAACAAACGACGAATAGACCATTGCTGGTCCAGTGAACGGAGTACTACTCTGAAACAATTCTGGGAACAACTCAAACGTTTCGTTTGTTGTTCGGCTCGTTGACATCGACTACGTCTATTCGCCGTTCTGTTTGACGTTCGGTTCGTTGTTCTGGGAAATGTTCAGGTCTGTACGAAGCTTTAAGCAAGGAGATATATTGTCGCTGTAATTTGCTTCTAACAAATTATCAGTGTAATTTTGATACTATTGGTCGATTTGAAATGTTTTCTCATGACAATTGGCTGACAGGATCGTATAAAAAAAAAATTAGAAAATTTCGGATATAGAGAAGTTATCACAAAGTCGTATTACGTTTCAGTGTAGAATCCACTGGTTCGAAGAAAAATGTTGTTGCGATTTGGAAAAATTGAAATTTTGAGATTTTTTCTAAATTCAGCACATATTTCTGAGCATCCTGTATTCCTTTTTCAGGAAGTATTTGTTGTACGACCCCTAAAAATATTTGGAATGAATTGCATAGATTTTGACAAATTTGTTTTATTGAGGACTGCATCTGCATCATTTCGGAAAAACTCAATTAACTCAAAAGTGACGCTCTCTAGACCTAATGATTTATATGAATTTCAATTGAAATTTAGCGTAGATTCCAAAATATGAATAAAAATGTTGTTATTATATTTGGAATAACAAAGTTGACGTTAATTTTCAGTGTAACCGGAAAAATATATAATAACACTATATTTTAAATGATTTTTACAAAAGAAAATCATTTAAACTATAGTTTTTTCACAGATATTAACATGGATTTTTATCATGTATCGGCTATATTGAATTGAAAAAAAAATGCCATAAAACTAGCCCTAGTAGTTTTCTCTATAATTGATAAACATCAACTCAGCTGGTTGTGGTGGACCCTGTATATGAACTGAACACAACAATCATTCAGTTCATATTTACGTCATAACCTCGATTCTTTTTAGTTCTTCGATCGGAGATTTGTATACCTTCCTTTCTCTTGGGTTTTCAGTGACAGCTCGATTAGGAAAGAACTTTCCTTCGCTACATATTATAGAAATTTTCATCAATTTTTGGGCAGAGGTTATTCGAGTTCATGCTATTAGGAAAGTCTCATTATGTAGACATTTGATTCTCGTTTCTAATAAGGTCTTCGATAGTTTCGATTTAGGATTTTTTTACAGTATAGGTAGAACGTTTATGGAGAATTGCCGCAAAGCAATATTCTCCGAAAAGCTAGTATGCTTCTCAGTTACCAATACCTAATAGTTAATAGCTTGTTGAAATATTTATTGGGTGATATCGCAGATGTAATTAGCATATCCATTCGATTTAACAATTACCTAATTAGTAGATACTTACGGCAATATTGTAAAATTAATTCAAGACAATCAAGACGTAAGTATCTATCAGAAATATCTAATGGTTACAAATAAGGACAACTATCAACTTTAAAATTCTAAATAACAAGAGGAGTGATTGAAATCCGAATTTCAATAGCCGTTGTAACAGCATTTGTACAGTTGAAATTGTAAAGAATTTGCACGAGTATCTGACAGATGAATTTCAATCTTTGTCGAGGTATATATTAGCCAGAACAGATGCTATTTTCTGTCAAGTCATCACCAAAATTCTTATCGTTTATGATATTGCAGGAGGCTTGATTATACATTTCAATTCGTTCATTATTTTTTATTTTATCGAACAATATTATCGAAGCTAAATCTCGAACACATTATTTTGACTATGGGCTCATTAAATCTGTATATGCAATAAATGGACTGTATCATTTTGTTCTCTATTGTTTACAATGTAAATATGTTTTATATTATGGATACCTGTGTCTTAAATACGCTGTTTAGAATTTTTATCGTTTATTATGACACTATGGATATAAGATAGATTAAGGCAATCAAATGATTAATTACGGACACAAACAATTGGAAGTAATTTTCCCTTGTAATATACCCAGTGTCTGAATGTTTTGGTATGATTAACCGTGAATTTCCCCAAACAAAGGTTAAAAAGTAATACAGTTATTTCAGAAACATAATACCTATGTGAATCGAAGTAATATTAGTAAATGAGAATATTGTGACAATTTCAAGGCCGGCCCTGTATCGACTCTCATTGCTGCGAGCGCGTATACCGAACACGTGAGTTATTGCCTATCACCTTCGATACCAACAGTGCAAATCGTTCCCTCTCTAGCGCCATCTAGTCGCGACTGGAAATTCCAGATAGTTCCGGAAGCCTTCCACTACGCTGTATAAAGAAATAATTGTGGCCAGAGGGCAACTTTTGAATCAGAGTTGGAGATTAGATATTCGAGCAATGGAGAGTGCAGAAGTGAAATATTAATTATTTTTTGTGCAGATAAATATTTTCAGTATTATTTTGTGAGAAATATAGTTATTTATTATACAAAAAGTATTAGATTTTCGCTCGAGGTAACCGAGAGCTAAAATCTAATCTTTTTCCCGTGTATAATACACATTTTTTTCTTTGACGGAAAACCTACGATTTAATCCGATTTTTCCCGGTTCTCGGGGAAAAAAGTTATTTCACAAAAAGTTATATTTTATTATCTGTCAACAGGGCTAAAATGTCAAACTTTATTCCCGTCACAGAAAAAAATTATTTAAACCTAAAGAGTATTTTCATTACAATATTTATCTTATTGATAAGAATACTGAAAACTTTTGAGGAAGTTAAATGGACTTCATTCATCATCAGTAATATGAAATAAAATTAATGAAATACATTAGAGATATGAAAAGGCGGAGTGTCAGTAAGTGCTGTTTTTCAACACAACCATTAACTTAATCCAATTTAGAGAAGAAAAGAAAAAAAATACAAAAAATGTGATTCAATTATAAATATCATAATCATTTTGAGTTACTTTTTGAACATATCTTATAGCAGATATGAGTAAAATGTATATAAAACTAGAAAATCAAGATTCGTTATTCTAAATACAGATCATGGTCGACAAAATAGTGCCCAAATATCCTCTGAAATACGATTTCAATCTTTTCTTAAAATTAATGATATTGAATGTTCTGAATTCACTCGGCAAGAAATTGGGGTGTTTGGGGTTTAAAAGTACTTTAGTGTTACGAGTCGCAAATCTGTTGATATTGGAAACAGTTTTTAATCTTTAAAAAAGGTACTGAGGTTTATGAGACGTTAAAATCTTATGAGTGTTACATAACAGGTGCATGTTTCTGAGAGTTTCGAACCTCACCCAACCAGAGCTGTTCATTTCGCTAGAGATATTATCGTAGTTTCGGATACCATAGCAGAAACGTAGGCATGTATTCTGAATGCGCTGGAAGCGATGAGAGTCCGAGTGTAAAGCCCGTTTGACACGGTTCAGTTTTTCACTTATGAGTCATAAAATGAATCACTTTTCAAGTTAATTAAGCATTGATAATAAAACGGATCATTTTCTGTGTGAAAATACAATGTTTTGTGACACTACATAACACAAAATACTCTGACCGGAGACATGTCCAATGGATCAGTACAGTTTCTCATTCAGAGGCTAGATGAAAAACTGGATCGTGTCATACGGTCTTAATAGAGCGGCACCGTATTTACTGTATGAGATTTTTGAAAATATTATATAACATATACAAACTGAAGAGTAGGGATCCCAATATGGATTTTTGTGGAACATCTTTGGTAACGTTTAAATTACTGATCCAGAATAACACGTTGACTTCGATTTGACAGGTAATATTTTATTAGATTCGCTGCGTTTTCTGAGAATCCGAAGAAGTGAAGAAGTGAAGTTTTCTGCATAAAATGTCATGATCCATGGTATCTAAAGCTTTGCTGTAGTCGAATAAAACCAAGCACGTTACATCAGATTCATCTGTAGCTCTGAATATATCATTAGTGATGGAAAGAAGAGATACCACAATAAAGTCGAAGAGAATCGAACTGTTGAAGATCAGTAGTTGTCCATGCAAAGAACAATATTTACAGAAAATGATCGAGCTAACAAACCCTAACAATACTTATTGTGAACACTAATGACAAAAAAATAATTCGCCTGAAAAATTAATTTTCTCCTAATTTCGTGTTAAAATACTTTGATTCTCTGATGGGTATATCTCCTATTACTCTCGCAAAAAGTAGGTAATCCTAAATGAAATCTGAAATTTTAGATCAGGGGTAGGATTCTGTGTACCATAGAATTCTATTGTCGACCTCTTTCTCTCCAATAAATTCAACCATAATTTTATCTCACTTTTTCTATCGATAATATAATTCTATGGTACACAGAATAAGTGTAAGAATAGTTCTTGAACTAAACTTCGCCCAATAAAAGACGATTTATTATTATTATTATTATTATTATTCCACCCCAGGCCATTGTTGACAATGATCTGTCTAAATAAATTTATTTATTATTATTATTATATAAATTATTTTGAAACCCCCTCTACTTTCCGGCCATGCAGTTTAAAATTGAAAATTCAATTCTGCTTGTAGCATGTTCTATACCTTAATAATACCTTTTAAAAAATGATGAGGGTTCTTAAAAAATTTTGGCCATTTTTATTTTCTATTAGCTTCACTTGTATGTATGTAACGGAAATTTTAAACGTGATATTCATCCACTTCCAGACGTCCGAATGATTTTAAATTTGCCATGTGTTCCTAATTCCGGTGACAATGCATTATGACATTTTTGTTATAGAAAAAAAAATGGCGGCTCAAAGATGGCGGACGAGATTTGTCATTATGGTCTGATTATATTCAAAATAAGTGTGTGAGGGTTTTCGGGGTGAGAGATTATGAAATTTTTGTCAAAATTTAAGAATTCAAGAGGGCTGCCCAAGATGGTGGACGAGTTTTGTGATTGTGGTCAGATTCAATTCAATTTGTGAATGATTTCCTTCCTATATCTAGAATGAATCATTTCGGAGATATTCGGTGTTGTCAAATATGTTCACTTCATAAATTGCAACTTCATGAGTTATTACAAGGGTGTCATGGAATATATGAATATTTGAAGATTTGATGAGAGTCACTAGCCCATCAATTCTGTAGAAACTCGTTCGGATTATAAAAGAGAATTAAAAATAAATAATCCGCGAGGTTAAAAAATATAATTATAATTGGTACACAATTCAAATTAAAAAAAAAAAATTGTGGGATAAAATATTCAAAAGAGGTACCTTTTCTGAAAGATGTTTGAAGCAGCTTTCATCGAATTGTATGTAAACATTTATTGATTCTTCGCAAAAGACAAATATTGTTAGTTTCTCCTTGTATGTCAAAGAATCTAGTGTATCTCTTATTATTTCGTTCATTTATTTCGTAGTCACTGGGTTTATGAAAACTTTTATCTTAGATGGAACTCTATAAAAAGAAGTCCGCGTGTGTCAAATCTGGAGAACGAAGTGGCAAATATATTATGAATCAAGAATTTTCTTTGAAAGTTTGAACAAATACAGGGTAATCTATTGAAGATAAGAAAGTTGCTGTCAATTCGTTGTATAACAGGAAGAGGAGGAGGAGTTCGAAATATTTCAAACAGGTAGATCATTTTCAATAATCCGCTATTCCATTTCTTCAGATTTCAACTCGAATTACTTTTCGAAATACGTCCAACTAGCCCTCATCAAGAATCACTGGTAGCAAACGAAATTCTAGAAAATTGTAAATACTTTTTCCTGATACCTACTTGTAATTCACACCGTGTTAATTTACCTATTTTCCGCATTAAACAAATAACTTCGAACGAAAATACCTGGAAACCATATCATAAAATTTATAACCATTGTTAGAATGATGCGAAGAAATATTTTCACCATGTTATCATTCATTAGTTATAATCTAGAAATGTTTTACATAAATTTGAGCAATAATCCGGACACTATCGAATATTTTTCAGGTTAAATTTGCACAAGAAAAATGTTAATTTGGTTATTAAGTTTTGCATAATTTGACTCAACATTTAAACTGGATCAAAACTAGATATTGTTGTGACTGCTTACCTGAAAGGGTATCTTTAGTATCCGCTCGAAAGGCTTTTTAATGTAAATTTTCTTTTTTTTGAAGGAATAAAAGTCTGTCAACTTGAATTATTTATTTTCTTGTCAGTCAATATTTTTTTTTATTTTCATAAGCTACTCATATTGCAAAACTTAAACAATGTAATAAAAATAGAAACAACATTCTCCTCCCCAGTAATTGTTCCAAAGATAAAATGAAAAACAAGAACAATTACTCTTCCTTTTTCGCAACATCCAGAATACACAATCGTGTTACGGGTCGGCGGAGGATGGTACCACTCGCAAGTTTCACGTCGACTACTCGTATCTTGCCATCTTTTCCTGGATAGGTCTGCACCACTCTTCCTTTTGGCCAAACATTTCTCGGACCATTTGGATCCACCACAACCACAATATCGTCCTCTTTGATTGGTCTATGTTTTCTGTCTTCGAACCATTTACTCCTTTTAACTAAAAATGGTACATATTCCCGTGACCACCTCTTCCAGAAATAATCTGCCAGTTTCTGCGAAGCTCTCCATTTTGAAAGAAGGTTTAAATCCCTTTCTTCGGTGACTGCGCAGGGTAGAGCACTATAATTTGGCCCAATCAAAAAATGATTAGGTGTTAGAGCCTCAGAGTCATCAGAATCGATAGATACGTGAGTCAGTGGTCTTGAGTTTATTATGTTCTCTACTTCGGCAAATATTGTTCGAAGAATATATTCCTGTGGAGATCTTGATGTCAACATTTCCTTCATGATTTTCTTCACTGATTGAATTAATCTTTCCCATGCTCCTCCCCAATGTGGAGCTAAAGGAGGATTGAAAACCCATTTAATATTTTTAATCGTGCAGAATTCTGTGATTTTTGTTTGATTTAAGTTCTTCAATGCATCGAAAAGTTCTTTTTCAGCCGACTTGAAATTTCCACCATTATCGCTGTGGATTTCTTCGGGAAATCCACGCCTACAACCAAACTGCCGAAGTACATGAATAAAACTATTGGTACTTAAATCTTGGGCAATTTCCAAATGAATGGCTCTGGTTACCATACACGTGAAAATTACGCCATACCTCTTTTCTCTACTTCTTTTCACAGCAACATTGATCGGTCCGAAATAGTCTACACCGGTTTTGATGAAACATCTTACAGTTGGTTCCAGACGACATAATGGTAATTGTCCCATAATCGGTGAATTTGGAAAAGCTTTTTTGTTTTTACACTTCTGGCATGATTTGGATATGTTTTTTACTGCTTGTCTCATATGCAGAATCCAGAACTTTTGTCGTAAATTGTTAATAACCGTTTCCTGGCCTTGATGGAACGTCTCTTCATGATAATGTTGTATCAATAACTTTGTCAATTCATGTTTAGGGTCTAAAATTATTGGTTTTGTCATATTTTCGTCATTTTGTCTCAAATTATTCAATCTTCCACCCAGTCGAATCAAACCGTCTTCGTTCAATTCGCACGAGAAAGTGAAAAGTCTACTTGATTTGTTCAAACATTTTTTTTGTTTGAGTAAAACGAATTCTTCGTGGAAAGAATCCATCTGAATTTTTCGGAATAGGAGTTTTTCTGCTTTTTGAATTTCAGATACGACGAGTTCTCCATTAATTTTGTTTCTTCCTAGGCAATTCCCTAGGAATCTGAACATCCAAGCTGTGGCTCTCCTAATACGATTCCATTTCGAAAATCGGTGTGGATCAGGTACGATTATGTCTTCTTTGACGAAGTTGACAAAGGTGTACTCTTGTCGAATTTCCAAAACATCTTGTTTTTCTTTCATTGAAATCACAGGCTTTTCTTTTGGCCAATTTTCAATTTTTTCTTTCAAAAAATCAGGACCATATAGCCATGTGCTTTTGTCAGAGAAATCAAGAGGTTTTGTTCGTTTTGTGGCTTCATCAGCGACATTTTGTCTTGATGGTACGTACTTCCACTGAGTAACGTTTGTCAGTTCATGTATCTCTGCTACTCGCTGAGCTACAAAAATTTTGAACCTATGAGCTTCAGATCGAACCCACTGTAAAACAGTTTTCGAATCTGTCCAATATATAACTTGAGATATATTCAACCTCAAAGTGGTGGTGAGAGAATGTCCCAGTCGTGCTCCCATCAAGGCAGCTTGTAACTCTAACCTTGGGATAGAAACAGGCTTAAGAGGTGCAACTCTCGTTTTTGCATTCACAAAAGCTGTCTGAATGTCATTCTTTTGTTCTATCCTAAGGTACGCAACTGATGCATAGCATTTTTCTGAGGAATCAGAAAAAACATGCAACTGTATATTACCTTGATCTCTGTCCAAATTGAAATACTGACGAGGAATCCTGAAATTGTAAATATTGTTCAAATCATTCAACCACAAAACCCATTTTTCATTTAAATCATCAGTAATTATGTCATCCCAATCAAGTTTATTTTTCCAAATTTCCTGAAGTAATACTTTTCCATGAATAATAAAATTTGCTAAAAAACCTAGCGGATCGAAAATAGACATTACTACCTTCAAAACTTCTCTCTTTGTTGGACGCTGTTGATTTCTCAAAATTTGTTTATTGACCTTATGAAAATTGGTTTTGAAACCAAAAATATCCTCTTGGGGATTCCACCAAGCTCCTAAGATCCTTTCCATTCTTGGTTCTGTATTTTCTTCATTGTCCAATGGATTTTGAGCTAATAATTCTTGATCGATTCCATCTAGTACTGTCCCTGAATTTGATATCCAATTACAAATAGTGAATCCGCCCTGTTTGTGTACGTAAATTATTTCCTGGATCAATTTTTTGGCTTCAAATTCAGTATCAGCATTTCCCAGATAATCGTCCATATAATGATCTTCCTTTATAGCTCTTGATGCCTCTGGATATTGGTCAATGAATTCCCAAGCATTTCGATTTTTTGCTTCTTGGGCCAAACATGGGCCACAAGTTGAACCAAAGAAAACGACTTTTATTTCATAGATGTTTGGCGAATGATCACGATCCATACCTCTCCAGAGAAATCTTTGAGCAAAACGATCTTCTTTTCTGACTCCAATTTGAAGGAACATTTCCTTGATATCTGCTGTAAATGCGTACTTTTTTATTCTAAAATTCAATAAGATATTATATAAAGAATTGTATAAATCAGGACCAGTAAGAAGGCAATCGTTTAGGCTGACTCCATTCGATTTGGATGCAGCATCGAACACTATCCGCAGTTTATTTGGTTTGTTGGGGTTGTACACACCAAAATGTGGTAAGTACCAAATTTTCTCATTTTTTGTTCCAACTTCCTCTTCAGATAGTTTCCTTATATAACCCTTCTTTTCCAAATCCATCATTTTATCACAATATGTTTTTCCAAAATCTGAATTTTTGTCCATTTTTCGTTCCGTCGAGAGTAGTCTACTCATGGCAGTCTTCTTACTTTCTGGGAGAATCACATTTTCGTTTTTCCATAGAAGTCCTGTTTCGTATCTGTCACCATTTCTCTTCATAGTTTTGTCCAAAATTGCTCGTGCCCTCCAATCTTCTTTTGACATCGTCTTGGTGATTTTCTCCAAACCTAAATTGTCGATTCGCCATTGCTGTTTTACCATGTCATGAATTATGTCTAAGTCGTCCTTTTCACCATGACTAATGAAACATACAGTACTGTGATCATAAATATTCGAACCTGTGCTTACATTTCCATGAATTACCCAACCCAAAAGTGTTTTGCTCAATGCTGGACCATTCCAAGGACCAGTAATAACTTTTCTGTTGACCAAAAGAGGCCAATTATCTTGACCTATCAATAATTTTGGTTTTGCATCAAACATTGAGGGAATTTTATTGACAATGTAAGGATAATTACTCGTTATTTTTATCATATCAACACTTTGAGACGGCAAAGACATTCCTTTCATTGTTCTAGCGTGACGTATTTGAAAATTCTTACCATTTTCAGGTGATCTGATGTTGCAACTTACAATCCTCGAGTCAACTTGCTGCTTCACTTGATTATTTGTCCATTGGATGTACAGAGCATGCTGTGGTCCATCAAGTTCTAGTTGGTCAGCCAAATCCTGGTCGATTAACGTCACCGTTGAGGCATCATCTAGAAGAGCATAAGTGTTGATTGATTTTTCACCACGATTTATTGTCACAGGTAGAATTTTTAACAAAACATTTGTATTTGCGGAAATGTGGCAATTGATTTCAGATTCATTAGTGTTGGTATGTTGAATTTCGTTATTTTCTAGAATCTCACTTTTATGTAATAGCTGATGATGGGGTTTGGTACAATTATTTATTCCACATACCTTGACTCTTTTACATTTCCTTATATTATGGAATGGTATCAAGCAAGAAAAACAAATCCCTTTAGAAGTAACAAACTTCCATCTTTCGTCTTTTGTCAAACCTTTAAATGTGGAGCACTTGCTGAGATGGTGTAGTTCACTATCACAACACATGCACTTTTTATTTTCTCTATGTGAATCGGTAGTCGTCATCGTAACATCTTTTTTGTCGTGAGTTCGTTGTTTAGATTTATGATTGTCAGTTTTGAAATCATTCGTCACTTTTGGCAACATAATTTGACAAGCCACGGAAGCTTTTTGATCCAACCATAAACTAAACTCAACCAATTTATGCTTTTCTGGTGTTTTATTAGAGATGTGCTCAATCCAATTCATTTTCAGGTTAGTGGGAAGTTTACTTAAAAGTTCCTGGAGTAAGATCGAATTTCGTAAGTGTTCATCCTCATGTAATGCTTCAATAATTCCGACAAGGTTTTTGATTTCATCCGAAAATTCAATTAGTAAATCTAATCTATCCTCTTTTACACAAGGAAACTTTTTTATTTTGTCCATTAGCATCATAATAATATGCTCAGGACGTCCAAATCTATTTTGTAAAATACCAATTACTGTGTCAACATTTTGGGGTAAAATAAGTAAACTTTCCACTATTTTCCTAGCGTGTCCTTTTAGACATTTTTGAAGCCTAACTTGATTTTCTTCTTTAGAGTAGCCACAAATAGCCGTTGTGTTGTTATACTGAAATATAAAGTTTGGCCATTCTACTGGATCGCCACTGAATGGGGGCAAATCCTTTGGCATGGACTGTCTAGTAAGTATTTTGGCTAGTTGTGACGACGCTATTTGTTCATTATTAAAAATAGGTACTACCTTTTGAGAATCCTTTAATGATGACAGCGAATGACGGTCTTGCCTATCCCATGGACACTTACCATCCACCCATTGCTCAATATTAGGCTTTTCCTTAATTGACTCACTATCCACCGACTCTGAATCCTCTTCGGAACAACTATTTAATTGCGCTAGTTTCATTTGCAACTCTAACTCTAACATATCTTGTTGATGTTTGTATAAAAGTTCTTTCTTCTTCATTTCAATTTCGATTTTCGCTTGCTCCTGTCTGGATTTGTGGCTCTTCGTGGTCTTGGTGTGTCTTGATCTCGGTTTGGGAATGGTGTCCTCAATTTGTTCGATATCATGACTATTGGCACTCTTGGTGTGATTTGATTCAGCTATTAGAACCGTTCTTTCAGCATTTACCAAAGATGACATTACTTTCCCTTCCGGCGTAGCTTTTCTTTTCAGACGTTCGCTTCGTCTTACATTTGGCATTGATTTAGACATCGTAGACTGCAGTTTTTTCTATAGTGCAAGTTCTTTATAGGCAGAGAAGGACCAGTGTTGTGACTGCTTACCTGAAAGGGTATCTTTAGTATCCGGCTCGAAGGACCAGTGTTGTGACTGCTTACCTGAAAGGGTATCTTTAGTATCCGCTCGAAAGGCTTTTTAATGTAAATTTTCTTTTTTTTGAAGGAATAAAAGTCTGTCAACTTGAATTATTTATTTTCTTGTCAGTCAATATTTTTTTTTATTTTCATAAGCTACTCATATTGCAAAACTTAAACAATGTAATAAAAATAGAAACAACAGATATACAGTTTTACACATAAACTTCGCAACTTATGGAAGGTTTTTTATTGATAGATATAATGAAAATTTTACTTCGCAGTTAGTTTGTGCTTGAAAAATGTGTGAGAAACAGCCTCCATTCTTTTGCACGTGCTACTCTAAACCTGTCAAATTTGTTACTCGGTTGCTCAATTGCTAAGTTTCTCTACTGCCACTTCAAATTTTTTCCAGTTTTTTTAATTTTTTGAATCGCTCTATCGATTCGAACGAAATATGATTCAAATTCATAATTTCGAGAAAAATTAATGAATAAATGCACCTCCAGAAAACCATCTTTGTTGCCTTTGTTGCAGAGATCATTTAGTTTTTTCATTTAATTGTTTAACTGTTAATATGTCAGTGATCGAATAAACGAATTTCTCTTCATTCTTATTATACTCGTATTTCTTTCTTTAATAGATTTTTATCCAATTTTATTATTTTTCTGGTAAATTATTCAGTTACAAAAAAACTTGAAATATAATACTTTTCTGTAAACTAAACTACAGTTTCGTAACTATCCAAAAGACTTTCGTTCTAGTGATTTATACTAAACATGATATAAAATTTCTTGTTTTAAACAATACAAAACTAATAGGCCAAGCTGTAGATGTAAATAAGAGGCTCTATTCACAAAAAATAAAAGACGCAAGTGGCATATACTACTTTTTGTGAAATAGTTCGTAAAGGAGAACCCCTGTTTTCGCCACAGCAAAATTGCTTTGTGGAATTATTTAAACAAGAAATACAACTTTTTTGTTTTTTTGCAAATATCCCAAAAGTTTTGAAGGAATTGTTTTACAGTCCATTGAAAGATTGTAGAGATTTATAAAACCTACAAAATTGTTTTGTATACGACCGGATCGGAGCATTTTCCACTGAGAAAATCAGTTAAACAGACCTTTTTTTTTAATTCATAATTTTTATAAATCTGAAGCTGGACAAACAAACAATGTTGCTCAAGATGTTTTCTGTCCGATGTGTGATTTTTGCACAATCGTGTTATAAACAATATAAGGGCCCATTTTGCAAGATACGCCGATTTAAGGGAAATCGTCATATTCAAATCATGTTGAAGGCATGGAAGAAGAGATCAATATCTACAATTTGTAGTGTCAATCAAAACGGCAGCATATATTTTGTCATGATCACAAAGCATTTCAGTAGCGGAAAAACGGAAAATTTTGCTTACAAGTAAAACAATTTTCCGAAAAAAATCGAAAAATCCATTTTTTCCAAAAACAATTGACGCTATTATATATTCCATAAAATTCTCTACGAAAAAGGTCTCGACAAATTTTCCTTTAATATAAACCGTTTTCGAGTAAAACATGCTCGAAAGTCGAAAAAATTCGATATTCTCAATTTTTAGTGTTCTCATTCAGTCACATGATGATATTTTCAGGATCACCTTGTACTAAATTATTTATATTTGTCTCGACTATGAATAACAAAAGAGACTTTCCTGAAAATATCAATAGTGTTGATTTCCCGGCACTGATTTTCCCGATTCTTTTACCTTGCATGGAAGCGGCATTTTTTTATTTGAGAAGCTCACGTCGTGAACAAATTTCTTATAGTGTCCATTAAAACGGTTTCAGCACCTATTTTGTCTTGATCGCAAAGGAAAAACGGAAAATGTTGCTTAAAAGTACAACAATTTTCAGAAAATTCACTTTTTTATAAAAAAAAAACAAAAATTTTATTTTGGCATGTATTACCGCGGTGACAAAAACAATATGAGCAGCATGAACTTTTTGCTGCCTTACACGCATGTATTCCGGGTACAACTTTTGCAAGTACAATTTGGTACCAATTCTGTACTTGGGGAATCAAAATTTCAACCATTTGCGGTTTAAGCATAGAGTCTTCTTCAATAAACGCGAAATCCAATGGGTTCAAAAGAAAAATATCCTATTAGCGAAATGAAACTAAGGAAAGTGAATGACAGCGCAGCGCTAGATGTTTTAAACAAGTGAAAATACGTCTAAACAAAAGAGTTCGCGTTAGAAGCGCACACTTTTTAAATTTTCAATTTTTTTCAATTTTTAAAAGTATCGGGAAATTCAGTGCCGGGAAATCCACACGAATGATTTTTTCAGGAATGCCTTCTTTGTTATTCATAGTCGAGACATATATAAATAATTTGGGACAAGGTAATCCTGAAAATATCATAATGTGACTGAATGAGATTAGAGAGCACTAAAAAGTTGCATTTTTTCGAATTTCGAGCACGTTTTAATCGAAAACGGTGCATTTTAAAGAAGAATTTGTGAAGAACTTTTTTTAGAGAATTTTATCGAATATATCATAGCGTCATTTGTTTTTGGAAAAAATGAATTTTTTGATTTTCCTTGGAAAATTGTTTTACTTTTAAGCAAAATTTTCTGTTTTTCCGCTACTGAAATTCTTTGTGATCATGAAAAAATATGTGCTGAACCCGTTTTAATTGACACCATAAGAAATTCGTCCACGACGTGAGCTTCGCGAATAAAAAAAAATGCCGGTTCCATGCAAGATAAAAGAATCGGGAAATTCAGTGCCGGAAAATCCGCACGAATGTTTTTTTTATTTATAGTCAAGACATATATAAATAATTTTGGGCAAGGTGATCCTGAAAATACCATTATGTGATTGAATGAGAGAGCACAGAAATATGAGAAAAACGCATTTTTTCGAATTTCGAGCACGAATAATCATCACTGTATACTCACTTCTTCTGATAACTCCATTGCAGTCTAAAATGTGTTACATTTTTTCTTCATCTAGATATTTTATTGGGTCGAATTGCTATTGTATATCACCCTGTTAATAATTCTTACATCGTTTCTGTAAGGTTTGGTTGAAAATAAATAAATAAAAGCAACACAGCCTTGTTAGAAAACATATCATTCATGTATTGATTGTAAGTTTGATTTTCTGAAGGAAATTCGTTTCTCAACAGTCAATCTATACAAATATAGATTTACTTGAAATGACATTTTTTCATTCTCAGACTGTGGAAGGTACTGTTGAAATACCATGTCAAGGAATATCAGTCAGGGTTCTTATATATTTGATATTTGTAAAATAAATATAATTCTTTGGTCACAAAATAATAATGGCGTTATCACTGAAATGTGTAATGGTTTCATTAGTAGTGCCAATCAGCTCACCATCACTGCAGTTTAGTTAAAAAAAAAACCGAATCAAAAAGTTGTGTTTCTCCCATCATGACGCGCTAATAAAACAATCTATATTTTTCTGATTCACTGTTCTTACATTTTGATCCAAACATTGGAAGGGTATTGGATTCAATATATCCTACTTCCCTATCGTTTCCAGTTTTACCAGAAAAGATATAGTTCAACTTTTTTTAATCTATGAACGATTCTGATTACAACGACAATATATCTCCTTGCTTAACAACCAATCAGTGGATTTCAAATTTTGAAATTCAGCCAATAGAATCGGAGTTACAGTAAAAATTTCACACCTCTACTTTTTAACCAATCAGATGCCTTAATTTTGACTAGTTACCATGGCAACTGAAAAAAATTCCGGAAATTTTTTCGTGGCCCCACGATATTTAAGAGGAACTTTTTTGACAGTTGAAAAGGTAAACGGTTAAACATTGTAGATATACCTGTGAATAATACAAAATGTCTATAAGAATTAACATTATTATTTATTATTCGCTATAAAGTTTCATTAAACAGAAAACACAAATTTGTTTAATTATTATGCATTAACAATTTATATTTCAAAAAACGTAGGATCTACAAACATAGTAAGATTTAAATGTTGCTTGAATCCTAACCCATCCTCTCTTCTTAATGGTGAATAGGAAGATGACGAATTAATTAGATGTCTGTGTTTTAAGACATATATGTATTATTTTGAAACAATTTTGTTCAAATCTCTTTCACGCAAAAGGCCATATTCACTTGACATCTGCAGCAGACTTTCTTCGATTTTTGTAAACACACCATTCGACTTTAACACTTCCTGGTCGCAGTCTTCCATTAAATTCGGTAAATATATTGGGTGTTATGAATAAAAGCTAGCAATAGCTTTTACTATAGGTGTGTCTTTCTCATTAATTAATAAAATGGATAGGTCTGTTTCAAGAAATCTGAGTAAAAGCATTTGCTCAAGGTTTATTCATTAGACCCATTAATTTTGGATGACATATTTGCACTCGACTCAACTCTTTACAGTATTTACATAAATTGTACTTTTCAAAGCATTTAATTTTTCTCAAATTGTTTAACGCAAATGCTTACAAGAAATGTTTTACATAATAATATCTTTGTTTGCTGGTTTACTATACAGTAACTCAATGTAATTTACGAATATAAACCTTATCTGTCAAAAGCATGGCCGCCTATATCACGGCCACCTACTGCAACAAACCATGTTAATATTATATTTTTTACATTAGAAGTGTTATGGATTACTTTAACAAAAAATACATTTCTACCACCTTTAGTGACCTAAAATTATGAAAGGGCGATAAACAGATCTAATACCCATCTGAGTTTTAGCATTTGGTGTAACTAAAGTTGGTAATATTTTTTATTTAACGAAGCATGGTGGACTTGACAAGCAGTGAAATTAATTTAAAATGTCAGATTGGATTAATAATATTACCGAATACCACGCAAGCTTAAATTATTCCTGGAAATTTTTTAAGCTCTTGTGATATTATAAGTGAAAATATATATTTTCACGGTGATAAACCTGCTTAGTTTTTGTTTTACTAACTGTCAAGTGAAAATAATGTTTTGACTTTATTTACCAATATGAGTGATCGTTGGGGACAAATGTCCATTGGTATCATAGATGAGGCAGTGGAAAAGAGTATTCCGTTGAATACGGCTAGAAATAAAGCATCAATTACCACGTGACAAGATTTTTCTTTATTTCAAATCGATATATTGTCGTCCTAAATATAATTCGTGGTATGACTGATAACCCATAATTTTTTGGATATCAATTTATTGACAATTCCAATGCAAGAAAATACAACTCGTCTTGTGGACTCGGTAATGATCATAACACTTATTAAATTACCCCTGATAACATAGTTCTGAGATAAAAAAATGGGAACACTTTATTTTTGATGAGTAAAAAATATTATAAACAGTTTTTTCCGCCAAGTTGAGCTATGGCGGTTTGAAATTTCCAATGCCACTAATTGTTGAAAAAAAAAAACAACCTTTTCAAATGACATATTTAGACACGCATTCGAATTAAAAATCGGATTGATAAGTAGCCTAATAAAATAAACTGAATCAAACTTTTGAAATTCTTGATAAAACGCTTTGTATAATTGTACATTTTTTGATTCTGTGAATATCTTCAATTAGGTATACTCAGTTTCGGAAACGAATAGAGTTCACTCAGTGTTTCAGATGTATACCAATTCTCATCGCATAATAATATGTAATTCTCACTGTTTGGTAAACACTTTGAAAATGAAAAGTGTGCTTTGGAAACCATAATATATAATTATTCCAATATCAAAATACTTTTTCATTATTTTACGGAAAAGCGTAGAAAAAGTGGACTATTTTAAACGCAGAACATTTTAGCGACATCAATCTGAATAACAACGAAATCCTGTCAGAGTTCTCATTTTTTATGGCAAATAATATTCAATTTTTTTTTTCTACAATTGTCAAAAAGCCCACATTTTTTGTGTAGCTTGAATATCTGAAGTATTACAATATTTCATATCATTATTATAATTATCACTAGGTAATTCAAGGTAGCTGTGGCGCTTGGCCTTCAGAAAGTAATCGGTCTTGGTCGGTCATCATCCAGAATGCCCCTAACCATTCTAAAATGTTCTTTAAAATTCTGGAATAATCTAGAATAATAAAATTTAAGTCAAAGGCTTTTAAATTATTCAGAATATCGTTCATCATCCAGAACGCTCCTAAATGTTCTTTAATATTCTGAAATAATCGAGAATAATCAAGTTCATTTCAGAAACCCTAAAATGATTCAGAATGGTCGGTCAACATCCAGAATGCTACTACACGTTCTAGAATGTTCTTTAACATTCAATTTAATTCAGAGACTCTAAAATGATTCAGAATGGTCGGTCTTCATTCAAAATACTTCTAAACGTTCCAGAATGTTCTTCAAAATTCTGGAATAATCTAGAATAAAAAAATTGTCAGAGACTTCAAAGTGATTCAAAATGGTCGGTCATCATCTAGAATGCTCCTAAACATACTAGGGTTCTTTAACATTATGGAACGATCTAGAATAATCAAATTCAATTCGGAGACTCTAAAATGATTCAGAATGGTCAGTCCTCATTAAAAATACTTCTAAACATTCTAGAATGTTCTCTAAAATTCTGACATGATCTAGAGTGATGAAATTTAAGTCATCCAAAATACTCGTAAACGTTCTAGAATGTTGTTCAATATTCTGGAATGATCTAGAATAATCAAATTTAATTCAGAGAACCTAAATGATTCAGAATGGTCGTTCATCATCCAGAATGCTCCTAAACGTTCTAGATTGTTCTTTAATATGCTGGAATGATCTAGGATAGGTAATCAAATTAAATCAAAAGGCTCTTAAATGATTCAGAATCGTCGATCATTATCCAGAATGCTCCCAAACGTTCTCGAATTAACATTCTGGAATGATCTAGAATATTCAAATTTAATTCAGTGACTCAAAAATGATTCAGAATGGTCAGTCATCATTAAAAATAGTTCGAAACGTTCTAGAATGTTCTTCAAAATTCTGAAATGATTTAGAACAATCAAATTTAATTTAAAGACTCTAAATTGATTCACAATGGCCGATCATAATCCAGAATGCACCCGAACGTTCTAGAATGTTCTCAACATTCTGAAATGATCTAGAATGATCAAATTCAATTCAGAGACCATAAAATGGTTCAGAAATATAGATATGAAAATGTAAATATGTGTATATATATATACAATAAAAGATAAATATTTCATTTGAATGAGTTATTTTGTTTTTTATTCAAAATTATTTTTATTTTATTTTATTTTATATTCACCTTATATTTAATGGTAGGTATATCTCTACATATCCGGGGTAGGAATTCGAATTTGCAGTAGTAGTTGAATAAATGGTGTCTATAAACTGAGGAGTAAACCATTAAACATACGATATATTATACCTGGCTAACGCCGGGTTTTGCTGCTAGTTAATTAATAAAATTAGGGAAATCAGGCATTTCTCTAAAAAACGGATTCATGATAACTATGAATTTAATATAAGTAGAAATGTAAAGATATAAGGATTGACTCGAGAACATCATGGATATTGCGATATGAGTTTTCGTTGACACAGCGTAAAGAAAAAGTATTCATAGGTTCACACAGTATTGTTAGATGCCTAATTTGTAAGAAAAATCTAAGATAATTAAAATATCCTCCCAGTGGACTAGTTATTTGAAAGTTATATTGTTAATAACAATATCCACATCAACGAATATGTGAAATTCATTCCAGATTTGGGATTTCGTTGTCTTTTTGACATTTTTGACATAATTCGTTCAAAATTTATGAGGAAATTGAGGTGCATCACATTTCTCATAAATTTTGAACGAATAATTAGTGTATTAGGATTATGTAGGATCATGTAGGGTCATGTAGCTCAGTGGTTGAGACTTTTACGTTCGAAACCATTGTCTGCTGGTCGACTAGGTTCGAATCCTAGCGAGTACAGATTTTTATCTGATGGCCCGAGAAAGTGCTAGGAATCGCACGTTAAAAGGTAAGACCTCGTTAATCCTTGGCTCGCACAAGTTTCGACTTTTGAGGGCTGCCGTTCGTAAGGGGACGACAGCTGGTTAACGGAAAAAACAATTTTAACAATTTTTTTTTTTTATTATGAATCCGATTTTCGATTCCAAACTATCAATATAGAAGATGTAGAAGATTTGATAAAATTGACTCTCACAACAATAATTAGTGGTATTGAAAATTTTAAATCAATTGAAGTGCGCCCAAAGCACTCTAGTTGCAAAAATTAAAAGAAATCCTGAAAAAGCTAGTGTATCAATATTTTGTACCGAATCTATATGTTATAGTTAGCAGGAGAAACTGAAAGTGATAAGGGGGTATGAAATATTGATAAATTTTCCATTTTTCATTTCCCATACCATCGAAACTCTGAAAACCAAGGAAATCTTTATCTCTTTTGACTGGATGGAATTGTTTGAAAATCATTACTTGAGCACATTTGCAGGGCCTTATTTTAGGGGATGATCGTTGTTATGGATCGCAGATTCGTGTTTCAGGAGGTGAAACAGTAACAATTTTTGTGATATCAGATAGAACCCGTAAGACGCATATTATTCCGAATATTCAAGCTTCTCGTGACTCAGAACCCCAAACGCAGACATTTATTCAATATATCTATCGACTGTTTTATCGGAAATGGAACAACTTGCTCGATAACATTCACCATGACAAAATTCAATCAGTTATACGTACTTGATCTCGATCAACCAAGAAAGCACAAAAACAAAATATAAACACCGGACCCTGCGGCTGCGAACACCTTTCCTCGGGAAAGTACCAGTCGAGCTGCTGCACAAAATAGTACCGTTTACGGAGTACTTTGCGATCTACTTCGCCCGGAACTACCGGAATTTCGTAGGTGAGATTCTAACGATCGTCCCGATATATCTGCAGGTAGGTATTGCAGCAGTACCGTGGCGAGGTACTATCGCGAGTGAAACGCCGGGCTTGTATGTAATTTATTTTATTACACCTAGTTAATACCGTAGTTTGACCGCTCGGTAGTACTGCTGGCTGTTTGGAATGGGTACAGGGCGAGAGTGGGTTTTCTTGGAAAATACATCACATTTTGCGTCAACAAATCATCATTATTTTGACAATTAAGGGGTATAAATTAATTGAGCTATCCCATCATTTGACAAAAACGCAGGGTTGTCAGTCAGTCACTTTTATCACTATTTTAAAATCGTGTCACTTTGGTCACAATTTTGGAAATTTGGTCATTATTGTCATTATTTCAGTGCTCAGAAGTGATTAGAATAGAGGTGCCGGTTAGAATAGAGGTATGATGCGTTGTGCTCTCTGTATGTTTTACTTCTTGGGCGCTTCTGCTTGAGCTGGTGTTGTGGAGTTTTTCACAAATAAGGATAATTTGGTTCCTCCCAAGGAGGTGGAATGTGGTGGAAGATCATATCCACCCCTGATGTGTATAATTGCTTCTGAAGAGCCTGTTTTTCCAATCCTATCAATCCCCCTGAAGAGCTTGGCAAAGCGAAATAGATTGTCGTCGACCAAAATGTATTGGGGATTAAATGCGAGAGAAGCGAACCTTGCTTCAATGAAATGAACGATTTCTGGTAGTGATATTTTTCAATAACATACTCCCTATCTAATTCATTTAGTATTTTTTTAATGAAAACTAGAGAAAATTAAAAAAAATCAGCTATCTGAATGAAAATGCGAATTTTCACTTTCAGATTTTTTCTTTTCTTTTCACAATATCTATCAGATGTAGTTCAATGTCCAGCGTGGCTTGTGCCGGGGAAGTAGTTGTTTTCTGTTAGATATTACAAATAAATCACATTTTTCATTTTTCAATTTTCATGGAGAATGTTCCCTTTTCAACATGAACACCTCCCAAGAACGATGGAAAATAGCGACTAAAGTGTGTCTTTCAGCCGCAGATGAATCCACAACAGATTTCATGAATATCCTATTTATATTTTCGAACTAAAATAATCTGCAACATTTTTGAAACAATGTAAGAAAGTGGAAAGAATCCTGGTAGCCCACGCAGTGTCGTCCTTGTTCACAAAATGTTGCGCCTCAACTTGGGTGTCGACTAAGATTTTCTGAAGGCAAGTGGGGGCTCCTATAGCTTGAAGTCCCAGCTTCTGATCCTGACATGAGGCTAGGCCATTACCAGCGGCAAACATATTCCATGGCTGGACCTCAGAGCTGGGCCGGGTACTGATAAATTGTACTCGAGTACTGGTTACTGGGTACTTCCAATAATTGATGAACAAGTACAGAGTACCAACTACTTTACTCATTACGCATGCTCTCGAGTGCAGTACTCCGAGTAAAAGTACTCGAATTCTAAGAGTACTTTTTGCAAGTACTTTCTCATCAAGTTGTATGTAGCAAGTCCAAAAATAATTGAACAATATATCCACCCATTGGGTTTTCTCTGAGTCTTGCATTATACCTTCACCACTTTTTGCACCCTATAAATAACCACGAACTATCAAATCAATAATGACTAAACTATTTTGTAGTTTTCAGTCCATAAGGGATAAAATTAACGGTAATAATGCTAAAAACAGTAGTTATTTTTGTATCTAGTGCGCGAAATGCTGGACTATTCTCGATCACCAAAGTATTTCGCGCACGAAATGCAAACAATTTTTTTTCTACAAACGTCAAAAAATAATAGGTGATATAAAATTTTGTCACAATTTGAAAAGTGTTAAAAAAGCCTTATATAATTATTTCTTGGATTTTCGCTTGATTGAGAACCATAAATTTAAAAATAAATGATTTCTTGAATTATTGCTTGATTGAGGACTATAGGTTAGAATGTGAAACTCCCATATAGTTTACATGCAGTGTGCGAAATAGGTATTTCGCTCATTACTTTGAGCACGCTGTCATGGTAACGAAGAAAAATTAAAAAAAACTGTAACTTCGCATATTGTTGTCAAAGCACGATCCTCGTCATTTTTTGACGTTTGCAGAAAAAATAGTTATTGAGTAATGACATAACTGGTTGATTCTGTTTGCCAGGATTGGCTTCATAATAACTAATTTTGATGATTTATAAAGCCTTTGAAGTTTTGAGGTTGCTGGGTGAGGCATGCTGGACTGGACAGACAGACGTAAGTAGACGCGTTCCATAGAAAAGTACTCGAAAAAATGTACTCTCATCAGAAGCGCGGGTATCGGATACATTTACCCGATATGTACGGGTACGAGTACCGAGTACTTTATATAAAATGTACTGGGTAACGGGTACAGAGTACCAGAAATGTATTTGTACTGAGTACTTCCCAGCTCTGCTGGACCTAACAATTAACCAATGTTTCCAAAGTGGTAAAGGCTACTTTGGCAATCACTCATAGTAACGACAATGTTTTGAGAGGCTTCTCGGAGTCAAAGCAGCAACTGTAGCTGAATCAAGCTTGTATAAAGGAGGTCTCTTCAGTGCGAAACTCTGGGTTCGAGATCGGCTTGAAATGCACGACGGTCGGCCTTATTTCGTCCCCATAACAAGGAAGCTTCTGTCAGCTGGCCGTAACGAGCGTTTTGGGAGTATGAAGTGCACATGCAAGAGCAGCGTGATAAAGAAAAAGCACAAGCAAGTAAACGGGCATAGGATGAAGAAGAAAGACTTCAAAGGGAGGCGAATGAGCAGACAAGAGAACGATATGACAGCGGCGAAGGTGGCTCAAGGAATGCCAGCAAGAGCGAAGGCAATGAGAGAGAGAGAGAGAGAGCTGAGGGGTACTACAAGGAAAGTTCACTACTGCAGAAGAAATTAAAGAGAAAAACAAAAACTCTAATTGAGAAGTTATTTCAAATCCATAGCGACAAGAGAAGAGAGTGCGGAAAACCCTGACGACCCTGACGACCCTGACGACCCTGACGACCCTGACGACCCTGACGACCCTGACGACCCTGACGACCCTGACGACCCTGACGACTCTGACGACTCTGACGACCCTGACGACCCTGACGACCCTGACTCAACCTATCTGCCTTAATTTAAAGAATTTATGACTTGAAATTGAAAAGTACAGATTTCAACGTTCAAAGTATAAATTACTTTAATCTTGATATAGATTCGTATCCTTTCATTGAAGCATTCGTCTTGTCTTTCTCATGGAAATACTGTAAATGAGGTCTGAAATGACTAGCTTTCACAAAAGTTCCTTAATTGGTTGAAAAAAATTTAACTATTTAGAAGAAAATTCTACTATATTTACCCCTCAGAAGCGTTCACAACCCTGCGAAAGCGGCATCTGGTGTTTTAGTGTCCAATTGAAACACCTACATCCAATAAGAGATTATGGTAATTCAAAACTTTGAATCATATAGACAATTCACTAGTCTTTTAGGAAAATAACTCGTATCTATGCAAACCATAATGCTAGGAATGCAAAAACATATAACAATTACGTCGTGAACATCATCTGGGAAAGAGATGGTCGGTATGTCTCCAAAGTGACGGCATATGGATGAGAAGACTGAGCTCGACGGATCAATCTCGATGGGACCCCTAACGGTGGACAATTGATGATATTTCGGAAGACCATCGCCCATGATAATATCTATAAAACAGAGACAGATCGTCAACGTTTCTGCGTGTTCCAGAGAAAGCAGCGAGCTTGTGAACGAAGTATCACCGACAAGACGGATGGCTCTTTTTTTAACACAGTCTTAAAGTTTCAATGTGTGTTTGGGTGCTGCACTCCATATATGGCAACATTATTCCAGAACAAGTCGAATTTGTACCTTATAAATCATAATCAGTTAACGGGAAGTGAAATACTTCTTGACACAAAATAGAAAACCAAGTTTCTGAAAGGCCTAATATCAACAAAGCTAGTGGATCTGGTGGAATTCCGCCGATCATTCTCAAGAAATGTGCTTCAGAACACCAGTTCTTTGCAAATTATTCAACCTATTACATACTTATTTGTTATTTCCGTACAACTACAAAATTGTAACTAGTACAAGGTAAAAGCTTTACATTACAAAATAGATTGTAGTCAACAAACTATGTCAGGTTGATGTGATAGACATCATTGCTAAGAAATTCGTTGAAAAAGCCATTCAATAAGTTCATTCTACAGGGTGTAATCTGACCTCTTGCACTCCCGTGAAGGACGGGTGTATAATACCACTTCATTACGAATGAAAGGTGTTAAAAATTCGAAAAAAAGTTGCGGAAATTTTAATTTTTTTTGGAAAATTCGGAAAATCTTGGAAACCGCTGTTCGAAATTTGTTTCTTCCATCCGGCAGTTCCAGTATTATTGCTGCTCTGCTCCGGTCTGCTCGGCGGACATCGGTTCCCAAAATTTTGACGAATTTTTCAACATAATTCAAACTTTCCACAAATTTTTTTCTAATTTTTCACACCTACCATTCGTTGTAAAACGGCATTATACACCCGTTCTTCACGGGAGTGCAAAAAGTTAGATTACACCCTGTATTATTAGATTTAACCCAATTTTTCATCAAACAAGGTTAATTTTAGAAAATGTCATTATTCTATCTGCAGCTTCGCCAGACGTCATTGATGACATCATAGTTTCATGATGTGATTAAACCATTCGAGGAAATTGTTTATTTGTACTTTAATAATAAAAGAATCAATAAACCAATCCAGAATCTGTTGTTCTCCATCTAGCCATGGTGGTGGGTCTTTGGAAATGTTCCAGCATCGTGCTTGGAATCACACGTTAAAAGTTAAGTCTGTCGTCATTCCCAGCTCGCACAAGTCTTCTGAAGAAAATAAAAATAATGGTTATTCAACCAACCAGGGCCTGAAGTTGTTCGAGCCTATATGAGGACCCGAGGTTATCCACAACATGTGGAGGCTCTTCGCGGAAGACAGTGCTGTTCGAACAGCACGACTCAGTTGAATGTGTTGTGAGTGGTGACGTCTTCTTATTTTGGCAGCTTTTCGTCGCACTGCGGACATGAAAGATCTATTTTCCACCACTTAGTCCAGCACATACTGGATACGAGATCTTAGCTTTCATCTTGTGTAAGGGTCGCTCATACTTTCCAACCAGAGGGGCGGCGTATTCCTCCTTTCTGTTTGGGACAAAGTCTGAGCGGCTTTTTACACGGTAAAGTTGATTTCCCAGATTTCAGCATCTTCTGAAAGACCATCGTGATTATTCACACTCACACGTGCCAGTTCTTGCAGTTTATGGGGCTCACTATTGTATGATGCGAGCCTCCTTTCCTCTGGATATAGGGGCATGTCACTTTGTTGACCAGCTAAGGAGGAGCTCTGGCTAAGCCTTCAATCCCCAATATGCGAAACATAATCCCTAGGGTTTTGGGTGGAATGGACAACATACCTACCTAGGGTCAATGCTGTCTTAAACAACGCAGAAGATCGTCATTTGGCAATCCATCGATTTTGGGGTTAACTGATAGGGTTAAACCAACGAACCTTCGACCGAAACCGGAATGCTTTATCCGTTCCATATGGTCCGTTTCTGCATCCCCTGCTGAGATGACTGACATGCCTTTTATTTATGAATTGCTGATGGCAATTCATTACAAGCTAGGCAGTTGCACATTGAAATATTTCTTGTCCGTAATGTTTCTTTCAGAAAAACCACACAAATTATTCCTTAACGTCTTTATGGAACAGATAAAGGCCAGACACCAGCGTATTTTGGTGTGATTGCTCGAGAGTTTTTAAGAATTGCATACCGTAACATACAGGTCGACGATCGAGGTGGCCTGTTCGATGGCCTGCTCGATCTCCGGACCTAAACACCCGTGCATTAATTCCTATGAGGCCATCTATAGTTATTAGTTCACACTACTCCAGTGGAAATGAGGAAGACTTGCGATATCTGATAGTTGCTGATGGGTATGACACAATAAGAAGCAATCCTGGTGTTACTGAAAGATTTCGCTGTCACTGATGGGAAGATTGGATTCTTGTATCCTTGCTGAAGGTCGTCATCTTCAACTATTCTTGTAGATTACTAACCTGGTCATGTAATTTTCGTTTATAAAATATTTTCACTGTCGAAAGTTTGGTTTACCCTATATACCGTACCAAAGCGGGTTTTCAAAAATCATTAAAGAACAAAATATTTTCAGAATGATCGAGGGAAGATTCCATTGAATTTTCACAGTATGTTTACAAAACAGTCTGTATAAAAAGGGTCAGGTAGCCGAGAGATTAGAATCACCGTCTTTCAGTCATTCTGGCTGCCGGTCGATGGTTCAAAGCCACGCGACTGCAGAATCTTTTTTCTGATTGCCCGGGAAAGTCCTAGGAATCGCACGTTAAAAGGTAATGATCCTTGCCTCGTACAAGGTTCGACAATTCAGTCAATTGGTTGTTTCTAACATTTGTTTCCTTTTCTGAGAAAAATAACAGTCACAATCTATTGCATTAATCGCATCTATATTGACCGATTATCACTAATTGAAACGATTATCATTAGTAATGACGGTTATTAAGCTTCGATGTGATTCGTGCATAATCAATTAAATGTAGTAGGTATGTATTTGCCATTTTTTTTTTACTACGGGATAGGTTCATATTTGCGTAGTCATGATGTAAGATCACTTTAAAAACGCCGGAAGCTGAAATGTTTAAATACTGTTCTCATTGCCAAATATAATACGAACACTTGATGTAACGGCTTGGAGATGGACCACACAATGAAAGCAATTTTTTTTTGCATTATAAGTTACGAATGAGCCCAGTACCTATACTCAATTATTAATCACGTTGAGAGCTAGACTTTGATAAGTGTGTTGAAAGTTCAATACTTGAAAAATCGCAGGTACAATATATGCATCCTGACACCACTTTCAGCAAGTATCAGACCAAATATGACACTTGCGCATACAATGTTTTTAGTTCAAATGGAAAGTACCATTTTTTCCTGAAAATTACGATTTGGTACAAAATTACCTGTCCAACGATATATCACAATACTACTTCCAATTCACAAACTACTGATATATTACAGGGTTTATAAAAAAATAATGTTTGTATTCCTCTCATAACACAACATTATAATGAAAGTGTGCTATGGGAGAGGAAACAATAGCACCTCAGTAATAATTCGGTGTCAATTTTCTCACACTATGATTTGTATGCAGTCCTAACTATTTTCCCAATTTTACATAGGATTTTTTTATGTAGGTTAGAAACTGCATTCTATATAGAAATACAAAACATGGAAAGAACCACTTATTTGTTTTCGATTAATTTTTTTAAGAAGGATAATATAACAATTTCTACACAAGCCGGTCCTGACGGAGCTCGTAAATAGCACACAAATCACAGCTATTAATAGTCGATAATGTCACCATTAATCTTCGCCGCAGGCAATCTAGACAAGATCAATCGAGAGCGACATGTAGTCGCCAGTAGAAATTCGAGAGAACTCTGGAACCAGCTCACCTCGCTAACGGGAGTTTAGTTTGGAATTATTGCCGGTGCCTAGCTATTCGAATAATAGAGAGTGCAGTGAGTGGAATATTTAAAAATCAATTATAACCGATTTGTTAACATATAGAATAAGAGTTTAAATAAAACATATTTTAAAAATTTAGACTATATCAATTGTTACATTGATGTACAGAAGTGGATGTTGAAGATAAATGCAGAGTTTTCGTGAAGTGGACAGTTGTGTGCATTAACGGGAGTATAAACTGATACACTTCTCGCGTATAAAAACAATAATAATAATAGACTGGTGGCCCGTGAAACTAACGTTCGCGTGGAAAATTCAATAAATCGTAAAACTTTTTGTGTGAAATAGAGATTGAAATACAAAATATGTTCAAGGGGAGTTCTTTTGGCCGATTTAAAAGTGACGGAGTTGAGACAGGAGCTAGAGGAAAGGGAGCTGGAAACGACTCGCAGAGGGATTGATAGAAGAAGGTGAAGACCCAGCAACATTTTTGTTTGAAGTTTCGGGAATTGATATGAGTTCCATAATGAGTTAACTCGACGGAATGCAACAAAATTCGGTGAGTTTGAAAGAAGAACTTCTAGAAAACTCTAAGAATTTGGAAGAGAAACTTCTAGAAAATTCGAATAGTTTGAAGGAAGAACTTCAAGAGAAACTACTAGAAAATTCGAATAGTTTGAAGGAAGAACTTCAGGAGAAACTTCTAGAAAAATGGAATACTTTGAAGAAAGAACTTCAAGAGAATTCGAAGGATTTGGAAGAGAAACTTCTAGAAAATTCGAATAATCTGAAGGAAGAATTTCAAGAAAGTTCGAAGAATCTAGAAGAAAAGCTATTAGAAAAGAAGAAATATTCTGGAAGACAAACTTCTCGAAAGTACAGAGGGTTTGAAAAAAGAGTTTTCTAGTGTGGCGAATCGTTTAGAAGAAAGAATGGGGACCGTCGAGACAAGAGATGGAGGAAATAAAAAATGAAATCGAAGAGGAAATGGGAAAATTGAAAGGCGGAGTCGAGGCAGAAATCAACAAAATGAGAGAGAAAATCAGTAAGTTGAAAAATCAAATTGAAGCCGTCCACACCACAGAAACTGTGAACAAAAATTCGTTGCTGGACACAAGCTCAAATCTGGATGAAACCCAAGAAAAGATGAAAGACTTCAAGATCAGCCCTGACGCAGGGAAACTTTGCATGAAGCCACCAGTTCGACAGAAAAACTCCATGGACAAATTACCGCCGATACGGATGGAATGCAGAAGAGAAAGCTGTAGCACTAACACTGGTGTTGCGAGGAGAAGCAACGAATATTTTACAAACCCTAACCGCCCAAGACTATGAACAGCTGATCCAACATCAACAGCAACTACGGTATGGCCAAGCCCACTTAGAACACGTATACCATTCACAGCTGAAAAATCGTTGTCAGAAGAAGCTGACATTGCACGCTTGGTTCGTCTTGCTTATCCAGCTACGCCAGAAAATGTTATGAAGCGATTAGCGGTTCAGGCATTCTTAGATGGACTTCGTGACCAAGAAACCCGGCAAGCACTGACATTAGCTCACCCAACCAACCGTAGATACACTGGCACGCGCCCTGGAGTTCGAGGCGGCAAAACAATCTTGCAAAAGCCAGGGCAAAGTTCGATTTATTGAGGAAGACCCACAGGAGCCAGGTGACCTGGAGGCGACCATAAAGAAAATGATAAAGGAAGTGCTGCCTGAAATAAGGCAAATAAGATGCTGGAATTATGGTAAGCGTAGCAAATGCCCAACATTCAAAGATTCTACACCAAAGCAGGAAAACTAAAGAAGGTCGATGAGAAGGGGCAGTCGTCTTCCTGTATCCAACAAGCCCCAATTAACTTTTGCCAAAACACCGGCAACAATTGAACCGTCAAACTGGAAATTACACACAGCAACAGGGGAGCCAGCCACTGTATATGGCGAGTTAATGATCGACTTGATTTTAGGCAGCACAAAACTGAAACACCTAGCACTGGTCGTGAACATCGAGGACGATGCAATCATTAGAATGGACATAATGAATTCCAGAGGGTTCGAGCTGAACTTCAAAGACGGCGTCCTACGTGTCAACGGAGAAGAGCTGATGCTCCACGAGAGAAGCGAAGAAATGATACGGGTTGTGTTGGCTGAAGACATGAGCATTCCCGAGAGTGCTGAAACCATTCTGGGGGCTCGTATGGATGGCGGAGCGAGCAGCGGGTGCATGGTGATGTTCGAGCACGAGCTCCATGATTAGAAAATCGGATGAGGAATTGCCCTTGGGAAGACCTTATTGCGCGCCGATACACTTATACCAGTAAGGGTCATGAATGTCAATTACCATCCAGTGACATTGAAGAAAGGAACAACTTTTGGCCACTGCTCGCCAATTTCCTCTGTGAAAGATATTCATCAGCTTTGGAGTTTTCTTGGCCTATGTAACTACTACCGTCGGTACGTGCTAGGGTTTGCTAACATCGCCAAACCATTGACCAGGCTCACAGAAGGAAAGACAAAGTTCCAGTGGTCCGAGGAATGCCAAGATTCGTTCAGGAAGCTGAAGGGGGCATTAATCAACGCGCCAATTCTAAGTTATCCCCTTCCGAACGGAAAATTCATTCTGGGCACGGACGCCAGCAACGTGGGACTTGGAGCTGTCCTGTCTCAGATCCAGGATGGACAGGAAAAAGTCATCGGTTACTTCAGCAAGACCCTCAGTAAACTGGAGCGAAATTACTGTGTCACCTGACGGGAGCTGCTGGCTGTTGTCAAAGGAGTAGAGCACTTCTACAAGTATGTGTATGGCAGGAGATTCCTGCTGAGAACTGACCACTCCGCTCTCAAGTGGATTCTACAGTTCAAAAATCCTGAGGGTCAGGTGGCACGTTGGATTGACAGACTCCAAGAATTCGACTTCGACATTGAACAACGAGCAGGGACCAGCCATAGGAATGCAGATGTCTTGTCGCGAAGACCATGTCCAGATGACTGCTCATATCGCCAACGAGCAGAGGAGAAAGACGCGACAATTTGAAGAACAACGGCGGTAGATGGAATGAGAGCAAGATCCAGAAAGACCAAGAGAAAGATCCAGATCTCGGCTTAGTTATCGGCTGGAAGAAAAGTAACCGAAGACTTACATGGCAGGAAGTAGCAGGATATTCGCCAGCCGTTAAGTCCTACTGGGCTCAATGGAACTCCCTTACTCTGGACAACGGAGTTCTGAAGCGTGTGTTGGAGTCCGAGGATGGTGGAGAAAATAGACGTCAGACAGTTGTACCCAGCAGGAGACCAGAAGTGCTTCGAGAAATCCATGATGGGGTCGCCGGAGGACATCTGGGAGTGACAACAAAGACTCTCCAGAAAGTGAGACAACGGTTTTACTGGGCCAATTGTCAAGCAGACGTGCAGAAAGTGCGCTGTATGCGCCGTAAGCAATAGACCTCGAACGTGACCTAAGGCCCCAATGCGTCAGTACAACGTTGGCAGCCCATTTGAAAAAATCGCTATCGATAATGCTGTACAATCTGACAACGGGAACAAGTACATCCTCGTGGCAACGGACTACTTCAGCAAGTGGGCCGAAGCCCATGCCCTGCCCAACCAGGAAGCGATTAGCGTCGCCGACGTCTTGATAAAGAAGTGGATTTGTCGATTTGTCCCACTGGAACTGCATTCAGACCAAGGCAGAAATTTCGAGTCCAACTTGTTCCAGGAATTGTGTCGAATGTTGAACATCCGGAAGACACGAACCACGGCTTTACATCCGCAGTCCGATGGGATGTTGAAGCGGATGAACAGGACGATGAACCGCCACTTATCCAAGGTAGTCTCTGACCACCAAAGAGACTGGGACCAGTATATCCATTTGTTCCTGATGGCCTATCGTTCTGCAGTACACGAGTCGACCGGCCAAACCCCTGCTAGTATTATTATGGGCCGAGAACTGCGACTACCCTGTGACCTGAAGTTTGGGACGCCACCAGGACAAGACACTGCGGGAGAGGACTATGTTAGCAAACTTCGGCAGAGGATGAAAGACATCCACGAAAGAGTCCGTTTGAACATCCAGAGTGCCAGTGATCGAATGAAAGAGACCTATGACATCAAGTTCGATGCCGGAGGATTTCAGGTTGATGACCTGGTTTGGCTGTATAACATCAAAGGTCGTCGTGGCCTATCACCAAAGTTGCAGAACTCGTGGAAAGGTCCTTATAAGATCTTGAAGATGATAAATGACCGAATTAAAAAGCCTCCTAGAGGAAAACCCAGAGTCGTCCATTTCAATACTACGACCAAGTCCGCACCCTCAGACCACCGGAGGATGCGATGACGTTCCGGAAATTCATGTCGTGGTATTCGAATGGACAGAAAGTTCAACATGGGGTGACTCGAGAGGAACCACGAGACCTTTCAAAGGTGCCTGCAGATTACGCGCTAGCTCACTGTGTGGCAGCAGATCTCCAAACTTCAGAGGAATCGCTGTGGTGTTCTCCAAGAAGTACGGTCGTCTCTATGAACTACGACAACAAAACCCGGAAGTTGAGGGTGCTACAGTTGCGAAAAGGCCAGAGAAGCTTCTTCTATCTAGTCACCAAGAAGCAATCCCGAGACAAACCGTCCTATGAAGACGTATGGAACAGGACATGATGGTCGAGCAGAATCTTGTGGACCTGGCAATTCCAAAATTGTCCTGCGGGCTCGACGGGCTGGACTGGAGAGTTATTAGGAGCATGTTAGAGACGATATTCCAATCCACCGGTGTCAGGATTTTGGTATACTGTAATCATCGTCCGCAACCGTACCTGAATACGGTGGAGTGCTACTTCCATCAAACAGCAAGGTGCAGATATGGAGAATCATTCAAATATCGACATACCCTAAGGATGACAATTCGGGACGAAATATCTCTAAGAAAGGGGCAATGTAACAATTTCTACTCAAGCCGGTCCTGACGTAGCTCGTAAATAGCACACAAATCACAGCTATTTATAGTCGATGATGTCACCATAAGAGTTTTAATAAATCAGATTTTAAACATTTAGACTATTTTAATTGTTACAATAAGTTGAAAGATTCAATACAAATGTAGGTATAGGAAAAAGATTATCTTCATAAAAAAATAAATAGGACTTACAAATAAGCAGTTCTTTCCATTTTTTATTTTTCAATGTAGATAGGAGTTTCTAACCTGCATAAAAAAAAACAAAAAAACTGTATAACATTTTATTGATGTTAAAAATGAAGAAAAAAAAATTGGGAAAATAGTTAAGTCTGCACACAAATCATAGTGTGAAAACTTTGACATCGAATTATTGTTACTCACGTTATTGCTTCATCCTCCATAGCACACTTTCATGAAAATGTTCCGTTACGAGGGGAATACAAAAAATAATTTTTATAAAATATCAAATATATCAGTAGTTTGTGAAATGGAATTATGGTTGTGATATATCGTTGAAAAGGTATTTTGTACCAAATCTTAAATTTCTAGAAAAAATGTTTTTCGGAATCGTTTGATAAAAATATTGAAAATTTAGTAGTAACATTTATAACGTTACTCGTGGGCATCATTTGTAACGTTAGCCCTACGGTTTGTCAGAACATTCTATTCAGCAACTCAAATTCCTAATAACCTACCAGTTTTCTACCTGACGGGACCCAATTTGCATGGTCCTGATTGTCTCGGGGGCCGACGTTGAAAATCCCTGTATGTTCTCGGATAAACTTGAGGTGGAGATGGTCGTGGGTAAAATACAGGCGAGGGTTGAGGTGACTAAAAGAGCCATTTACCTTACCTGTACGAAAATATGAGCACCACCTAGTTTCTTTCCAAAGTTGGTTCAATATACTAGACTGGGAAACCGAAAAAGGAAAGGCCAATTCCCAAAATTATAACCCTATATATTACTTATTGATGGCAACTAAATAGTTATTTATGATACAAGTGTTAAAAGTGGCATTTTATTTTGTGAGTGGGGAATATTGCGAAACGAGCGTTAGCGAGTGGAGCAACCCCACGAGCAAAATAAAATCACTTTTAACAAATGTATCATACAAAATTTTTTGTTCAACAGTTACTGCTAGTAAGAAAAAAACAAAAAAAAAATAAGATCCATAAGGATTCGAACACACGATCTTTGGATTACAAGGCTGACTGACAGATACTTCAAATATAATAAACCCCAACGCACTTTATTTATGAATGTCATTATTTGTCAGTGATGAAGGACATTCTACAGTTGGACTAAATACTACTTCGTTTGTAACTTCAAAAGGAATTAGTATTATCAATTGCGCAAACGACCAAATACATGTGTGAACTTTTATAAACGATTCCTCTTGAGTAGGTGTTCTGATTATAATATCTGATTGAAGTGTTTCTATTAGAGAGATCTATATTACTGAGTATCCATCATCTCATCTGTCATTTTACTTTTAACACTAGTGTTAAAAGTACTTTTAACACTAGTGTTAAAAGTGATTTTGTGAAAACGTCAGTTTTTAGTTCATGTGTCAATGAATTAAAAACGTCATTTTTAATGTCAGTTGTACAAAAAATAATTTTCAGTACATATTGTTTGAGTAAATGGACCTTAATTTGAGAACGATTTCATATACGAGTGATAAAGTTACTCATACCCTATGAAAAATATACCATACTCAAATTTACCAAATTATAAATACTTTGACGAATGGATCCATTTGCAAAGGTTGCAAAATTGTGGGCTTTCTAATTCTATCCTTCCTCTCGAAAATATGACTTTACGATAAGATGATAAGACGACAGCTGGTTAACGGAAAACAAAATTTTAACACACAATCTTGAAAAATATTTATGAATACAGGGTGTTTCCGAAGTTGGAGAGATTAAGAAAATGGTTTGTTATGTGGAACATAATATAACAATAAATGGCAGGAATTTTCCTTTTTAAAACAATAAAATTTGTTCGAAATTTTACCTTTGGTAGGCACTGGTTTAATTCTCCAGGATACAGCGTGTCTAACCGCTGGCAGTGTTTAGCGCGGTTTTCACAAACTGTAGACCTCTGATCAGTGATTAAAAAAAAATTAAACTTTAAATTTCAACATCTCCCAAAATAACTTTTTTTTCGACAAAAATGTATTCTTTCATTTCGTTTTGTTTTGTAATCTTTTACTTCCCAATTCATTTATCGCTCCAATTTGGAAACACCCTTATAAGTAATTATGAATATTTCTCTCAATCTGGATCATTTTTATATGGACATACGGGCCATATTGCCACGTGGAGTAGGGGTGATATGGCACGATTCCGTGAATGGTCATGTCATGTGTCACATGTCGTGTCAGTCTATTTGAAAATAGTCTCATGCGCGGTTGTTTTTCTCCTCAAGGTACAGCATGTGCTTTTAGTACTAGCAAACATTTTTTAAATCCATTTTTAAATATATCATCAGTAAAGTGTTCGCAACGAAATTAACTCTTTGTGTTACCAATGAAGTTTTATTTCCAGTACTGTCCATATATTATGATTATTTTTAACAAAAACGCCACATAACCTCAGAACACTGTAAGTTGATTCGTGGTTTTTTCTTTATCAATATTTCAAAAATGTCTTTCCATATTGTAGTATCCCTGAAGATGACAATAAATAATTGTTGAAAGCTTGGAATCTGTGTATTAGAGTACTCTTATTGGCCTGCTGCACATGCCAATTATTAAAAAAACTCATTTCCTAACTAGTCAGCAAACAAGACTACCTTTTTATATATATATATATATATATATATATATATATATATATGTCGTATGTATAAATTTGTATGTATCTATATTTATATTTCAGATCTCGAAAGTGGCTCTAAACGATTTAGAACAAATTTTGTATTTGGATAAGGTTATTCATTTTAACTCTTTCCTGAAAAAACAAGAAATTATTCTAAATTTCGAATTTTTGGCGAATATTCGCCATATTAAGAATACATCGAAGACCACCAATCCAGAAATGATAGCTGAATAAGAACAGTAAAACCCCTGCAATTCATATAGGTAAGATTGCAAAACGGGCCAAGTTTGGTCGCCCAGGGACTGCTATGTATAATTCACATCATAATGACAGATTCAAAAATTGTCTTTCACAAACCAAGTAAAAAAAAAACAACCAAATTGCTATTTCTCATGAGAGTATTATCAAATTTATGAATTTTCTTGCAAATTAATCTTTGCGAATTTTTCTTCCGAACAAACCAAGTAATAGACAGTACCTACTTAACAATATTTTTATACCCAACTGATTCAAAGCAATAATGATTCTACATACAGTTCGACCCACATAGCTGAACATATGAAATTCTCATTTTTTGCGCGAACGTATATGTTGAGTGCCTTATCACTGGATATATTAAGGACTATAGTCCATTGTACGACGAAGGCGCATCATGGTCGTGCATATTTTCACAGTTTCAGCCTATGTGAGTAGAACTGTGAATATTCTTCAGAATTCGATGAAGTTCCAAAAATAGTTTTTAAACAGTAACCCGTTATCAAATGTAATTAACGAATGTTATCTACAGGCGTATTTCACTCAGGTTTTAAAACAGCAAAAATCACACCGATACACAAAAAAGGTGATCCCAGCATTTCTTGTAATCAAAGACCAGTTCCACTATTATCCTCTTATATGATCCGAATATATTTGAAAAAAATTATACCTACATAAGAATCTTCAATTGTATTTCAAAATAGATATTTTTATATCTAGAATGCGAAATGATACTTTACGCAAAACTATTTCGCATTCGAGATGCAAACAATACTTTTTCTACGACAATGCGTAAACTACTAAGTGTTTACGCACTGTTGACAGTGGGTAACGTGACACTTTAACGCACAAGTGCGTCAAAAAATCACCTGTGCGTAAAATCATCAACAGTGCGTAAAGGAAATTTTTACACACTGATCATACATTTATGCATTTTCAAAAAATACAGAATTATGCGTCAAATATAACTCGGAAGTCATCATTTGATAATACGACGATAATTCATAACATAAAAATCCAAATTAATGTTACAGTTGCTACAATTTGCAATATAATAACTGTCGAAGAAAAAACTTTTACTTTACTTCCGTAAAGGGTTTTTTGTACTCGCGTGTTTGTTGAATTCGGCTGCGCCTCATTCCTACTTTACGAACTTGTATTATAAATAGCTATTTTCGAAAACTGCATTAAAACTAATATTATTGTTAATTGACATTTCGTGACATTTCGTGACATTTCGTGTTTGAACCAAAATGAACGGTCTAGGTGATATTGTTGTTTGCATGACTATAACAACGTAGTAAATAATAAACAGGACGTAATAGTTATTTATGTATCAAGGGCGTAAAGTAAGCGTTTATGGCCTGCGGCGTGGATAATGTACCAGCGGTTTCATAGCGCGAATCACAAATACTGACTTAGTTTTCAATTATCTATACGTTTCATACGTTATGTATACAATAATCAAGACACTAAAAAAATTGTCAACGATTGTGCCAGAATGATACAAGATACCTTTGAACCAACCACCCACTTCTAAAATGAATACTTGTTCTCGTAGCGTCGTAGCGATGCTAATGCTGTAACACAGCTTTCGTCAGGTATTAATTTTCAATATTCAGGCCTATGACATAATTACATGTTGAAAAAAATATCAACTATGAATGTTATGAGGAATTGCATTTCTTTAATAAACTGAAATGATTTTCATTCGTGGTTGGTCTGGCATGAAATGATGTGTAAATATGGGTGTAAATATTGAGAGTATTGTCTACTTTACGTCCGCTAGCGCATAAAAGTATTTTACGTTCTAGAACATAAGAGTCTTTTAGTTTCTAGAACGAAAAAGAGCGACTTCTTCAATTTCAGTTCAGTTCAGAAAAAATAATATACTGCTAGATCGTCAGTATGGTTGTTAAATGAAACGAATAATTTTCTCCACACTATCCCAAAAAGTGTTAAATTTGAGGCATATATCTGTCAGAAAACAACTACTTTTTCTTACGAGCATTGAATTATATCTGAAATATATTTGGGAAATGTTCTGGTTGGGAATGACCACCTGCAGACATGATATGTTTCATCGGTTGTTTCCGTTTCATCAGTGCTTGGATAGGTCAGACGAAGTTAGAGTTATCCTAGTCCACTCAATGAATGATAACACCCAAAACTCGACAGCAAGAAGCACTCTTCCATAGCACAGATTCCAGGAAGAGTGAATACATGATTCCAACAAACTTCGAAAAGAGTGGCGGAGAGTTTCAAATGAATGAAAAGAATAATGTCGACGAAGTCGAAATTCACTTCTCTGCACACTATTCCACAAAGTGGAAAATTTAAGGCAAATTCCACCTTTGAAACTAACTACTACCTCCTACGAACGTTGAGTAATATCTGACATATATTTGTGCAATGTTTCTTCAGGAAGACACAACTACAAGTGCTGATTGACAGGGTGTCCTAGAATAAAGGGGACAAACTCCGAGGGTAGAATCCTCACTTCATTTCAAGGCTGAAAGTTCCAATAAACATATACCCTAAAATGAGTTTAATCGAGTTACAGGTTGTTGAAAGTGAAACAAAAAAATAGATTTTCCAGAATAACTCCATAACGGCTTAACTTTTCTTAATGAAATTTGGTATATCACTTGACAGCATTCAGTTTCATATTTCAAAGCAAATCATGTGTTTGTAACTCTGAACAGGGGCGTACGGCAGGTGGGTACCCCTATTCGCCCCTCCCCAACTTTCACGCCACTGGATTAATATTATTAATTAATATCCCCAATATTTCCTATACAAAAAAGGAATACGTTTCGTTTCACAAATATCAACGGTTTTCGAGATATTTGAAGTTGACTAAGTGCGTGCGTAACAAAATCTTTACTATTTTTGAAAGGAATGTGACGGTATCTATAACATTATAACCAAAATATTTCATACCTTGCAATGAGTATAAATTCAAATATTTCGAAGATTGTTGTTATTTGCGAGGGTTTAACACATGATTTGTCTTGAAATATGAAACTGAATGCTGTCAAGTGATATACCAAATTTCATTAAGAAAAGTTAAGCCGTTATGGAGTTATTCTGGAAAATACATTTTTTTGTGTCACTTTTAACAACCTGTAACTCGGTTAATACTCATTTTAGGGTATATGTTTATTGGAACATTCAGCCTCAAAATGAAGTGAGGATTCTACCCTCGGAGTTTGTACCCTTTATTCTGGGACACCCTGTATAAGCATAAATATTATCCCCCGTATGGTTGGGAATGACCACCAGCAGACATGACATGTTTTATGGGTTGTTTCTCCCTCATCAGTGCTAGGATAGGTCAGACAAAGTTAAAGTTATCCTGTCCCACCCAATGAATGATAATACCAAAACTCAACAGCAAGAAGCACTGGTCGGAAGAGGAAGAGTGAATGCACGATTGAACAAAGTTCGACAGGTGTCCCGAATTAATAAGTCCGGAATTCCGAGGTACTATGTCTGAGTTATAGAATTCCGAGATATCAAGTCGTAATCATAGAATTCCGAGATACTAATACGGAATAATTATAAAATTTCGTGTGATTGAGTCTGAATTCTGAGATATTGGCTGGTAAGTATAAAAGCTAGCAATTGCTGATACTATAGTTCCATCTCTCTCATTACTCAACAAACTGAATGGGCCTGTTTCAAGAAATCCGAGAAAAGCATTTGCTGCAGGTTTATGCATACGACCCATAATATAATGTCGAAGTTAGAAATCCGAGTAAGCAAGATATCATGTCATGTCGAAGTTATAAATCTGAATTAGCAAGTCGAAATTCCGAGATAACGAGTCGGAATTATAGAACTCTTAGCTAGTAAGTGGGAATTCCGAGATACTACAAAGGTCCGTATTTGGAAGTTCCTCGTCTCTGCAGTCGATTGATGGAAAGAACAAATGAACGAAAAAAATCTTATAATTCTGGATTCCGAAATACGAGTTTGAAATTATAGAATTCCGAGCAAGAAAGTTGGAATTACAAGTCCAAGTCGTTAATATAGAATTTCGATTCAGTGAATAGAATTTTCGAGATACTAAAAACGAATTATGAAATTCCAAGTAGGTATATCGAATTTCTGAGATAGCAATTCGATATTATAGAATTCCGAATTAATAAATCAGAATTCCGAGATACTGAGAAGGTCCATGTTTGATGGAAGGTATTCGTCTTCCCTAGCTCACACAAATCGGAGATTTCTTAAGGTTCTTCGTAAGGGTGCAGCCGGTTGACGGCTGAATGAATGAATGATTGAACAGAATTATTAAATTCCGAGTTATTGAAGCGAAATTCCGAAATACTGTCAGAGTTATATATATACCAAGTGGAATTATATAACTCCGAGTTAGTAAGTCGTAATTCCACGGTACCAAGTCGGAATTATAAAATTCCACCTTTGTAAATCAAAATTCTAGCGCAAACAATACCTTTTGATGAAACGGGAATCGGTTTTGAGCGTTCAGTTTTTTTTGCGAAAATTTTGGTGGAACAAATGATTCAATCCGTTTGTGAGAATTCGGGAATCTAACTGATTTTTGATTTGATTTTGATTTTTTTCAATATAATTGACGGCCAGATTATCGTTAACGCTTGTGTATGATAGTATTACAATTAACATGTATTTCAAATACAGAACTAAAAACTAACTTTGAATTGAATATCAGGCGAATATCTTCTCAGGCTGATCTCTCAACAATGCGGCGGCTTTCTCCGCAGTCAAATCTCTTTGCGCTTGTGCCAGCAGTTCGTAACCTACCATGAATTTTCTAACGGTCGCTGAACGCAGCAGAGGTGGTAAATATATACCATGGAACGTCCAATGAGGATGGCATTCATTCAGATGTTTACCTGTCGGGGCTCCGTGCCATCCCATGGAATAAGGAAAGTTACACTTGAATAAATTGTCATACTTGGACACTACGATTTGTAAAGTTATTGCTAGGGTTTCCTTTTGCTTGGCATCTAAATCTGAGAATCGTGTCACTTGCCTCTTCGGAAGGACCATCGTTTCGAAAGGCCACAGTGCCCAGTAAGGTACCACCACTAGCCACTCGTCGTTCTGGTAAACGATTCTCTCTTTCTTTTCGATTTCTTTTCCAACATAATCTATCAACATAGGACGCTTGTACTTCTCGAAGTACTCTCTCAAGTTGACATCTTTGATCCGTGCTTCGTTCGGTAGGAAGGTCGAAGCCCAAATTTGACAATGGGGGTGGGGATTGGAGCAACCCATCATGGCACCCCTGTTTTCGAAAATTTGAACCCAAGTGTACTTTTTTCCCAAATCGATTAGTTGATTAATCCATTCCTCGATAACCGCCATGACTTCTTTGACTGATAGGTTGGTAAGGTAAACATTTGAATGGGGGTGGTAGCATATCACTCTACAAGTTCCCTTGGCAGCACTGGTTTGGAATAGAGGTTCGTTACTTTTTTCGGGTTCCGGTCCTTCTTCCAGTAGAGCAGGAAAATCGTTCGTGAACACATAAGTGGACTCGTAGTTTGGAGTCACTTCTCCTGAGGGTCTTGTTACTCCTGGGCATAGAGGGTTGGTTGGATCAAATTGAGGTACTATTTCTACGGACGGGGTTTCCACTTGACCGCTCCATGGGCGTAAGGCTCTGTGTGGGGATACCAGTATCCATTCTGCTCTCAGAGGGTTATACCGCATATGTTGATGTTCTGTAAATGATCATTTTGTCAGTCTTAAACCCAAAAAATCATGTCTAGAATTGGATTTCCTCCACAAAATCAAACTTTCAATCAATAGCAATAATGATGGTTATACGTAACGTAATGTTTATACGTAAGGTAACCGAACTCATGAAAAAAATACTGATCAATTCGGAAACAAATAAAATATGAAAAACAATAATAATTTTTTTTGTTGACAAAAAGTAGCTTATGAACAACAATTTCACCAAAAAAATTCAAAGAAAAATTCCAATCCTTTCAAAAGTTAACAGGGGTAGAATGTTATTCGTTATTGGAATTGATATTTGTTGTTCATCTATAAGAACACAAATATTGTTGGTGAGTCATAGGTAGGTTTTAGAGATAACGAGCATTCTGCATGACTTGCTGAAACCTCAAGTAAAACATCTAAAGATTATATCTCCATGAAGAAAGAAACTTAATTTCGCAAAATAAATCAATGAACAATCTAAAGAAATACAAGGCGTTAAAATAATAATTCTGTAATTGAGTCCACTGTTACTTCAAGTAGATATTTTTATCTCAGAGATAATGATATATTAAATATATCATCATTTCAGTTATACAAAATACGAGGACTGTGATTGATTTGCAGTGACAATAAATCAGATCCGTATTAGGTCTTGAAATAGTGCCCTCTTTGAGGAACGTTGCAAAAATATCTAGCAGATGTATTTCACTGTTCATTGTAGTATTGTCAGGCTCGTCTGGCGAGTAGTTTTTAGTAATATATTTGCCTTATATTCCATTCTTTGGAAAGAATGGTATTCTGACACTATCAAAATAATTCGGGCTATGTCCAAATCTTTCGTAATTAATGTCATAGGCATTGAAAATTCTCTTGGAAATTTCTTGAGAATTTTCAATTACTGTGTCCCCTTAAACAAACATATACTGAGGAGTTCCATTCAGAGAACATAACAAGAATACAACAAGTGGTTTTCTGACTATCGTTTTTTAACGGCATCCATTCCAGTTATGTCCAGATTTCGCTCAAATTGATATTTTCTTACTGCTGGTTAAAATTTGCGGACTATTTTTGTTTATTTATTGCTTGTCTGTATATTCGAGTAAAAAAGTTTGTGGTTTTGTCTAATACTTGGGTCACGTCGAACATGTGATCATGTATTAGTGTTCTGCAGCTGTGGATTTTTATGAACGCCTATACTAGGTATACCGACAATTTATTTTAGTTAATGTTCATTTAAACCAGTGAGAAAATAATCCGTGAGTAAAAAAATCTGAGTGAAAATTTGAGTGCTTCGAGCATTCACTTTTAGTAACGATACGGAGTACCATGCATTGCACCCAATCCATCTCAACATTTGAATTTTGGTGAGTTTGCAAAATATTGGACAGGCGTAGTTTGATGCAGATCTCATTACTCAATTGTGAATGAGCACTTTGTTTTCCATTGCTGGCTTGGATCCTCTCGCTATCAATGAGTATGTCCGTTCAACGGCGTCCACAGCTCGTTGGATAGGTTCAACCTTAACCGCCTGTCCGGTTGTACTCAGGGGCGTTTTATCCATAAGGCTGATGAGGCTAAAGTCTCAGGCGCCGCAGATTTTAGGGGCGCCGGCAGATCCTAGGAAAAAGCCAAAAGCTGACAGCGCTGGAAATGAAATCGGAGGATTCAATCACTACATGCGCAGATAAATTTTTAGCCTCAGGCGCCTATAACCCTTAAAACGCCTCTGGTTTCTCAGGTATCTCACTGAGTAGGACTCATCAATTTGATTAGCCAGAACACTATATTTTTTAAAGATCTTCACATTTGTGCATTCATTTTAGAAATTTGTAAGTTCTGTCTTATCTCAATTCAACACTATCTTTTTTGTCACCAAATTCGGTACGACTAGGCAATCAAGGTGGCGGGTTTTCAGCCAGCTGCGGCTGCCTTTCTGGAAAACGGGTAGTGATATATAGCTTAGACACCTGTGCTGGTATTGGCAAACATTGAAAAGTCGTACGTTTATACGAGTATGAGAGTGAAATATGCTCGACCTTTTTGTAGAACACCTGCTCCGGCCAGCCTCATCGTGGAGCTACTTCCAATCACTCTGACTCTGAAAGTCCTGTTGACCAGGTAGGAGTCAAATATTCTAACCTTGTATTCACACATGCCTGTACTTATCATCTTCATGGCAATACCTTCTATCCAGACGAACTCGAATGCTCTCTGAATGTATCACAGGACCATAACTCTGTTTAGTCTTTGTTGAAAGCCATTCTTTACCTCGTGGATCATGGTGGCATACAAGCAATCTGCACCACGTTTCAGTCCGCGGCAGATATTCAAGCTGTCTGATTGGTTGTGATCGAACACATCTTCCTCTCTTGTCCCAGCTTGGATACTCTTGCAAGAGTATAAATATATTTATTTTCATATAATTCTACCAGGTACTTATATTCTAAAGGTGCTGTTACATAATTGAATTCGGTTACCAATATACCTATTTATCAGTTAAATGAAAGTTTAATTTTGCATCCAACCACACTCCCTCCACCGATATTTCAGATGACAGAGACGTCACTAAAGAGATGTCTCTTTAGTAATTTGAAGTGTCTTTTTTTTAACTATATGCCAAACCGGCAAATTACTTGGCGCCCCTTGTTTCATCGTTCACATAATTATTGAACCCACCCCACTTGCAACCGCTGTGGCAAACCGATTGGCATAGTTTATAACTGTATTTCATCAAATGATCAAAGTAAACGTAACATAGTCTCTCCGTGCATATTGCTTATGGGTCTTGTCGTGACCTGGTTTCGCCTTGTATGTATATGTGTAGGGGAGGCAGGTTGAGCAAGACCTCTAAGGCGGTTGTTGCGGTGGTTCTCATGTCCCCGGTGGCACTCAGACATGCTGGTCTTTGCAGTTTTCCGAGCCGTCGAACCATTCCTACCTGCTTGGTCTTTGGCCACCATACCACCGAAATATACGTTATCATGGGTCATCATTGAGGGTTCACTATCAGCTGTACACCACCTGTCGATTATATCTAGGGCTGACTGTGTAAGCTCCAAGACTATCCTTGCGAATTTGCCTTTTGCAATAATCGCGAGATCGTCGGCATATCCTAGGCAATGAAAGCCTCTGGGAGATATACCAAAGTAGGGGCGATGGCACCTCTGCCTGCGGACATCCCCTGTTTGCTCTAGGTGTTACTGTTATTCTGCCGATTGCTAATGTAATGACCCTGCTTTTAGAGTTAGCTTTTATCCACTGACACAGTAGGAGAGGAACCACTTTTTTACTAGAGCGTTTGCTATAGACAGGCACCCTTGATGTCTATAAATGTTGTCATGGCTATCTCTTTACTGATAGCCCACCTGATACTATTTGGTCTCGATATTGCCGTAACAAGCCTCCAATCCAAAGTTGTTCACCTGTTGTGAGCATCCTTATACTATCCCCGAATGTTGTAGTAGAGGCACATGGTTTACAGTACCTTCTTTGGCTAAAACCTTATGGATTCTTGAGCAATTTCTTTGTTGTACTGCGTGAGTTTAGCCTTATATGTGGTCCATTATTGATTAAATTTTACTCTGTTGAAAAGCTTCCGCACGCTACCTCCGAGGGTTTCTAGATGCTCCTTCCACCAGACCGTTTTGTTATTTTGAGCCTTTTTTTTTCCTCAAGACAGCTTTCCTCGTCTCTCCCTGTCTCGTATTTCAGTCACGGGCCTCTCGAGAGATTCGCTGAGTTCCAGTTCCAGTTCTATATTTGAATGAAGTACGCGTTGGGGTATAATATATGATATATAATAATATAATCAAGATTTTTCTTTGAATTTCAAGTTTTGTACGTTTTCGGACCTCATTAAATAACTTGTATGTAATTTTTGAAAAAGCGACCTGTACCTTTATTCTATGATCTAAATAAGGTATGCGCATAGAACTGGGGGGAATCCACTAATTAACTTCAATAATAAATTAGAACTTTGTAGTGAAAAAGTGGGATTTTCCCCAGTCAGCTGAAATATGCCAATTTACAAGTAGTCCTTGAGCCCGAATGGTTCGTCGTAGAAAAAAACTTGTGAAGTAAAATTTATTGAAAATTTCATGCTCTTTCATTCCTAAGAGGAAGATTATCAACGAAAAATTTGTAGTTTTCAACTTATAAGCAATACACCGCAGAAGAAAGAGATTTTTAAAGTATTTTTGCATTTTTTCAATGTCAAAATTTGTTAGCAAACCTCAGATTCGGATTCAGCACCCCAAAAAACATAGAGAATGGAAGTAATCAAAACTACCCCAAAACTTTCTTGGTAGAAATACAATTTGATTAGATTAATATGCATTTGGAAAACATTCTTTATTATATTCTCTAAAATAATTGAAGAGTTATACTTAGTGGCGGCCCTGGAGTAGTGCGACGAGCGCTGTCACCTAAAAATATAACTAGAGCCGCCGCTGGTTATACCGATCATGAATTCATTCAATATGCATATGAAAAATGCGGTATATTTATAACAGTTGCGAAACATTGTGACTTTATTAACTAATTAGAGATTGTTTGGAAACAATGCCAAGTAAATGTCATTCAAAAACAGAACTGAACTTGTCACCTCGTTAATTTTTCAATGTATTATTATTATCGTATCAATAAATAGTCAAATTGAAAGCGATCTTACCATCACGATTGAAAGCCATGTTATTAGGTTAGACTAGCCACACGAGGCCTACACAGTTATTATATTATGTCACAAGCGATGAGATTTAAAACATGAGTGTTTTTGGGAGTCTCGCGGCTATGTAGAAAAATGATAACGCTATAATGTTTGAAGGAGGCATGTCGATATAATAAAAATATTGCAGGTTCGTACTCAGCGGTGTACGCCACGTTTCATTTATTCACTATTATCAATACATAATAAAAATAATATAGGGTAAATGCGCCGGTGGTCTGCCAGGTAAGCTAAATATTTATACGAGATAACATTTTTAATTACTTACATTTCGGACTTCTATCGTCTAAACGGTTGAAAGATTTACACTTCTTTCTATTTTTCACTACGTTTCAATTACTTGAATCTGCAATCGTCTTTAGGTGAATACTAAGAAATCAAGAATCTACACGATGTTTTGTAGGTCTGCCGGTATGGTGTAAATACGATGTAATTACGCGAGGTTTCATAACGCGAGTATTTTCGTGCTTTTTCTCGCTCCAAAACGGTCCATTAGCGGTCTCCACACGTTTTTAATTTTCAGGATCGGTTGGCTGAAGGCATATAAGAGGTTTCTATAAATTTGCGCTTAAACCAATGTTCTTTTCTATGAAAAACACCAGCCTCGTCCCAAAGAATTCGGTGGTGTTTTATCCATGCGTGGTCGGCAATTCCCGATGTATGTGTTTCCCCCGTCGAGTCCACTTTTCGTGTTCGGATATTCTTACAGATAATGGCCGCTTAATCTCTCAGATATAGGAATCTCCACCTTCACATGGGACCTCGTAAATACAGTTTTTGCTGAATTCTGTTTTGTTACCTGGTTTTGTCTTGGTGAGGAAGCTTCGTAAGGTACTGCCGGATTGAAAGCAACTCTTGATGTACTTGTTTCCGATCCTTCTGATCTTCTCGCAGATACCCCTGAAGTATGAACGGACAAGAACGGGGTTTTGTGGTCGTTTTGATTCTTTTGAGTTGTTTCTGAATTTCTATGAGTTTCTCGGTGTATCGGGTGATTGGTGGATCCTTAGTTGTCTTGTCTGTGTTTTCTTCCTGTAAACAGATGTTAGGATACCAGTCATGTCGAGAAAGGACAGGGTACTGTTAGTTTACTTTTCCATCGTGAACTTTATTGAATCCCTCGTGGTATTTATTCTTGAGGAGTCCTCAGGGTGTTTATTTCCGTGGTTCCATATGATGAAGGTGTCGTCCACGTATCTTAGCCAGAGTTTTGGTTTGTATTCTGCCTCTCCGATAGCCAGTTCCTCGAACCACTCCATGTATATGTTGGCGATTACTGGAGAAAGAGAAGATCCCATCGGGAGTTCATGCATCAACTTGGGAGAAGAAACGGTCCTTTTATTGAAAGTACCATAAGTACGACTTCATAAAAGAAAGTATGTTGGTGCCTTTTTCTGTGACTTGTCGAAAGCATTCGGCATTATTGACCCCCACATTATATGTAACAAACTTTATTCACTTGGCTTCAGGGGTGAGTTTTTTCATGGCTCAGATCATACCTGACTCTCAGGAAGATACATGTTGAAGTTGACAATTGTCAGTCGCAGCAATACGACATTGATCTTGGGATTATCCTCATCTTTTTGCTTTTCATCACCGATATGCCTAATTGCATAAGCACAGATAATATAGTTCTGTATGCTAATGATACAACGATCGCAGCAATTGCCGATATCCCAGAGGAACTTCAAGAAAAATTAAACAACTTGAGTTTACAAAGTGGTGTTGTCAAAATTCTCTGGTGTTGAATGTGTTCTGCTGCAGTATTATTCTAGTAGAAATAGGAAAATTGATAATTTCCTTGTTAGAGTGAGTAATGAAATGATTGCATCATAATATAGCACCAAATTCCTTGGTTCTTATATCGATGATAACATGACCTATGACCTATATAAACCATATAAGTAAAAAAGTTAATATTGGATACTATGCAATTAGACAATTGAGGCCCATTTTCAATGAAGCCCAACTTTTAAACGTTTACTTTGATGTTGTATATTCCCATATTTCTTATAATATTACTGTTTGGGGTTGGTTGCTTTACAAAACTAAATAAAATATTTGTCTCACAAAAAAAAGACTGTTGCGGCTAATCTATACCTTAGACTATAGAAAATCTTGTCAACAACACTTTATTAGGAATAAAGTCATGTGCGTACCTAGCATTTATTTTTATAAATGCATTCTTCTATTAAAAAAAATACATAATTACAATCGAAATTTTGACTTTCATGCATATTCTACCAGACACTGGGAAGTTGAATTGAAACATTCAATCGTATGTATGAAAATTCTCCATTTTATAAAGAGGCAAAATTTTATAATCATTTACCTGATGATGATTTAAAAAATCTAGACAGTGAAAACCTTTTCAAAACCAATCTCAAAAAATTTTTGATTAACGGTTGATTTTATAGTATTCATGAGTTTCTCAATTATTTTATTATTATTATTAGGTTGGATTATACCAGTCTGGCCCAGTCTCCGAAGCTTCTACACATCCGAAGGGCGCGCTGGTGACATTTATTTTCGCAGTAATCAAGTTGGCGAATGTCTCGCGTTTTATTCCACAGTTGTGCAGGTATGAGTCGCTACACCAGGGTTTTCAGACATCTTAGTTATCGGTAATCAACTGATTCTCGGTAAGGTCCCTCATTTTCTTATTTCTAACCCAGTGGCGGATCTATGGGGGGGGCTACAGGCCCAAGATTTCGTGTGACCCACTAAATAACAGCGGCCATAAATTAAAAAAAAAATCAAGAGAAAACATACTCTATATAGTTACAAAAATATTAAGGTAATTTCGTAAACTTAGAAGGTACTTATTTAATAATACCATAATATTACTTTTCTCCCCATATCTACAAAAAAATAATGCCGGCAACACCGCTTGCTACTAGGCGTAAACGCGTGCATATTTAACGTGGTGTCCTAGGTGAGCGGCAACATGCTGTCGACTCGGTGATATTAAAGCGATGACAATATGGATGTGTCCTCCGTAGCAACTACCACGCGGAGAGCATGGCTCAAACGTTTTTGAGGCGGCCCATAATCACTTCATTTCCTGGTGTAGCAAAGTCAACGTGCAAATAGTGAGAGAAATTTTGCCTGGAAATAAAGCGAACAATTTTGGATTATTTTCATTCTAAATCGCCAATGACGCCAACCGCAAATGATAACGAAACAGAAATTGCCCAAGGGTGTAAAAAAATTAGAAGCTCTTCAGGTCACGTTAACTATGCGAATAGGTACGACATCGACGACTTCTACGTTAGAAATTTGCCAATCTGACGAAACTTGCAATTCACATAATTCACAGGTAAGATCTAACATATTATAACGTATTATTCATGAGGGTGGAAAATATTTGTGAAATAGTCTGTGTCTGTGACCAAATTTTTTTATAATAATTTTTCATTATCATAGACTAGGGAGTTTTCATTGTTTTGAAAATATTTTTTCCTACGAGCGTGCGGAAAAGTAACTTTTGCGCACGATTTTTCATTTTGAAAGTTGTACTTTTCCGTACGATTTAAAATCGTGCGGAAAAGTTACTTTCCCGCACGATTTTTACTTTTCCGTACGATTTTACTTTTCCGCACGATTTTTGTATTGTTGAAAATGAGGATATTTAGGACTAACTAAATGATCTATATAACTATTCTGTCTTATTAGTCATTTTGTAGCATTATTATGAAAACTTGTTTATTAAAAACCTTGTTTTTTCATAAATAAGATGGACAAAAACGCTCGTAGGAAAAATATTGTACCTAACTCTTACGGAAAATGTCTTTTCCGCCCTTAACGGCTTGCCCGAACTCCGCTCCGCGTCGTTCGTGCAACTGCCGTCGCGTGCGGAAAAGTACTACTTTCCGCACTTGTTAGGTAAATAACTAGTTCGTATTAAGGCGGGTTTCCATGCGCCCGTTTCATCCATTGCAGTACTTCCGCGATCTCTCTCTCTCTCCGTCACGTCAACTGAATCCCTATCTCATTTTACAGATTGAAGGGAATCTAGTAACAGTGAGTGGTAGTCTGGAATTATACGACATAGGACTTGCAGTGGATAAATGCTTAAAAAAGGACGAAAAACTGAACTTTTTGAACAATACGTGGAACACTGATAAAACGTATGTATTTATTTCACAGTTGGAAGGCAAGCAAAACAGGAAATTTAAAGTCGAATGGATAAATCAGTTTAAATGGTTAGCTTACAGCAAATTGAAAGCAGGCGCTTTTTGCAAAATATGCGTTTTATTCGCACCTTCTGAAGCAGGCGTCGGTAGTCATCAGGTAACATGGTTTTTTACCACTTAAAGTAACATTTTTTATTTATTTTTTCTGGAAAATTAGAGTGCCTATATTCGACAAAAAAATATCCCTTGTCATTCTGTTCTTATTTTTCAATCAACGGCATTGCATTTCCCTTGTATTAAAAAATTATCTGCTTTGTCATACCCATGTAATATATCCCAAACAAATGAATTTACATGTTGTTTTTCTTTTAGCATCTGAAAACCTTGGTTAAAGATCATGTGACAAAATATAAAAAAGCTCTTCAAGTTCTTCAACACTACGAGAAAACAAATTACCATGAGTTTGCGGTTCAAAAAGCTTCTAATTTTAATAAAGTCGTGAATTCGGAAACCAGCAGTGTTGCAGTTCAGCTTGATAAACAAAAAGAAACCATTATCGAAGCCAACAGAAAACGGCTTGTACCTATAGTTAAGACTATAATATTCTGTGCTCATAATAATTTGCCTTTAAGAGGTCATAGAGATGATGGTGATTTACATCAGTTTTTACACGACTCAACAAAAATAACTAGTTTCAATCAAGGAGTCTTTAGAAATCTGTTAGCATTCCGCATTGACGCTGGCGACGTAGACCTAAAATCTCATTTGGAAACAAAAAAAAAATTGCACCATGATTAGCAAAACAATTCAAAATGAAATCATCGATACAATCGCTGGGGTAATAAGAACAGTTATTGTAAGAAATGTTAGGCAATCAAAATTTGATTCAATTCTTTGCGATGAAACTACCGACGTGAGCACCAAAGAACAAATGACTTTTTGTATTAGGTATGTAGATACAAGCACCTACATTATCAAAGAAGAGTTTTTGGGGTTCGTTGAACTAAAATCAACAACTGGTCACTCTATTAAGCAGGCAATATATGCTGAACTATCCAAGCTGGACCTGTCAATTGAAATCCTTCGAGGGCAAGGTTACGATGGCGGAAGTAATATGTCGGGAAAATTCACCGGTGTGCAAGTTCTCATAAAATCAGACCAGCCGTTAGTGTTATACACCCACTGTTTTAGCCATTCTTTGAATTTGTGCATATCAAAGAGTTGTGAAATTCCGGCGATTAGAAACATGATGGGCATACTGAGTTCGATATCTACATTCTTGTCTGCCTCTGCTAAGCGTGTTGGTATCATGGAAAGAAATATAAATAATTTAAATAATGCAAACGATACACGTAAAACTAAACTGAAGGCACTTTGTGACACGCGATGGGTAGAGAGGCATGAGAGTGTCATTACATTTAAGCAACTTTTTTTGCCAATCGTAAGTACTCTTGAAGAGATAGAGAATGACCAAGATGCCAATACTTCAAGCAAAGCCGCTATGTTTAGCTCCTCGTTAAAACGAAGCGATTTTATTATCTCCATGGAAGTGCCTATCTCATACTTTAACATTAAGTAAATGTTTGCAAAGTGTTGAACAGGATCTATCAACAGCCCTATCCTACGTTAATAATATAGTATAATAATAAAAAGTGAAACGGAATCAGGCAAACAACCTTGTCAGTGAAATTGGTGCGACCATTTCTATGGCTCGAATATGTAAACGGCAAATTGAGGGAAGCAATATCGGAACATCAAGTACAGAAGAATATTACAGAATCAACCTTTTACCATTTATGGATCATATAATTGCTCAAATTGAATCCCGTTTTGATGGCATATGCACTCGAAGGCTTAATTCCAGTATATCTCCACAAATATGAGGATTCACAAATACTTGAAGAATCTGCTATATACGAAATGGATATGCCCGAATCTGTTATGGAATTAAGTTCTGAGCTTAAAATTTGGAGGCAGGGTCAACAAGCAATTCCAAAAACTGCTCTGGATGCTCTAAAAGAATGCCATCATCTATTTTTTCCAAATTTAAGAACGTTGCTTCATATGTTCATTGTATTACCAGTAACAACAGCTACTGCGGAGCGGAGTTTTTCCGTTTTAAGGAGGCTCAAAACTTACCTTCGAAGTACAATGGATTAGCATAACTAATATAAACTCATCGCGCGAGCTTGATATTAATGAAATAATTGCTACCTTTTGTAAAAAAAAGCCTCGTCGTTTGGAAATGCCAAATTGGTACTAAACTAATAATAGTTATTCATGCAACAAGTGCAAAAAGTAGGTGTTTATTGCACTCGACGTGAAATTGGACAACACGTTGAGTGCAATAAACCATTTTTGCACGATTTGCATACAACATTTTTTCTACGTTCATGCAAAAAGCAAAAAATGATTTATCAAGGTACGGCAATAGGTGTTGGAAAATGAAAAGCGCAACTTAAATAATTGATTATTACTATCGATTTACATTGAAACAGATCGCTATCATCTATTTTCCATTAATAATACTCATTTTAAAACTTTCAATTCTGTTATTGTCAGAAATAATTTTTTACTGATGTTCCATAGCCACAGTTGCATTATAAAAATCAAAATCATAGTAGCCGTGAGCGCGTATGTTATTCCGAGGTGTGGTCATAGTTTGCTCTAATTCAGGTAGACGGTTTAGAACAAAGTGGATTTTGATTATGCAGTTTTTCTGGGGAAGGCATTGTTTGTTTAGCTCTGGCTGCTAACATTAATACAAAATAATATAAAATATGTAACTGTTTAAAACATATTGCCAATCTCACAGAATATCTACTAAATATATAGCGGGTTTGAACATTTATGTTTGTCATGATGACAGCACGTTGAAGTTGAATGTCAGATGAGTGCAATAAAAACTTTATTGCACTAGTGCAATAAAGAACTCCTTTTTCCACTAAATATAGTTCAATAAAGTTTTGCTTTTTGGATAAATTTATAATTGTTCATTTCTTAGGATATAATAATATATATGTATAGATATTATATTTTATAATAAATAAATAAAATATTTTGTTATCTATTATTGTTTTTTTATTGATCTTTTTACTCTGAAAATGTAACATTTTTGAGTTTTTGATATTTCCTATTGTCAATCAAGCCCCCCCCCCCCATGACAGCATCCTAGATCCACCACAGTAAATCTAACCTGAGTAGGTATAGTTGGAAACAAGGTTGTAGTATGGCAAATCAATAATGACTAAGGACGTTAAAGGGAATGAACAACAAACATGGGAGATTATCAATAAAGTTACAAATAAAAACTCCAAAAAACAGTCACTTAATAGTATATTCATAAAAAATTCAAAGGGTGATATAATAACAAATAATAAAAATAAAGCTGATGCATTTAATGAGTTTTTTACCAATGTGGAATCGATATGGCTAAAAAAATTGGAAAATGTGAGCAACTATCAGATAATTTTCTCCATGACCCAATGATCCCTTCATCAATTTTTCTCCAACCGGCCACAAAAAATTAAGTAATTATACTTATTGCAAACTTGAAAAATAACTGCGCGCCAGGACCGAACGGCATCACTAGTAAAACTATTAAGAAAATACACCTCCATATTAGTAGTCCTCTAGTCCATGTTATCAATCTCTCCTATAAAAGTGGTAAAATACCGATACAATGGAAAGAATCCCTTGTAACCCCAATCTATAAATCAGCTAAACATAATGACATGAACAATTACCGACCGATTTCTGTCATAAATAATTTTGCTAATATTTTTGAACAGAGTATCAAAACCAGATTAACCGCATTCTTCACCAAACAACGTAATATCAAATAGACAGTTCGGTTTCAGAAGTATCTCGAATACTGAAAATGCTATATTGGATTTCATCGAAAAAGCTGTCGATGCCTTGGACAGATCGGAAAGATGCCTAGCAGTCTTTCTCGATCTGGCTAAGGCATTCGACACAGTTTCTCATGATTTTTTTGATGAATAAACTTGAAAATTATGGAGTCAGAGGTGTCGTTCTAAATCTAATGCGGAATTACTTATCACAAAGATCACAAGTTATCAAAGTGAACTCATAGATGTCAAAATTGGTGTTCCACTGGGAACAGTACTAGGTCCAGTACTCTTCCTCATGTATATTAACAGTATTGTGTCAATTAATAATTTCAAAGGAACTATAGTCTCATATGCTGAAGACACAGCAATTATATATAGGGAAAACTCGTGGCAAGAATTACAGGATGACTCAGAAAAAGACTTGAAAACTCTTCAAATTTGGCTTAACCACAATCTTTTAAGTCTAAATGTAAAAAAACTAAATTCATCTCATTTTCACTTTACAAAACCGAACAGCCTAATTTCAACTCTCCTATTATACATGGTTGTAATAACGTAAACACATGCAACTGTCCCAATATAGAAAAAACATCAAGCATCAAATATCTCGGTATCATACTCGATCAGCATCTAAGGTGAGATGAACATAGTGCACATGTTACAAAAAGATTAAGACAACTAATCCATAAATTTTACAGCATAAGGGATATCCTGGATAGAAAAAATCTACTGATATTATACAACTAACTGGCGGAGTCGGATATTAGATATCGCATTACAGCTTGGGGGAGCTCATTCAATAAAACAATCTCGAAACTTCAGTCTATGCAAAACACATTGTTAAAAATAATATATAAAAAAAACAAGCATTTTTCTACCAATCAGCTCTATAGGGAAATATTGGATATAAGAGGTCTTTATATCTACCAGTGCTTGGTATGTATTTTCCATAATAAGGATAGGATATGTTACCCTTAATACAAAACACACTAGATCCGTCAAAAATAAGTCGATTGCTTTACCAATTTATAGAAAAACCCACACACAAAGATTTATCTTCTTTTGTACCAAAACTTTGTAACTGCTAGCCTTATAACGTAAAAAATCTATATCGTCTATCTAAATATACAACTTCAAGCAGAAAGTTTATATTTCAAAATGAATATACAATTAGACTTTGTTTTTAGAAAACAGAATAATAAAATCTGTCTCTCTGTTATTCAAAATCCATGCACAAAAATAACATCTAACCCCAATGTCCATCTCTCTCGTTTTGCTCTCTCTCTTTTTCTCTCCTATATATTTCTCTTCCTTTCTCTCTCTCTCTCAATCCCTCTCTCTCGTTCTCTCTCTTTCTCCTCTTCATTTTTCTTTCTCTTCCTTTCTGTCTCTTTCTCCTCTTCTCTCCTTCCCTCTCTCTATCACTCATTATCACTCGCTTTCAATCGCTTCCAATCTACTTCCTCGTCCTTATACTGTAAGTTTGAATTATCTCTACTGCCAATTATTTAAGTATTTAGTTAATTTAGTCCACGCTGAGATCCAATAACGCCACAACACAAGCATAACAATTACTTAGGTGGGTCTCCTGGGGTGGAATCACAAAAACGTTCTGAAACAATTGATGTAAATTTTTGAATCTCAATAAATTCCAAATCCAAATTTTAGTCTAATCATGGAGAATCCAGATGTTAAAAATAGCGGTTTGGTGTTGGGATAAAACTCCAGTAAGTATATTCAATATACTGGAAGAATCATGGAGAGAATATACTGGAAGCAGTTATTTTAGGAGCGAAAATGATTACAAAAATTACTCTTGTTGAATATGTGGAGTTCTTTGTATTTGAAATAAACTCATTTGTATTGGAAAATTCAACGAATGAGGCACCGCCGGATTTAGACTTCGGTGGCCCATAGGCAGAGCATGTGGTGGAGGCCCTCAAATCGTTTGTGGTTAACTGTTGAAAGTTTGTATTAAGGTCAAGGTAAAGAAGAAAGCAACTAAATAAGTTGGCTAACACAAAATTTATTCAAAATTAAACTAGAGAACAACTAAAATCATTTTAGTTTACCTACAAGCTAAATTATTTTTCGTCTGATTTTCACATCAATAAACGTATCGATAATATCGTCGAAGTCTGTTTCCGTCGAAAAATAATATCACTCTCTAAACTTTCCGTTCTCGCTTTCCTCTATGGCGATGAGCACTGGACAAATGGCGGTCCATATCAGGTCGCTTCACATTTAAAAACAAATTATTCCATAATACCATATGTACTTTTGTACATATATTGTAAATGTGAAAATGTGTTGGTGCGACTGCGAGACGCCGCTCTATAGCTTCATAAATGCGTCTCACTCGCTTTCTCAATGGAAAAAGTCCTGGCGTGCTATTCTCGAGTTTGTGCGTATGCGATTTCGATTTACCATTCCACACCAATACACTTGAAATGTGTATGTTCTTCTTTCTTTTTCGTATACGATTTGAAACCGAACGGTTCGAGAATAGACCCCCTGCTCTTTTAATGGCAAAAATTATTCGCGCGCCGTGTGACACGCCATTTTCCGCTGTTTATATTGGTCTAGCGCGGCACGGTAGAATGCGAGAAAGGCGCCATTTTTGTTCATATTTCGTGCTGCTTGATCTCGCAGATTTTTAAATGTTAAGTTTTCCCGCTCAAAGATAAAAATAAGTTTTTTGTCTAACTATTTGTAACAAAACTAAGTATTTTTTTGTTTCTACTGAGCCTTTATTGATTTAATTTAATTTTTTTTGTGGTGTGGTGGCGGCCCATATATGGGCCGCAGTTGCCTATAGGCAACTGCCTATGTTGCCTGTGCTTAAATCCGGCACTGAAATGAGGTAGGCACTTAAAGATTGTATTTTAATTACGGGAAATTTAAATTTGTGTTTGTTATGTTTAAGACCGAATTCACCCGAACTCAAAATAAGGGAAAAATAAGGTCAACCTTATGAAGACATGAATAAAGTCAGGCACTATCCTTAATAAGGAAAATATAACGGTAAATGAGCGCATGCTCAGATGTCAAAATAAGGGAGATTTCAACACTGCTGTTCCTAAAGTGCGCACGTCCGATACTCTTTAATTCTCTGTTTTACTTCATTCTTTAAATCTATTACGTCTGAAATGATGATCGGGATCCTACTAACAACTGGTACCAGTAGTAGGTAGTTTCTTCCAAATCATTATATTTTGCAAGGTTTTATGAATGATATCAATAAACCGGATTAATACAGAAATCTTATAATGTTCGATTCCTACTGTAAGAAATCATTTGATGTGTGAACTGTTTTGAAGTTTACAGGCACAATGGCCACAATGGTCAAAAATATATGCTTGTAAATTGCCCATGCAGGGTTTTACAAGTTTATAATTTTGACCATTGTGCCTGTAAACTACAACACAGTTCACATACATTACGTTCAAAGAGTCATATTTTCTTTTTTTCAGAAGTATCAATTTTGTTAATACTGAAGGAGTTTATCATGCGGGGTCAAAAACCGTGGTTGAGCACCCATGTATCTGAATCGGCCTTAAGATATTGAATATAGAATTTTTAATCTATAGGCATGCCTTTTTATTATTTATTCATTCAATTCTGAACCAGTAGTCATCCCTCGATCCCTATTCGGAACAAATATTTTTCGAATGGTTTTGGTATAATTAAATTGCTAAATTACATAATTTTTCCTTTTGTTCAAATAATCACGAAGTATTTTCAATTTGTTGGAGTTTTTCGTAGGTAAAACGAAGAAAAGTTAAAACACATTCAAGCACTCGTTGCAAAAAAATATCAAACGATTTTCCAAAATGTGACTTTTCCATCAAGATAACCAATAATTTATTGGATTATATATAATACGGGGATGTTCGTATGTTTCTCACTAGAGTCCTAAATCAGCATAAAGAAATAACTGATCAAAAGAGTAAATAGCTTCAGAATTCGCCAACAAAAATGCATTAAATGCATTAAAAACATTTTGTAACTTTTTTTTATCATTAATGTGGTGCGTGTATATTTAAGAGAAATTCTTCATCTACAGATTTGAACAAGAAATAAAAATAAGAGAACCTGCGTATTGTCCCTAGATCACGCCAGTTTTTTTAATAATTATAAAATTCGTAGTAATCGTGGTGCAGAATATTATTCTCTACATTCTAAAATAGAATTTTCATAACTGGTGAAATTTACTCTACCATTGCTCAAGGACTCAGAGTAATAAAAGACATAGAGATGCCCTGCCTATATCTATACAAATGCCTGTTTTGAAGTGAACATGAACTATCCTGTTCTATGCAATTTGTGGACGAGGGGGGTGACGGGTGGTTAACTGTTATGGACAGTATGTTTACGTTTAGAGTAAGAAGTGCCATAATACAAACGAAGAATGACAACTTGATCCCAATGAAATGAGCGGGCATACACGAAACTACCCGAATGAATACGGACTTATCATGTGTATATCTCTATAATCAATGGTATAAGGCACTCGCTTATAAGCTTCACACTCTACCATTGAATGGCTCTGTCCAAGGACAATGACGAACAAATAAGGCCGGATTTTCATGAATACGATATCCGACGATCCGATGGTATGAAAATGTTCTGATTGGTTAAATTGTTGTCACGCCTACCAATTCAACCAATCAGAACATTTTCGTACCATCGGATCGTCGGATATCGTATGCATGAAAATCCGGCCTAATTCACCCACTCCGTACCAACGTTGCCAAACTAATTCGCCCACTCCGTACCAACGTTGCCACGTTTTACTCATCATCAACTCGAGTCTCGCAAGCTAGGTTAGCTTGCTCAGGTTCAGGTTTGTGTGTCAATTGCATAGAAATTATAATATATATCCTATTTTCAGTTCAGATTCCAATTTGATATTTTGAAAATAGGATTGGGATATTTCATTCATCTTATGGCTTGCCTCCCCAGATGTGTTCCGCAGGATCAGTTCTAGCACCAACACTTCCTTCTTCACATCAATGATTTGTTGGGAGCTACCTCATCATGTCCAGTAATCAGCTTTGCAGATGATAGTAATCTTCATACCTCTTTCTCTTCCAAAGCTCCGATATCAGCCAGTGAATGCAGAACGGGAAAAAATCGTGAATGAAATAAATACACATTTGGCAATAATTCTAGAATGGTGATCCAACAACTCCATTCACAAGCTAGCTCACTCCTCTGGAACATCGCAGAAGAATTGGTGACCTGTCTGTGTTTTATATATTTTTCCATGGACGATTCCGAAATATTATCAATCGTTCCACCGTTAGCGGTCCCTTCGAGACTGACCCGTCGAGCTCCAGTCCTCAGCACATCCATATGCCGTCACTTTGGAGACATGCCGAACATCTGTTTCCCAGAATATCAATTCCTACCTACCTTCCTTTGGTTCTCACGATGTTCTCTGAACAATACAGGATGTTTCTTTCCGTGGGAATCAGAACTTTAAAAAAAATCATTAAATAGGTATATTCCAGAAACGTCACCAATAGTTATCTACTTAAGATATATTTTTTCATTGTTATTTTATTCGATGAATTTCTGTGATATAATCAGTTTCACAACATAGGTATCAAAACTGTTCGTGTCTCATAGACTGCCGTGACACCAACGTATATTATCAAATCGATTTTACTCAATATCATGAATCATTTAAAAATTTCACTGAAACCCACCCTGGTATGAATGAAACTGGTCCTGATCATGTACACCAAATAATGCATCGAACTTTTTACAACACTTTCGTCCCATTAAATTGGCATTCTAGAGTAAGTAAGTAACAAATGTATGCATTTTTAAATCAGTTTTCCTTCCTCTTTTGTCACCTCGCATGCATTCGCAGTATAATGAATAAAACTTGGCAACGGTTGAAGCACCTAGCCTAGCACGCATGCGCAGTAACTTGGCAACGTTGGTACGGAGTGGGCGAATTAGACTCTCGTCACAGAATATATTATTCTGTGCTCTCGTGGACAACGTCTCTCTTGACTATAATCCTTGGGCTCTACACTCTACCGTGCTCAACCAATGGCTCAACATAGAGGCCATCTATAGGTTGTTACGCCAAGATGCCCGTAGGTGGTATCAAGCCGGCCTTCCACACCAGCTTTTTGCCGCTGGCTTTTTGTCTCTAGTCAATCAGAGTACTTCAAAAGTAGCCGCCGCTTCTTCAAGGTCAGGACTATCTTTGTTTATGTATATGTTGCCATCTCTTTTTATAAATATATAAGTCATATGAATGAAACGAATAAAATGATATAAGTCATAAAACCCAAACCAAATAAATTAGGAAGTGTTATCAAACTATTCTTCGGTGTTTTTGCCAAGAACTGACAATTGAATTAATTAACAATGGAGAAAAATTATTTGACAGTTGACGTAAAGCGTAGCGTTTTTCTGACCTTGTGGAAATGGTCATATAAAAATAGCACAGAACTCATAATTATATATCTTACGTATAATTATATATCGTAAGATCGTAAGATCGTAAGATCGTAAGATATATAATTATGAGTTCTGTGAAAAATAGCAGCACTTCTGAAAGAAGTTGAAGCTGAAAGCTGGTATGGAAGGCCACCTTTACGGTGATAGAATCCAATGCAGTTCACATTGGCATTGTAACCATGTATAACTATCAAGGGTGTCGGGTAATGGGGGTAATCACCCCCCAAAAATAGCTATATACTAGTACTTTTAGTATTTTTTAAAATGAAATTGAATCCTTTACTCCCCAAGGTACAAAATTAGTGACGTCCTTGATAACTATCTCTGTATTCGCGAAATGCGTTCCCGATAGTTGGCGCTAAAAATTTGGGCGAGAAACAATATAATGGTTCTTGATATTATTT